>OZ014520.1:579481792-580681792 GCA_963966055.1 Lathyrus aphaca | reverse complement strand
CATCTCCCATTTGCTTGCATACCATGACTTGCCATGACATTTTGTGCATCCATTTGATTCATAACACATCTTAGGACATATTAGAATCATGTTTGATCATTGCATCTTTCATTTGCCATGTTGTATGTCATTTGCATTCCATGACTTTTCATGAACAATCATGGTACAAAGCATGCTTCCCTTGCATCCATATGTTTGTATGATCATTCTCATGCCTTGCCTCATGTTTGCATCATCTCTCAGCATCATTAACATCATACTCATGCTTCTGGTTTTGGTTTGCATCATCACATTTCATCTCATTTTGCATTGCATTTCATTTCTTTACTAACTTTTCAGGTGGTAAGTTGCATTGAGAAGTGAATTTGCTTTCACTTCTTACAATCTCTTTTCATCTCTCTTTCACTTCCCTTGCTGCATTTTGTATGTGTTTGGATTGAGCTTGCTCATTCTTGTTCATCTTATTTTCTTTCTTCAAGCAACTTGACTTCTTAAGTGAAGCAAGTTGTTTTGTTTCTCTTTGCTCCTTTCATCTGCTTCCTGGTGGTTTCTCTGAAGATTTCTTTCTTAAACCTCACAAACACTAGGAACAACCAAGCATGACAATAATTAGGGTTTGATTAGTCCCCCATTTAGCTTTTACCTTTGTGTCTCATTGAGTCTTCTCTCCTCACCCCATAATCAGGGACTAAACCCTAAAGGTTTTAAGGCTTTGTGATTAAGCTTATACCTGCATCCTTCTATTAGGATGGAGTGTATAACTTTAATCCTAAGTGTTAAACCCTTAATCTGTTTAAATCCTTTAATCAATCCACTTAATAATCACTAAGACATCAAGCTTGTAACTTGGGCCTTGCATTAGGGTTCTAATTCTTCCTTAATTGGTTAAGAAGGACTAACCCCAGTGTTAATGGACAAGTCCCCCTCAAGTTGTCTTACAAACCATAAAATCCATTTCTTCATCTTATCATTAACTAAAATCCATCTAATAAAGGCTTTGTTTTGTCATAAGGTTAATCCCTAATCATGGATTAAGTTGAGGAGCTTTCCTCAGCTTAAACATTCTCATCTGTTATCCTTCTATTAGGATGGTGTAATGAGTTTGTTTAATCCCTGATTATGGCTTAAACTCATTACTTAACACTAAACAAAAACAACAAAAACATCTAAATAATCACAAGTAGGTTAATGATCTTAATCCTACATCAGGGTGATTAAGTGTGAGATGCTGACTTCACACTTAAGGTATTCTCATTACCCCTAATCAGAGGGAAGATGTGATGAGTTTACTAATCCATTGATTTAGACTTAAGCTCATTAACTTATGACAAATCCAAAAAAACAATAAAAGACTGAAAACACTCAAAACAAACAATAATCGTCTCCTCCGGGATTCTTTTCTCATCTCACTCACTCACAAACGAGAACTCGCTTCTTCCGTCTAATGCAAGACAGTTTGCACCTGAGCCAGACAGGTCATACACTTGAGCATAGACAAGCAAGCAGTTCATCAGTCAACTTATCTTTCAGTCTCTTTGGGTCGAACTACGGTGTTCTGACTTCCTCATTGCACGAGAGGATACGTAGGCATAACTTAACGGTTATCGAACAAAAGTCTATGTATATTCCCCCCTCTTTCAGCTTTATTCTTTAGCCCCATGATCTTGGGCATTTCACTCCTGTTCCTACACTAACACTTCACTTATACACTTTACAATTCCTTTTACACTGACACCTGTACATCCTTTTCCAGCTCTTTTTCACACAAATTGCACTGACACTACCCCTTTAAAACACAAATCTTTTAAGCGTGGATCCCGTCGAGTACGACGGACAATCTGGGTGCTAATACCTTCCCAGGTTGTAACCAACCCCCTTTCTCAGTCTCTCTGGTTCGCAACTGTCTTGTCCATCTTTTCTAGGTCTATGCAGCATTACCTTTCCTTCGGGATAAAAATGCCTAGCTGGCGACTCTATTCATTCTCTCCTTTCACCGACCGTTCGCGCTTGTACCAGGATGCAAATCTTTGGGAGCGACAGCTTTGTCGCTCCCACCAAAATGACACATGTTGATTGAGATGCATGCTGACGGTTCGGTTATAACTAACCGTGTGTGTTTGAAATGTCCTTTGAACATTTATGGTAAGGATTTCTGGATGGATTTGGTGTGTTTACCTTTATGCCATATGGACGTCGTGCTTGGTATGAACTGGTTGGAGTTTAACTTTGTGCATATCAATTGTTATGCAAAGACGAAAGAGTTTCTAGAGTTTGGTAATTGTAAGGAGATGATATTTTTATCCGCGAAGCAAGTGGATGAACTGCTAGAGGATTAAGCCCATATGTTTGCTGTGTTTGTGGCGTCACAAGTTGATTGTGAACTTGTGAGTGTTGAGTTACCTGTTTTCCGAGAATTTCCTGATGTGTTTCCGAATGACATTAGTGATTTGCCTCTAGAGCGTGAAGTAGAGTTTGCAGTGGATTTTGTACCAGGTACTAGTCCAGTGTTGATGGCTCCATATCGGATGTTGGCTTCAGAATTGAGTGAGTTGAAGAAACAACTTGAGGATCTTCTTGAGAAGAAATTTGTTCGTCTGAGTGTTTCTCCTTGGGATGCTCCTGTGTTATTAGTTAGAAAAAGGATGGTAGCATGAGGTTGTGTGTCGATTATCGACGACTGAATAAGGTGACCATAAAAAATAAATATCCACTTCTGAGGATTGATGATTTGATGGATCAGTTGGTGGGAGCTTGCGTGTTTAGTAAGATTGATTTGAGATTGGGTTATCATCAGATTCGAGATAAGGCAGATGATATTCCGATGTCAACTTTTCAAACGAGGTATGGTCACTATGAATATACTGTGATTCCTTTTGGTGTATCCAATGCACCCGTGGTATTCATGGAGTATATAAATCAAACCTTTCATGAGTATTTGGATAAGTTCGTGGTGGTTTTTATTGATGACATCCTAATTTATTCAAAGTCAGAAGAAGAACATGAAGGACACCTGAGGATTGTATTACAAGTGTTGAGAGAAAAGAAGTTTTATGCTAAGTTGTCGAAATGCAAGTTCTTGTTGAAGGAAATGAGTTTCCTTGGCCACTTGATTTCTAGTTGTGGAATTTCAGTGGATCCTTCGAAGATTGAAGTTGTGTTTAAGTAGGATACTCCGAAGTCTGCTACTGAGGTCGGAAGTTTTCTTGGTTTGGCTGGTTATTACCGAAAGTTTATAGAGGGATTTTCTAAGTTGTCATTGCCTCTGACTTAGTTAACTTGAAAGGGTCAGGCTTATGTGTGGGATGTTGCGTGCGAGAAGAGTTTTGTTGAATTAAAGAAGAGGTTAACGTCTGCTTCATTTTTTATTTTTCCAAATCCGAATGAATCTTTTGTGGTATACTGTGATGCTTCAAAGACAGGTCTTGGTGATGTGTTGATGTAGAATGATCAAGTGGTTGCCTATTCTTTTAGACAGCTACGTGTTCAGGAGAGGAACTATCCTAGTCATGATTTAGAGTTAGTAATCGTGGTTTTCATGTTAAAGATTTGGAAACACTATCTTTTTGGGTCTAGGTTTGAGGTGTTCAACGATTATAAGAGTTTAAAATACTTGTTTGATCAGAAGGAACTAAACATGAGGTAGAGGAGATGGATAGAGATGTTGAAAGACTTTGATTTTGATTTAAGTTACCACCCTGGTAAGGCTAACGTGGTTGCAGATGCTTTGAGTAGGAAGACTTTTCATATGTCAATGATGATGGTGAAAGAACTCGAGATGATTGAGTAGTTCAGGGATGTGAGTCTGTTGTGTGAAACTACATCTAAGAGTGTGAAACTGGATATGCTGAAATCAGATGTAAAGTTGGTTGATCAAATGACTTTGATTAACCAAGGTAACGAAGCAGAGTTCCGAATTGATGAAAATGGTATGATGAGGTTTTGAGATCGTGTGTGTGTGTTCCTGATATTCCAGAGTTGAAGAAGAGTATTCTAGAAGAAGGACATCAAAGTAAATTGAGTATTCATCCCGGTGCTACTAAGATGTATCCTGACTTGTAGAAGTTGTTTTGGTGGTCTGGTATGAAGAGAGAAGTTGCGAAATTTGTGTATGCTTGTTTTGTTTGCCAGAAATCGAAGGTTGAACATCAAAATCCTTTAGGTATGATGCAACCGTTGAGTATTCTAGAATTGAAATGGGATAGCATTTCTATGGATTTTGTGACAGGTTTGCCGAAGACGGTGAATGAAAATGATTCCATTTGGGTGATTATTGATCGATTAACTAAGTCAACGCATTTCTTACCGATGAAGATTAATCATTCCATGTCGAAGTTAGCAGAGATGTATATTGATGAGATGTTGAATTTACATGGGATACCTTTGAGTATCGTGTCAGATAGAGATCTGTGGTTTACATCAAGATTTAGGAAGAGTCTACAAGATGCTTTAGGGACCAAGTTAAGGATGAGTTCTTTTTATCATCCGCAGACGAATGGTCAAACAGAACAGACTATCCAATCCTTAGAGGACTTGCTGAGGGCTTGTGTGTTGGATCATGGAGGTGCGTGGGATAGGCATTTGTAGTTGATTGAATTTACTTATAACAATAGTTTTCATGTGAGCATTGGTATGGCTCCGTATGAAGCATTGTATGGGAGGCAATGTAAGACTCCATTGTGTTAATATGAATCAGGTGAGAGTGCTATGCTCGGACCTGAGATTGTGCATGAGACGACTAAAAAGATTAAGATGATTCAAGAGAGAATGAAGACTTCGCAAAGTTGTCCGAAGAGTTATCATGATAAGAGGAGGAAAGCACTTGAATTTCAAGAGGGAGATCATGTGTTCTTGAGGGTTACTCCAGTGTCTGGTGTTGGGAGAGCTTTAAAGTCGAGAAAGCTCACTTTGTGTTTCATTGGACCATATCAGATTTCAAAAAGAGTCAGAGAGGTTGCATATTAGATTTCATTACCACCGTCACTTACAAATTTGCATGATGTGCTTCATGTGTCACAACTAAGGAAGTACGTTGCATATCCGTCACACGTGATTCAGATGGATGATGTTCGAGTAAGAGATAATTTAACTATGGAAGTTTCGCTAGCGCGAATAGATGGAAGAGAGATGAAGCAATTAAGAGGTAAAGAGATTTCCTTGGTGAAGGTATTCTGCAGTGGACCAGCTGGTGATAGTTGGACTTGGGAACAAGAAGATTAGATGAAGGAATTGTATCCGATGCTATTTGCTTCAGGTACATTTTCAAGGACGGAAATTCTTAAGTAGGGGAAAGTTGTAACACCCCAAAGTCGATTTTGATTTAATTGATGTGTTTCTTGTGAATTTTGATGAATTTGTAGATGATTTGATGTTTTGTGGGGTTATGTGTGTGACTTAATATTTTAATAATATTAGGATATTAAGTATTATGGATTTATTTAATTATTTGAGATTAAATAAATTAAATAAGAAGAATTAGAGGACAAGAATAATGTGGTATTTTGGTAGAGGATTAGTGAAGGGTATGATGGGAAAATACTAATGAGGTCCTAGGGGCAAGAGTGACTAAGAGAGTAAAGTTGGGTTTTGTACGATCATTTGGAACGATCGAAATTTTGTGAGAGAGGAAGAAGAGCTATGAGGAAGGAGAACTAGAGTGGAAGGCTTGAGGTTTTTGCGAAAAGTTATTGAAGAATTTACGGAACCTAAGGTATGAGGAGTATTTCAGTTCAGTATTGTAATGTAGAAATAGGAATTAGGGGTTTCAGGGAGAACTTAGGGTTTATGGGGTTTTGTTGATGATTGTGTTATATGATGATGTTTTATGATGAAATCGATGATAAAGAATGATGTTAATTGATGTATGTAATGATACCATGATGAATGAGGGTAGTGATAATGATATTTCTGGTTTATTGCTGTTAAAAACTGATTTTTGAGGGTTTTGTCACAGATGAGCGATTTTGAAATCGCATAATTTTTGGAGGAATCCCTAAGCTCTCTTAGCGAGCAAGTAAGAACTTTGGAAACCAAAAACTCGTGAGTTGGTCGCTTAGCGAGGGTCCAAGCTCTCTTAGCGAGACCTGACATGTTTTGAAAAATTATTTAATTCTGAAAAATTATTTAGTTGTCGTGTTTTGTTTTAAAGTTGTTATGATGCTTTAGCAATGTGGTATGATGTGTTTAGAGGCTATAAGAGTAGGACTTGGTGATAAAAATGATGTATGACGGAATGCGATATTTAGAAGTTTATGAGTTATGATGACATGATGTAGAGCAAGATGTTGAATGAGGAAAATATATGATGATTGATGATGATTGCGGATGCAATGCTTATGATGTTTGATGAGGTGTATGTATATTGCGTCTTGCACTCATGACATGATTTATGAGGGGACTTCGGTCCGTTGGTAGCTTCAATCCCATTGTGCGGATTGAAGTGATATGATGTTATGATATGATCCCTTATGGAAGGTTGATGGCCCAGTGTCCATCCATGAGGATGTTTCGGTACCACATGCATATTAAGAGTTTGAATTTTCATTCAAAATGACATAACATGAATTGCATTGAGTTGTAAAACGATGTAATGTATTTGATGTTGTGAATATGTGATGTAATTGATGATGTGAATGAATGAGTCATGTGATGGTTGATTATGTTTTGTGAACCCATGTTTATAAATTCTCATTTTTATATTACTTTATTGAATGTGAATTTACTCACCTGCCTGCCTTTTGTGATGGTCTATTATGCCATCCTGCAGATACTCAAGGTTAGCTCAGTACGCGTTTAGCTCGGAGTTAGTGAGTTTGTCGTGGTTAGTTAGAAGTGGAGTCATGCTCCATGCCTAGTAACATCGTGATGTGTTTTCGCTTGAGTGTATTTTGTTTTCTTGAATTAAGATGTTGTTCTTTCGATTAAATTGTGATTTAAATGAGGTTTTGGATGAAATTATGAAGTTTCTTTTAATTAAAGATGAAAGATGATTGTTTTGGTTTTTCTGCTGCGTAGTTGTTGAAAAGAGTTTGAATTGTTCATGATTTTATAACCTGTGTTACGGGATAAGACTACTTTAATGTTATATGGTGTTTGAGTTATGAAGAAATGTGATCCCCTTTCATGAGGGAACTCTGATATTTGATTTAATACGTTTTATATATGTGATGGGGGTAGAAAGGGTGTTACAGATGTTGCTATGTGTGTTATTATTGTTGTTACATGACATTGATGTTTTTGTATGTGGTTGTAGTTGATGATGTATGTTGTGGATGTTGTTAGGTGTTGTCGTAGTTGGTGTTATATGTTGTTGATTTCATGAAGTAATTGTTGTATACATGCATATTGTCATTGATGGTGCATGACATGTGCATAGTTGGCGGGGATGGTGTACCAAGGTAGGGTGTATCCATCTGAATTCCAAAGGGAATCGTTGTGATGTTGGTATGGTCATGAAATAAAGATTGTATGTGACCATGAAATAGGGGTCGAGGGTATGATCATGAAATAGGGATCATACTGGACCATGAAATAAGGCTCAAGAGTTCCGACAGGAATTGGATCATAAAACAGGGATCGATAAATGGTACCACATGCATTGAGTCTAGTGGTGTCTCATTTTCATTTGTTGTTATTTGTGTGCATAATATTATTTTGTATTTTGGTGTGTTTGTTTAGTTGTTGATTGATAAGGAGTGGTGAATTATTTGACGATACTTGCTTTTATTTGTATTATTTTTCCATTTTGTTGGTGTAAGTATCTCATCCCTTCTGTTTGAATGTTACCCCTATGTTGGTAACGTGTAGGTGATCAGGATTAGTAGAGTTGGTGGTCAGTGAAGTCGGTGCACTTCACGTTAGAGGAGTCGGCTCTGATACGTACTTTGGGGGTGTCGGGACAACGGTTGTTTTTCTTCCATGGTTTATTTATTTAAGAAAAGCATGTGGCTACTTAACTATTTATTTTATGTTTCATTTGATTTTCCGCTGCAAGTGAAACATTTATACTACATATAAGTTTAAGCCGTGTTTTGAAGTTGTATGTAACACTCGAAAATAATTTTTATATTTAATTACTATGATTTTAAATAATAATTCGTGGGGAGTATTTTGGGTGTTACATCCAACTCAAGGATCAAATTTGTTCTGCGGCTATAAGCTCAAGTAAGCCTACAACTTGGTCATTTCATAATCCATGCATATTTTTTCACACCATCTTTTTACCATATGTGTGTAATTATATTTTAAGTGTTTTTCCTCAATTAATTGCATAGGAACATCATCATGTAGAACTTCATGAGGCTTAGGCCAAATTAGGGTTCTTTGATATTCATCGTTGATTTCTCTCACCACACTTAAAATAAATGAAATTAATTGTCACCATAGTGTCAGTGAGTTAAAATCGAGCAAGTTTGATGTTTATTTCATTTCATTTCATTAAGTAATCACTAAGATATGATAGAATTTGCAAAATCTGAGTTTATGGGCAAGATGAAGAACACACGCGTGTTCTTCATGTGTTCTTGGCGCCCTTTTTTCAAATATTTGAATTTTTAATTTCATAAGTTATTTTAATTGATAAAAAAATTAATAACTTTCTGATTCTTTTGAGTTTTTGGATGATTCTTTTTTCATTAATTCTAAAAAATATTTAAATATTTTATTCCACCAAAAAATCACCAAAAAAATAAATATTTTTTTAATATATTTTATATTTCATAAAGAATTTATTTTTAATTATTTTTAAACATTTTAAAAATCTTATTTCACACCATTTTCAAACACAAATGAATTACAAGTTATCTCATGGATAAAATATAAATTTTCAAACATTGATCCAAGGTTTCAACATATTTTTCACTTGTGTTTAAAATTTCTCAAAGTTTTAATCATTTTTAAATGTTTAAAATATTAAAATTAGGGGTTTGATTATATCACCCCCTAATTTTTCAAATCTTACACTTTTGGGCCTCTATTAGAGTGTAATACCCATCCCTTTTTGAAAAATAAACCATTAGGATTTATCTGAGCTATTTTCAAAAACCCAGCACGATCGCCTTTTTCATTGTATTGTATTTTCATATGTGAATCTCTTTCTTTGAATTTTTTACATATAACCTTTTGTTTTCTAAAATGAATTGTCAAAATGTGTCATGGGGAATCCTTTGTGTTTAGGACCCATTTTTTCTGTTTTAAACTTTCTTTGGTCTGTTTTAAAACTCCGCCAGGCTTCAGCATAAGTCCTAATCCCTCCAACTGTTTTCTTAAACAGTTTTCGATCTCCTAACCAGAGATTATAGGCCACTTGTTTACAAGTCCCATTTCCTTTTTAATTTTTTCATCTTTTCAAATTAAAGAGCTAATACACCCGCTACTAGACTGAGCTTCACTCCAGTGAACTTCTTTCTAGACGATAGGAAGCTTTTCAGCACCCAAGTCATACCCTGTGTATGAAATCACAAGATAATAAAAATACGAAAAACTTCCATAAGCATCCTTATATATTAGCCATATTATTGGCTTTTGAGCAATCTATTCTCTCTCTAACTTCTCACTATTTACTTAAGTTGTTGTTTGCTTGTTAGATTAGGGTTTCTGTTTAAAACTATCTTTCTTTGTCTCATACTAAAGCATAGATAATAAAACACTTCTTAATCATTAAAGAGGATACAATATAAAACATATATGTAATCTCTCCCTCGGGATTTTGGCCTCTGCTTCCCACTGTAACTCCCGACATCATTCTTAAAAATCACTTAAGAATATTCAAACCATAACAATTCCATATTAAAAAATGTTCAACACATTCACTGACACATTTATTTTAATGCATACATCTTATGTGTATATATTTGTATCTCTTCTAGAATCTCTAAGTAGTTAGGTTATCTTCATCCAAATAGATACACCATTCAAACTCAAACTTAGGATTTTTCTTTACAACTTTACTTGGAGTTTATAGAGATGAGAAGTTTCTCGGTGAAATGATTCTTTGTAAACTATTCCCAACCTCCTCTTGGGCTTTGATCAAGGACCCATGGGTCTCTTAAAGGTAACCTAGCCTCCTCTTAGGCTTAAACACAATGACCCTCAAAGGCTTACTAAAAGCATATGAACAAATCTTTAGAATCAAACACATACAATAGTCTCCCTCTCCCAAATGGATCGCCAATATAGCCTCCTTTTAAGCTCTAAGAAATTGAACCTCCCCAGATAAAGGAAGGTTTGATGACCTCAAACCTTTTATCAAAAAGTCAGCCTCCCATCATGGGCTTCATACAAGATACAAACAAATCAAGAGTCAGTTTCTCACAATATAAGCTTCACACATGGGCTTCCAAATCAGGACACAAATAACACTTTCCACATATAGTCAGTTTTCTTTGTTTAGCTTCAACCTTGGGTTTCAATCAAGGTGTAACATCCTTTTACCCCAAATACAAATTATATAAATAAACTGAAATAATCATAGTAACTCGTAGAAGGTGTCACATTTCCTCATAAAACATCAATCCAAAATATTATATTAAAAATATTATTTTCTCTAAAATCAAAACTATCGCAGTGGAATCATATATTCAAAAATATTTTCCTCATATCTCATCAAAACGTGAAGACCTTTTGGTCAAAGTCAACAATTATCATCATTCTCAATTCAACATTTAAAAACTCATAAAAACTAAAATAACAAAACGACAATCCAATCATATAAGCATTCTATTCCCCTCGATGTTACATCTATCAGAGCAACACACTAGACACTCTAGAACTAATCTATGCAGCTTCCAGCTAAGACTTCACGCACCGCAAACTCATCTCGGATATCTGTAAGTTACCCACAAAAGAGGCAACATTTCCAAGTAGACAGGGTGAGAATTCATAATTCATTATAATAATATAAAGATATGGAATATAAATAAGTCAAGCACAACCATATCATAATATCGTCAACAACAAAATTCAGCAACAACACAATCTCCAAAACACATCCCTTACAAAGTGGTGTAAACTACAATGAAATGCTTAATATGCATGTGGTACCAATTTTCTCCGTGAGATGGACATATGGCCACCAACCCTCCACAAGGTAGCACACCAAAATCACTGAATCACTTCAATCTGCATAATGGGATTGAAGCTACCAAATAGGCCGAAGCCCCACATAAAATATGCTATGAAATGCAACGACGCATTACTCCATAAAAATCACCGAAAAATCAACAAGCGCATCATTCATTTCATGTTCAGCAAATAGTCATCATATAATCGTGTCTTTCATCACGACAACACATCAACAATACTTCTTCATTGATAATACAACAAAACAACTTATTTGATTCAACGAGACAACAAAATAACTTCTCTCATCAACAACAACAAATCACAAATTCATAATAACATCATGTTTATAAGTATAAAACCAAGATTCAACAATACAACAAAACATCTCATTTTAATCAACAATAACAACAAATCATCAATTTACAATAAAATCATGTTTATAAACATAAAACCAATTCCAGAAATACGACAAAACAACTTCCTTATTCAACAACAATAAATCATCAATTACAATATAAATCATGTTTATAATCATAAAACCAATTCAACTTTTTCTAAATATTCATCATCGAAAAATGTCTCACTTCACTCATTTTCTTTCATCAAAATAAAGATCATTTTGTTATCTTTCCGACGCTTCGAACTGAACCCAAATCGGAGTTATGGATTAAAATTTATTAATTTTTCAAAAAAACAAATCTGTCTCAGACTAGTTCTTATAGCGAACAGGTAGCAAAGTGAGTTCGCGTAGCAACCAAAACTCCGCGTAGCGACAAAAAGCAAAGTGAAAGTGAACTGAAACAGATGGAAAATACCAAACTTCGCTTGAAGCGACCGATAGTGAATTGAGTTCACGTAGTGACCAAAACTTCGCGTAGCGAACTGTCGCGAACAGACTATTCCAACTCTGTTTGTATCAGTTCCTCTTTCACCAATTTTCTTCTTCTTTTTCATCTCAGACCCACATACAACAACATAAACACAACAAATCATGATCAAACAACATAGATTAACTACTTTTACGATTAATTCCACAATCACACCCTTATAATTCAATCTATGTCAATAAGCCTAAAACTCACCAAAAATCATACAAAACCTAATCTACTCATAAACCAATTCTTATAAAACTATAATAGATTATGAAAACTCCCCATAACTTAGAGAATTCAGTTGATTGATACTCTTCTCTAGGACTCTTAGCAACTTCATGACCATAAGCTTCTTCTTCCTCTTTTCCTTTCATCAGAGCTCTTCTTCACCAAAAACACGAAAAGTGAGAACTTTTGATTGTGTTCTCCTATTTGAGTAAAATTATCCCAGTTTAGGTTTTTCCCAACTTATCCTTACTCTTTTCTCATAAAGACCACCTTACCCTTTCTTCAATATATTTTTATTAATATTAATAATAGTATAATAATACACTAATTATTCATATTATATAAAAATACTCCTTATACACCTAAATGACCAACATAACCTCCATTCCCCCACTTCTATTATTTTAAATAATAAGCAATAATTCGAATAGTACTACATGATTATTTTTATTATCAATATATTAAAATAATTTCACCACAATGCATCGGGCCAAATAACCACCTATTGTTAAAATCATCATATATCCTCAATTAAACAACAATTACTCATAGTCGAATTTGGGGTGTTACAACTCTCCTCCACTTAAAGAATTTTTCTCCTCGAAAATTTATCCGATTAAACTATTTCAACTACTCATTCCATCTGACTAATCAACTCTCGACTCAGAAAGGAAACTCCACATAAAATATAAACCATAACTCATAACATCAACGACAACAACAATATGAATACTACACAAGTGATACACTTGACAACTAGCATCACAACACAAGATAATACCCAAATCAAGAATTTGATGATTAAAGCATTAGAACATCACAACATAGGAACACATAACTCCAACACGACATTAATACAACTAACCTCAACATCGTTGTTACTCACATATGAGCAACTGCACTATGCCACGCGTTTGCTGCGCACTCTGATTACCTGTAAGATAGTAACTCCACCGAGTTCAAATTCCAACTCCCAACCACCAAAAACCGATATAGTAAAAGACTTCGACTTAACTCTTCAGAATTTCAGTGTCACCTATGTCCTACACTCTCATAGTTATTGAATACTTCAACTTAGATCTGTAGGATAACACCTCTGACAATCAACATAATTACAACGACGACTACTTCCAAATCTTGGGTAAGATATACATGTACTCCCACAAATTTCCAATTATCCTTAACATAACTACAACTTTACCATCTTTTAATAACATGTCCCTCAAAAATCATCTTAAACACACAACATCACTACAACAACATAAGGTACATGGGTCCAACAAATTTCCACAAGATAACTCATATCCTTCGCTTCTAGCTAATTCAACATACCGAATCCTCGATTCCTACTCATATTGACATAACCCTTCATAAATTCTTATCTAAAACAACACACTTAAACAACTCTTCTAGTTCCAACCAAAACTCGCACTTTAATAAACCTACTTACAATTCACTCCTTCTAATACTTACATCTCAACTTTATCCGACACTCTTGTCAAATTACGCTCTTACGTTCCCATCTACTTTCCTCTCTAATCATCTCAAGAAAACTTCAAGTCTCGCGCCATTTAATTCATCACCAAAGCAACACTCCAATTATCTAGAGTTCAACTATGAGTTTCCATATTACTATTCAATCCAAACATAATTTCATACTATCATCCTTAAATCCGACTAATATTCTTATATACAAATTTACATCGACAAAACAAACAATACTCAAGCGCTCGACTTAACTTCAACCAATCCAACATGCACACTATTCAAGTCGGGATGACACATCTATCCATTAATTATGATTCCATCTACTATCAATAATAGATTAAGGGTGATCAGTTCCTCAATTTTTCGATAAACATCGACAACCATAACGGTGACATAAATCATCATTACCCAATACAATAGTGTACTTCAACTCGTGCCCCAAAGTCCGTAAGCATAATGCTCTATCAACTCTCTAAGGCTTACCAACGTCTCCCTAGTTTCCTTAGTTCCAACTTCGACAATTATACCAAAACATCCAATATCCATTCCACAATCTCTTATACACGCTCATAGCACAACACAACCTTAAATATCTTTCCAACACCAGAATCGCTACAACATCGAGTACAATCCAATTCGGTTCGTTCCAATTACAACTTTCATCCAGGTTAAAATTTTTAACAATGTTACTCGAGCATTCGTCTTTTCTCTCAACTCCACCATCACATAACATCGTTACTTTACTCATTCTTATTCAACGTAAATTACATCTCAATGCATTCTGCAACACAGTTACATTCTTAAAAATACCAACATTTTATTCCTAATAATATTTCACACTTGTCTTTATCTTTCCAAAATTTCAGCAATAGTTGCTCATCTTAAACCATATATTTCTCTTCCAATACAGACCTCCCAAACACAAAATCATATTACAAAATAAAAATAGTTTCGTGTAGATTCAAGAACTTCAAAAATCGCTTAAATTCGATTTATGAGCAAAATGTTATCGTCCTTGCAATGGGACTGGTCAAGAATTCCCATAAGCAGAATTTTCCAAAAATCAGCATCAGACCCAAATACTAAAATGCACTAATCTCCCTCTTTACCAACCTCCTGAAGGAAAATCTTATAATAAAATTGTAGGGTATTTTGTAAACTTTCCAAAAAGTCCAAAACCGTTTCAATCTGAATCTTGAGTAAAAAGTTATGCCTCTTTTTTTGACAGATACTCCAAATTTTCCAAAAATCAGAATTCGAGATTGATGAACATAAGTTCCATCTTTCTACCTTACTTCCAAAATTCACCAACGTCCTTTCTTTTATCTCCAACTACGAAAATTACTCGACTTTAATCCAACTATACTCGCGACATATAATCTACCGACTTGATCCATCAACCTATCATTCCCTTCGGAAAAATCTCTTAATCTCATTCTATTTCTCATCCATAATCTATGCACTTCTCACACTCAACCAATACGAATTCAAGAATCCACACTCTCGTTGGTCCACAACCACGTCGCTTCAATAACCTTGCACTCTTGCAGCCAACATCAACTTGAACCATCTTCTACATCCAAACAACATGTTCGGGAGACAGTCTATCCCTCACTTAATTCCAAACCAACACCTTCAGACAACGACTAGTAATCAACAAGCAAGTGCCGACAGTGTTTTCACACACATGTCGCACACTGAAGAATAAATGACATTAGACAACATTGGCCGTATGGACCGACCTGCTCTGATACCACTAATGTAACACCCTTTTACCCCAAATACAAATGATATAAATAAACTGAAATAATCAGAGTAACTCATAGAAGGTGTCACATTTCCTCATAAAACATCAATCCAAAATATTATATTAAAAATATTATTTTCTCTAAAAATCAAAACTATCGCAGCGGAATAATATATTCAAAAATATTTTCCTCAAATCTCATCAAAACGTAAAGACCTTTTGGTCAAAGTCAACAATTATCATCATTCTCAATTCAACATTTAACAACTCATAAAAACTAATAATAACAAAACGACAATCCAATCATATAAGCATTATATTCCCCTTAATGTTATATCTATCAGAGCAAGACACCAGACACTCTAGAACTAATCTATGCAGCTTCCAGCTAATACTTCATGCACCGCGAACTCATCTCGAATATCTGCAAGTTATCCACAAAAGGAGCAACATTTCCAAGCAGGCAGGGTGAGAAATCATAATTCATTATAATAATATAAAGATATGGAATATAAATAAATCAAGCACAAAATATCGTCAACAACAAAATTCAGCAACATTGCAATCTCCAAAACACATCCCTTACAAAGTGATGTCAACTACAATGAAATGCGTAATATGCATGTGGTACCAAATTTCTCCATGAGATGGACAGATGGCCATCAACCCTCCACAAGGGAGCACACCAAAATCACCGAATCACTTCAATCCGCACAATGGGATTGAAGCTACGAAATAGGCCGAAGCCCCCACCAAAAATATGCTATGAAATGCAACGATACGTTACTCCGTAAAAATCACCGAAAAAATCAACAAGAGCATCATTCATTTCATATTCATCAAATAGTCATCATATAATCATGTCTTTCATCACGACAACACATCAACAATACTTCTTCATCGATAATACAACAAAACAACTTATTTGATTCAACGAGACAACAATACAACTTCTCTCATCAACAACAACAAATCGCCGTTTCATAATAACATCATGTTTATAAGTATAAAACCAAGTTTCAACAATACAACAAAACATCTCATTTTAATCAACAACAACAAATCATCAATTTACAATAAAATCATGTTTATAATCATAAAACCAATTCCAGAAATATGACAAAACAACTTCCTTCATCAACAACAACAAATCATCACTTTACAATATAAATCATGTTTATAATCATAAAACCAATTCAACTTTTTTCTAAATATTCATCAATGAAAAATGTCTCACTTCACTCATTTTCTTTCATCAAAATAAAGTTCATTTTGTTATATTTACGAGCTTCAAACGGAACCCAAATCGGAGTTATGGATTAAAATTTATGAATTAAAAAAATGTCTCGGACTAGTTTGCATAACGAACAGGTAGCGAAGTGAGTTCGCGTAGCAACCAAAACTTCGCGTAGCGACAAAAAGCGAAGTGAAAGCGAACTGAAACAGAGGAAAAATACCAAAATTCGCTTGAAGCGACCGGTAGCAAAGTGAGTTCGCGTAGCGAACTGTCGCGAATAGACCATTCCAACACTGTTCGTATCAGTTCCTCTTTCACCAATTTTCTTCTTCTTTTTCATCTCAGACCCATATAAAACAACAGAAACACATCAAATCATGATAAAACAACATAGATTAACTCCTTTTACGACTAATTCCCCAATCACACCCTTATAATTCAATCTATGTCAATAAGCCTAAAACTCACCAAAAATCATACAAAACCTAATCTACTCATAAACCAATTCCTATAAAACTATAATAGATTATGAAAACTCCTCATACCTTAGAGAATTCAGTTAATTGATACTCTTCTCCAAACTCTTAGCAATTTCATGACCATAAGCTTCCTCTTCCTCTTTTCCTTTCATCAGAGCTATTCTTCACCAAAAACACGAAAAGTGAGAACTTTTGATCTTGTTCTCTTATTTGAGTAAAATTATCCCAGTTTAGGTTTTTCCCAACTTATCCTTACTCTTTTCTCATAAAGACCACCTTACCCTTTCTTCAATAATTATTTTTATTAATAATAATAATAGTATAATAATACATTAATTATTCATATTATATAAAAATAATCCTTATACTCCCAAATGACCAACATAACCTACATACCCTTACTTCTATTATTTTAAATAATAAGCAATAATTTGAATGGTACTACATGATTATTCTTATTATCAATATTATTAAAATAATTTCACCACAATGCATCGGGCCACATAACCACCTATTGTCAAAATCATCACATATCCTCAATTAAGCAACAATTACTCATAGTCGAATTTGTGTTGTTACACAAGGCACATATAAATCAACCTTTCCCTCTTTAGAGATGACAAATTCTCTCTACTAAGTCTTTTTAGCTTCAACCTTGGGCTTCAATCAAGGCACAAAAAGTAAAATACTTACCAGTCAATTAAACAATTACAATCATAGTCTTTGAATTTAACTAAGCTAACTCAATTACAGTCATAATCTTGGACTCTAACTAAGCTAATTCATTACAGTCATAGTATTGGACTCTAACTAAGCTAAATCATTATAGTCATAGTCTTGGACTTTAACTAAGATAATCCCCAAAAGTCATAGGCTTGGACTTTAACTAAGCTAATCTCTTCAGTCATACACTTGGACTATAACTAAGATCACTTTCCATCAGTCATATCTCTACCCTAAATTCATCTTTCATGAGCTATGCAATTCAGGTTAACTATTCAGTCCTCCTTGAGTTATGCAATTCAGGGTACCCATTCAGACTTTCTTGAACTATGTGTAAACACCCCAAATTTTCCCTCACTTTTTCTCACACCATGGCTTGTGATCTTTCATTTTTGTTTTAGTATAAGCCCACCATCTCATATTGCATATTTATTTCATCTACATAGTTTCATTTCATCTGCATCTAGGGTTTGTGATCTGAGCAATCCAAGAATCAATTTGAGCCATCCCAAAGGTCTTAAAGCTTTCCAAGAGGGTACATGTGTGTTCTATGATCATATTATGCTCCCCAAAGTTCATGAAAGTCAAGGGATCACAAGAATTGGCAAAGGCATGGAAGCAGAGCTAGGGTTTTCCTACACAGATGACCAAAATTAGGGTTTTAGTTTCAGAGGCCTTAACTCCAATTTTTTGGTCATTCTTGTTTCTAATGTTCTTAATATGTTATAAGGGTCATGTGTACCAAGTTTGATGAAGAAATTCATTGTGGAAGTCATCTGATCATTGGGTAACTTCTTGAGCAAGTTAAGTCAAAATCAGGGCATCTGAGGCCCCCAACAAGGGAACCAAAGGATCATTTTTCATCAAATTGAAGTTCTATGATCTTTATTTGATCTTAGAAGTGGTGGGAAGTTCACAAGATTGAATAATTCTGAGCCAATTGCAAACTTGCCATTTTTGGAAATGACTTGTAATGGAAACTTTCCATTTTGGGAAAGATTTTCAACCTCCTCTTTCATGACCAAAAATGCTTCAAATGAAAAATTCTTGGACATGAAAGTTGTAGATTAGGTCTTTCCCTTATTAAAAAGTACAAGAACATGTCTTGATTCATCCTAGAACTCAAGATATGGCCTTTCAAAGTTGGCAAAAATCACATAATTTTCAAGTTCATGTCAAAGAGGGATTTTTGCATATTGGCATTTCAAGCTTCTAAGTGACCTCTAATGTGCTCAATTATGTCATAACATGTCAAAGCAACCTTCAAAGATCAGAATTATACCTTGAACCTAGGGTTTTGGTGACTTAATTCACAAGAAATTTTAAAATGGCCAAGTTGCATAAAGCTTGCTATCTCTTCATCTAAGCATTACAACTGCATTCTAATGATCTAAGGGCTCCCCATGAACCATGCTGAGGCAATCTATGCTCAGAAATCCTTGCTGCACAAGCCCATACCTCAAGTACACATAATCTTGACTTTTTGCATTTCCTCCCATACCAATCACACTATGCCACTAACCACTCTCTGACCAATCAAGACATTACAAACAAAGGTTATGGAGCTCATTTGATAACACATTCAAGCCTGAAAACACCTTAGATCTCAGGTTGCACAAAAATCACCATAAAACTTCCCCTCTTCGATTCTCACTACTCAGCCATAAAAAATCACTCATTCTTTCACCATTCATCTCAAAATCACCTAAGGATCACAAAACACCCCTCACCATGGCCTGAAACCTCCTAAATAAAAAACATGATTTCTGCAAAACCAGAACCAAACACTTCAAAATAGTCATCACAAGCTTGTTCTAAGCTTTTCATTAGCTTCAGGGAGTCTATTGAGGTTGATTTGCATCAAAGGAAAGGTCAGAAATCTCCAAACTGAAAAGCTTCAACTCAGGTATACCTCAAGAACAAATTTTCCAGAAACCTTCTTTTAAGTTTTAGAATGATTCTATATGTTCTCTAGATCACACTGATATGTTTAGTTTTGAAAATGAGTGAGAAATGAGCATGTATGAACTCTCTGAAAGTTTTCCCGAAAATCTTGTTAGCTTCGATTCTTGTTTTTGATGAAATATAAATGTTATTTGATGATGGATTCTTACTTAAGGGGGTTAGAGGATCATTTCTGGAGCTTTAGAGGGTTTAATTTGACCTAGGGAAGAAGTTGAGGTTTTGGGGTGACCGAAGAAGATGACCGGAGCTTGCTCCGGTCACCTGAATGTCATTAGGGTTTGATTAGGGTTTAATCTTGCTAGTTTAAATGTGGGCCGTAGGATTAGGTTTAGCGTGTGAATGGAAGGCCAGGATCAGTTCACTTAAAATCCTAATTTTTAATTAGTTTTAATTAATTAAGATTAATTTTAAAATTCCAGAATCAATCCTAGCCACAAATTAGCGCGCGGAGTCTTCCATCCTTTGAATCTCACCCCTCAGATCAGTTGACTAGCCTTTTTATTTCATTTTTATTCATTTTATTTTATTTCTTTTGCATATTTATTTTAAAATACCAAAACTCTTTCAAAAAATATGATTTCTTGCATTTCTGTTTTAAATATTTTTCTCAACCTGAAAATAATTTTTATTTTATTTTTTGCATTAAAAAAGTATTTTTAAAATATTTAAATGTTATTTTTAATTAATTAATGGATTTTAATTAATTAAAAATACATTTAGGTTTCTAAAAATCACAAAAAAAATCATGAACCATTCCAATACATTTAGAAACATTTTCAAACTCTTCATACAAATTTCTTTTTAGGTTTGATCATAATTTCACAATTTTCTTTGAATTAGGGTTCTTTAAAAATCACATTTTCTAACCCTAACTTTGAAAATGCCTAACCAAGAAGAGTTTGAACTTGATTCTTTTTGCATTGTTTCATATATTGCATGTAGTTTCTAGGTTATTTTCCTCATGAATTTATCTTGCATTTTCAAATTGATTTATATTTTTCTTTGAGAATCACCCAAAAACCCTAGCAAACTTAGAAAAATCATAACTTTCAATAGGTTTAGCTTCTGACCTTCTCCTTTGGGGTTTGAACTTGTATAGGTTTAGGGTTTGTTTGAGCTTGATTTTAATTTTTATCATGTTGTATGATTTTGTTTTGTCCATTTGCATCTCATATGTTCATAAAACCCTAATTTCTCATGTTCATTTACATCCACCTTGCATATTCATCATCACATGAACTTGCCATGACATTTCAAGCATTCATATGTCATCTTAGACATATTAGGACATGTTAAAACATTGCTTGATCATTTCTTCATTCATTTGTCATGTATTGCATTCATTACATTTCATATACATCCATGTGTTTTCAAGCTTCTAAGCATGCTTTCATGACATCCCATCTTTGTATGATCATTCATATGCACATTGTATGAATTTGCATCATCTCATATGCCATTTTCATTGCATAATCACTTCTTACTTTGGTCATTTCATCTCACTTCAATTAATTTCTTTAAGCTTTTTGTCTTATGCATCCATACTAACTTTTCAGGAACTTTTGGTAAGTTATTTTGGGAGGTGGATTTGCCTTCGCTTCCCACTGCTTCTTATCTCATTCATATGCATTTTAACATGTATTTTAAGTGAACTTGTTCACTTATGTCCATCCTTCTTACTTTCTTTCCTTCAAGTTACTTATCTTCTTCATGAAGTAAGTAATTTGTTCTTCTTTCTTCTCCTCTTTTCATCTGCTTCTTCCATTGGGGGCCTTGAAGATCTTCTCTCTTAAGCCTAAGAAACTATAGGATATCCAAGCATGATAATGTTTAGGTTTGTGTTTAGTCCACCTTAGCTTTTTACCTTTGAGTCTCCTTGATTCTTTTTTCTCATCTCAATAATTAGAGACTAAACTCTTAATGTTTTAGGACTTTGGAATTAGGGTTATGCCCGCATCCTTCTCTTAGGATGGAGTGTATAACTTTAAACCTAAGTGTTAAACCTTTATTTTGTTTAAACCTCTTAATCAAATCACATTAATAATCATTAAGACTTTATCTTGTAACTTGGGCCTTACATTAGGGTTCTATCTATTCCTTATGGTTAAGAGGGACTAACCCTAGTGTTTAATGGACAAGTCCCCCTCAAGTTGTCTTACAAACCATAAAATCCACTTCTTAATCTCATTAATATAAAATCCACTTAATAAAGGCTTGTTATATAATGAATTTAATCCCTAAACATGGATTAAGTTGAGGTATCTTCCTTAGCTTAAGTGTTCTCATCTATCATCCTTCTATTAGGATGGTGTAATGAGTTCACTAATCTGTGATTAGAGATTAAACTCATTACTTAACACTAAACAAAAAAACCAAAAAACATCTAAATAATCACAAGTAGGTTAATGATCTTAATCCTACGTCATGGTAATTAAGTTGAGGTGTTTATCTCATACTTAAGTATGCTCATTATCCCTAATCAGGGAGGATATAATGAGTTTACAAACCCTTGATTTAGGTTTAAGCTCATTAACTTATGCAAAACACCAAAAACAATAACAAAACTGAAAATATAAAAAACAAACAATAATCGTCTCCTTTGGGATTCTTTTCTCATCACACTCATTCATAAACGGGAACTTGCTTCTTCCGTCTAATGCAAGAGAGTTAGCACTCGAGCCAGACGAGTCATACACTTGAGCATAGATAAGTAAGCAGTTCACAGTCAAAATTCATTTTCAGTCTCTTTGAGTCGAACTACGGTGTTCTGACTTCCTCATTTCACGAGAGGATACGTAGGCATAACTTAACAATTATCGAACAAAAGTCTCTGTGTCTCCCCCCTCTTTCAACATTCCTTAAAAGCCTCAGTTCCTGAGCATTCACCCTTTTTGCACTGACACATGTACATTCATTCTTAGTTTTTGCACAGATATCACATACACTACCCCTTTAAACACAATCTCGTAAGCGTGGATCCCGTCGAGTACGATGGAAAATCTGGGTGCTAATACCTTCCCAGGTTGTAACCAACCCCCTTTCTCAGTTTCTCTGGTTCGCAACCGTCTTATCCATCTCTTTCTAGGTTTATGCAGCATTACCTTTCCTTCGGGATAAAAATGCCTAGCTGGCGACTCTATTCAGTTCATTTCATTTTCTCTTTTCGCTGACCGTTCGCGTCTGCACCCTGGGACCCTGGTATCTTTTCGGGGGAGCGACACTATGCAAATCAGGATACCAGATTCAGCTTATGCCTTGAGCTATGCAATTCAAGCACCCTATCAGTTACAACAACCTTTTCAGCTTCAATCTTGGGCTTTTATCAAGACACAAATACAAACCATTTAAGCATCACCATCATGTGCTTTAATCAGGATACAAATCAATCCTCCTCATAGCCTTAGCCTTAGGAGGAACTACGATGCTCTGATCCCTCAATTCTCTTTTTGGGGGTACGTAGGCAAAAGGTCGTAAGATCTTTGCGAGCACAAAAAACAACAATAGGTTCTTAGACCTATCAAAAACATCAGAAAATCTCCAAAATACCAAAAACATAAATCTCAGTTATCTTACCACATCTCAACACACTCTCAATCCCAAATTTAAGACCCCACCACCAGATATCAAGAACAACAATATTATCCTAAACCTATTGTGAATAATCTAAAGGGGACCCTGGTCTTTTGGTAGCATCTGAAACTTAACAGTCATTTATTTAAACTCATTTTGCAAGCAAAGTTAGTTGGAGACCTCTATTACCCTTCATTAATCAGCTTCATAAAATAACAATGAATCAAACTGTTGACAGTTGATAGTGATTCGCAACCACATTGAATATCAAAGTAGTTTAGTGATACAAGTCATGAAAACCACGCAACAAAAACATGACATTAACATTGTTTTGTTACAAAATTTTAAATGTATATAAAAATATAGATTAATTTTTAATATTTTTAATTGGATATACAATGATAAAAATTCCGCTTGTTTTTTTACCCTAGTTAAAGATAGATTATTATTTGTATTTTAAAAAATGAATAATTAAGAAAATATAAATAATAAAATGAATAATAAATTAATAATTTAAACTTTTTAAGAGTTATAAGATAAAATGATCATTATAATAATAATATTTACAATTACTCAAATACTCTAATGATGTGACTGAATTGGTTAAACATCGTTGAGCTTATAGAGTAGAATCACAATTTTTATGTTGCATAATATGCTCTTAGGCTCTTACAAAGAGAAACATATAACTTAAAGTTGTGAAATAAGTATTTCAATAAAAACTAGTCTCGGTATATTAAAAGGGACGAAAGCTTATAGATATAATATAAGGAGCCACTGAAGTGTCCAAGGATTTAGTGATATTTTTTTAATTTATTAATGATTTACTTAATTAAGTAAATATATAATATTTTAGGCTTAGTTGCAATTTTTGTCATTTTTTTTGGATTTTGGTCATTCCATTTTGGTTTCTTTTATAAGTTGTGCCGGATTTTGGTCCATTTTTGGAGACAAAAATCCAACAGAAAAACTTAAAAAGAGACTAAAAATGTGGTTTTTAAAATGGGGGGGGGGGGGGGGGGGATCAAAACCTCAAAAAATAGTAAAATAGAGGGACCAAAGTTTTAATTAAGTTAATTTCATAAAATAAAAAAATTGAAACTCATTTTAAATTGAACATAGTTTTTATCGATTTAGGTCTTACTGAGTTTTGCTTTCCCTATTATATACATTTCATTACCCATTTGTTCTCTGCAATTGAAATCAACACCCATTTGGAGTGAGCACCTCTCGTTTGATAATACTTATAATTCCATGGCTCTTTCGAATGAAAAGGTTAGAAATTGTATACCTAATGATCTTGTCTTCTCTATTTTGTCAAAGCTGCCAATGAAATCTTTAAATCGATTTAAATGTGTACGCAAAACATGGGCCATGTTATTTGAAAACCCTTATTTCTTGAACATTTATCAATCAAGTTTCATGTCTAATAATTCATATTACAATGATGTTTGTGTCCTCTTTAAGCATGCTCTACTAGGTTTTGAAGAGCGTTCTTTGTTGTATTTGTTTTCTGGTGAGAGGTTTCACGATAAGATCAAATTAGATTGGCCGCCTTCATTTCAAGAAGATGCTCGTAAATTTAATATTAATATTTTGGGTTCTGGAATTAATGGTATTCTTTGTATTTACGTTGAATTCCTTATTTCAAAAGTTGTGCTATGGAACCCAGCTATTGAGGAATTTAGGGTTATTCCTCCAAATCCAACTGTGATTGTACCATCATGTGTAATATATTTTGACCGACTTCATGGATTTGGTTATGATCATGTTAGAGATGATTTTAAGGTGATTCGATATGTGAACTTTTTTAACAATCTACATTATTTGTTCAATGACCAAATCAACGCGTCATCGTCAAAGATATTTTATGAGCCTCTATGGGAGATATATAGCCTTAAAAGTAATTCTTGGAGAAAACTTGATTTGGATATACCAACTTCTCCCAATAGTCTGATAAATGCTTTAGATCAAGTGTATGTTAATGGGATGTGTCACTGGTTTGGAGAAAGTGAAGCCAAAAGTGATAAATTATATTTGGTGTCATTTGATTTGGGCAACGAAGTGGTCTTTCTAACATCCATACCTCCACTTATGGACGATAATAAAAAATTTGAATTGGTGGATACTCGTTTAATGGTGTTAAATGAGTCCATTGCTTTGATATCTAGTGATGCACAAACAAATATTTTTCACATATCAATTCTTGGTGAAATTGGTGTGAAGGAATCATGGAATAAGATCTTCAGAGTTGGACCATTACCTTGTCTTGGGTATTATATTGGAATAGGGATGAATAACGGCTTATTCTTTGTAAAAAAAGATGAAGAATTAGCCATGTGTGATTTAAGTACCCTCACGGTTCAAGAGCTTGGCATTAAAGGTATGTTCAATTATTGCCAAGTAGTAATATATAAGAAAAGTCTTCTCTCAATTACATAATAAGTATTCCAATAGTTTTCTTACTTAAGTTTAGGATGATGGTTATAAGGATTATTATTAGATGCAAATGAGTTATCAATTATGCATGTCATAATTATTATATGACAATATAAGATACAATTACATATTATATATCTAGAATTTATTTTGAAGATTTATTCTCTTATTTGCAAATAATGTGGTGTTTTGATTCAATTGTAAGAATTATATTTTATCTATACTGAATGTGTTCAATTTTATGTATAAATTACTTATATATATATATATATATATATATATATATATATATATATATATATATATATATATATATATATTGAAATTCTGGTATGACAGACTCAGATGTCTAATATGATGTTGAGACATCTTATCTGTTACTTATAAACATGGTAAGGCATACATATCAGTACTTAAATAATTCTGATATATCAGAGTCAAACATGCTTCAGGATGTTGGGACATCTGATAGGACATTCAGTTCAGTTACTGCATAAAACATAAAAGATGTAAAGAACACAGAAGTTTGTTAACCCAGTTCAGTGTATAACCACACTTACATCTGGAGGCTACCAAGCCAGGAGGAAATCCACTATTAGTAATATTAATTCTAGACTTAAACCACCCTGTTTAATCTATCACTTAATACTTACCCAATGCAATTTCTACCTAAGACTCACTTAGATAAGAGTACCCTACTCACTCCCCCTCAATCACCCAGTGATCAAGTTTACAAGTTTACTTAAATTGAAGTCACACTTCAAACAAAAAACAGCTTGATCTTACTTCACAGTTTCAATCAAGTCACAAAACTTCTCTTGCTTACAAGCTTCGAGAATCACAAGTGAAACAGCCACAATAGAGTTCCTTGTCATGCAAGGATGCCACAAGAACACAACCCTAATAATGTTTACATTTTCGGTTGATTGGGTTGATTCTAAACTAGGTTACAAGGTTTCTTTTATAACCTATTCCCAACTGGATTTGGGCCTAAACAATCACAACAATAGCTGCTACAAATATGCAGAAATATCTGCTACAAATATGCAGAAATATCTGCTACAAATATTCCAAAAGATCTTCAACTCCTAAAATATCTCTAAATATAGAAACCTATATTTTTCAATATTTGTCTTCAATTTAAATTGAGTCTTTAAGATCTTCTAGATCAGCACCACATATGATTGCATAATATCTCCAGAATATTCTGCATAATTCAGATCTGATAAATCCAATGTTATCACCTTGAATTAGGGTTTGTTACTTCCTAAATTCTAGGTGATTTTGTTCTTCTAATTAATCTGAATCTTCATAACAAAACTCCCTACAGATGCGCCTTGTTCTGTTTTTATCCATCCATAATTAATTCCAGATAACTCTCCTTAAATATCTCAAATCAGTTAGTCATTAATTAATTCTGGTAGCAGGTCTGAGATGTCTCAACATCTGTTGGGACATCCTGAAAAACTGAACTTACTTCATTTACTGATACAATGTCCTAACATCTGGTGTGACATCCTGATATCTTGACTTAAGTTCATTAACTGTTACTCTGTTTGACAGTGTCACAACATCTGGTGTGACATCCTGAACTAAGTTCCACACTTCTTGTTTGATATCTATATGTAACATATGACAGTAATGTTGTCATGACAGTTGCAGATGTTTCAACATTCTCTTTGACATCTGTCATGACATTTGCAGATGTTTCAACATCTTCTTTGACATCTGTCTGTAGCATATGACAGTAATTCTGTCATGACATTTGCAGATGTTTCAACATCTTCTTTGACATCTGTCTGTAACATATGACAGTAATTCTGTCATGACATTTGCAGATGTTTCAACATCTTCTTTGACAGTTGACTGTAACATATGACACCATATGTTGGGACATCCTGAATTAGTTCTTCTACTCTGTTTGATAATGTCCCAACATCTGATAGGACATTCTGAACTGAATTCAACATCTTCTTTGACAACTTCCACATTTATCTGTGCCACCATGTCAGGACATCATGTTTGACATGTTCTTCCAGAGTCTATACCATGTTAATATGGAACTTCTTATTCAACATTTTCCAGCCATATTAGTTTTACCAAACATAATGCCAATCATAAAATAATAGCATTAACAATCTCCCCCTTTGGCTTATTTTGGCTAAAACTAATTTACATACAGGTGTAGTAGTACCTTATGTAGAAGTTCCTTAACATCAACATCTTCATATCAGACCTCACACTATTACTTCTCCCCCTTTTTAGCCATAAAAAGACAAAGGTATATAATCTCCATAAGCTTGAAACACACACAAGCTTCACAATTCCTTAAGAATCAAACATAAACTGCAGAGAGCAGCTTTATATAATATAGCCTTCTAGACTCTTAGGATTCTCCTTATCTGGTTAAGGTATTACTCCCCCTTAACACCACAAAATCAAGTGCACATACTTGTAACACACTCCCCCTGTCTAGGATACTCCATGCTTCTCTGTACATTGATGAAAGGAAAACATAAGACGCATCTTCATGTCTTCAAGAGCTCACTCTCTGTTCAATTCCCAATCGAACACATTCACTTCTTGTACCAAAGCATACCTGATTCCTTTATGGGTTTGTAGTTACCACAGACTACACAAGATGAACATCTTCTAGCACACAGGTTATTGACACTAAGCCTTTACACACCAAAGGCCATACAATCCAGATAAAACACATCCAAACTAATTATGAAATTAGAATGAATGTCCACAAACAAACTTCCAAGCAATCAATACCTGATATACTTCTGGTGGATCAACAGAGATGTGCTCTTCAGTTGAGGCCTTGTGCTGGTCCTCAGATGTTTCAACATCTATTGGGACATCCTGTTGAGCAGGAGTGTCCTTTGCAGCCTGAGTTTGTTGATCTTCTTGTGGGGCTGGCATAGTGTTCAGAGGGAAAGATATGCCACTTACCATTCTTTGCGCAGATAGAATCTTGGTTACCAACTCCTTTATGGAATCATCCACAAATTCAGAAGCTTTTGGAGTGTTGTACAATGGTGAAGGTATGCCTTTGGTCTTGCTGAAAACTTGATCTTTTTGGAGTTCTTGGCTTTTTAGCATGAGGAACACTTCCAGTCTCTTCTACATGTTTCTTCCAATATAGATCATCTACTTCATCATTCTCCCATATGATTAGGTAGTCTAATAATAGAAACCATGTAGATAAACACCCCATATAATGTACTAACACTTAGTTAGAACATTTTTCATACACCAAGACCTTATCACCATGATCCTAGATGTGCTCCACCAACTGGACTTACTATAGCATAGTAATCCATGAACTGAAAATCTTCAACCACACTGTGCCACCAGTTAGAATCAGAAATCCAGAAAGAGTGATAAACTCTCATCCACCTTCAAGAAGAATAAATCCTCTTGAGTCTTCAACTCATCACTCCTCTGCCCAAGAGCAATTTGTTCCAAGACAATCCTCAAGAACAACCAGCTGCCACACTCTGATTATCTTGATTCTTCGAATCCACTTTAAAGATCAACCAATTACCACATATTGATAACCTCCTTTATGAATCCTCATATGAAAAAGCCAATTGCCACTTTTGTCTTCTTCACGTTTATAGAACAAGAGTTCCATGCTCTCATAGACTTGATTTATCCACCAAGTTTGAGTAAACAACCTCCATTCTATTGGTTTTGCAGAAGTTCTTACCAATAACACATATTGATGAGAAACTTCCAATGTTTCTCCAAAGTCTTCAAACCTGCCACTGTCTGATTATTCAGAAGGAATAGTTAAGAACTGCACTTCATAACTATACCAAGGATGCCACCTTTCATTGAGAAAGGCAATCTTAACAAATTTATGATATCCCCACCTATATTAACTCCATGATGAGCATTCTGGACTACACCTAGATCAGAAATAAACCAATCCAAGTGGTCATTATGATATGTTCATGGTCTTTCATCTCCATCTTCAGAATCAATAATGTCCAGACCAGTTCTTGCCAAGAAACTTTCCAGAAATACATAACTCCTGTCACACAAGACTGAAGCCAATACTACATCTTATGCAATACCTCACCCATGATTCTGCACAAACTCTGATGATAAGATGTTCCAACATCTGTTTGAACATCACCAATCTTGAATCACAAGGATAATCAATCAAATATTTGTGAACTCCACAAACAACAATTGATCTTAAATCCTTGTATAATACCTTATCAGATAGTTCTACATAATCTGATCTTTTAATTTTGAAGGATTTTAAGGTTAGCTCCAGATAAGATTAGCAAGATCTCCTCATGTCATGGATAACCAATACTCCAGTTGAGCATAAACTCCATTAATTCTCAATTTCACACCCCTGATGAACATACAAAGAGCACAACTGATAAATATCCATACTTGATTTTATATCCCAAAACAGATGCTCTTAGTTTGCTTGCTACAAAGGGTTCATACTGCCACTATCCATGACTAGTAGTGGAAGAGACTACCAGTTCAACAACCATTCTGATCAGACTTCTTAATCTGATATTCTTCCCTTTCTTCTAGCAATTATTGGTCACATTGCTAGCTTTAATCATGACCAGAGTCATGCATTTATCACCCACATTTGTAAATACATTTAGAAGATTTTTCATCTTCAGATTCATCATCAGATTCATTAGTATTCTGAGCAACCTCTTCCAGCTCCAGCCTTTGAATTACTTCCTCAAGCTTTTTCTTCCTAGCATCCAGCTTTTTGCAAGTGTTTTTCAGATCTGCAATCAAGACAGCTTTGGATATGGGAGTCTTTGCTTTTGAAGGTCCAGCAGATGTCCTAGTGGAAGCTCCAACATCAGCAGCATGATGGCTCAAGAAAAGTTTGTAATGGAAGGCCAGAGGACTTTTTCTTTTGCATACTGAATCCTTCTCAGTGAGGATACCTGGATACTGGCTTAGTATGATTCCACATAGCAGAGAGGGAAAAACAATGGGAAGCTTTGTTGCAGATGTTCCAGCATGCTTCAATGTCTGATCCAAAATATAAGTCCCAAAGTCCAGCTTTGCTTTGGTGCCCACAGCATATATGAACCTGCTCAATTCAGTTGCTATTGAGGAGGTATGGTTGGTAGGGACCCAATTTGAAGTGCCAATCCTATGCAGCATTGCATACTTCCTTGTCAGCAAGCTAACAGAAAGTTTCCCCTTGACTGGCCAAGCTTTGAATTGATTAGCAGTGATGACTTTGCACACCTGTTTGTTTGTCTTTCCCAGCTCATTAGGTCCATCAGATTCTCTTCCTAGATAGTGGTTGATAACCCTAGGATAGAATTCCACACATCTCCCTCTTACATACACCTTTCTAAAGTCATCTGATTTACCATCAGCACAGTCCTCTTGTAGGTTGACAATGAATTCCTTGACTAGCAGCTCATAGCAAGGTGAAAAGTTTGATACTGTTTTGAATAAACCAGCAGAAGAAATTAGGTTGATTACCTTAGTGCACTCAAGTGTATTGCTGCCTAGCTCTCTTTCAAGTGCTACCCTTCTTTGGTATACAAATTTCCATCTGCTCACACTTGACACATGATGGAATGAAACATTGTCCAGATGAGCTTCTGGAACAGCAGAGGTGGACTTGATGGTGCTGGTTTCTTCTTTGGTTGGGATGTTGGGACATCCTCTTCAACATCTGAATCTGGTGGAGTTACAGCTTTCCTCTTTTGGGTATTCACCTTGTCTTTCTTTGGAGTAGGCTGCTTCTTTTCAGGAGTTGAATGTCCTGCAGTCTTCTTTTCCTTTCTAGCCCTAAGCCTTTTGGCTATGCTAGGGTCCACAGAAGCAATGATCTCTGTGACAGAGTCATTATCTAAGTCTTCAACATGTAGCATAGATGCCTCCTCTTCCAGGTTAGGAGTAGGTTCCAAACATATGTGATCATCACACATTTGTCTAGCACCCAAAGCATCCATCATGTTAGCAGGATATCACACCAGTTTCCTTCTTCTGGAACACAAAACTAAGCTTGGTTCTGAACCATTATTGCTTTCAAGATTTCTATCTTTTCTTCAATCAGCTCCAACTGAAGTGCTATAACATTATGAAAGATACTTTGCACACATACAATAGACAGTAGCATCTCAAGGAGTATTCAGCTTCATAGCTTCATAGAAAAAAACAATCTTTTAGGTCTTTGATTCAACATTTACCATATACTGTTGATGTGTAGTGTGGTGTCAAGCCATTAGGATTGACATATCAATTCAGCTTCTTTCTTGATGAAACTTCCTTCAGTTCATGATTTAGACAATCATAAACATGTATCTTCACAAGAGAGATTTTCTCCAGCTATACCTAAACAACATAGGACACCATAACCAGGAAGAATATCCTCATTAGGTTACCATAAATAATCTTAAGAGATAACTTATCAAGATTTTCACTCCCGCATGAAAGATTTGATAATTATACTCTTTTGTTTTGGCTCCAACCTCTTCTTTCATCAAGAACCACACTATTCTGAACTAAGTTTCTTCCAGTTCTGTAATCACATGATAGAACATCAAACTTGACATTATGAACTGAAGCTTTGCAACAACCTTTGTATGAAGTATTGGGGAACCACTATCAGACATAGCACATCATAAATAATAGAGCAATTCCTTGGAGATAAATAAACTTTTCCACAGTAAGATCCTCCAAAAGATATTGAAACACAATGTCAAGACATCTTATCTGACATCAGCAACCATATGTGAATACAACACCATTATATCATATGATGAATAGTCCATCCTCCACTTCTAGGGACCATTCAAACACCAATATGAATCTCTCAAGTTCCAACAGCTCTTCATTATATCATCCTTCTTCCTTAACCATGAACCAGAAAGTATCTCCCTTAGATCTCATCCAGAAACAGACCAGGATGCCTGCTCTGATACCAATTGAAATTCTGGTATGACAGACTCAGATGTCTAATATGATGTTGAGACATCTTATCTGTTACTTATAAACATGGTAAGGCATACATATCAGTACTTAAATAATTCTGATATATCAGAGTCAAACATGCTTCAGGATGTTGGGACATCTGATAGGACATTCAGTTCAGTTACTGCATAAAACATAAAAGATGTAAAGAACACAGAAGTTTGTTAACCCAGTTCAGTGTATAACCACACTTACATCTGGAGGCTACCAAGCCAGGAGGAAATCCACTATTAGTAATATTAATTCTAGACTTAAACCACCCTGTTTAATCTATCACTTAATACTTACCCAATGCAATTTCTACCTAAGACTCACTTAGATAAGAGTACCCTACTCACTCCCCCTCAATCACCCAGTGATCAAGTTTACAAGTTTACTTAAATTGAAGTCACACTTCAAACAAAAAACAGCTTGATCTTACTTCACAGTTTCAATCAAGTCACAAAACTTCTCTTGCTTACAAGCTTCGAGAATCACAAGTGAAACAGCCACAATAGAGTTCCTTGTCATGCAAGGCTGCCACAAGAACACAACCCTAATAATGTTTACATTTTCGGTTGATTGGGTTGATTCTAAACTAGGTTACAAGGTTTCTTTTATAACCTATTCCCAACTGGATTTGGGCCTAAACAATCACAACAATAGCTGCTACAAATATGCAGAAATATCTGCTACAAATATGCAGAAATATCTGCTACAAATATTCCAAAAGATCTTCAACTCCTAAAATATCTCTAAATATAGAAACCTATATTTTTCAATATTTGTCTTCAATTTAAATTGAGTCTTTAAGATCTTCTAGATCAGCACCACATATGATTGCATAATATCTCCAGAATATTTTGCATAATTCAGATCTGATAAATCCAATGTTATCACCTTGAATTAGGGTTTGTTACTTCCTAAATTCTAGGTGATTTTGTTCTTCTGATTAATCTGAATCTTCATAACAAAACTCCCTACAGATGCGCCTTGTTCTGTTTTTATCCATCCATAATTAATTCCAGATAACTCTCCTTAAATATCTCAAATCAGTTAGTCATTAATTAATTCTGGTAGCAGGTCTGAGATGTCTCAACATCTGTTGGGACATCCTGAAAAACTGAACTTACTTCATTTACTGATACAATGTCCTAACATCTGGTGTGACATCCTGATATCTTGACTTAAGTTCATTAACTGTTACTCTGTTTGACAGTGTCACAACATCTGGTGTGACATCCTGAACTAAGTTCCACACTTCTTGTTTGATATCTATATGTAACATATGACAGTAATGTTGTCATGACAGTTGCAGATGTTTCAACATTCTCTTTGACATCTGTCATGACATTTGCAGATGTTTCAACATCTTCTTTGACATCTGTCTGTAGCATATGACAGTAATTCTGTCATGACATTTGCAGATGTTTCAACATCTTCTTTGACATCTGTCTGTAACATATGACAGTAATTCTGTCATGACATTTGCAGATGTTTCAACATCTTCTTTGACAGTTGACTGTAACATATGACACCATCTGTTGGGACATCCTGAATTAGTTCTTCTACTCTGTTTGATAATGTCCCAACATCTGATAGGACATTCTGAACTGAATTCAACATCTTCTTTGACAACTTCCACATTTATCTGTGCCACCATGTCAGGACATCATGTTTGACATGTTCTTCCAGAGTCTATACCATGTTAATATGGAACTTCTTATTCAACATTTTCCAGCCATATTAGTTTTACCAAACATAATGCCAATCATAAAATAATAGCATTAACATATATATATATATATATATATATATATATATATATATATATATATATATATATATATATATATATATATATATATATATATATATATATATATATATATATATATATATATATATATATATATATATATATATATATATATATATATATATATTTGATAATAAGCCTATTTAGGATCCATCTTCATCCAAACATTAGGACATTCAAAGGGGCCATATTTTTTCACACAAAATCGATGGATATTTACTTCTCTTCTATAATCAGGACAACAATGGTCGTTGATTCTAAAGCCTCAAAACTATATTTAACAAAAAAAAGTTCGTCAGTCTCCGGTAACCATGCAAATTCATCATCTTCATCATGCACTATCATCATGTTAAAAAGCAACTCCTAGAAATAATCCCCTTTCCAATTGTTGAAGTCATTCTGGTTAAACCCCAATCCCTACAAATTCCATTTCCAAACTCCATGATCCCACCAAATTGCATATATTATTCTGTTTGTCAGGTTAGCTGCCAAAACAAACCACTTTGGCAACGCATCCTTCAACAATTGGTTTCAATCCACTTACCGAACCAAAATGAACACTCTTACCATCTTTAACCCTACAAAAGTATTATTAGAAAAACAATTACGATTTCTATCTTGAATGATGTCCACCATAATTAAATATCCCCACAATATTAAATCTCCATTGTTAATCACACTTTTATCGCTTATGAACATTTTCACTTCCAAATTCTTGTACCTATGCCTAATCAACCCCTACATAATGTAGAGTTGTTGTTGATTATCCTCCATTTCCACTTCAACATAAGAACTTTATGGAAAGCCTATAAGTTTTTAATTTCTAGACCTCCGCATTCTTTAGGTTTGCATACTTGCTCCTAACTAACCCAATGGACAACTCTCTTATCCTCTACCCCTCGCTACAAGAACTTACTTTGAATGCTACGAATCTCTTTTAACACCTTAATCAAAGACTTATAAAAAGGATAAAGTGTATATTGGAAGAGAGTTCAAAACTTAGTTAATCATAAAAACTCTCCCACCCAAAGAACAAAATCTCACATTCCATGATGATAATCTACTCCTAATCTTACTCAATAAATACTTCCACATAAATAGTCTTCTAGGGCTATCTCTAACCATAACACCTAGAAACATGAAAGGGAGGTTATCAACCCTACAAGATAGAAAAGAAGACGTCGCCTCCAAACTAGAATTGCTCACATTGATTCCATAAATATTGATTTTACAAAAATTAACTCGCAACCCTGAAATCATCTCAAACCCTCTCAAAATAGCCTTCACACTCCAAAGATTGTTGCTTCCTCCATCCCTAAGAATAATGTTGTCATCAACAAATTGAAGAATACCAATAGTCTCATCATCATTGATCTTGAAACCTTTAAATTCCCTAATCTCTACCGCATATTCCATCAAACCAGTTAAACCTTCCATATCTACCACAAATAAGAATTGAGATAACAGATCTCCTTGACACAACCTTTTTTCCATCTTAAAATCCTTTGTGGTACTACCATTCATTAACACTAACATAGAGCAGCTAAACACACATGCCTCCATTCAACTGATCCACTTTTCACCAAATCCTATCTTGTTAAATAAAAACCTCAAATAGTTCCAAGTCAGGTTGTTATAAGCTTTTTCATAATTAACATTCAAAACTAAGCAACTCCTTTTTTCTCTTTTAGCCAACTCCAAAACTTCTTTAACCATTAAAATCCATGCATAATATTTCCACCCTGTCCATTACATATTGTTTGAAATATATATTCTGCTACTTTCATTTTTTTTACTTTTCTTTTCATATTTCATATTTCATACTAAAAGGGGTTTAGAAACTGAGTCTATGAAATTTAAGAGTGAGTTTGTAAACAATAATACGCAAAATATTTAAAATTAGTTAATATTTTGAACATAATAGTTAATATTATGAACATAATACGCAAAATATTTAAAAGTAGTTAATATTCTGAACACAATACGCAAAATATTTACTTACTTTTCATAAAAATACAAAGTAGAAAAAAATAATGAAGAATTTAAAACGAAGCGTGCAAAGTATTTTAAAACATGAAGTAAATATTTAGTATTCATATAGAAGCTATTGGGTTTTTTTTTTATTTGGTGAAAATGAAAATCAAGAATGAATTTTTGTTAGCGTTATTGGGACGATTATACAATATTATATTAATGAATTTGTAAGTTATTATTTTTCATCTTTTGCTTGTTATGCCGATATAGTTTTTGACTTATTTTTTTCTATATATTTTACATCGTATTTTTAAAACAAAATAATTTATAACTTTAGATAAACAAAATAAAAATGAATTACCCGGTCAAAATCGGAAGTAAATACAATGGTCGAACTGACTTCTGATGAAACTTATGCGTGCCATGAACTTGTCGAATCTCCTATTCCACTATTGAGGAGATTGTTTCATCCCATATAAAGATCTCTTTAGTTTGCATACATACTCTTCCTTCCCCTCTTCGACATACCCTTCATCAAGATCATCGTACAAGAACACAATCTTCACATCCATCTGTTCTAGTTCAAGGTTGAACTATGCCACCATGGCAAGCAACATTCGAATGGACCTATGTTTTACAACAGGAGAGAACACATCATTGAATTTGACACCTTCTTTCTGAGTGAAACCCCTTGCAACCAACCTTGTCTTGTATCTCTTCGATGCCACTCCTTCAATTTCTTCCTTAACTTTGAAAATCCATTTATAGCTTACTAACCTAGCTCCAATAGTTTTTTTGATCAGCTCCCATGTGTTGTTATCATGAAGAGATTTGATCTTATCATCCATTGACTTTAGTCATTCAGTCTTATTTCGACTCCTCATAACTTCCTTATAGTCTCTAGGTTCTTCACCCAGAACCTCACTCGTAGAGATTAAGGTGTAAGCTATTAGATCTGCATACCCAAGTCTTTGAGGTTTCTTGATGACTCTTCTCGACCTGTCTCTTTCCAGCAGGTAGTCATTATCAGTCTCCTCATCTTCGACAATGGTTTCTACTTCTTCTTCAACTTCATCTGGGTCATGCAATTCAACATCACCATGCTTCACCTCAATAGGAATTTCTCCCGTTCCAACTCTTTGTCAACATCATCAGTTTTCTTGAAGTTCATCTCAGCTTAATTGAAAACTACATCTCGACTAGTGATACACCTCTTGTGACCTGGATCTAGGAACCATAGCCTTGAAGCTTTGACTCCTTCAGGGTATCCCATGAATATGCATTTCATTATGTTACCTAATATGAGATATCCCACACATCCAAATACTCTCAGTTTTTCAAGATCTGGTGGATGTCCCTTCCAAACTTCTTTAGGTGTCTTCATATAATCGAAGGACATCTGTTTATCAAATATCTTGCTAACAAAACAACCTCAGCCCAAAATACCTTCTTCAATCCAGCACTAACCAACATGCATCTAACCATTTCGAGGATTGTTCGATTGAATCTCTCAGCTAGACCATTTTGTTGAGGAGTATCTGCTGAAGTCTTATGCCTTGCAAACCCAGACTCAACATAGTAATTGTTGAAAGCTTCATTGCAGAATTCAAGCCCACTATCTTTTCTCAACCTCTTGACCTTTATGCCTATTTGAGTTTCGACCAGAACCTTCCAACTCTTGAAATTCTCAAAAGTTTCTTCCTTAGTCTTCTGAATGAATATCCATAACTTTCTGGAATAGTTATCAACTATGGATAGAAAATACCTTGTACCTGAATGTGAAGGATTCCTTGCAGGCCCCCAAATATCAACATGGATGTAATCAAGGGATCCATGTGTTCTTTTTTTACCTTTATTAAACTTCACCCTACAGGATTTACCGAATACACAAGGTTCATAAAACTCCAACTTCTCGACTTTGTCATCACCTAGCAGGTTCTGTTTTCCTAGTTCGACCAGACTTCTCTCGCTGACATGGCCCAATCTCATGTGCCATAATTTTGTCTTCGACAACAATTTCATGGATACAACATTTGTCAAACCATTTACAACTTTGGCCTCAAGGGTATACAAGCCTTTTTTCTTCACACCTCTTAAGACTTCCTTTGACCCCTTCATGACTCTTAGGATACGTTTCTCTCCTTGAAAAACATACCCCTTCTTGTCAAATTCACCAAGAGAAATCAGATTTCTCTTTAAATCAGGTACATACCTAAATTCAGTCAATAGTCTTATTGACTCATCATAGAGCTTGAATCCCATAGATCCAATACCTACAATTTTGCAAGCTTTATTGTTTCCCAGCAACACTGATCCACCATCTTGGAGTCATGTGCCAAGTGCAACCTGAATCCATAATCCATTCTTTTCTTGAGTCGTCGCTTGAAACCACAAGAACATCAGATGAGTAGAAATCATCTTGAACAATGGCAACATTATCATTATCCTTACCTCTATGATCTTTCAGGCGTTCATGGCATACCTTTCGAATGTGTCCCTCCTTCTTACAATGATAGCATCGAACACCAGATGCTTCACCACTATAAGACTTTTGTTGACTTTTACCCTTCTTCTTGTCGATCTTACCATTCTTTCGTAAGAATTCACCTTAACAGCCAAAGGTTTATGCTCCTTTCATTCGTTCATGTCCTTAGAGTACAAGACAGATTTAACATCTTCAAAGGTCAGGGAGTCTCTTCCATACAAGAGGGTTTCATTGAAGTGAGCAAGTGTTATGGGAAAAGCGCATAACAACAACATCGCTTGATCTTCATCATTGATCTTCACATCAATATTTTCAAGATCAAGAATCAACTTGTTGAACATATCTAACTGCTCAGACAACACTTTCTCTTTGCTCATCTTGAATGAATACAAAGCTTTCTTCAGGTAAAGTCGATTCACCAACAATTTGGTCATGTACAAACCTTCAAGTTTCAACTATAACCCCGACGTTGTCATCTCCTTTGATACATGTCGGGGAACCTTATCACCAAGGATCAACATTATTGTGTTGTGTGCTTTCTAAATCATGGTCGTCGTTTCAGCTGCAGTTAACACATCATTCATGGCCTCCTCTCCCTTCAACGCTTCCAAGTAACCTTGTTGAACAAGTAGGGCTTTCGTATTCAAGCGCCACAGACCGAAGTCGTTCACACCGGTGAACTTTTCAATCTCATACTTTTTTGAAAGAATCTTCTCCATGTTCACTGCACCAATTTGTTGTGAATTAGATACCTTATAAACAAAGTATAATAGGTTTCTTTATGATCAAGAAACCAACAAGGGTTAAGGTTTAGGGTAACCAAGGATAACAACAAGGATTGGTTATAAACTGCAATTCTTTCCTTTCTCTTGAAACAAGATTACAAGTATACAAGAATAACAAATAACCTCTCTCACGTTTTTGAATTAGAGTTTTATCTTCCTATTTTCCCTTATCCAAAAGACGAGAGAATAGTATGTTATTTATAAGAAAATTAACATACTAACCTAATGGTTTTTTTAACAATGACCCATTACAATATAACTTAGGGTACAAGCTAACTTAAACAATTGGATCCATAACACAAGGCCAAATTTGACAACAATATGTGAGTGGACTTCGACGACATGCTAAACTTAGAGTTCCTCCCAATATCTCACATGCAGTATACAAGTGTTTACAATGCTAGAGTATTTAAATGAGATTTTTTGTACTCTAAGAAACTCGACCACCTCTAAATAACTTTTAAAATACTCTAACTAACTAAACAAATTGTGTTGAAAGAAAATTTTCTCTCCAACAGACTTTTACTTGAGCCTTAAGTAACATCCTAACACAATTAATTATATATATTTAACACAAACAAAAAATCTCGGTAGTATAAAATCTCGACATGCTTTCACAATTGTTAATTTTATACAAAAACCAACGCTAGTGTTTTTAATGTATTTTATTCCCAATCACACAATTTCTTGAAAACTTCTCAGAATGTCATCCATCCAAAATTTTCACCAACTAAAACATGTTTAAATATGAATTTATTAATATTATGGGATAAAAAAATGATGATTAGTCATTGTTGATATAGGTGGTATCATTCAACTATTATAAGTCATCACTCAATCATATATTCTCATACCTACATGGATTCAAGACCCTTTCATTTCAACATGGACTCGATTGACAACTATAATAAGTTATCACTCAATCATATAGTCTAATAGTTTTTTGCTTAAGTTTATGATTATGGTTATAGGTTTATAATGAGTATAGAAATGAGTTTTTAATTAAGCATGTCATAATTATTGTATGATAAAATAAGGTACCATTATATAATATGAATCTAGAATATATTTTAAAGATTTACTCTCTCTTTATTTGTAAAAAATGTAGTTTTTGCTTCAATTTTTGGAGTTATATTTTATTTGAATTGGATGAGTTCAATTTTATGTAAAAATTGCTTATATTTCAAATTTTTGATTATAAGATGAAGTTGTAAACGTTGTGTTGGAAAATGCTTCACTTAATAGTATGTTACAATGATGAAGTTGCAAACGTTATGTTGGAAAATGCTTCATCTAATAACAAGTATATTTTACATCAAATTCAAAAAGAGATCTTGCACATTCTTTCAATTAGGGTGAAAAATATATCCATGAAGAAATTGGTGGTTCTAAATTTTGTATAATTTTAGATGAAGATTGTAATGAATAAAAAAAATGTCTCTTGTTTTGATTGTTGATAAAGATGGTTTTATACAAGAGATATTTTTTTGGCTTTGCATGTGGTAATGACACTACATATTTAACCCTTAAGCATAAAATTTGTGATATACTTTCTCTGCATAACCTCGATGTCTCTAACATTCATGGTCCAATGTATGATGGTGCAGGAAATATGAGAGGAGAAAGGAATAGTTTACAAACACTCTTTATGAAGGATTATCCTTATGCATATTATGTTCATTGTTTTCTCATCTATTGCAACTTTCCTTGGTTACAACATCAGGAGAAGTTAAACCAACTCATAAATTCTTTGAGAAGTTGACTTTGATTGTCAATGTTGTTTGTTCTTCTACAAAGTGCCATGTCGAGTTACAAGCTTCCTAATTAGATGAAATTGAATATATTTTTTAGAGATTGGTGAGATTGTAACTGGTAAAGGTTAAAATCAAATCAGTACTTTGAAGCGAGTTATGGATATATGTTGGAGATCACAATTCTCTTCTACTTGTAGCTTGATGTATATATATGAAGTAATTTTTATTGTTTCAAGAAAATTTACAAACGAATAGTTACGTTTTTCTTCACGTGGAGAAGTAGATAACGCTTAAAATTATTTGAAGTCATTTGATTTCATATTGACATTACATCTGATGAAAGAAATATGAGGGGATCACAAATATACTTTATCAAATCTTATAACAACAATATCAAGATGTAGTTAATGTTATGCATTTGGTTTGTACGATAAAAATTCTTATTCAAGAATTAAGAGAAAATAATTGGGATGAATTGTTTACTTCTATGAAGTCTTTTTGTGAAAAACATGATATTGAGATTCCTGATTAATGATGTTCATCCAAGAACAAGATTTGGTCGTTCTCATCTTGGAGATAAATAGCTAAGCATTGTGCATTATTTTAGAGTTGAAATATTTTCCACTACCATTAACAAAAAAAATACAAGAGTTGAATAACATATTTATTGAGTACGTGGTTAATTTGTTAACTCTAAGTTGTGTTTTGGCTCACAAGAATAATTACAAGGATTTAAACCTTGATATTGTTTGAACTCTAGTTGAAAAATATTATCCTATTGACTTCAATGAGCAAGAGAGGATTAATTATTATTTACGCTCGTCAAGCATTGAGTTTGAACAATTTATCAACTATTCAAGAATTATGTTCAGCTTTGGTTTCAACTGAAAAGAATAAAAATTATGATTTGATTGATAGACTACTCCACCTTATCACGACTCTTCCAATATCTAAGCTACTATGGAAAGATCTTTTTACACAATGAAAATTATCAAGACAAGATTAAGAAGTAAAATGGAAGCTGATTTTCGAGGAGATAACATAACAATTAACATTAAAAGAGAAATTACTCAAAGCATTGATGATGAGACTATTATTGATGATTTCAAGCTACTCAAAGAGGATATGACATGTTTTAAAGTTATTTTTAAGCAATACCCTTTAATCATTTCATGTTCAACTTTGTGTATATTACAATTTAAATATTTTATATACATTATGGTATGAATATTTTATTTATAAATTATAGTTTAATTTGGTGGCCACCCCAAACTTTGTTGTATGGCTCCATCACTTACACCCCTGTTGTTATTGGTTACATCAGCTTGAATTATTACTTTTTCACAACACCACTTACCAACAAAATCATCTATATTTGAATCAATGTGCAATTTTCCCTATGCAAACATTTCTTGTTCTTGGCTATGTCTTTATACTTTTCTTTCAGCATTTGCATAACAAGTTGTTGAACATGAATTTTTATTTGGATTGAATGTTGTTTCTATTCCCTTATTTCATGTATACCCTTTTTATTGTTTAAGTTGGAAGATATGGATATTGATGAAGAATTTGGAGAATAAAAATAGCAGTGGAGTTAGCTGCATAAAGAGTTATTAGTAAGAAAGTTGATTAGATAGAATTTGATTTCATGATGGCCCTTAATTACATGATCTAGATTGTAGAGGAAGACATGGATGATAAGTGTAACACCCTAATTTTTTCCAATAAGATTGTGTTTTTCATTTGCATCATTTTGCATACAAACAAGATCACACACGTGTTCTTCTGTCCTTCTCGGTTGCAGGTTTATGCCTTACAGGGGATCACTATTGCTTTTTGTTTTCCTTTTATTTGTTTATGTTTACTAACCTAAATCCCACTTTTTTTCTTTTATTAACATTTTCAGGGGAAGAACTGACTAAAAATACCAAAAATAGCAGTCTCACTGCTCGAATGAATTTTACTGATAAAAAGTTGAAGTTGATCAACAATCATGTCAATTTATCTGATTAAGGATTCCTCAAGTATTTATTGATTATTATTCAGAGAATTCCAAGGTTCGTGTGTTTATTTACATGCCTTCTTCGGCGCGCAAAAGAATCGAGCCAAAGTAACAACAATGCAATCAAAAGAAAAGGAAAATTAAATTTTGGACTGATTAATCGATTAACCAATGTGTTAATCGATTAACCTGGACGAATTTTCAAAAATGGTTTGAATTTTGCATAATCTCAGCCCTTGATCTCACTTGGAATATTTTAGATCACATCATTTTAATTCCCTACATCACTTTGATCATTTCCCACCACATACCTTCACTAATCACTTTTTTTTTATGAATTTCCCTCCAAATTTAAATCCCAAGCCTAATTTTGATTATCCAAGCCTAACTCCATTCCACCAAATTTCGAATCCTAAAGTCTTTAAATAGAGGCATCATTTAATCCATTTCTCAAGCTTTAGAGAGCCAAAAAAGAAACCCTTGCAAAATATCTCCCTAAACCATAAAATTCACCAAAAGCTCATTTTCTTCCTTTGAAAGTTATCAAGAATTTGCATTGAATTCTTGATTAACTTTTAGCTAAACCTTCATCCTTTTCGTTTTTCTTCATCAAATTCAGTAGACCGAGCTTGCTTGTGAAGTAATTTGGATTTGTTCTAATCCTTAAAGTGGTAATTAATCTCCCACAATTGTTACACCTTTACCTTCATACTCCATGATGTAGATTGTAACACCCCGATTTCATAAATTATTTAATAAAATAATTATTATGAATAAGGTGGTATTTTTGAAAATTTTAAGTAAAGGGTTATTTTATTTAAGTGCAATAAGGTTGTTTGTAGTGGAGTCCGATGAATAGATGATGAAAATTAAGTGCTAACGACTTTGTGATGTCAATTATGTGTTGAAAGTTAAATGATGCTTACGTTGAGTTAGAATATAATGATGGAGTGTTGACGTTATAATACGATAATACTTATATGATGATAATAGTGTATTAATGCTTCGTGTATGTATTCATTGATTTTCTTTTTACATGATACGTTGTGTTTGTTAAGTTGTTTTAATATGTTGTTGTTGTTGAGTTGCGATGATATGTCATTGCTATTGAATTGTGATGATATGTTGTGGTTGACAATTTTTGGCAATATGATATGATTGTTGTAGTTATGGTGATATGATGTGGTATTGGTGATTTCTGGTGTGGGATTTGTAACAGGTTGGAGTTTGAGCGCAAAGGGCGATTTGACAAATCGCAGAGCTCGCTTAGCAAGCGAGGAAAAGTGGGAAACCTGAGAGTTTCCTGCTAAGCAAGCAGTGACCTTGCTTAGAGAGACCTGGAGTGTGAGAAACTAATTTTTTAAATTCCGAAAAAATCCGAAAAAAATTATCTAATTAACTTAGTAATACTTAGGAATCGAGGTGGTGTAGTTGAGTGTAGTTAGAAAAGAGTTATACACATAATTATAGGGATAATTAGTATAACTTGAATATGAACATAGTTAATATGTTGTTGAACTTAGTTGTCGTTGTGTTAGGAGTGGTTGTTGTGATAAGTTACATACGTTGTTGTTTATAATGTATATGTAATATGTTGTTGTATATGTTGTTGTTGCGTTAGTGGTGGTTAAAGTTGATTTATATTGTTATATGCTAAATGTGCATGATGTTGATGATAGATAGTTGTAATAAATCATGGTATGGTGATGTCAATGAGTTGTATTTGTAGTTGTAGTGAGTATGCATGTATGTCATTGGTGTTGCATGACATGTCTCATAATTGTGTAACATATCAAGGTGGGATATGTCGTTGTTGTGATGTTGGTGCGGTCATGAAATAGGGATCGTACGAGGCCATGAAATAGGAGCCGAGGGTGTGATCATGAAATAGGGATCATACTGGACCATGAAAGAGGGGTCGAGAGTTCCGACGGGAACCGGATCTTGAAATAGAGATCAGATTATGGTACCACATTTGCATTGTGTCATGAAATCACTTTGCATTTGATTGAATAAACGAGATATGACTTGTGTTGATGAATTGTGTGAGATTATCCTTTAAGATGTTATTTACACCGTTAATATATATTGAATTTTTTTCTCACCCCTTTGTTGTTTGGTTGCGTCTGTGCTTCTTCGGAAGTACAAATGATTCAGGTACTTGAGTATGCTCAGAGTGCAAGTTGTTTGGTCGAGTCCTAGGAGTTGCTCTGATACGTAACACGGGAATCAGGGATTTTTGTTGTTTATTTATTCTTGTTAGTAATAGTTATGTATCATATTTTATTGAAACTTATAAATCAAGAGAATTGATGAATATTGTGGATGTTTGGCGAATTGACGTATGAGGAATAAAAGTATATTTTTCCACTGTTTTAATGAATAACTATATTTGTGTTTCTGTTGAAAAAATAACATTCCACTTTTGATAAAAAAAAAATCTGATTTTTCTAAATAAAATAGTTATTTTATTTAATTGGGAAAAGTGGGTGTTACAATTGGTATCAGTGCAGTTCGGTCCTTCCGGCCAGGTTGTCGTGTGTCGTCTGTTCCCAAGTACGCGATAGGTGTGTGGCACACTATCGGTACTTGCTTATTCTCTAACTGTTGGTTTGCAGGTGTTAGTTGTGAATAAGTGGGGGAGAAGTTATTGCTTCTCTGGAGTGTTGGCTTGTGGTGTGTTGGAATTGTAGTGGCGCAAAGGTTGCTAAGGTTTGCATTAACTAAGGATTCGTTCGTGAAGCAACTAGTTCACAAGATGCGAGGAACGCTATTAGAGTTGAGAAATATGGTTTATGACCATCATAATTACCGACTATATATTGACAAATGAGGAACTGATCACCCTCAATCCCTTGTTAATAGTAGACGAAATCGTGTTGGATGCAAAAGACATATTTTCAGCAGAGATAGTATGTTCAGTAGACTGTTTGGAGTTAAGCCAAAGTTATTAGTGGTTTAAAGGGATGGATGCGGATTCCGGTACCCGGAAAAGAGATGGATTTGAAGATTGAGTATGTTGATAAGATATTATTAATGGTTACTCCTCAGTGAGTAGGAAGTGAATTTGAGATAGACAATTGTGAAAAGTTGAACGTTGTATCTACTGAGTACGTAGAGGAACTTTTGAGAGGGGACTATGATGTCTGATTTGGTTGCATAAATGGTATTGATTGGGAGTAAAGTCACAAAGATGGAGCGTCTGTAGAGTACGAATTGTAATTGTGTTTTGAAGAATATATTAGGGGTGTTGTTATAAGGGAAAATGGAACTATTCCTTGATCGGCTCCTGGTACTAAGAGGAATAGTTAGGGGATTCATCGATAAAAAGGAATTGTGACAGCAAGGGTGCCTTCTGGGAAAACTTCGGCGCTATTGATATAGATAGATGAGAATATGAATTTGCATGTTGATTGGTGAATATTATGATAATTCACAATTGCAATGGGAATAGATTGAATTCGATTGATAAAGGATCGAGAGTGAGCTGGAAATTCATCCGTAGTACTACTGTTGTTTTTTCTTTAGCTTTTTGCTTTTAGATTCATTTTAGGATTTATTTTCTCTTTTTTCCTTTTTGGATTAAAATAAAAGCGCGGTGGCGACTTTGTTTTCCTTGAGCTAAGTTAATCAATAACTTACAATCACGATTTTTACCGCTACAATAAGGTGTTATTTTCAAACTAAAATTTAAAACTCGTTGAATTATATATGGTTTCATTTTTTTATAAAAACTAAACTCATCTCTTTTAAGTTTGTTGTATTCTTAAATAAAATACATCCTTCTATTGTTTGTAAAAATAAACTCTTTGTTCTTATTTGTTAGAAATATTATAGTCACTTCATATTTGCATAATTTTTTTATAAGCTATGAAATATCATTAAACGGGTACATGGTGTACTCGAAACCCATCAAAAAAACGACAGAAGAATAAACCACACAAAACAAGCACATTACCTTCTCCTATAATAATTGATTGGAGAAGTGAATCAATCATAAAAACTGATATTAACAAAATTCCCCTTAGTCACTTAAATTTTCTTAATGAGAGCCACTTGAATAACATGTAGTCGCTCTATTTTATAAAGTGTTAATTAGGAGTGGAAATAGTTCATACTAAACCAGACTTTAGCAGGCCTGAGTTTCACTTAAGGCCCGAGTCTGGCATATGGCCTATTTTAGGCCTTTTTTTTGCTTGACTGGGCTTTCTTAAGAGTCTGGTCTAGCCTTAAAGCTTATTCAAATAGTTTATTTTACATATTTTTAAATAGAATAAAAAACCTTTTATATATTATTTGACCTATTTTTTTAATCTTTTAAAAAAAAATACTAACAACATTCCACTACCTAAAGATATGTATATGCTAAACTAAACAAATTGAGATTTCAAGTCCACCACATAATTAGAAGCAAGACTAAACATAACTATACAACAATATAATTGACATGATAAACAAACAACCCAATATTTAAAAATTATAGACCTTTCATATCATAGTAGCTAGATAATAGTATTTATGTCATACTTCAACATTACAAAGTTACTTAAAAAACATTAAAGAAACCAAAATCCAAAAAGTTTGATAACTTATGCATTGAGTAAAATAGCTCCTTAAATTATAGAACCTGATACAAGTAGCTCCTTTACTTATAAAATACTAACTCTTCAATTCTATGTCTCTTAATTTCAGTTTCTCTAGCAATGGTTTTGTTGGAATTAATGTTGGATGGAAAGGAAAGGTCTACAATTTCGTGAACATATATACACCTAGCAGTGCAGTATACAAGAGGGTACTGTGGAGAAATCTGGAGGTTAGAAAGTTGAATGGTGGTTTAGATTAGTGGTGTTTAGGAGGAGACTTCAATGAAGTTTGTTTTAGATAAGAGAGACTAGGAGTAGAGGAAGCTCTTAGAAGGAGAGACATGGTTGATTTCAAGAATTTTATAGAGACTATGGATCTGGTGGATGTCCCTTGTATGGGTGGCAGATATACTTGGTTTTAGGGAATGGAAAGGAAATGAGTAGAATTAATAGATTTCTTCTTACGATAAATTTAATTGAAGGATGGAATGTGATTGAATAATATTACAGTTGTGGAAGGGGAAAACGAAAGAGTCAAAGGGGTAGAAGGAATTAATGAATCTATGAAGGTCCATTTTGAGGAGTTTTTTAAGGAATACAAAATGAACAGACCAGTACCTGAGGGACTTTGTTTCAATTCCTTAAGTGACAAAGACAATAAGTGGCTCAAGAGACCATTCTCATAAGAAGGGGATGCGATGTGGTCTTATGACGGAAATAAGAGTGCAGGACTTGACTATTACTCCTTGGAGTTTTACAAGCTTAATTGGGAGATTCTTAAGAAGGATGTGCTAAGATTTGTGAAGGATTTCCACTCTAACACAAAACTCACGAAAGCTTGTACATCCACGTTCATTACTCTTATTCCCAAAATTACTAATATGCAATATTTATATGAGTACATGCGTATTTGCCTCGTGGGGATTTTACTCAAGATTCTATCCAAAGTGATGGCTGATAGATTAATATGAAGAATGTTGAAACTCACCATTGGAGAAGGTGGAAAACAGTTAGAAAGTTTGTTACACTCAAGAAGAAGAAGAGAAAACTATTCTGTATTGATTGATTAATTAATGAATACAATGATACTGAATATATATATAATAAGATCCCTCTATCTCTAATATCCCCCCTCAAGCTGGACTTTGGATACTGCAAAGACCAAGCTTGGACAATATAGAGCTAAAAGCAGGAGAATGTAGAGGTTTAGTAAAAACATCAGCTAACTGCTCTTTTGTAGAAACAGGCATAAGATGAATGAGGTTAGAGACGATCTTTTCTCGAATGACATGGTAGTCCAACTCAATGTGTTTGCTCCTCTCGTGAAATGTTGGGTTATGGGCAAGGTAGATAGCTGATTTGCTATCACAGTATACAGAAGCAAGATCAGGAAATTTAATGAGAAAATCGTGGAAAAGGTATTGCAGCCATTGAAGTTCACAAGCTAAAGAAGCTAAGGCTCTGTATTCAGCTTCAGTGGATGAACGGGAAACCGTGTTTTGTTTCTTAGACTTCCAGCAGATGAGGGAGGATCCAAGAATAACACAAAAACCTGTAATGGACTTTATGGTCTCTGAACATCTGGCCCAATCAGAATCTGCAAAGCCATAAAGTTTTAGAGAACTAGATGTTGAAAATAGAATCCCATTTGCAGGTGCAGACTTGAGGTACTTCAATATTCTGGTGGCAGCTTGATAGTGGGGAGTGAGAGGCTTTGAAACATATTGACTGAGATGTTGAACTGCATAAGATATATCAGGCCTGCTATTGGTAAGGTAGATTAATCTACCTATGAGTCTTCTGTATGCAGATGGATCATCAAGTGGTAAGCCATCAGTAGTGGACAACTTGATATTAGGATCAATGGGCACAAATGAAGGTTTTGCTGCCAAATAACCAGTATCTTCAAGCAACTGCAGTGTATATTTCCTTTGATTCATGAAAATACCTGTAGTAGACCTGGCAATCTCAAAACCTAAAAAATACCTCAGTTGTCCCAAGTCCTTAATACTAAATTGTTGATCCAATAGATGTTTAACATTCTGAATTTCAGAAATCGAATCACCAGCTAAAACTATGTCATCTACATAGACAAGTAAGGCTGTAAAGCTTGTGGATGTAGACTTGATATATAAGGAACAATCAGCTTGAGAAGGTGAATAGCTAAGAGAAATCAAAAAAGAAGACAGTTTAGCATACCATTTCCTGCTAGCCTGCTTCAAACCATACAGGGATTTGTGTAGTCTGCATACCTATGAACTGTTAGATGGAACCAGACCAGGAGGTAATGTCATATACACCTCTTCATGCAAGTCTCCATGTAAAAAAGCATTATTGACATCTAATTGTTCTAGATGCCAACCTTTTATTGCAGCTATGGACAATAAAACTCTAACTGTGGTAATCTTAGCCACAGGAGAAAAAGTATCAAAGTAGTCAACTCCCTCCATTTGTGTATAACCCTTTGCTACAAGTCTGGCTTTATACCTTTCTATGGATCCATCTGCCCTATATTTCACCTTATAGACCCATATGCATCCAATAGGCACCTTACCAGATGGAAGCTCCACTAATGTCCAAGTATGATTATCAGCAAGAGCCTGCAATTCAACATTCATAGCATGCTTCCAACATTCAAGTTTGTTAGCTTGTTGGAAACTAGAAGGTTCATGATTAGAAGAGATAGAGCAACAGAAATGATGAAAAGTTGGAGAGCATTTGCTGTAAGACAAAACTGAAGACAGAGGATGAGGAACTTTTGAAGAGGGAGCATGTGTAGAAGTAGAGAAACAATGATAATCAGCAAGGTAAGATGGTGGATGAGAAACTCTAGAGGAGTGTCTAGTAGCTGGTTGAGCAGCAGAAGTAAGATCATTATGAGGAGAGCCAGTACTAGTAGTAGGCTCAGTAGCAGGACTGGAGATCAGGTCATGTGCAAGAGGAGAGTTATTCTCATGAGAATTATTAGGAAGCAAGGTATTGCCTGATGGGTTATCAGCTGTCATGACAGGATGTAAAGGAGGGTCATTAGTTGTAATGACAGGATGTAAAGGAGGGTCAATAAAGATGTCAAAATGAGTACCATCTTTATGAAAAAATTCAGTACTTGTGTTATCTTGGGAAAAAGAGTTGGATTTGAAAGGAAATGTAGTTTCACAAAAAATGACATGTCTAGAAACAAAGATATTGTGATGATTCAAATCATAGAGTATGTATCCTTTAGTACCTTCTTTATATCCTATAAAGACAGCTTTTCTAGCCCTAGGGTCAAATTTTGTCCTATGATTCATGAGAGAAGTAGCATAAGCCAAACACCCAAACACTTTAAGATGAATTAGTGAGGGAGGTTCTTGATACAAAATTTCATAAGGGCATTTCAGTTTTAGCAAGGGAGTAGGAAGTCTATTAATGATGTGAATAGCTTGCTGAACACAAAAATTCCACATATTTAGAGGAACATTGGATTGAAAATGTAGGGCTCTAGCAACATTGAGTATATGTTGGTGTTTCCTCTCAACAATTCCATTTTGTTGAGGGGTTTCAACACAAGACTTTTGGTGTAGAATTCCCTTAGAAGCATAAAATTATGTAAGGCTAGAAATTCTGTACCATTATCAGACCTCAAGCATTTGATGGTTTTATTAAATTGTTTCTCAACATAAGCTACAAAACTGATAAAACTACTACTAGTTTGATCTTTGGTTTTCAAAAAAATCACCCATGTGAACCTAGAATGATCATCAACTAGTGTTAAAAAAATACTTGTGTCCTAACATAGAGACAGTAGAGAAGGGGCCCCATAAATCAGCATGAACAAGTTGAAATATATCAGTGGAACAAGTAACACTATTAGGAAAAGGTAACTTTCTTTGTTTGGCATAATGACAAGGATCACAAGGAGAAAAGTTATCTTTACATGGAATAAAGGGAAATTGTTTTGCAATGGCTTGTAAGCCTTTGTGAGAGGGATGGCCTAGCCTCATATGCCATATCTCACATTCATTATTAAAAGCAGAATTACAAGAATTTTGAGAAATATTTGAATGCAGAACATATATGCCATTTTGCAGATCAGCTATACCAATCGTTGCCATTGAAGGATTCTGCATAATGAAGCAAGAATTAGCAGAGAACTGAATAACACAATCATTGCTTTGAGACAGTTTTGCTATAGAGACAAGATTAACATTAAAAGAAGGTATATAAAGGACATTGTGAAAGATTAGAGATTGTGTAAGCTTAACAGAACCAGATATGGAAGCAGACAATTGAGAACCATCAGGTAGAGTGACAGAAATAGGGACAATAGTTTGATAACTAGTAAATGCTGACAGATTGAATGAGATATGATTTGTGGCTCCTGTATCTAGTATCCAAAGAGAAGAAGAGTTACCATTGACATTAGCAGATAAAGAGTTTAGCACAAGGGGAGAGGTAGACACTGAATTGGCTGTGGAAACTGATTTTGAATGTTGTAGCATTGCTATGATGTTATTGTATTGCTCTTGAGTCAAGCCATAAGAGGGATTGGTGGAACTGGAACCTGATGCAAGTGCCTCTAACACATTGTTAATTGTTGCAGCCTGTTGAGAACTATTTCCACTGCCTTTGAACTTGTGCCTAAAACCTGGAGGATAGCCATGTTTGATGAAACAAGTATCAATGGTGTGATTAGTTCTTCCACAGTGAGTACAGACACGATTTTTCCCTCTTTGACCTGCATTGCCTTGATACCTGCCTCTATTCACATTAGGTTTATTAGATTGAGCATCCTGAGATACATTCAAAACCACATTATCTTCAGAATTGCTAACAAATGGAATAGTTGCAGAAACAACATTGTTCATTTCTCTCTCTTGTTGAATTACCAAAGAGAAAGTCTTGTCAATATCAGGTAGAGGACTCATCATCATGATTTGGCTCTTGGATTGAGTAAATTTTTCATTTAAACCCTTAAGGAAACGAATCACATAGTCTTGATCTCTATACTTACGGATAGATGCAGAAGCACCACAAGAGCATTGAACAACACATGAACAAGACGGAATCGGACGATAAATTTCCAATTCACCCCATAGAACTTTCAGATGAGTGAAGTAGTTGGATACATCTAAAGTTCCTTGACGAAATTTGTAAAGATCTTCTTGAATGTCAGAAATGAGGAAAATATCACTATGAGAAAACCTAACCTGCAAATTTTTCCAAACACCAGCAGCTGAATCTATCCACAGAACCGATCATGCAATCGATGGGGAAATCGAACGTTGAATCCACGCGAGAACCATCGTATTGCAACGAATCCATGGCGCATAAAGAACATTTGAAATCGCAGGCTTGGGAAGAGTTCCATCAATGAACCGATCTTTGTTCTTGGAGATCAATGCTATTTGCATTGAGCGAGACCAGGTGTGATAGTTTTTGTCATCAAGCGGTGAAGAAACAAGAACAAGAGCTGGATTCTCATTTGGATGCAGGTAGTAAAGATTGGCAGAGTTTGTAGTGAAATCGGTGAAGCTCTGTGCAGCCATTGTTGCAGAGAAGCGAAGCAGAGAAAATAACAGAAAAACAGGGAACAATGGCTACCAGAGCTTGGTTAGCTCTGATACCATATGAAGAATGTTGAAACTCACCATTGGAGAAGGTGGAAAACAATAAGAAAGTTTGTTACACTCAAGAAGAAGAAGAGAAAATTATTATGTATTGATTGATTAATTAATGAATACAATGATAGTGAATATATATATAATAAGATCCCTCTATCTCTAATAATTAAAGATTGTTTTGGGAAGCATAGTCTCGAAAGCTAGTCAGCTTTTTTTCCAAGAAGAAATATCGCAGACGGAGTTCTTACAGTAAATAAGGTCTTGGATATGGAAAGAAGAGGAAAGAGAAGTTGTGTCTTAATGAAGGTGGACTTTGAAGAACCTTATGATTGTGTGAGTTGGAACCTTTTGCGTTTCATTCTAACAAAGATGTGATTCGGGAGTAAATGGATCCAATGGATGAAGGGTTTTGTATTCACTAGCTTCATGTCTGTTATTATCAACAATAGCATTAATAGAGACTTTAAAGTGGAAAGAGGTTTGAGGAAAGGAGATTTGTTATCTCCCTTCTTATTCGTATTAGTTATGGAAGGTATAACCAGTCTTATGAAAAAGGCGACTTTAAACGATTCAAATTCAATGCGGAAGAAGAAGTTAATTTGTTGCAATATGCAGATGACACAATTCTTATGGCGGATGGAAGTTGGGATAATTTTTGGAGTTTAAAATCTATTCTTAGAGGTTTTGAGATGATGTTGGGGCTAAAGATTAACTTCCATAAAAGTAATATTTATGGCTTAAATGTGGAATAAGGGTTCTTAGAGGCGACATCAACTTTTTTGACTTGTGACATAGACAAGCTTCCTTTTAAGTTCCTTGGGGTTAAATTAGGAGATAGTCCAAAAAGGTTATCAATGTGGAAGGAGTTGATTGATCAATTGAGAAGAATGTTATCATTATGGAGGGGTAGACATCTTGCCTTCGCGGGAAGGGTGATGTTGATCAATTTGATGTTAAACGCTCTCCCAATTTACTCTTTTCCCTTTTATAAAGAAATAGTCAAAGTGATTCTTGATATTCCCTGCATCCAAAGTAAATTCTTACGGAACGAGAGGGGGGATATGAGGGTTATTCATTGGGTGAGCTGGAATATCATTTGTAAACCTCGAGAGTTAGGCGGTCTTGAAGTCAAAGATGTAGAGATTTTGAATAGGGCTTTGTTAAATAAATGGAAGTGGAGAATAATAAAGGAGACATATGCGATGTGGATTAACATTCTTAGAAGTAGATATAGAAACATTGAGAAGAAAGTGTTAATCAGATATAAGAGTTTGCTGCATAATAAAGACTCCATCTGGTGGAGGGATTTGGTTTTAGCTGATAGCAAGGTAACTTCTTCTTGTAACAGGTTCTTCGGGGCTATTCAAAGCAGTGTAAAATTAGGAATTGGGACAACATTCGAGTATTTTGATTAGATTGGAAGACAACCTTTGCAGGAAGCCTTCTCGGAGGTGTTTGTGCAAGATATCAATAGTGCTTGTAGTGTTTAGGAAGTCGGGGATTGGGAGGTTGAAGACTGGTCTTGGAACTTCAATGGTTTTGTGGTTAATTATGACGAGATATAGCTGGAATTTTGGCGTGAGCATAGGAATCTGGTGCAGGATATGTTGCTGGATATAAGTGGAGTTGATGAGTATACATGGAGGATGGGTGTCGAAGGGAAATTTTTGGTAAAGTCTTGTTAAAAACTTATAAGTGAGAATGGCTCGGTCTCTCAATTGCATAACGATTTAGTGTTAGCTATTAGACATCTTTGGGAGATCAAAGTGTCGTATAATATAGCTTTTTGTGTGGAGACTCATCCTCGATAGGATTCTAACAAAATACTTGTTATTTAGAAGGGGAGTTTTATTGGACAAATTATGTATGTGTTATGGATCTAAGGAAGAAACAATTTTGCATCTTTTCAGGATTTTTACGTTCGCGACCAGCATTTGGAAGAAGGTTTATAAATAGTTGGGTAGCGAGTTGGAGCTTTCGTTGATGGAACTGTTGATTTTCTTCTTCCATCTTGAGAAGGTGAATAGTAAGTTGAGAAGGATCAAAGTTGCTGCAATATGGCATGCTACAAATTGGTCTATTTGGTTAATGCGGAACACCATCATTTTTAAGGGTGGTGTCCTCAACTTCATGATTGTTTCACGAATAATTTTTTCAAGTCGTGGGCTTGGTTAACCGCTTTTTGTAATTTAGAACTTGGTTGTAATTTTTCGAATTGGGATACTCTCCCGCTCCTTTGTTTTAGGAGTTAGGGGTTTTTCCTTGTATTTGTTTCGAGTGGAGTATCCCTTATACTCCCTTTTAATAAATTTTTGCCTATTACAAAAAAAAAACAAATAAGAATAACTCCTTAAACACAAATCACCAAAACAAATTCAGTATCCAAACAAAAGTGATATCAAATCTTGAAGGTGATATGTATCTCCTTTTTTCAACCTTCAAAATAAAAAGAAAGAGAAAAAAATAATATATAAATAAATTAACTAAATATGATAAAAATGAATAAAAACTAGATTGAAACTTGCGCGATGCACGAGTGTTGATTAGTTTTTTTATTGATTTTTAATTATTCAAAGTATTTTTAAGAAACTATATGCTGGTAAGTTGAGAGTGACATGTGTAGTAAAAAAGATATAATCAGTAGTTTATTTTTTTTTATTCTCAATTATTTTTTATACATTTATTATATTTAGATAGAACCATAATATTTTTTATAATTTGCTGTTAAGTTTTGAAATTGTTAAAGTAAAACTTTAAAGTTTTCTATATAGAACTACAATATAAAAATTGTAGTGAGAAAGAAATAGTTGATACAAAAATTTATGAAAATAATACATTTTTTTTCTTAGGATTCAAACCCACGACCTTTTATAGAGAATAAGTATGTGCATTTTTTTTAAAGTGAAGAAGAGTTTTGGAATGTAACACATAGGAATTTAGGTGATGTGGCACAAAAATATTGAAGTGTTAGTCAAATAAAACATGATTCCGATTTAATATATTATTATATTACTTAATAACATATCATATCAAATAAAAAATAATAACCTTTGATTTTTTCTTCACATTATACTTATGTCAGAACTAATATCCACCACAAATGAGAGCTACAACATATTCTTCATTTAGTTTAGAGAGAAACTCATATATGACTCTACCTCCATCATTGAATGTGGACTCAAACAAAATAGTTGAGATTGGAATAACTAGTATATCAGAACCATCTTAGTTAATATCTTATATTTCATGATGTTGTTCCTTCACCGGTCCAAAGCACAAAAGACGTACTTTTAGGAATGTAAATATCTTCATCAAGATAATCTTGCAATCCTAGTTTTATTGGAGGAATGCCTTAATTTTATTGAATAATGTTCATAATTTGATCAAATCCACTTCTGATAGGTGCAACATTCACTTGGGAGGATGATAGATTATTATTTTCGAAATTAATAGCATAAGAAGAAGAAAATGCCAAAGATAGAGCTACATACTCATCATATAACTCTTATAATGAACAATTGGAATTATTTATTTTCTCATAATAAACTTCCTTAGATTTATTTATTTTGGAAAAACATATGCGCACCGTATGAAATTGGCACATAGGATCCAAAACACTAGCTATAGCCATCAACATATTGTGTTAGAACAAGATTTGTTTATGGAATATTCTCTTTTGGTTTTGATGATAACAAAAGTATTGAAATAACAATGGTTTATTTGATTTGTGCTTCATATATGCAGGTTCTAGTTCATGTACATAAATAATCAGAATCTGATATACTTGGATACACTTGGGAGTTACTGCATTGTTAGCTTCTGGTGGCAGAATCTGAAGAACATTTACTAGTGTGGCTTGGCATAGACTGTAACACCCAAAATGCACCCACAAATTTTCAATATAAAAATCATAGTATTACGAATAAAAACTATTTTCGAGTGTTACATACAAACTGAAAACACAACATTAAACTGATACGTAGTATAAAGGTTTCACTTGCAGTGGAAAATCAAAAGAAACATAAAGTAAATAGCTAAGTAGCAACATGTTTTTCTTAAATAAATAAACAACATAATAAATCCTCGCCCCGACACCCCAAAGTAAGTATCAGAGCCGACTCCTCTAAAGTGAAGTACACTGACTTCACCAACCATTCAGTCAACTAGTCCTGATCACCTGCATGTTACCAACATAGGGATAACATTCAAACAGAAGGGGTGAGATACTTACACCAACAAAAGAGAAAAATAATACGAATAAAAGAAATATCATCAAGTAATTCACCATTTTTCATCAATCAACAATTAAACAAATACTCCAAAACACATAATGATATTATGCACACAAACAACAACTTAAGCAAATGAGACTATACCAACTCTATGCATGCAATACCATTTATTGATCCATGTTTCATGATCTAGTTCCCGTCGGAACTCTCGACCCCTATTTCATGGTCCAGTATGATCTCTATTTAATGATTACACCCTCAACCCTTGTTTCATGGTCACGTACGATCCCTATTTCATGACCGCACCAACATCACCATAATTCCCTTTAGAATTTGAACGGATATACCCTACCTTGGTACACCATCCCCAACTATGCACATTCCATGCACCATCAATGATAATATGTATGTCTACAACAACTAATTCAAGAAGCCAACATCAAAACAACAGATAACAACAACTACTACTACAATAAATAACAACATTAACTACATAAATCAACAGCTACAACAACATATAACAACATCAATGTCATGTAACAACAACAACAACACATAGCAACATAAACAACAAGTATACATACTAACTCATGTTCATATTAAGTTATGTTCATTGTCTCTCTAAATACGCTCATAACATCTCCATATATGTTCCTAACATCACTACATCAATCCACATCCATTAATATATTAAATAAAGGATTTAAAAAAAAATCAGAATAAAAATAATTTATTTTTCATTCCAGGTCTCGCTAAGCGACTTAGCTGCTTGCTAAGCGAGCAACTCTATGCCAAGAAGGGTTCAAAATCTCCACACGCTCGCTAAGCAAGCTGTAACTCACTAAGCGAGGACTGTGATTTCTGCAGTTTCCTTCTGCGAAACAGCCCGACCCTGCTACGATCCCTACACCCAAAAACCCCTCTTAAGGCCAGAAAACATAGAATTTTCGCCATACTCCATATAATTGATCATCTACTCAAACAATTATCACAATATCAACAATTTCCAACGACCTAACATAATTTTTCATCAAAATTCTCCCAACCTCATGTCTTCTACTTAACAATATTATGCCTAATATTCCTATTATAAAACCCTTAGGAGATGAATAAATCCCACCCTTACCTTAATTTGAGGAACGATTTCCTTCTCCTATCCGGAATCTCCTCTTCAAGCTCTTGTCATATCTCATTCTTTTTCCTCTGTTCACGTTCTCCCTCACGATCAGTTTTCACAAATTGATTCTCTTTTTCCTAAATTCCAAACATAACCCTTAGACCCCAACTAAGGATTGCCCATCCCGCCCTCACTATTCCTCCACCAAACTACCATCTTACTGTTGCACCCCAAAATTTGCCCTCACAATACAAGACTTTGTGTTCTAAGAAGGTTCACAAGGTTCACAAGTTTCTCCATGTTTATATAACCTTTCATGAGGTTCATGAAGTCTACAAGTCACTTCTTGAAGGTTCACAAGGTTCACAAGATTCACAATGATTACAAAGCTTTCCTGAGATTCATGAGGTCTACAAAGTCACTTCATGAGGTTCACAAGGTTCACAAGCTTTACAATACCTCCCATGAGGTTCACAAGACATTTTATGATGGTTCACAAGGTTCACAAAGTTCACAATTGGTCAAAAGAATTGACAATTCCCTCAAACAATGCACCTCCTAAGCAGTGCATCCAAAACTAGGGTTTTGACTTTAATCAGGCTAAATGAATTTCCAAGACTTCAAGTGAGCTTCATAACATCTTATATGTGTGTAAGAACCCCCATGACAAGTTTCAAGACTTTTCTCAAAAGTTTGCTCAGTCAGATGATCAGATAAGTCAAAATCAGTCAATATAGTTAAAAAGTCAAACTGAGGTCAACTGTGGTCAAACCAAAGTCAAACTTCATGATTTTTTGCCAACATCAAGTATATGAAGTAAAATTCATCATTTGATCAAGGGTTGATCATGATTCATCAAGGAGATTCCAGATCATCAATAATCAGGAGTTTCTAAATTAGGGTTTCCTCAGTAAAAGTCAACTGAACTTTGACCAGCCATAACTTTCACATACTTCATCACCAAGTCTCCATCCAAAGCTCATTTTGAAGGAAATTGAATTCTCTTCAACTTTGATCTTGCAAGTTAAGCCCAAAAATGCTTCATTTGGAAGATATGAGCTAAGACATTATAGGTCATTTCAAAAGTCAACAACTTCAAAAGGGCATAACTTGAGATTGGTAAATGATATGGACCTGAAACCAATGGGGTTGTTTAGAGGACTCTTCAAGCTTTCCAAAATGTCCAAGAACACCCTCATACCTTTAAAATTGAGGGAGATGTGCCCTTGCAAAGTTGGGAAATTGTATGATGGTTTATGTTGAAAATGGAGGTTTAAAACCACTTCTTTCCAAATGGGCTTGCTAAATTGTGATCCAATCCATATCATATCATCATGCACGACCCAATTGATTAAAAATCATAATTTTTATTATTTTATTTTTATTTATTTTGATTTAATTCATAAAAAATCATTTTAAATAAATATAAAATATGAAAATATATTTTTGGATGAAGATTGAGCTTCTAGAATCTCATCAATATTGATTGAAGTTGAAAGAGAAAGAAATCATGTGATTGATCCAAAGATAGCAAGCCATAATACACAAATATTTGACTTTTAAGACTTGATCAATTTCAATCTTTTTGGATCAAAGTTTTCATACAACTAATCAATATTATTGACCTAATTCACTCACATATAAGTACTTAGCATAAACCTAACACTCATTCACGAATTCCAGCAGCCAAAAGTAAGTTTCAAAACCTCAAAAATTCATAAAAAGTTCATATTCGGATTCTTCAATCCAGGGCACAAAAAGGTAAAATAAGAACATGGAGATGTTCTTTAGACATCACTGAAGCTAAAGCATCACTCATATGCATCCCATGTGCACCATATTGGCCAACCCGAGCTCACTTTTACCTTGAATAAAATTTTTTCGATTCCATTGATTGGTTGTGTTTTATTGAAATTTGTTTACATAATCTTGTTTGTGACATTGTATAGATTGTTTCTGGACCAATGGATTGAAGCTTCCTTGCCTGAAACAGATTCGGCCATTGTTAGGGTTTAACTCTTGAAATTAGGGTTTGATGATTTAGTAAGTTTAAATGAATTCTGGACACATAGGAATGTTCTATGAATCACAAGGATCACAAAACATTAACCAATTTAATGAATCAATGTTGTTTTGTGAGTGTTTGGATTTCGCAGGACTTAAACAAGGAAGAACTTGTAACAAAATTCGCAGGTGAAAGAGGAGAAAAATTCGCAGGTAAAAGGTTGAAGAAGAAGCCATTCGCGCGCTCAGGAAATTCAAATATTATTGAAAATATTTTATGTATTATTGTTGATTTGTTTATCACACGCGTGCTTGTGGTTCAGTGGTAAGGCTGGTGAGTATGTTGGTTGATGGCGTGAGTTCGAACCTGGCTTGTACCACTATTTTTTTCTATTTTTTCAGGATAACAAGAAGATGTAATATATTATGATGTGTTATCACCATATGACCAGAAGGGCTCTCCCAGCCAGGCGGTCAAGCATGCGCATATACATTCATAAGGTCCTGGGTTCAAGTCCCACCCCAGGCCTTTTGTTTTTCATTATTTTTCTGGATTTTCTAGATGAAGCACAAAACAAATTTCTCCCTCTCTTTTGTTGCCTGCGTACACAGTGGCCTGGTGGTTGTTCTTCTTGCTGGGAAACAGGCTGACCTGGGTTCAAACCCCAGTCAGGTAAGTTTTCACACTTTTTTCTTCTTTTATTTGTTTTAAGTATTATAATATTAATTTAAATATGATTTTATGTATATATGTTTTCTAAATAAAAAATGATAATGAAGCATGTTTATTTTTTTCCCAAATTCTAAAATATATAAATGTTCTTAAATTATTTTCTTTATCTTGTGATTAAATCATAAATATATGTATATTATAAATTAAACCCTAAAAATATTTTTCTAACAAAACCCTAATTTATTTTCTAGATGCTTATTAAAACCTAATTCTATTTTTCTAAATAGTTTTATTTTCTAATTCTTAATGTAGTTATTATGTAAATCTATTTATTTATTTAATATGATTCATGTAAATTTTGTAAATATGATTATTTTTTATGAACATGATATTTAAAATTTATTTTCTTCATAATGTGTAAATATTTTTTTTAATAATTGTTGATATATATTTAGAAATAATTAAATTTCGTAAATGATTAAAATTTATAATTATATTATATTTAAAAATTTTACATTATAGTAATTATTTAATTATTCATGTTTCTAAATAAATGCTTATACATTAAAATCCAATTTTGTGTTTATTATTCTAATCATGTCATATTTTTCTATTTATTTCTATTATTGTTGCTAACTATATTATTATTATTTTTGTTTATCTTATATTTTTATTATTATTTTTCTAACCTTGTCTATTTTTCTAATTATTATTATTTCATTAAATTTAATTATTTTATTTTCACTAACTTTATTTATTCTTAATATTTTTACTAACCTTATTTTTTAATTATTATTACTAACCCCTATTTATTTATTATTTATTCATTATTTTAGCTTATTTATTTATATTTTGCTTATTATTTATTTTTGCTATTTATTTTAATTTGCTTATTATTATAATTTTGTAAATGTTCCCGGATGTAAATTTTGTAATATTTAATTGTTGCTATGGTTAGTAATTTAGGGAGTGCAAAACATGTATTCTATTTAAAATAAATTTAGCTCATTTTAATTATAAGATAAATAATATTGAACACTCACACACGTAAGTCGATTTTTAATCGCCATCCTACACTTTCTAAGGCTATCCCTCAATGTTGCCTACTCATAAGGTCAAGTGGGGTGTATAAAGCAAGTCCCTTTAAAAGAAAAAATCATCAAGTCCCTCATGGTTGCCTTTACGAATCAAGTCCCTTCGAATAATGATGATAGTCCCTCCAGTATGCTTATTACACCCCACAGTTGCCTTCATAAAAACAGATGTCCCTCACATGTCCCTTACATCCAAGGTAATGACTACCTACTCCTTAATAGTAGGGATAGTCTTACCAATTAAAGGATAAAGAACAAGAAAGACTTAAAACTTAGGGTAGGTTCCTCTTATGTACTTACTCACTATTCAAACTTTTCAAACACTTAACAAATTTCAAATAAATTTTCAAAAAACAAGTTTTTACGCATCCGTACATGGATCATTATTAACTCATATGAAAATTTTTTCTATTCACACACTACACTTTCAAAAACAATTCAAAAGTGAGCTAAGTAACTAAGAGCCCATGGATAACCATGGATGTAAAGGGTGCTAACACCTTCCCTTTACATAACCTACCCCCCGGACCCAAAATATTCTCTTAAGGTCTTTCCTGTTCTTTTATACCCTTTCCTTTTGGATAAAATAAAAGTCGGTGGCGACTCTTGCTATCCGCAACATAACTAAAGTCAGTTCTCCCACCGTGTTACAGAACTGGCGACTCTGCTGGGGATTTAAATTTAAGAGGGGTACCCTTAGGAATTAAGATCACTTTAATATTGTTTGATTTGTTTGCTTTATTATATTGTTGGGGTGCTCTTATGTGTGAAAGGTCCTAACCCGGATCTAGTGTACCTTAGGTAAATGGCAATAGACCAAGGAAACTGTACGACGTATATCGATACGGTTGATCTGGTGGCCATAGTTAGTGCGACTTCTTGGTTGGTGCTTATGTTCCTTAAGTCAAGTTGAGGATAATATGAGGCTGCCATATGTTGTCAATGCACTAACTAACTTTTAGAACCCTAGTTATCCCATCTTGGCCTCTAGAAAGTAGTGAGGTAACCGGCTTTGGTGCAGACTGAATTTGGTTGACACTAGATACTACGCTCATTGAGATCTTAAACTTGGAGGGTTTTGGTTGGCAAGTAAGTTGCCTTCTGATCAACCATCTTTGTGAAGGATCAATGATATTGAGATCCCTTAGAACCTGGTTACTTTTGTAGGACAGGATGAACCAACTAACTTCAGGGGAGGGTACTTACCTTTGAACCTCATGCAAGCCTTTAAACCTAGGGCTATGGTGTGACTTGTTTGTGTGTGCCACATGTTTGTGATTGAGCATAACATCATGACATCATCATGCATCATAAGCATAGCATTTTCACTAACCATTTCAAGGACCAAAGGATTTATCTTTGTTCTTTGTTGCAGGTCATGGCTTCTGCTCGTAGAAACACCATCAGGATCAACTTTGTGGGGATACCTCCCAAGCTTAAAGAGTTGGTTTCTCAAGTGTCTGATCATTCCCAGTTCATCAAGAGACATGGTCACCTACTGGATCTAGTCACTTCAGGGTTCAATGAAGACATGATGAGTGTTCTGTTTCAGTTCTTTGATCCTAAGCACCATTGCTTCACATTCCCCGACTATCAGCTGGTTCCAACCATGGAAGAATTCTCTAAGCTTCTGGGTATACCTGTTCTTGATCAAAGACCCTTCACAGGCTTGGAGAAGGAGCTTAAACCAGAGGTTATTGCTGCAGCTCTACATCTGAAGAAGTCTGACATTGTTCTAGAAACGAGAAGCGGAGTTAAGGGTATTCTTGCTAAGGTGTTGATAGAGAAGGCTCAAATGTTCTTGAAGGCTATGAGCTATGATGCTTTTGAGGAGATCTTAGCCTTACTAATTTATGGCTTAGTATTGTTCCCCAATCCATATCAGTTCATAGATGTTCATGCCATCAACATATTCCTGAGTCACAATCCAGTGCCTACATTGCTTGGAGACATCCTACATTCTCTCCATACCCGTACTACAAGGGCAAGGGGAACTTTGATGTGTTGCATACCTTTACTTTCTAGGTGGTTTATTTCTCACCTTCCTCGCTCAGTAATGAAGAATGAGCAAGGGTTCATATGGTCCAAGAGGATCATGTCACTTTCTCACTCAGACATTCATTGGTGCTCCAGATCTATGGAGAATGTCACCATCATTGACCGTTGTGGGGAGTTCCCTAATGTGCCACTTCTAGGCATAAGAGGAGGCATCACCTACAACCCATCTCTAGCCTTACGACAGTTTGGTTACGCTCGGAGCGATGGCCCACATGACATGTTGATTCAGGGCATTGTGTTTGATTACGACAATGATCTTCAGGGTTACCGTCAGAGATTCATACGAGCTTGGGGAAAGGTAAACAGGGTTGACAGCAAGACACTGGAGCCTAAGTACACTATTCCTATGGAGGCTTATCTCAGATGGGTACGATCTCGTGCTCAGACACTCATGATGCCATATCCTGCCGTCCTACCAGTTACCATGGAACCTGTTGCTGAAGGAGATACTGCTTATACCATCCTTCACCCAGACATGCCTACTGATATGGAAGACTTGCAGAGATCATGGATCCAATTGAAGGAGCAAAGGGATACTTTCGAGGCTCATTACAAAGCAAGCCAAGCAAGGATCCTAGAGCTAACAAAGCAACTTCACGAGGAACGAAACCTCAACTCATACCTCAACACAAAGAGGAAACGTCCATGGGAGACTTAAAACCCCATGTTTTGTACTTATTTCATTTCATTATTTGTAAGCCTAAAAGGCAAAACAAAGTTATTACTAATAAAAGTTTACTTTCGTGTTTGTTTAAGCAAATTTAAATCCTGCGGTCCTTGAAAACATTGCATATGCATTCCCATATCATTTCATTGCATCACAGGTTTATAATTGTGCACAGGTTTCTCATCTTCTCGCTGTTTATTTCAGCAATGGCTCTTGAACAATCAGTTAAGGATCTCCAGGCACAAAATGCACAATTCCAAGAGCTGATCTTAAACCTGTCCAAGGGGCAGGATGAATTGAAGGCACTACTGGCCAAGAAGACTAAGAAGGCTAGAAGGTCTGCTGGGATGATCAACATGGGAAGAAGGTTCAAAGGTCTTGCCAAGACCAAAGAACCAGCTGAAGACTATGAATCTGAAGAATCTGAGCAAGAGGTAGGCAGTCTCCACCATACAATGGGGGACTCTGATTCTGAGGCTAATTACTACCATGAACCTAACGAAGATAAATTCAAGATGCTGGTGGATAGGATGGATGCCATGGAGTTGCAGAAGTCATCTGGGCTGGATTTTGAGGATTTGAGTCTAATATCTGGGGTAGTCATACCCATTGGGTTCAAGGTTCCTACATTTGTTGTTTATGATGGGGTCTCTTGTCCCAAGCTGCATCTGAGGTCTTATGTTAGAAGAATTCAACCCCACACTGCTGATAAGAAGTTGTGGATCCATTTCTTTCAAGAGAGTTTATCCGGAGCTCAGCTGGAGTGGTATTATCAGTTGGAGAGTGTCAACATCAGGGACTGGAATGATCTTGCTGAAGCTTTCTATAAGCAGTATCAATACAATGCTGACTTAGCCCCCACTCGCATGCAGCTTCAGAGCATGTCTATGGGTGCCAAAGAAAGTTTTAAAGAGTATGCTCAGAAGTGGAGAGATTTAGCTGGAAGAGTTCAACCCCCTTTAACTGACAGGGAATTGGTTGATATGTTCATGTGCACGCTGAATGGTCCGTTTTACAGTCATCTCATTGGAAGCTCATCATCTGGCTTCACTGAGTTGATCATGACAGGAGAGCGAGTAGAGAATGGTATAAAGAATGGTAAGATCCAAGTGGGTGCTTCCTCATCAGGTGCTGCAAAAAAGCCTCCCACTGGGAAGAAAGAATCCAATGCTGTTTATGGTCAGCCTGATCGTAACAGAAGACATCAGTCTGTTAGTGCAGTGCATATTTCAAATCCAACTCCTGCACCAACAGAGCAGCCTCAGGGCAACCAACAGAGGGCTAGAAGGCAGTTCACGAAGATCAACATGTCAATGGCTCAGGCATTGCAACACTTGTTGAAGGCTGAACTCATTACTTTGAAATAGGCTCCTCAGAATCCTAATGTTACCTCTCCCAGGTACAATCCCAATGCACGATGTGCATATCATTCAAACTGTCAGGGACACGATACTAATAACTGCTGGATCTTGAAGAATAAAATTCAAGATATGATTGATGCTGGAGAAATTGAGTTTGATCCTCCAGGTACTCCAAATGTGATTACTGCCCCAATGCCGAATCACGAGAAGACTGTCAATGCCATTGAGGAAGATCTACATGTCTATTCAGTTATGGAGTTGACCACACCACTGTCTGTTATCAAAAAGAGGTTAGTACAAGCTGGGATCTTTCCAGGTTGTCGTGAAGATTGTTTGTATTGTACCTATAAGCCAGATAGTTGCTTCATATTGAGAGATGGAATTCAACGTCTCATGGATAAGTATACTATAGTGTTCGAGAGGACTCCGTCGTCTGTAGAAAGTATGGTGGATCATCTGACTCAAGGTAGGAAGATTGAAGAGGTTGACATGGTTGACAAAGTACCAATAAGAATCACTTCAAAGGGTCCCATTAAAATCACTCATCAGGGTCCCATCAAGATTACTGCTGAAGGTCCTGTGAAAGTTGTTGCTGAAGCCAGAGCAGCTCCTGTGGTCATTACTACTCCTGGTCCTATCCCATATACGTCTGACAAAGCTGTGCCTTGGCACTATGGGTCTGATGTTTACATCCATGGTGTTAAGCAAGAGCCTTTAGCTGATGTGCCTGTTGACATTGATAATATTGCTGGATCTAGCAAGATCACTCGTAGTGGAAGAGTCTTCTCTCCTCCAGTTGCTTCTAAGAATGCAGTTACTCCTGCTACTACTTCCACCACTGATGCTCGGGGCAAAGGTCCTGTTATTGAGCCTGTATCTACTGATGTGCCAGCTGCTGATGACCTCTCTAAGCAGATGGAAGAAGTATTGAAAATCATTCGCAAGAGTGATTATGACATTGTTGATCAGTTGGGGCATACTCCTTCGAAGATTTCTATGCTATCCCTGTTGTTATGTTCTGAGGCTCATGCCAAGTCCTTGATCAAGTTTCTGAAGACTGCTCATGTACCTAGTGCAATTTCTGTTGACCAATTTGAGAACTGTGTTGCCCACCTGACCTATGACAATGGGTTAGGATTTTCTGATGCTGATTTGACCCCTGCCAAGAGGGATCATAACAGAGCCTTGCATATCTCAATTGAATGCAGGGGCACTACCCTGTCACATGTACTGATAGACAATGGTTCCTCTTTGAATGTGTTGCCCAAGGAAGTCCTGAATAAGCTGAGTCCTGAAGATGCTGTGCTGAAGCCCAGTAACATTGTGGTGAAGGCTTTTGATGGTTCTAGAAGAGTAGTACATGGGGAAATTGATCTTCCAATCAAAGTTGGCTCCCAAGTGTTTACTGCTACATTTTTTGTGATGGATATTTGTCCTTCGTACTCTTGTCTGCTTGGTCGTCCCTGGATCCATGGGGCAGGTGCTGTAACCTCTACATTGCACCAAAAGTTGAGATATCCGGTGGATGGAAAGGTTGTTACTGTCTATGGAGAAGAAGAATATTTTGTCAGCCATGTGAATACCTTCAAGTATCTGGAAATGGAAGGTGAATACATTGAGACTCCGTGTCAGACATTTGAAGTGGTTCCCTGGGTTGTTAATGATTATGTAGCTCCTCCTGTTGTGAAGAAAATTCCTGTGGTCACCAGAAAGCCTCCAACAATGGCAATGGCTTCCCTCAATGATGCTAGAGCTGTGGTGGATGAAGGTGGTTGTACTATTTGGGGTCAGCTTCCGGATATTCCATACAAGTCTGACAAGTTTGGTTTGGGTTTCACTGCAGAGTCCCAGAAGGCTGTTCGTCGTGCTCGTGCTGCCCGTATCACTAGTCAAGGGGTTGTGAAGGACCAGATTAATGCTGTGGGAGATCAAGATGAAGACTACAACTTGGATGCATGGATTTTTCCTACTATGGGTGCTGGACTCAATAATTGGAAAGCTGAAGATGTTATCCCTATCTCCTTTAGTCAGGAGTAAATACTATTACTGTGTTGTGTTTTTTCTTGAACAATAAAACTTTCAAGCCATGTGCCTTACCCGGGGCACAATGGTGTACTTGTTACGGGCTGTCATTTCATTTGCATACTTCATTCAATAAAATCAGTGGACGTTTCGTTTTCGTAAATATTGTGTTCCTTGTCTTTCTTTTCTTTTATTTTTGATTTATCAGCTATGTGTTCTTACACACACCCACATCACTAAAATGCAGATCCTCATCCACTCTGGATCCTGTTGATAACAGTTCTACTATTGCCAATTATAATTTCGAGAATCCGATCTATCAAACTGAAGACGGAAATGAGGACGATTGTGAAATACCTGTAGAGCTTGCTAGGTTGTTACAACAAGAAGAGAAAGCTATACAGCCACATGAAGAGCCAGTCGAAGTTGTGAATTTGGGAACTGAAGAAAATAGAAAAGAGGTCAAGATAGGGGCTGATTTAGAGGACAGTGTCAAGAGCAGATTGATTCAGATGTTACGCGATTATGTGGAGATCTTTGCTTGGTCTTATGAAGATATGCCAGGGTTGGATACAGACATTGTGGTTCACCGTTTACCAGTGAAAGAAGATTGTCGTCCGAAGAAGCAGAAGGTTCGTCGTATGCGTCCTGAAATGTCAGAAAAGATCAAGGCAGAGGTAATGAAACAGTTCAATGCAGGGTTCTTAGCAGTAACTTCTTATCCTCAGTGGGTTGCAAATGTGGTACCAGTTCCTAAGAAAGATGGTAAGGTACGTATGTGTGTGGACTACAGAGATTTGAACAAGGCTAGCCCTAAAGATGACTTTCCACTTCCTCATATTGATATTCTGGTAGACAACACTGCTCAGCATAAGGTATTCTCTTTTATGGATGGTTTCTCTGGTTACAATCAAATCAAGATGGCACCTGAAGATATGGAGAAGACAACATTTGTGACACAGTGGGGCACCTTTTGCTATAAGGTAATGCCATTTGGTTTGAAGAATGCAGGGGCAACATATCAGCGTGCTATGGTGGCTTTGTTTCATGATATGATCCATCATGAGATAGAGGTATATGTGGATGATATGATAGCCAGATCTCAGAATGAAGAGCAACATCTTGATCATCTGCACAAGTTGTTTGAGAGATTGAAGAAATATAAGTTGAGGTTGAATCCAAACAAGTGTACTTTTGGAGTTAGATCTGGTAAACTCCTGGGTTTCATTGTCAGTGGAAAAGGTATTGAAGTAGATCCAGCAAAAGTGAAAGCTATACGAGAGATGCCAGCTCCCCGTACTGAGAAGGAGGTTAGAGGTTTCTTGGGACGATTGAATTACATTGCAAGATTTATTTCCCAATTAACTACCATCTGTGAGCCAATCTTCAAGTTGTTGAAGAAGGATCAGGTGATGGAATGGAATGATGAATGCCAGACTGCCTTTGATGAAATCAAGAGATATTTGCTAGAACCTCCAATCTTGATGCCACCAGTTGATGGAAGACCCTTGATTATGTACTTAACAGTGTTAGACAACTCAATGGGGTGTGTATTAGGGCAACATGACGAGTCTGGTCGAAAAGAGCAGGCAATATACTACCTTAGCAAAAAGTTTACCGACTGTGAAACAAGATACTCACTGCTCGAGAAAACTTGCTGCGCTTTGGCATGGGCTGCTCGCCGACTAAGACAGTATATGTTGACCCATACTACCTTATTGATTTCTAAGATGGATCCAATCAAGTACATATTTGAGAAACCTGCTCTCTCCGGAAGAATTGCAAGATGGCAAATGATCTTGACAGAATATGACATACAGTATACTACTCAGAAGGCCATCAAGGGAAGTGTTATTGCTGATCATTTGGCTCATCAAGCAGTGGATGATTACCAGTCAATGAATTTTGAGTTCCCTGATGAAGATATTATGATTATTACCAAAGAACCTGGACAATATGACGGACCTGAACAAGGATCCCGATGGACTATGGTTTTTGATGGTGCCTCTAATGCACTTGGTAATGGTGTTGGTGTTGTGATTAGTTCCCCTGAAGGTTGTCATACCCCGATTACTGCCAGACTTTGTTTCCATTGTACCAATAACATGGCTGAGTATGAGGCATGTATCCTGGGTATTAAAGCTGCTATTGATATGAAGATTCAGTTCCTTGATGTGTATGGAGATTCAGCCCTGGTAGTAAGTCAGATTAAAGGAGATTGGGATACCAAGCATGATAACCTCATTCCTTACAGAGAGCATGTGTTGTCTTTGATCCCACATTTCAAACAGATTACCTTTGGGCATATTCCACGAAGAGAGAATCAGTTGGCAGATGCTTTGGCCACCATGGCATCCATGTTTGAGATCAGTTGGGATGATGAAGCTCCCAAGATTACTATTGATAGATTTGAAAAGCCTGCATATTGCAATGAAATTGACACAGAAGGGGCAGAGGAGAAGCCTTGGTTCTATGAAGTAAAAAGATATCTTGAAGCTCAGGAATTCCCTGAAGGGGCATCTGTCAAAGATAGGAAATTTCTAAGAAGGTTCTCTGCTAAGTTCTTTTTGAGTAATGGGATTCTGTACAAGCGCAATCATGATTCAACTATGCTTCGTTGTGTGGATAAGAAGGAAGCAATTGAGATTATGGAAGATATGCATGATGGGATCTTTGGTACTCATTCTAGTGGTCATACTATGGCAAAGAAAATTTTGAGAGCAGGTTACTATTGGTCTACCATGGAAGCTGATTGCTATCAACACTCCAGAACATGTCACAAATGTCAAATCTATGCTGATAAAGTCCATATACCTCCATCACCTTTAAATGTGTTGACTGCTCCTTGGCCATTTGCCATGTGGGGCATTGATATGATTGGTGAGATCAAGCCTACTGCTTCTAATGGGCATCGTTTCATTCTGGTTTCTATTGATTACTTCACGAAGTGGGTGGAGGCAGCTTCATTTGCATCTGTTACCAAGAATGTTGTGGCTCGATTCATTAAGAATAATCTCATATGTAGGTATGGCATCCCCGAGAGGATTATCACTGACAATGGCTCTAATCTGAACAACACTATGATTACTGATCTCTGCACGCAGTTCAAGATTAAGCATCACAACTCTTCTCCGTATCGTCCAAAGATGAATGGGGCAGTTGAAGCTGCTAATAAGAACATTAAGAAGATTATACAGAAGATGACTGTTACTTATAAGGATTGGCATGAGATGTTACCGTTTGCTCTTCATGGTTATCGTACCACAATACGTACTTCGACAGGGGCAACCCCATTCTCCTTAGTCTATGGTATGGAAGCAGTTCTGCCCATTGAAGTTCAGATTCCCTCCTTAAGAATTATGAAGGATGCAGGCTTGGATGAAGATGAGTGGATTCAGACCCGACTTGACCAGTTAAATTTGATTGATGAGAAGAGGTTAGCAGCAGTTTGTCATGGCCATATGTACCAAAAACGAATGATCAAAGCTTTTAACAAGAAGGTTAAGCCGAAGGTATATCAGGCCGGTGACTTGGTAATCAAGCGTATTATATTACCACAGGGTGATCCTAGGGGCAAGTGGACTCCAACATATGAGGGACCATTTGTAGTCAAGACAGTGTTCTCAGGAGGTGCCATGATACTGACTACAATGGATGGTGAGGACTTCCCACAGCCTGTAAACGCAGACATAGTTAAAAAATACTACGCATAAAAAGAGACCCGCTAGGTTGACTGGCCTAGGCAAAAATAAGGGCATCCCGGCAAACCAAAAGGGTTTGGGCAAAAATTAGGGATATATATAAAAAGATGTACACCCGGCAAGTCGAAAACCTGAAAAGGCGGCTTGGGCAAAAAAGGGTATCCCGGTGGATTGAAAACCCGAAAGGGCAATCCAGGCAAAAGTTAGGGATTAAAGCGTATGACTATGTCTCGTTTGGATCACCCATGAAACTGCAACCAGTTGTACTACTTACTCAAGCTTGAACAGATAAAGCTCAATCCAATCGTTTTCGTCTCAACAGCAGAAGATGAGATACTTGAAGATAATGGCAATAGTAGAATTGAAACTTAATAGGATTGTTTCCCACATAGCTGATTCTCTTTGTTTTGTAAAAAACTTTATGACAAAATCCTCTTACTAGGGTTTATGTCTCCTTGTACAAACTTACCCGTGTATGGGTCACTTTTTGATATAAATAAATCCCATCTTTTGAATCCAGATTTACTTTTACCCTGTTTACATAAGCGAAACGTCCATTGGTTGTGTTTGAATGTATGTATGCTTTTGAATATGATTAATGTTTACCAAAAATGCATGAATGCTTTTGAATATGATTGATGTTTACCAGAAATGCATAAAAATACAGTAATAGTATTTACTAAGGACGAACGAGGGAAGGATTTCAACGAAGCTTCACCAGTTCCTCTTTACAAGAAAACATACAAAACTCTCAGTAGGACGAATTCATCTTCACAAAGTCTTATCTCCCCTGGAATTTATATCCATCTCTTTTATCCTCATACGGATATTCGGGAATCTACTTTCCAATAAGGGTACGACGAACGAAGACGGGAGGTTATATCTACCCTACTATCAAACGAAGACAAAGGTTATGTATACTTTACTATCCCTAGCAGACGGGAGGTTATCTATACCTTGTTATCCCCAGCATACGGGAGATTATCTATACCCTGTTATCCCCAGCAGACGGAAGGTTTTGCATAATATATTCTTCAAGCAACGAATTGGGATTTATTTTCCCTGGCCAGCAGTTGTTATACAAAGACATCCAGACACTTCCGGCAGTATCATATCGTACATACACCATTTACATCATACCATAACATACATATACATGAGTGCATAATACATTACCTAAGTGCATCATATTATACATGCATACATAATGCATAAACTAATATTATTATACAGAATGTTACCTTGTTTTCAGGATAATTATCCAACAAGCAAACTTATGATCATCAGGATTGCTCTATCCTCCTAAAGACATGCTGTTACATCAGGATCACTCTAGTCTCCTGAAAGCATATCATATTATTTCCTCAGGATTACTCCAGTCTCCTGACAGTTTTCTATTACCTCAGGATTGCTTTATCCTCCTGACAACTTCTCATTGCTTCAAGACTGCTTTAGAGTTATCATTATTGATTGCTCTATCCTCCTGAAATCATATTATTACTTCAAGACTGCTTTAGGGTTATCATTATTGATTGCTCTATCCTCCTGAAGACATGCTGTTACATCAGGATTACTCCAGTCTCCTGAAAGCATATCATCAATCTCTCAAGATTGCTCTATCCTCTTGAAATTATATTGTTACCTCAGGACTGCTCCAGCCTCCTGATAGCTTCTCAATATTGCTTTATCCTCCCTGAAGACATGCTGTTACATCAGGATTACTCCAGTCTCCTGAAAGCATATCATCAATACCTCAGGAATGCTCCAGACTCCTGACAGCTTTCATTATACTTCCATATTTTGGATTGCTTTATCTTCCAAGAAATATACCTGAAAAACTTTCCCCTAGTGGCATCTTTAAGCCCACTCAAGCATATACAATCAACCATCAATATCACTCTATGCACTGGTGAGTGCAAATTTTTGGGCTTTTGTGTTCAATCCCCTTCAACCTTCCAGGTCATGACTGGCAAATATACCAATCTAACCCCTCAGGTTTCAGAAAATTGAACAGGGGCAGCTGTTGCACCCCAAAATTTGCCCTCACAATACAAGACTTTGTGTTCTAAGAAGGTTCACAAGGTTCACAAGTTTCTCCATGTTTATATAACCTTTCATGAGGTTCATGAAGTCTACAAGTCACTTCTTGAAGGTTCACAAGGTTCACAAGATTCACAATGATTACAAAGCTTTCCTAAGATTCATGAGGTCTACAAAGTCACTTCATGAGGTTCACAAGGTTCACAAGCTTTACAATACCTCCCATGAGGTTCACAAGACATTTTATGATGGTTCACAAGGTTCACAAAGTTCACAATTGGTCAAAAGAATTGACAATTCCCTCAAACAATGCACCTCCTAAGCAGTGCATCCAAAACTAGGGTTTTGACTTTAATCAGGCTAAATGAATTTCCAAGACTTCAAGTGAGCTTCATAACATCTTATATGTGTGTAAGAACCCCCATGACAAGTTTCAAGACTTTTCTCAAAAGTTTGCTCAGTCAGATGATCAGATAAGTCAAAATCAGTCAATACAGTTAAAAAGTCAAACTGAGGTCAACTGTGGTCAAACCAAAGTCAAACTTCATGATTTTTTGCCAACATCAAGTATATGAAGTAAAATTCATCATTTGATCAAGGGTTGATCATGATTCATCAAGGAGATTCCAGATCATCAATAATCAGGAGTTTCTAAATTAGGGTTTCCTCAGTAAAAGTCAACTGAACTTTGACCAGCCATAACTTTCACATACTTCATCACCAAGTCTCCATCCAAAGCTCATTTTGAAGGAAATTGAATTCTCTTCAACTTTGATCTTGCAAGTTAAGCCCAAAAATGCTTCATTTGGAAGATATGAGCTAAGACATTATAGGTCATTTCAAAAGTCAACAACTTCAAAAGGGCATAACTTGAGATTGGTAAATGATATGGACCTGAAACCAATGGGGTTGTTTAGAGGACTCTTCAAGCTTTCCAAAATGTCCAAGAACACCCTCATACCTTTAAAATTGAGGGAGATGTGCCCTTGCAAAGTTGGGAAATTTTATGATGGTTTATGTTGAAAATGGAGGTTTAAAACCACTTCTTTCCAAATGGGCTTGCTAAATTGTGATCCAATCCATATCATATCATCATGCACGACCCAATTGATTAAAAATCATAATTTTTATTATTTTATTTTTATTTATTTTGATTTAATTCATAAAAAATCATTTTAAATAAATATAAAATATGAAAATATATTTTTGGATGAAGATTGAGCTTCTAGAATCTCATCAATATTGATTGAAGTTGAAAGAGAAAGAAATCATGTGATTGATCCAAAGATAGCAAGCCATAATACACAAATATTTGACTTTTAAGACTTGATCAATTTCAATCTTTTTGGATCAAAGTTTTCATACAACTAATCAATATTATTGACCTAATTCACTCACATATAAGTACTTAGCATAAACCTAACACTCATTCACGAATTCCAGCAGCCAAAAGTAAGTTTCAAAACCTCAAAAATTCATAAAAAGTTCATATTCGGATTCTTCAATCCAGGGCACAAAAAGGTAAAATAAGAACATGGAGATGTTCTTTAGACATCACTGAAGCTAAAGCATCACTCATATGCATCCCATGTGCACCATATTGGCCAACCCGAGCTCACTTTTACCTTGAATAAAAATTTTTCGATTCCATTGATTGGTTGTGTTTTATTGAAATTTGTTTACATAATCTTGTTTGTGACATTGTATAGATTGTTTCTGGACCAATGGATTGAAGCTTCCTTGCCTGAAACAGATTCGGCCATTGTTAGGGTTTAACTCTTGAAATTAGGGTTTGATGATTTAGTAAGTTTAAATGAATTCTGGACACATAGGAATGTTCTATGAATCACAAGGATCACAAAACATTAACCAATTTAATGAATCAATGCTGTTTTGTGAGTGTTTGGATTTCGCAGGACTTAAACAAGGAAGAACTTGTAACAAAATTCGCAGGTGAAAGAGGAGAAAAATTCGCAGGTAACAGGTTGAAGAAGAAGCCATTCGCGCGCTCAGGAAATTCAAATATTATTGAAAATATTTTATGTATTATTGTTGATTTGTTTATCACACGCGTGCTTGTGGTTCAGTGGTAAGGCTGGTGAGTATGTTGGTTGATGGCGTGAGTTCGAACCTGGCTTGTACCACTATTTTTTTCTATTTTTTCAGGATAACAAGAAGATGTAATATATTATGATGTGTTATCACCATATGACCAGAAGGGCTCTCCCAGCCAGGCGGTCAAGCATGCGCATATACATTCATAAGGTCCTGGGTTCAAGTCCCACCCCAGGCCTTTTGTTTTTCATTATTTTTCTGGATTTTCTAGATGAAGCACAAAACAAATTTCTCCCTCTCTTTTGTTGCCTGCGTACACAGTGGCCTGGTGGTTGTTCTTCTTGCTGGGAAACAGGCTGACCTGGGTTCAAACCCCAGTCAGGTAAGTTTTCACACTTTTTTCTTCTTTTATTTGTTTTAAGTATTATAATATTAATTTAAATATGATTTTATGTATATATGTTTTCTAAATAAAAAATGATAATGAAGCATGTTTATTTTTTTTCCCAAATTCTAAAATATATAAATGTTCTTAAATTATTTTCTTTATCTTGTGATTAAATCATAAATATATGTATATTATAAATTAAACCCTAAAAATATTTTTCTAACAAAACCCTAATTTATTTTCTAGATGCTTATTAAAACCTAATTCTATTTTTCTAAATAGTTTTATTTTCTAATTCTTAATGTAGTTATTATGTAAATCTATTTATTTATTTAATATGATTCATGTAAATTTTGTAAATATGATTATTTTTTATGAACATGATATTTAAAATTTATTTTCTTCATAATGTGTAAATATTTTTTTTAATAATTGTTGATATATATTTAGAAATAATTAAATTTCGTAAATGATTAAAATTTATAATTATATTATATTTAAAAATTTTACATTATAGTAATTATTTAATTATTCATGTTTCTAAATAAATGCTTATACATTAAAATCCAATTTTGTGTTTATTATTCTAATCATGTCATATTTTTCTATTTATTTCTATTATTGTTGCTAACTATATTATTATTATTTTTGTTTATCTTATATTTTTATTATTATTTTTCTAACCTTGTCTATTTTTCTAATTATTATTATTTCATTAAATTTAATTATTTTATTTTCACTAACTTTATTTATTCTTAATATTTTTACTAACCTTATTTTTTAATTATTATTACTAACCCCTATTTATTTATTATTTATTCATTATTTTAGCTTATTTATTTATATTTTGCTTATTATTTATTTTTGCTATTTATTTTAATTTGCTTATTATTATAATTTTGTAAATGTTCCCGGATGTAAATTTTGTAATATTTAATTGTTGCTATGGTTAGTAATTTAGGGAGTGCAAAACATGTATTCTATTTAAAATAAATTTAGCTCATTTTAATTATAAGATAAATAATATTGAACACTCACACACGTAAGTCGATTTTTAATCGCCATCCTACACTTTCTAAGGCTATCCCTCAATGTTGCCTACTCATAAGGTCAAGTGGGGTGTATAAAGCAAGTCCCTTTAAAAGAAAAAATCATCAAGTCCCTCATGGTTGCCTTTACGAATCAAGTCCCTTCGAATAATGATGATAGTCCCTCCAGTATGCTTATTACACCCCACAGTTGCCTTCATAAAAACAGATGTCCCTCACATGTCCCTTACATCCAAGGTAATGACTACCTACTCCTTAATAGTAGGGATAGTCTTACCAATTAAAGGATAAAGAACAAGAAAGACTTAAAACTTAGGGTAGGTTCCTCTTATGTACTTACTCACTATTCAAACTTTTCAAACACTTAACAAATTTCAAATAAATTTTCAAAAAACAAGTTTTTACGCATCCGTACATGGATCATTATTAACTCATATGAAAATTTTTTCTATTCACACACTACACTTTCAAAAACAATTCAAAAGTGAGCTAAGTAACTAAGAGCCCATGGATAACCATGGATGTAAAGGGTGCTAACACCTTCCCTTTACATAACCTACCCCCCGGACCCAAAATATTCTCTTAAGGTCTTTCCTGTTCTTTTATACCCTTTCCTTTTGGATAAAATAAAAGTCGGTGGCGACTCTTGTTATCCGCAACATAACTAAAGTCAGTTCTCCCACCGTGTTACACTTACCCCTTTCCCTTTATATTCCAATTTATTTATTTAATTATTCAATATAATATAATTTATTTAAATTCATATCATATTAAATAATGACATACTTTCTTCCACACACTACCAACTTCACATCACACACAATATACAACAATTTCAATTATTTAAATTAAATAATTAAATAAATAATTGGGGCATTACAACTCTCCCCCATTTAGAATGTTTTCGTCCTTGAAAACTTATCTCATGCGAATAAACTCAGATAAGACTCGCGCATCTTACTCTTGAATTCCTAAGTCATGTTCCCACCGGCAACTCCTCCCCAAACCACCTTTACGAGAACAATATCTTTGCCTCTCAATTGCTTCACCTCGTGATCATCGATACGTTCTGGTAGTGCTTCAACCGTAAGATTATCTCTTACTTCAACTTCATCCATCTGTATCACATGTGACGGATCCGGAACATAGTTCCGAAGATGCGAAACATGGAATACATCATGCAAATTTGATAATCGCGGTGGCAACTCCACTCTATAAGCAACAGGTCCAACTCTTGCAGAAATATGGTACAAACTAATAAATCTAAGAGTAAGCTTTCTTGACTTCAAAGCTCGCCCAACATTGGTCACCAGAGTAACCCTAAAAAACACATGATCTCCTTCTTGAAATTAAATATCCTTCCTCTTCTTGTCGAGGTAAATCTTTTTCCTACTTTGTGAAGTTCTCATCTTATCTCAAATCAACTTCACCATCTCAGTAGTCTGTTGCATGATATCAGTTTCAAGTACAACACTTTCGCCGGACTCATGCTAACATAAAGGTGTCTGACATCTTCGACCAAAAAGTGCTTCAAAAGGTGCCATTCCAATACTGGAACCTTTTGATGACCGTCCCTCATCATTCCCCCAGCGGAGTCTCCAAAATTGGAACCCTTTGCTATCCGACATTCGTCATATGTCGTGATATTTTAGCAGCCGTCCCCTGCTAGGTGATCGTCCTTCATCCTTTTGATGATTGTCCTTCATCAGTTTTTATCCGATGGTCGTCCCCATCGTTGATCTTGTTATCTGACATTCATCCTATGTCATGATAAACCACGAGAGCAACCGTACCCTGCTAGGTGATCGTCCTTCACCTCTTGATGATCGTCCTTCATCATGCCTATCCGATGGTCGTCCCCATCGTCGACCTTTTCTATCCGGCATTCGTCCTATGTCGTAATACTTTCGACAGCCGTACCCTGCCAGGTGATCGTCCTTCACCTCGGATGACCGTCCCTCATCCTTATCCCCAACAGAGCATCCGTCCCCTGCTAGGTGATCGTCCTTCACCTTTGATGATCGTCCCTCATAATTTATTTCATTAACTCGATGGTCACCCCCATCGTTGTTTACCCTTACTTTACAAACCTGATGGTCGTTCCCATCATTGCCTTTACCTTTAATCCCCATAAGAATCTTGATACTTTGCTTAATGGTTGTCCCCATCATGATCTCTTTATTTCCCCACCATGTCGGTCGTCCCCGTCATTGCTTTATCCCCCGCAGTCATCCATTGCTCGATGGGCGTCCTCCATCGCCCGCACTTTATAATCATATTATGCTTCCTTTTACAATCTATATCCCTTTTCTTCTTCTCCCCAGTGAGTGCAAATTTTGGACTGTCTTTGATATTCAACCACAAGTTATCTTGTTTGTCTGTTAAGCCAGGCGCTTACATCCTGCACAGCTAACTCATGTTTGAATAGGGGCAGCTGTAAACACCCCAAATTTGCCCTCACTAATTTCACACCATGGCTTGTGATCTTTCATATTTGCATTAGTTCAATCATACCACATCATATTGCATTTTTTGCTTCACTGCATTAATTCACATTCATCTGCATCTAGGGTTTGTGATCTGAGCAATCCAAGATCCTTCTGAGCCACTCCAAAGGTCTTAAATCATATCAAGAGGGTCCATGTATGTTCAATCATCATATTTTATCCTCCAAAGATCAAGGAAGTCAAAGAATCACAAGAACTGGCAAAGCATGGAAGCAGAGCTAGGGTTAACTGCACAAATGACCTAAAATTAGGGTTTTGGTTTCAGAGGCCATAACTCCAAATTTTTTGGTCATTCTTGTTTCTGTTGGTCTCAATATGATATAAGGATCATACATACCAATTTTGATGAAGAAATTCATTGTGGAAGTCATCTGATCACTAGGTAACTTCTTGAGCAAGTCAGAGCAAAATCAGGGCATCTGAGATCCCCCAATATGGAACCAAAGTGGATTTTTCATCAAATTGAAGTTATATGGTCTTTATTTGATCATTTAAGTGCTTAGAAGTTCACAAATTTGAAGAAAAGTGAGTTAAACCCAAAGTTGCCAAAAATGGAAATGACTTGTAATGTAAACTTTCCATTTTGGGAAAGTTTTTCAACCTCCACTTTCTCAACCAAAAATGCTTCAAATGAAAAATTGTTGGTCATGAAAGTTGTAGATTGGATCATTCCCTTTTCAAAAAGTACAAGAACAAATTCTAATTCATTATGGAACTCAAGTTATGGCTTTCCAAAGTTGGCAAAAATCACATAATTTCAAGTTTCATGCCAAAGGGGGATTTTTGCAAATTCACTTACCAAGCTTCTAAGTGACCTCTAATTGACTTATAAACATCATAACAACATCACATGACTAATTTTGCTGAAAATTTCCCAAGGAATCACAACATTTCATGCCTTGCCCATGAAGAAATCTCAAAAGGGCCAAACTTTATCAAATTTGCAAAACACCCCATAACTTATTTCCCACCAGCTGAATTGCAACAAAGTGAATTCCATGTCCATCCTTGATCCTTGCTGCACCAGACACCCCATTGTACCATGCCTGCCACTTGCCCATACCTCAAGTACAAGAAATCTTGACTTTTTGCAAAACACCTCATACCAATCAGCATAGCCCACACCAACTCCACAAACCTATCACAACTTGATATGTGGACTTTATGCAAGCCATAACACACAAGAACTCAGCCTGAAACCTCAGCATTCTCAAGTTCACAAAAATCATCCCTCTTGCATTTTCCTTCGAAACACACAACACACTTGCTCAAACTCAAAACAAATTCCACCATTCATCTCCAAATCAATCACTGATCACAAACCACCCATCAAAACAGCCAAGAACACACCATAAGCCAAACACGGTTTTCTGACCAGAGGAGTCAAAACTCACAAACCAACCTTCCTCAAAGCTCTCCAAGCATCAAAGCTTCCTCAGGGAGGCCATTGGAGGCATTTTGCACCAAGGAAGCAGCCAGAAAGCTCAAGGGTTGAAAGCTCCATCTCAGGTAGCCACCTCAAACTTTTTTTCCAGAAATCTCTTTTTAAGTTATAGAAATGTTCCCCATGTTCCCCTGAGTGCACTGAACTTGTTATTTTTGAAAATGGTGAAGAGATGAGCATGAACCGAATCTCTGAAATTTTTGACCTAAAAAGAGATTGATTCGATTCATGCTTGTTTCTGAAAATAAATGGATTTCGTGCTTGGATTCTTGTTCCTTGATATTTGTTGAGTGATTCTGGAGCTTTAGGGGGCTTGGGATGAGGTTTTGAGTGAGTTAGCAATTTTCAGGGGAGAGTCTGGCCGGAGAAGATGACCGGAGGTCTTCTTCTCCGGCCACCTGAATGTCATTAACGTGTTAATTAGGGTTAGGGCATTGTTTGAATGTGGACCATTTGATCTGTTCTCCCGCGCGTGATTGAAGGGCTAGGATTAGGTCATTAGCATTTAATCAGGTTTATTTAAATAATTAAATAGGATTAGTGAGATTTGAATTTGGGCCATTGGATGTGGCGCGTGGTCAACATATCCAAACCCAGTTTCAATCATGTCCCTCCATCCTGCATACTTCTCATTTAAAATGTTTTTAATTCATTTTTTCTATTTTATTTTGCACGAATTATTTAAAATACATAGAAAATCCAAAAAATATTTTCTTTCAGCATTTGCATTCCAAATAATTTTCTCAACCCAAAAATATTTTTATTTTTATTTTTTTCATTTAAAAATTATTTTTTAGACATTTAATTGTTTATTTTAATTAATTAATGAAAATTAATTAATTAAAATATCATTTAGGTTTCTAAAAAATCCCAAAAAATTCATGTTGCATCTTTAAACATTTAGAGACATTGTCATACCATCCATACAAATTTCTTTTTGGTTTTGAATCATTTTGACATTTTTTCTTTGAATTTAGAGTTCATAAAATCCCATTTTTGAACCTTAACTTCAAGAATTATTTTCTGCCTAACCAAGAATGGTATGACCATGGTTCTTTTTGCATTGATCTTCATTTGAAATGTAGTTTCTAACATAATTTTGTCATGAATTTCTTCTGCCTTTTTGAATTTATTGGCATTTTTTCCCTTTAGGTACCTTAAAAACCCTAGAAAAATTAGAAAAATCATAAGTCCCTTAGGGTTAAGAGTTAGGTCTCCTCCTTTGGGGTGTGATATCATATGGGGTTTAGGGTTCCTTTGAGTGCATTTTCAATTTTTTATCATGTTATTTGCTTCTGTCTTTTCCATTTGCATCTCATCCTTTCATAAAACCCTAATTTTGCATCTTCACTTGCATTCATCTTGCATATGCTTGCATTCATGAACTTTCCATGACATTTCTTGCATCCATATAACATATAAGACATCCTAGGACACATTAGAATCATGTTTGATCATTGCATCATCCATTTGCCATGTTGTGCATTCATTACATTCCATTTGCATTCATGAACTTTCATGTTTCCTTTATGCTTCATTTGCATCCTCATTACTTGTATGATCATTCACATCTCTTGGCATACATTTGTACCATCTCTTAGCATCATTTGCATCATGAATATGCTTCTGGTTTTGGTTTCCATCCTTGCATTCATTTAAGTTTCATTTCATTTCATTTCACTAACTTTTCAGGTGGTAAGTACTTTGAGAAGTGAATTTGCCTTCACTTCTCACAATCTCTTCTCATCTCTCTTATGCATTCATTGCTGCATTTTGTATTTGTATTAGAGTGAGCTTGCTCATTCATGTTCCTTCTTCACCTTCTTTCTTCAAGCAACTTATCTTCTTAAGTGAAGTAAGTTGACTTGTCTCTTCTGCTTCTCCTCCTTTCTTCTGCTTCTTCCTTGGTGGCTCTCCTTGAAGGTCTCTTGCAAGCCTCATAAACCCCAGGAACATCCAAGCATGTTAACAATTAGGGTGTGATCAGTCCCCCATTAGTTTTACCTTTGTGTCATCTTTTGTGTCTTCTCATCTCATCTCATAATCAGGGACTAAACCCTCAAGGTTTTAAGGCTTTGTGATTAGGGTTATGCCTGCATCCTTCTCTTAGGATGGAGTGTATAACTTTAATCCTAAGTGTTAAACCCTTAATTTGTTTAAATCTCTTAATTAATTCATCTAATAATCACTAAGACATCATGCTTGTAACTTGGGCCTTGCATTAGGGTTCTAATTCTTCCTTAATTGGTTAAGAAGGACTAACCCTAGTGTTAATGGACAAGTCCCCCTCAAGTTGTCTTACAAACCATAAAATCCACTTCTTAATCCTTACCATTAACTAAAATCCACTTTAATAAAGGCTTTGTTTTGTCATGAGGTTAATCCCTAATCATGGATTAAGTTGAGGTATCTTCCTCAGCTTAAATGTTCTCATCTATTATCCTTCTATTAGTATGGTGTAATGGGTCCATTAAATCCTTGATTATGGCTTAAACTCATTACTTAACACTAAACAAAAACTCCAAAAATATCTAAATAAATGCAAGTAGGTTAGTGATCTTAATCCTACACCATGGTAATTGAGTTTGAGGTGCTTACTTCATACTTAAGGTATTCTCATTACCCCTAATCAGAGGGAGGATGTGATGAGTTTACTAACCCTTGGTTTAGGCTTAAGCTCATTAACTTATGAAAAACACAAAAAGCGATAAAAGATTGAAAACATCAAAAACAAACAATAATCGTCTCCTCCGGGATTATTTTCTCACCTCATTCATTCATAAACGAGAACTTGTTTCTTCCGTCTAATGCAAGACAGTTTGCACCTGAGCCAGACAGGTCATACACTTGAGCATAGACAAGAAAGCAGTTCACAAGTTAATTTATCTTTCAGTCTCTTTGGGTTGAACTACGCTGTTCTGACTTCCTCATTGCATGAGAGGATACGTAGGCATAACTTAACAGTTATCTAACAAAAGTCTTTGTTTCTTTCCCCCTCTTTCAGCATTCTTTCTAAGCCTCATTCATGAGCACCTCACTTCATTTTCTTGCACTGACACTTGTACATTCTTTTCCAGCTTTTTGCACACAAATAGCACAGACACTACCCCTTTAAACACAAACTTTCAAGCGTGGATCCCGTCGAGTACGACGGAAAATCTGGGTGCTAATACCTTCTCAGGTTGTAACCAACCCCCTTTCTCAGTTTCTCTGGTTCGCAACCGTCTTATCCATATTTTCTTAGGTTTATGCAGCATTACCTCTCCTTCGGGATAAAAATGCCTAGTTGGTGACTCTTTTCCGTTCATCTTCATGTTCTCCTCCTTCGTCGACCGTTCACGTCTATACCCCTCTTGGCCAGGTGTCATTTGGTGGGAGCGACAGCTTGGCGACTCTGTTGGGAAACCTTATACTGCAACCAGGGCTTCTGGTTCTTTTTGTGGGTTCCTCCTAGTGCTTGTTTGATTTGTGTTTACTGGGGTGTTATGTGCTAATTGTGTTCATTTATTTGCTTTATTTATTGCTTTATGTACAGCTTTATTTACTACTTTCTTTACAGTTTTTTATACATCATACTATCATTATCATTGCTGGATCTGGTTTCTGTTTTGGTGGGTGGAGTTTCATTGAGAGATTAAGGTCCTATACCTAGGACCTGAGTGACACCTAGGCTAGAGTGGTTCATATTCTTTCCCATTCCATTTCGGTCTAGTGCGGGAATATGAAACACGGTTCAGATGTGGGTTTCTTCTTGAGAACTCTGTGCTACAGATTTCCTGTAGTGCTAGGGCTATCTGGGAAGCCTGCTAAGTCTGGATGACCTTTATTATGAACTTCAGAATCTGGGGTGAATTAGAGGAGGATCCTTTATGGTTATTGTAAACATTGTACCTCCGGGTTAGAAGTGTTTACACTTCTCATAACTGATCCAAGTCTGAGGATCTTTGTTCTAGAACATTACATGTGAGGGGGTTGGGTTGTTTACAGGTTTGCAGGAACCCTTGGCCACATCATACCCTGTTACTGTTTTGTTTAAGAATACTTCACTTTGGACAGTTCTTGTGATTAACCCTGGACATGTGACTCTATATTTGAGTCCCCCACCCTGGTTACTGAATTTCTTAGCCCTCATCCGGACCTTTGAATATACATGGACCTTATACCAAGACAGATAATCAGATCCAGCTCTTGATCACAAACCCTTGCATATCATTTGCATATATCGTCATTGCATCATTTAACATTTGTTTATTTGTTTTTCAGGGTATCCACCTCATTATATCTTGGTTTGGTTTTGACCCCTTCTACTGCTTAGACCTCTGCTTCAGTTATCTTCTTCAGCATCTGCTTCAGCTATCTCCTTCAGCACCTCCATCAGCCTATCAGAGACTTACCTGCATCATTTTGTCAGAGATTCATCTCCAGCTTCTCAGTCTGTGATCCTCATCAACATTTGACTTCATCTTCTTCACCAGAACTCATGGATGTTCCAAGGAAGAGCAACATATATTATCACTTCTTTGAGCCCATATTGACTGGTATCAGGTAGGTCCAGTATCTTATCACACCTAACACATCCCACTGTTCAGAGAGCACTATGGGGGTATTTTAGACATGGTCATGGATCTTGATTCTTCTCGTAGAAGCATGATTCACACATGCTTGCAGTTTTATGACCCTCCACTTAGATGCTTCACCTTTCCAGATTTCTAGATGGGGCCTCTACTGGAAGAGTTTTCCTTATTGATTGGAGTACCTATCAGAGGAGGGATCCCCTTCAACCCAGAGATGACTGCTCCCAGAAGTGAAGAGATAGCAAGGGCATTGAACCCGGAGCCTGCCCTTATTGAGCAAAACATGACAACAAAAGCTGGGATTCCTGGTTTACATCTGGACTTCTTGATTTCTCAAGCCATCCTGAAGGCTACATTGGGAGAATGAAGGGCATTCTGTGCACTTTTAGCCCTCAGCATATATGGGGCTATATTGTTTGCAGATGAGCCTAAATTTGTCAGTACGAATGCCATCCACTTGTTCTTGCTGAGGAACCCAGTGCCTACATTGCTAGGGGATTTTTACTACTCCATCCATCAGAGAAATGAAAAACAAAGGGGGAAGTTGGTCAGATGATGTGCTCCCGTGTTCTACTCTTGGCTACTCAGACACCTGCCTAAATCAGATGCTTTCTTGAACCCACACTAGCAGAAGAATTGGGCCAAGAGATTCATTGCCTTAACATCAGATGATATCAGATGGTGCACCTAGAGCACCAAAGGCAAGGATATTATTACCAACTGTGAACAATACCCTAATGTGCCTCTAATAGGAGTAAAAGGTTGCATCAATTACAACCCTTTACTGTTTAAGAGACAATTGGGATATGCCTTAGTTCACCCTCCCAGAGGACAGGATTTAGCTGAGACCCTATACTGTGAAGTGCAACCTAATTCAGTTGTCGTCAGACAAGCAGCCTGGGCTTGGGACAATATTCAGACAAAGGGGACAGCCATTCTTGGAAGATGTAACAATGTTGATTCAGCTCAGTACTCTGACTAGTCCCATACTAGAGCTCAGATTACCAGAATTCCTTTCACCTTGGAGGACACACCTGGACCTTCCACAGTACAGCCTACAGCAACTGTTAGTCTGAAGGAATTTGAAAAGCTGAAAGAGAGGAATAATCAGCTATCTGAGGCCCTGAAGAAGACTCTTTGGGAAAGAAATGACGGTCGTCTGGACATTGAAAGATTGGAAAGACTCAAGACTGAGCATCTGACCAAGATTGAGAGGACAGATGACTATATAAGGAATGCAAGAGTTGGGGAACCGATATTGAAGAATGCCTGCAAGGAGGCCAAGATTCAGAAAGCTAGGGTTGAACATTACCTGGAGGAAAGCCAGGCTAGGTGGATCAGGATCACTGAAGCCCGTGCACAAGAGGACCAGAGGACTCAGGCCAAGATTGAGCAGCTGGAGGCCAATGAGAAGAAGCAGTAGGAAGCTTTGTTGGCAGCTCAGAAGGAGATATCAGAATTGAAGCTCCGAGCGGGGTTAAAGAGATCAAAGGATCAGGATAGGCATAAGAAGCTGACTAATGCCATTTCTACCAGGAACCTTCTCATTAGGACCATTATAGAGCACCCAGTTGGTCCGGTGACTGAGGCACTCCTGAAGGAAGTCAGGGAAGATGACTATGGATTGGATGTCTGATTCCTCTTTGCTTGTATTTCTTTTCTTTTGATGTACTTTTCCTTTTTTGTTGTATTTTTGACCCACCATGGGCATGTATTGTAAACAGACTATGTATTCTCGTCATTTGTAATATATCAGTTTGTTTTATTTTTGGTGGGCTTTCTCTCAACATCATCAAGCATCTCCTCGAGGTCTGGAAAGGTCAAAACCAAGAACCAAACTGGATACCTTGGAAAACAAATAAGCATACTGCATTGCATACTAACATTTTCTTTGTTTTGTAGGTTTTTTTGTTTATTATTTGTTTCTCACTTTGTTGTGGTTTCAGGAAACATTGCTCATCGCCGAGTGTTCCCTGTCAACCGCACACACCGGGACCCAACACGTAACAACCTTCCAGGCATTCAGATGGAGCAGGTACAACAGGACCTGAATGAAGTGAGAAATCAGATGGTAAACGAAAGGGTCGAGATGAGAAACCAAATGTCTCAGTTTATGGATGTGATGACTGGCTTAGCCCAGAGCCAAGAAAGGTTGAGAGAGCTGGTTGAAGAGCCCCACCTTGGAACAGGGGGAACCAGCAATAATGAAAGAGGACAGCCTCGTATCGACCCACCAGAGTATGGGCCCTATTTGAATCCAGATGCTAATGGCACGAGGAATGTTCAAGGTAATGCTGCTGGGGGCAGAATCCTGCAAGAGGATCCCCAAGAAGAATAATTCACTGTTATTGGGGTTGGGGATGAAGTGTATGACAGAATACTGGATGAGATTGCTGAAAAGCTAAGGTCTTTGGAATCTCAGAACTCCTTAGTCTTTGACGTAATGGATATGGGGCTGGTCGATGGGGTGAGGATTCCCCACAAATTCAAACCCCGTTGCTTTGAGAAATATAATGGTACCTCATGCTCGCGTACTCATCTGCAATCCTTCTTAGGGAGACTCAAGGCTTATACCATGGATGAGAAGTTATGGATGTTCTATTTTGAGGACAGCCTGACTGGAGCTTCAAGAGAATGGTATTCGCATCTGACAAGGGCCACTATAAGATGTTGGAAGGACTTGGCCGAAGCCTTCATCCGGCAATACCAGTACAACCTAGACATGGCCCCCAATAGAATTCTTCTAATGGGCATGTCTCAGTCTTCAAGGGAGAGCTTTTGGGATTATGCTCAGAGGTGGAGACAGCTTGCTGCTGCTGTCCAACCACCCATGTAAGAAAGAGAGATGGCTTTCATGTTTATGAACACCTTGCATGGAACTTATATTGATAGACTTGCTGCTTTCTCTTCCACCAGTTTTGCCGATGTAGTTATAGCTGGTGAGAGAATTGAGAGTCTTTTGAAGATGGGCAAAATCTCTGACAATGGTGCAAGCTCCTCCAACAACCCCAGAAAAACTTTTGCAGGACCCCGAAGGGCAGGTGAAACTAATGCTATCCATGCAAGCAGGGGCAGACCCCAATATTCTCACAGATCAGTAGCAGTCGTTACTATCCCGGCTCCGGGTCCACAACAACCTTTATTTCCTCAACAACAACAACAACATCACTATCAGCAACAGTCTTATTTTCCACAACAAAGGACTTACAGCAATAACAACAACAACCAACAGCAGCGCCCCTTTCAACAGAGGCCATCTCAAGCAAATAGGGTAATTGACCCCATTCATATGCCTTATGATGCTTTACTGCCACAACTTTTGAAGCTTAACCTGGTTGAGTTAAGAACGTTGGCTCCACCAGATCCTCTCAATCTCCCGAAGAATTATGATGCCAATGTCAGGTGTGCCTTTCACTCCAACGCACCGGGTCACAATACTGATAAGTGTAGAGCCTTGCAAATGAAGGTTCAAGATCTGGTCGATTCCAAAGCTCTCAATTTCGCACCTCCTCTGAATGTTAACAGAAATCCTATGCCTAATCATGGTGGGCCCAGGATTAATGCCATAGAAGAGGATCAACCATCTGCACTAATTGATAATGTTGCACAGATTCAAACACCACTGGCTGAAGTCAAGGCTCAACTCTTAAGATGCCAGGTGTTCCCAGGCTGTGAGGCCTGCTGCGAATCGTGCAAAACTACTATTAATGGTTGTGAGAAGCTAAGGTTTGGCATAGAAGGCCTCATCAGAGATGGGATTTTGCAGATTACCATAACAGCTCCCTCAACAACTCTTTCTTCAGCAACAATGGATTCTCCTACAACATCAACAATCCTACCTTCAGCAACGATAGATCCCCCTACAACAGCAACAACTATCATTCCCACTGATTCATCCACAACACCAGCAATCACTCCATCCATTATTTCAACATATCAAAGTTCAGCAACATTTACTTCTACAACATCAACACCCATCTTATCAACGGAAACACCTACAACACCAACAAACACTAATGAAGATGTCTCAACGGTCACGATCTATTATGACCCAGCAAATGTTCATCCCAACAACAATTTCCAACAAAAAACTGCAACACCTCCTGTCAGATCTCCGGTCATAATCTACTACGACCCGCATACCATCACAGTTCCTTCTGCTGCAGCAATCAGTCCGGTCACCATTACGGTACCCGGACCTGTTCCTTATGAAAGCAGTAATGCCATACCTTGGCACTACGGCTCTGATCTCTACTGCAACGGGAAGAAGATCACTCTAGATTCATCTACCTCTTCACCACAAGTTGACAATGTTGGGGGAGGCGGAGGCTTCACCAGAAGCGGACGTCTTTTTGCCTCACAAACACCAAGGCCCAATACTGAAGCAGAAGTTGCTGCTAAAGCAAAAGGGAAGAATGTGGTACTTGAAGAGCCAACTGTTAAAGAAACTCCGAAGGCATCTTTTGAACAAGAGGTAGACGAGTTCATGAGAATAATCAAAAAGAGTGATTACAAAGTGGTGGACCAGCTTCATCAGACACCCTCCAAAATCTCTATATTATCACTGCTAATGTGTTCCGAAGCCCACAGGAATGCATTGTTGAAGGACCTGCACGCAACATATGTGCCGGAAGAGATTATGGTTAATCAGCTGGAAACAGTGGTTGCAAATGTAAACACCAGTCATGGATTGGGCGTTATGAATGCTGATTTAACAATGGAGGGGCGCAATCATAACAAGGCTTTACATATCACCATAGAATGCAAAGGTGTTGTTCTTTCTCATGTGCTGGTGGACACTGGGTCTTTGCTCAATGTCCTCCCAAAGAAAGCCTTGGTGAAGCTAGAGTATGATGGTTTGGCATTGCGTCCAAGTAATTTGGTGGTGAGAGCATTTGATGGCTCTAAGAGATCAGTGCTTGGAGAGATTGATCTACCTGTGTTGATTGGCCCACAGACCTTTAAAACTACCTTCTTCGTGATGGACATACTGTTGCACCCCAAAATTTGCCCTCACAATACAAGACTTTGTGTTCCAAGAAGGTTCACAAGGTTCACAAGACTCATAACACTCACAATACCTTTCATGAGGTTCATGAAGTCTACATGTCACTTTATGAGGTTCACAAGGTTCACAAGATTCACAATGCTTACAAAACCTTTCATGAGGTTCATGGAGTATACAAGTCACTTTATGAGGTTCACAAGGTTCACAATACCTTTCATGAGGTTCATGAAGTCTACAAGTCACTTCTTGAAGGTTCACAAGGTTCACAAGATTCACAATGTTTACATAACCTTTCATGAGATTCAGGAAGTCTACAAGTCACTTTATGAGGTTCACAAGGTTCACAAGGTTCACAATACCTCTCATGAGGTTCAAAAGACATTTTATGATGGTTCACAAGGTTCACAAAGTTCACAATTGGTCAGAAAAGTTGACAATCCCCTCAGACAATGCACCTCCTAAGCAGTGCATCCAAAATTAGGGTTTTGACTTTAATCAGGCTAAATGGATTTCCAAGACTTCAAGTGAGCTTCATAACATCTTATATGTGTGTAAGAACCCCCATGACAAGTTTCAAGACTTTTCTCAAAAGTTTGCTCAGTCAGATGATCAGATAAGTCAAAATCAGTCAAAGGAGTTAAAAAGTCAAACTGAGGTCAACTGTGGTCAAACCAAAGTCAAACTTCATGATTTTTTGCCAACATCAAGTATATGAAGTAAAATTCATCATTTGATCAAGGGTTGATCATGATTCATCAAGGAGATTCCAGATCATCAAGAATCAGGAGTTTCTAAATTAGGGTTTCCTCAGTAAAAGTCAACTGAACTTTGACCAGCCATAACTTTCACATGCTTCATCACCAAGTCTCCACTCAAAGCTCATTTTGAAGGAAATTGAATTCTCTACAACTTTTTGTCTCACAAGCCAAGCCCAAAAATGCTTCATTTGGAAGGTATGAGCTAAGACACTATAGGTCCTTTTGAAAGTCAACAAAAAGTCAACAACTTCAAAAGGGCATAACTTGAGATTGGTAAATGATATGGACATGAAACCAGTGGGGTTGTTTAGAGGACTCTTCAAGCTTTCCAAAATGTCCAAGAACACCTTCATAGCATTAAAATTGAAGGATATGTGCCCTTGCAAAGTTGGGAAATTTTGAGTTGGTTTATGATGAAAAAGGAGGTCTAAAACCAATTTCTTCCAAATGGGCTTGCCAAATAATGACCCAATCCACTTCATAACATCTTGCACGAAATTATTTTAATTTATTCATAATTTTATTTATTTTGTTTTTATTTATTATGATTTTTATATTAAAAAGTCATTTTAAATTCAAATAAAATATAAAATCATGAAAATTAATTTTAATTTTGCTTCTAGAAAGTTTTAAATCACATTTAAACATGATTGATACAAAAGTTATGAAAATCCTCTCAAAATAGCAAGAGTTTATGCAAGATATTTGATTTTTAAAAGGCCATCTTTTTGAATCTTTTTAGATAAAAATTTCCAAAGAATGATCACATATTTTGACCTAATTCTATTCACTATAAGTACATGAATACATCACAAGCATTGGGACGAATTTTGGCAGCCCTCAACCTCACTTTCAAACTCTCAAAATCATCAATTTTTTTCAAATTCGGATTCTAATCTTTTGTAACTTTTCAGGTGAATTAAGGACAGCAATCTTATCCTTGAACATCATTGATCATATCCCAATAATCATATGCATCAAAAACAGCATATATGCACTAAACCGAATCAAACTTTATGTGTGTTTCAAGTTTTTTCGAATCCATGGTTATACTTGATATAAACTGTTTTTTATGATTCAATATTGTTCATAATGTGTCATAGAACGATTCTGGTTGTTTGGTTTTGAGTTTTCATGCAGGAATCGCATTCGGCCATAGCTAGGGTTTAAGCTTCAAATTTGGGGTTTTACGATTGACCATATATAAATGACTTTAGAGGACATGGTTAGATTGTATGGACCTCAAGGATTGCATTACACCAATTAATTTGAAGAAATTTTACTGTTTGATTGGTGTTTGAGAAATCGCAGGTTATCGCACGCAGAAGAAATCGCAGGAAAATTCCCAGCAATTTTCGCAGGTAAACCTGCGAAATTCTGAGGAAGAAGATGATGCAAGTGGCGCGAATTCCAGATTCAAATATTTCATTTATTTTATAATTTATTCGTTTCATATAAGTTTCACAGCGCGCTGTTGGCCCAGTGGAAAAGCAAGCATACGTTTGATAAAAGGGCAAGGGATCAAAACCTGGCTTTGTGCATATTTTTTCTTATTTTTCAGGTTAAATATGAAACATAATATATTATGATTTCTTGCCACACCATTAGCAGATTTGCTCACCTAGCTGGATGGTCATGCGTGCGTTTGTGTGTTTAAGGGGTCCTGGGTTCGATTCCTCCCCCAGGCCCTTTTGCTTCCTTTATTTTTTCTGGATTTTTCAGGCTATGAAACAAAATCAATTATACTCCTTTGCTTGCTGCCTGCGCATGATGGCTTAGTGGTGGATGTTATTGCTGGTAATCAGAATGACCTGGGTTCAAACCCCAGCCAGGTAAGTTCCAATTTTTTTCTTTTTTTTCATTTTGTTCTAATTGTTTATTATTAAATTATATATAGTTTTATACATATCATATTTCTAAATAATTCAAAAAAAAAAAAAAACATGTTTATATGATTATATTTTTCCAAATTCTAAAATATATATTTTCTTAATTCAAAAATTATTTTCTTTATTATGTAATTAAATTATAATATATGTATGTTTATTTAAATAATTTTGTATATTAAATAAAACCTTAAAAAATATTTTCTAAACAAACCCTAATTTTGTAAAACCTAATTTATTTTCTAAATAATAAAAAACTAATTTTATTTTATGATTTAAATTTCTAATCTTTTTGTAAATATAATATTTAGTATAATCAAATCTTATAAATATGATTATTATGTACATATTTATTTAATATAATTAAGTTTTGTAAATATATTTATAACTTATGTGAATATTTCTAAAATTTGTTTGTAATCTAAATTATATATAAATAATTTTTAATATGTGTTTAGAAACAATTGATCCTATAATAATTAAATTTTGTAATTATAATATGCTTAAAAATAATTTAATAGTTTGTACATAAATTAAAATGTTATAATAATTTAATTGTTCATATTTTTAAAAATCTAATTTTGTGTTTATTATTTTCATCATGTTCTTATAATATTTTTGCTAATTCTATTTATTTTAATTATTGTTATTATTACTAACCATATTATTACTAATATATTTATTTCTTAATTATGCTTATTATTATTTCACTAACCTTATTTAATTTTTTATTATTATTATTACTAACCCCTATTATATTTATTATTGCCTATTTATTTATTTTTGCTTATTATTTATATTTATTTATTTGCTATTTATTTTAATTGTTTATTATAATTATTGTAATTGCTCCTTGGTGTAATTTTTGTAAATATGTAAACTATTTAATTTTTATGCCGTGGTTAGTAAAATAGGGAGTGTGAACATGTATTCTATTTTAAAATTGAATTTAGATCACTTTAATAATAAGATAAATTAAATTAAACACTCACACACGTAAGTCGATTTTTAATCGCCATCTCACTTTCTAGGGCTATCCCTCAATGTTGCCTATCCAAAAAAAGGTCAAGTGGGGTGTATAAAGCAAGTCCCTTAAAAGAAAAGTCATCAAGTCCCTAATGGTTGCCATTCATAAAGATCAAGTCCCTTTTCGAATAATGATGATAGTCCCTCCTAAGTGCTTAATACACCCCACAGTTGCCTTCACTAAACAGATGTCCCTCATATGTCCCTCACATCCAAGGTAATGACTACCTATTCCTTAATAATAGGGATAGTCTTACCACTTAAAGGATAAAGAACAGAAAGACTTAAACTTTAGGGTAGGTATCTCATAGTTACTGGCTCACTTCATTCAAAAATTTCAAACACTTAACAAATTTCAAACAAATTTTCAAACACAAGTTTTTACGCATCCGTACATGGATCATTATCAAACTCTTATGAAAATTTCTATCCACACACTTCACATTTTCAAAAACAATTCAAAGTGAGCTAAGTAACTAAGAGCCCATGGATAACCATGGATGTAAAGGGTGCTAACACCTTCCCTTTACATAACCTACCCCCCGGACCCAAAAATCTTTTAAAAGGTCTTTCCTGTTCTTTTATGCCTTTCCTTTGGATAAAATAAAAGTCGGTGGCGACTCTTGCTATCCGCAACATAACTAAAGTCAGTTCTCCCACCGTGTTACAGAACTGACGACTCTGCTGGGGACTTAATTTAAGAGGGGTACCCTTAGGAATTAGATCACTTTAAATTGTTTGCCTTGTTTGATTTATATTATCTTGTTGGGGTGCTCTTATGTGAGAAAGATCCTAACCCGGATCTAGTGTACCTTAGGTAAATGGCAATAGACCAAGGAAACTGTACGACGTATATCGATACGGTTGATCTGGTGGCCATAGTTAGTGCGACTTCTTGGTTGGTGCTTATGTTCCTTAAGTCAAGTTGAGGATAATATGAGGCTGCCATATGTTGTCAATGCACTAACTAACTTTTAGAACCCTAGTTAACTCATATTGACCTTTAGAAGGTAGTGAGGTAACCGGCTTTGGTGCAGACTGAAGTTGGTTGACACTCGATGCTACGCTCATTGAGATTCTGAACTTGGAGGGTTTTGGTTGGCAAGTAAGTTGCCTACTGAACAACCACCCTTGTGAAGGATCAATGATATTGAGATCCCTTAGAACCTGGTTACTTTATAGGACAGGATGAACCAACTAAACTTCAGGGGAGGGTACTTACCTTTGAACCTCATGCAAGCCTCTACACCTAGGGCTATTGTGTGACTTGTTTGTGTGTGCCACATGTTTGTGATTGAGCATAACATCATGACATCATCATGCATCATAAGCATAGCATTTTCACTAACCATTTCAAGGACCAAAGGATTTATCTTTGTTCTTTGTTGCAGGTCATGGCTTCTGCTCGTAGAAACACCATCAGGATCAACTTTGTGGGCATACCTGCCAAGCTTAAAGAGTTGGTTTCTCAAGTGTCTGATCATTCCCAGTTCATCAAGAGACATGGTCACCTATTGGATCTAGTCACTTCAGGGTTCAATGAAGACATGATGAGTGTCCTGTTTCAGTTCTTTGATCCTAAGCACCATTGCTTCACATTCCCCGACTATCAGCTGGTTCCAACTATGGAGGAGTTCTCTAAACTTCTGGGCATACCTCTTCTTGATCAAAGACCCTTCACAGGCTTGGATAAGGAGCTCAAACCTGAGGCTATTGTTGCAGCTCTACATCTGAAGAAGTCTGACATTGTTCTAGAAACGAGAAGCGGAGTTAAGGGTATTCTTGCTAAGGTACTAATGGATAAGGCTCAGGTGCTCTTGAAGGCCATGAGCTATGATGCTTTTGAGGAGATCTTAGCCTTGCTGATTTATGGCTTAGTATTGTTCCCCAATCCAGATCAGTTCATAGACGTTCATACCATCAACATATTCCTGAGTCACAATCCAGTACCTACATTGCTTGGAGACATTCTACACTCTCTTCATACCCGTACTACAAGGGCAAGAGGAACTTTGATGTGCTGCATACCTTTGCTCTCTAGGTGGTTTATTTCTCACCTTCCTCGCTCAGTAATGAAGAATGAGCAAGGGTTCAGGTGGTCCAAAAGGATCATGTCACTCTCGCATTCAGATATCCATTGGTGCTCCAGATCTATGGAGAATGTCACCATCATTGACCGTTGTGGGGGGTTTCCTAATGTGCCACTTCTAGGCATAAGAGGGGGCATCACCTACAACCCCTCTCTATCTTTACGACAGTTTGGTTACGCTCGGAGTGATGGTCCACATGACATGTTAATCCAGGGCATTGTGTTTGACTACGACAACGATCTTCAAGGTTACCGTCAGAGATTCATACGAGCATGGGGAAAAGTAAACAGGGTTGACAGCAAGACACTGGAGCCTAAGTACACTATTCCTATGGAGGCTTATCTCAGATGGGTGCGATCTCATGCTCAGACTCTCATGATGCCATATCCTGCTATCCTGCCAGTTACCATGGAACCTGTTGCTGAAGGAAACACTGCTTATACCATCCTTCACCCAGACATGCCTACTGATATGAAAGACTTACAGAGATCCTGGATCCAGTTGAAGGAGCAAAGGGATACTTTCGAGGCTCATTACAAAGCAAGCCAAGAAAGAATTCTAGAACTAACAAAGCAACTTCACGAGGAACGGAATCTCAATTCATACCTCAACATAAAGAGGAAACGTACATGGGAGACTTAAAACCCCATCTCTTGTATTTATTTCATTTCATTTTCTGTAAGCCCAAGAGGCAAAACAAATTTATTACTAATAAAAGTTTACCTTCTTGTTTGTTTAAGCAAATTTAAATCCTGCGGTCCTTGAAAACATTGCATACGCATTCATATACCATACCATTGCATCACAGGTTTATTGTGCACAGGTTTCTTATCTTCTCGCTGTTTATTTCAGCAATGGCTCTTGAACAAACAGTTAAAGATCTCCAGGCTCAGAATGCCCGATTCCAAGAGTTGATTCTGAACTTGTCCAAGGGACAAGATGAGTTGAAGACACTGCTGGCTAAAAAGAAGAGTCCTGAGGACAACAAGGATGGTCAGTTGGAACAGTTGCAAGCTGAGATAACAGAAATGAGGATCCAGATGAATGGCCAGGTGGCTCTTATCCAATGTTTAGCTCAGGGGCAAGAAGAGCTGATAACCTTTGTCCAATAACTTCAAAGTAATGGAGTCAGGAACCTAATTGTCAATCAACCTCCATTAAAACAAGTGGATTTGGTAGAGAGGAAGATGAGGATAAAAGAAGGTAAGAAACCGGTTGTCACTGATTGTTCTTCAGTTAAAGAAAAAAGACATGGTAAAGTTAATCCACCTCAACACAAGAAATATAGAAGGCAGTTTATCAAGTTCAGCACTCCAATGTCACAAGTTCTGCAATGCTTGTTGGAGATGGAACTAATTTCTTTGAAAAGTTCTCCTCAAAATCCTAAAACTTCCTCTCCTCGCTATAATCCCAAGGCAAGGTGTGGGTATCACTCCAACTGTCCTGGACATGATACTAATAATTGTTGGGCATTGAAGAAAAGGATTCAAGACATGATTGACGAAGGAATCCTAGAGGTTACTCCAGAAGGTCAAGTTGAATTCTACTATCATCCATCAAACACCGAAGCTGCAAGACAAGTTTCCCAGTGTAGCAAGAAAGGAAGCCTACCTATTCCTGTTGAGATATGGGGCACCTTGGGACATCCAAGTGGTAAATTTGATTTCATGGTGAAGTATACTGCTCCTCAAAGTTCACAGATTGCAATTGAAGACATTCAACCAACTGGATGGGACAGCATTTGAATTTTCATTTGTAATTTCTTTTATTTGTTTAAACACTTACTATTATGTTAAACTTTTGTTTTCCTTAATGCATTGCATATGTTTGTCTTGAATTAATCCATTCGTTTCACTATATTTAAAACTATGCTTCTTATTTCTATCTTGTGATATTTAACTCCTGATAAAGCTATAAGCCTGTAGAGGGAGGATGACGAAAACAATACCATAATCTTATGCAGTATGCTTTTGAACAGACTATGCTGACGATGTACAGGCATTGTTTCAATTCCTAAACAGTGGAGATATAAGGAAGTTAATCCCTAGTCAACCCTGTTGTGCCTATGAAGTAGGAGTTTTTATTCTCACACAAATTAAAACCCTTATTCATAACCCGGGGCAGGGTAGTTACTCGGTTAACTCAAATATGCCAATTATCTGTGTTGTACACAACTAATGATGGTTCTCCGTAATCATTAAACCTGACAGTCAATATCCAGCAAAAGAAAAACCCACTAAGTCAAAACCTATGAAGGAGACTTAGTAAAAAAATTAAGACATCCCGCTGACTGTTACTTTGAAATAAACAGTTCAGGCAAAAAGAAGGGATAACAAAGTTAAAAAAAAAAAAGAGGTCACTATGAATCCTCAACAAGGAAAGATGACTAAATGTTCAAATAAATTTTTGGTTTCTGAACCATCACAAATGTCAGTGTTACAATTCCAAACTCCTTTGAGCCTCAATGCATAAGTTAACTAAGTATAGGACTGAAGAACATCATGGAGATTGGGTTGGGTACAAATAAAATTTGAGCCTTTATCCTTTGTTTCTTAAACCATGAACCAGGCCACATTATAACCCTTTAAAAGTCCTAACTGAAGCATGGTTAGTTCGAAAGCGTACTGCTACAAAAAGGTATCCTGACTCATTTAGGGCTTATTATAAAACTTGAGTTAATATCACAGTTTTCACAAAAACTATTTTTCTAAAATAACTCTTTTTCAAAACTTCAAGACAGACATAAGCATTGCATTTTTGAATATATTTGTTTGCATATACCTGAGTGTTGGATAAATGAAGAAATTTACAGGATGAATGTTCAATGAACCAAAGTCCTTCCGATGAACAAAGTTGCTTCCTGGATCAAAGTCCATGTATACAAAGGGGCATAATCATTATCTCCCAATCAAGGGGGCAGACCATGATACTGCCTAACTCATTTGGGGCAATCAGGACAAGATTCAACTATGTTTAAGCAGCCAGAGGCAGATCTCCTCATATATCTGAAGTGCCAAGGGTAACATTACAGAAGTCATAATGCCAGGGGCATGGTCATTGTTTCCTAATCAAGGGGGCATACCAAGTTACTGTTCAAATCATTCGGGGCAATCGGTTCCAGATCCAACAGTGCTTAATAGCCAGGGGCAGCTCTTCTCATATATTTGAATTACCAAGGGTAACACTGCAAAGTTCATGATGGCAAGGGCATATTATTATGGGGCATTCTGTTTAGTTCTCCTGAGGTAACTACATTCAGATACTTTCCTTTTGGGACAATTCATCCTCAATCAAGGGGCAATGCTTTCTTTTCAAATCTAGTGGCCGAAGCATATATGGTCCATTACAATTTGAAGATACATTCCTCTCATTGTATTACCTTGATTTAGAGTTCTCAGCAGAAGCCATTGTGGAAGTTAATTGTCTATGCCAGTAGTATCAGATGGTGTCAGTATCATGTTTTCAGATCCAGCTATAAAGATTTCTGGGAAGGTATTCAGGAAAGTTAAAAATTTCAGAAGCTCCAAATCCAATTGGTTATACACTCTCGAAGTTGAAATGATTCTATTTTCAAGTTCAGCTTTACTTTTCCCTCTGAATCCAGATTTACTTTTACCCTAAACGGAACGTCCATTGGTTGTGTTTGAATGTATATATGCTTTTGAATATGATTGATGTTTACCAGAAATGCATGTATGCTTAATATGATTGATGTTTACCAGAAATGCATGAAAATGCAGTAATAGTATTTACTAAGGACGAACGAGGGAAGGATTTCAACGAAGCTTCGCCGGTTCATCTTTACAAGACAGTTACAAACCCTCAGTAGGACGAATCCATCTTCATAAAGTCTTATCTCCCCTGGAATTTATATCCATCTCTTTTATCCTCATACGGATATTCGGGAATTTACTTTCCAATAAGGGTACGACGAACGAAGACGGGAGGTTATATCTGCCCTACTATCAAACGAAGACGAAGGTTATATATATCTTACTATCCCCGGCAGACGGGAGGTTATATATACCTTGCTATCCCCAGCATACGGAAGGTTATGTATAATATACTATCAAGCAAGACGGGAACAAGTTTCTCATTATTCTTCAACAACGAATCAGGATTTATTTTCCCTGGCCAGCAGTTGTTATACGAAGATATCCAGACGCTTCCGGCAGTATCATATCATACATACATCATTTACATCATACCATAACATACATATCCATAGATACATAGTACATTACTTAAGTGCATCATATTATACATGCATACATAATATATAAACTAATATTATTATACAGGATGCTACCTTGTTTCAGGTTAATTATCCAGCAAACAAACTTATGATTATCAGGATTGCTTTATCCTCCTGAAAACTTATCATCTCTCAAGATTGCTTCATCCTCTTGGGAACATATTACCACACCAGGACTGCTTCATCCTCCTGATAGCTATCATCATTACTTCGGGATTGCTCTATCCTCCTGAAAATTCCTATTACATCAGGATTGCTCTATCCTCCTGAAATCACATTGCTACCTCAGGATTGCTTTATCCTCCTGACAGCTTATTACTACCTCAGGATTGCTTTATCCTCCTGACAGCTTTTTATTACATCAGGACTGCTTCATCCTCCTGAAAGCTTTTATTACATCAGGACTGCTTTATCCTCCTGAAAGCATATTATCCATCAGGACTGCTTTATCCTCCTGAAAACTTATCATCTCTCAAGATTGCTTCATCCTCTTGGGAACATATTACTACATCAGGACTGCTTCATCCTCCTGAAAGCATATTATCAATATCTCAGGATTGCTTTATCCTCCTGAAAGCATATTATCAACCTCTCAAGACTGCTTCATCCTCTTGGAAACATATCACTACATCAGGACTGCTTCATCCTCCTGAAAACTTCTAGTACATCAGGACTGCTTTATCCTCCTGAAAACTTATCATCTCTCAAGACTGATTTATCCTCTTGAAAACTTATTACTACCTCAGGATTGCTTTATCCTCCTGACAGCTTATTATTACCTCAGGACTGCTCCATCCTCCTGACAGCTTCTCATACATCAGGACTGCTTTATCCTCCTGAAAGCTATCATCACTACATCAGGACTGTTTCATCCTCCTGAAAGCTTAGTATCTCATCAGGATTGCTTCACCCTCCTGAAAGCATACTATTACATCAGGACTGCTTTATCCTCCTGACAGCTTCTTGTACCTCAGGATTGCTTTACCCTCCTGAAATCATATTATTACCTCAGGGCTGCTTCATCCTCCTGAAAGCATATTATCAAATCTCTCCAGGACTGCTTCATCCTCCTGAAAGCATATCATCCATCAGGACTGCTTTATCCTCCTGAAAGCTACATTCATATTTTGGACTGCTTTATCCTCCAATAAATACATCTGAAGAACTTTTCTCCAAGTGGCATCTTAAGCCCACTCAAGCATATTCAACTAACCATCTGTATCACTCTATGCACTGGTGAGTGCAAATTTTTGGGCTTTTGTGTTCAATCCCCTTCAACCTTCCAGGTCACGACTGGCAAACATACCAATCTAACCCCTCAGGTTTCAGAAAATTGAACAGGGGCAGCTGTTGCACCCCAAAATTTGCCCTCACAATACAAGACTTTGTGTTCTAAGAAGGTTCACAAGGTTCACAAGACTCATAACACTCACAATACCTTTCATGAGGTTCATGAAGTCTACATGTCACTTTATGAGGTTCACAAGGTTCACAAGATTCACAATGCTTACAAAACCTTTCATGAGGTTCATGGAGTCTACAAGTCACTTTATGAGGTTCACAAGGTTCACAATACCTTTCATGAGGTTCATGAAGTCTACAAGTCACTTCTTGAAGGTTCACAAGATTCACAATGTTTACATAACCTTTCATGAGATTCAGGAAGTCTACAAGTCACTTTATGAGGTTCACAAGGTTCACAAGACATGTCTCAGTACAACCTAGACATGGCCCCCAATAGAATTCTTCTAATGGGCATGTCTCAGTCTTCAAGGGAGAGCTTTTGGGATTATGCTCAGAGGTGGAGACAGCTTGCTGCTGCTGTCCAACCACCCATGTAAGAAAGAGAGATGGCTTTCATGTTTATGAACACCTTGCATGGAACTTATATTGATAGACTTGCTGCTTTCTCTTCCACCAGTTTTGCCGATGTAGTTATAGCTGGTGAGAGAATTGAGAGTCTTTTGAAGATGGGCAAAATCTCTGACAATGGTGCAAGCTCCTCCAACAACCCCAGAAAAACTTTTGCAGGACCCCGAAGGGCAGGTGAAACTAATGCTATCCATGCAAGCAGGGGCAGACCCCAATATTCTCACAGATCAGTAGCAGTCGTTACTATCCCGGCTCCGGGTCCACAACAACCTTTATTTCCTCAACAACAACAACAACATCACTATCAGCAACAGTCTTATTTTCCACAACAAAGGACTTACAGCAATAACAACAACAACCAACAGCAGCGCCCCTTTCAACAGAGGCCATCTCAAGCAAATAGGGTAATTGACCCCATTCATATGCCTTATGATGCTTTACTGCCACAACTTTTGAAGCTTAACCTGGTTGAGTTAAGAACGTTGGCTCCACCAGATCCTCTCAATCTCCCGAAGAATTATGATGCCAATGTCAGGTGTGCCTTTCACTCCAACGCACCGGGTCACAATACTGATAAGTGTAGAGCCTTGCAAATGAAGGTTCAAGATCTGGTCGATTCCAAAGCTCTCAATTTCGCACCTCCTCTGAATGTTAACAGAAATCCTATGCCTAATCATGGTGGGCCCAGGATTAATGCCATAGAAGAGGATCAACCATCTGCACTAATTGATAATGTTGCACAGATTCAAACACCACTGGCTGAAGTCAAGGCTCAACTCTTAAGATGCCAGGTGTTCCCAGGCTGTGAGGCCTGCTGCGAATCGTGCAAAACTACTATTAATGGTTGTGAGAAGCTAAGGTTTGGCATAGAAGGCCTCATCAGAGATGGGATTTTGCAGATTACCATAACAGCTCCCTCAACAACTCTTTCTTCAGCAACAATGGATTCTCCTACAACATCAACAATCCTACCTTCAGCAACGATAGATCCCCCTACAACAGCAACAACTATCATTCCCACTGATTCATCCACAACACCAGCAATCACTCCATCCATTATTTCAACATATCAAAGTTCAGCAACATTTACTTCTACAACATCAACACCCATCTTATCAACGGAAACACCTACAACACCAACAAACACTAATGAAGATGTCTCAACGGTCACGATCTATTATGACCCAGCAAATGTTCATCCCAACAACAATTTCCAACAAAAAACTGCAACACCTCCTGTCAGATCTCCGGTCATAATCTACTACGACCCGCATACCATCACAGTTCCTTCTGCTGCAGCAATCAGTCCGGTCACCATTACGGTACCCGGACCTGTTCCTTATGAAAGCAGTAATGCCATACCTTGGCACTACGGCTCTGATCTCTACTGCAACGGGAAGAAGATCACTCTAGATTCATCTACCTCTTCACCACAAGTTGACAATGTTGGGGGAGGCGGAGGCTTCACCAGAAGCGGACGTCTTTTTGCCTCACAAACACCAAGGCCCAATACTGAAGCAGAAGTTGCTGCTAAAGCAAAAGGGAAGAATGTGGTACTTGAAGAGCCAACTGTTAAAGAAACTCCGAAGGCATCTTTTGAACAAGAGGTAGACGAGTTCATGAGAATAATCAAAAAGAGTGATTACAAAGTGGTGGACCAGCTTCATCAGACACCCTCCAAAATCTCTATATTATCACTGCTAATGTGTTCCGAAGCCCACAGGAATGCATTGTTGAAGGACCTGCACGCAACATATGTGCCGGAAGAGATTATGGTTAATCAGCTGGAAACAGTGGTTGCAAATGTAAACACCAGTCATGGATTGGGCGTTATGAATGCTGATTTAACAATGGAGGGGCGCAATCATAACAAGGCTTTACATATCACCATAGAATGCAAAGGTGTTGTTCTTTCTCATGTGCTGGTGGACACTGGGTCTTTGCTCAATGTCCTCCCAAAGAAAGCCTTGGTGAAGCTAGAGTATGATGGTTTGGCATTGCGTCCAAGTAATTTGGTGGTGAGAGCATTTGATGGCTCTAAGAGATCAGTGCTTGGAGAGATTGATCTACCTGTGTTGATTGGCCCACAGACCTTTAAAACTACCTTCTTCGTGATGGACATACTGTTGCACCCCAAAATTTGCCCTCACAATACAAGACTTTGTGTTCCAAGAAGGTTCACAAGGTTCACAAGACTCATAACACTCACAATACCTTTCATGAGGTTCATGAAGTCTACATGTCACTTTATGAGGTTCACAAGGTTCACAAGATTCACAATGCTTACAAAACCTTTCATGAGGTTCATGGAGTATACAAGTCACTTTATGAGGTTCACAAGGTTCACAATACCTTTCATGAGGTTCATGAAGTCTACAGGTCACTTCTTGAAGGTTCACAAGGTTCACAAGATTCACAATGTTTACATAACCTTTCATGAGATTCAGGAAGTCTACAAGTCACTTTATGAGGTTCACAAGGTTCACAAGGTTCACAATACCTCTCATGAGGTTCAAAAGACATTTTATGATGGTTCACAAGGTTCACAAAGTTCACAATTGGTCAGAAAAGTTGACAATCCCCTCAGACAATGCACCTCCTAAGCAGTGCATCCAAAATTAGGGTTTTGACTTTAATCAGGCTAAATGGATTTCCAAGACTTCAAGTGAGCTTCATAACATCTTATATGTGTGTAAGAACCCCCATGACAAGTTTCAAGACTTTTCTCAAAAGTTTGCTCAGTCAGATGATCAGATAAGTCAAAATCAGTCAAAGGAGTTAAAAAGTCAAACTGAGGTCAACTGTGGTCAAACCAAAGTCAAACTTCATGATTTTTTGCCAACATCAAGTATATGAAGTAAAATTCATCATTTGATCAAGGGTTGATCATGATTCATCAAGGAGATTCCAGATCATCAAGAATCAGGAGTTTCTAAATTAGGGTTTCCTCAGTAAAAGTCAACTGAACTTTGACCAGCCATAACTTTCACATGCTTCATCACCAAGTCTCCACTCAAAGCTCATTTTGAAGGAAATTGAATTCTCTACAACTTTTTGTCTCACAAGCCAAGCCCAAAAATGCTTCATTTGGAAGGTATGAGCTAAGACACTATAGGTCCTTTTGAAAGTCAACAAAAAGTCAACAACTTCAAAAGGGCATAACTTGAGATTGGTAAATGATATGGACATGAAACCAGTGGGGTTGTTTAGAGGACTCTTCAAGCTTTCCAAAATGTCCAAGAACACCTTCATAGCATTAAAATTGAAGGATATGTGCCCTTGCAAAGTTGGGAAATTTTGAGTTGGTTTATGATGAAAAAGGAGGTCTAAAACCAATTTCTTCCAAATGGGCTTGCCAAATAATGACCCAATCCACTTCATAACATCTTGCACGAAATTATTTTAATTTATTCATAATTTTATTTATTTTGTTTTTATTTATTATGATTTTTATATTAAAAAGTCATTTTAAATTCAAATAAAATATAAAATCATGAAAATTAATTTTAATTTTGCTTCTAGAAAGTTTTAAATCACATTTAAACATGATTGATACAAAAGTTATGAAAATCCTCTCAAAATAGCAAGAGTTTATGCAAGATATTTGATTTTTAAAAGGCCATCTTTTTGAATCTTTTTAGATAAAAATTTCCAAAGAATGATCACATATTTTGACCTAATTCTATTCACTATAAGTACATGAATACATCACAAGCATTGGGACGAATTTTGGCAGCCCTCAACCTCACTTTCAAACTCTCAAAATCATCAATTTTTTTCAAATTCGGATTCTAATCTTTTGTAACTTTTCAGGTGAATTAAGGACAGCAATCTTATCCTTGAACATCATTGATCATATCCCAATAATCATATGCATCAAAAACAGCATATATGCACTAAACCGAATCAAACTTTATGTGTGTTTCAAGTTTTTTCGAATCCATGGTTATACTTGATATAAACTGTTTTTTATGATTCAATATTGTTCATAATGTGTCATAGAACGATTCTGGTTGTTTGGTTTTGAGTTTTCATGCAGGAATCGCATTCGGCCATAGCTAGGGTTTAAGCTTCAAATTTGGGGTTTTACGATTGACCATATATAAATGACTTTAGAGGACATGGTTAGATTGTATGGACCTCAAGGATTGCATTACACCAATTAATTTGAAGAAATTTTACTGTTTGATTGGTGTTTGAGAAATCGCAGGTTATCGCACGCAGAAGAAATCGCAGGAAAATTCCCAGCAATTTTCGCAGGTAAACCTGCGAAATTCTGAGGAAGAAGATGATGCAAGTGGCGCGAATTCCAGATTCAAATATTTCATTTATTTTATAATTTATTCGTTTCATATAAGTTTCACAGCGCGCTGTTGGCCCAGTGGAAAAGCAAGCATACGTTTGATAAAAGGGCAAGGGATCAAAACCTGGCTTTGTGCATATTTTTTCTTATTTTTCAGGTTAAATATGAAACATAATATATTATGATTTCTTGCCACACCATTAGCAGATTTGCTCACCTAGCTGGATGGTCATGCGTGCGTTTGTGTGTTTAAGGGGTCCTGGGTTCGATTCCTCCCCCAGGCCCTTTTGCTTCCTTTATTTTTTCTGGATTTTTCAGGCTATGAAACAAAATCAATTATACTCCTTTGCTTGCTGCCTGCGCATGATGGCTTAGTGGTGGATGTTATTGCTGGTAATCAGAATGACCTGGGTTCAAACCCCAGCCAGGTAAGTTCCAATTTTTTTCTTTTTTTTCATTTTGTTCTAATTGTTTATTATTAAATTATATATAGTTTTATACATATCATATTTCTAAATAATTCAAAAAAAAAAAAAAACATGTTTATATGATTATATTTTTCCAAATTCTAAAATATATATTTTCTTAATTCAAAAATTATTTTCTTTATTATGTAATTAAATTATAATATATGTATGTTTATTTAAATAATTTTGTATATTAAATAAAACCTTAAAAAATATTTTCTAAACAAACCCTAATTTTGTAAAACCTAATTTATTTTCTAAATAATAAAAAACTAATTTTATTTTATGATTTAAATTTCTAATCTTTTTGTAAATATAATATTTAGTATAATCAAATCTTATAAATATGATTATTATGTACATATTTATTTAATATAATTAAGTTTTGTAAATATATTTATAACTTATGTGAATATTTCTAAAATTTGTTTGTAATCTAAATTATATATAAATAATTTTTAATATGTGTTTAGAAACAATTGATCCTATAATAATTAAATTTTGTAATTATAATATGCTTAAAAATAATTTAATAGTTTGTACATAAATTAAAATGTTATAATAATTTAATTGTTCATATTTTTAAAAATCTAATTTTGTGTTTATTATTTTCATCATGTTCTTATAATATTTTTGCTAATTCTATTTATTTTAATTATTGTTATTATTACTAACCATATTATTACTAATATATTTATTTCTTAATTATGCTTATTATTATTTCACTAACCTTATTTAATTTTTTATTATTATTATTACTAACCCCTATTATATTTATTATTGCCTATTTATTTATTTTTGCTTATTATTTATATTTATTTATTTGCTATTTATTTTAATTGTTTATTATAATTATTGTAATTGCTCCTTGGTGTAATTTTTGTAAATATGTAAACTATTTAATTTTTATGCCGTGGTTAGTAAAATAGGGAGTGTGAACATGTATTCTATTTTAAAATTGAATTTAGATCACTTTAATAATAAGATAAATTAAATTAAACACTCACACACGTAAGTCGATTTTTAATCGCCATCTCACTTTCTAGGGCTATCCCTCAATGTTGCCTATCCAAAAAAAGGTCAAGTGGGGTGTATAAAGCAAGTCCCTTAAAAGAAAAGTCATCAAGTCCCTAATGGTTGCCTTTCATAAAGATCAAGTCCCTTTTCGAATAATGATGATAGTCCCTCCTAAGTGCTTAATACACCCCACAGTTGCCTTCACTAAACAGATGTCCCTCATATGTCCCTCACATCCAAGGTAATGACTACCTATTCCTTAATAATAGGGATAGTCTTACCACTTAAAGGATAAAGAACAGAAAGACTTAAACTTTAGGGTAGGTATCTCATAGTTACTGGCTCACTTCATTCAAAATTTTCAAACACTTAACAAATTTCAAACAAATTTTCAAACACAAGTTTTTACGCATCCGTACATGAATCATTATCAAACTCTTATGAAAATTTCTATCCACACACTTCACATTTTCAAAAACAATTCAAAGTGAGCTAAGTAACTAAGAGCCCATGGATAACCATGGATGTAAAGGGTGCTAACACCTTCCCTTTACATAACCTACCCCCCGGACCCAAAAATCTTTTAAAAGGTCTTTCATGTTCTTTTATGCCTTTCCTTTGGATAAAATAAAAGTCGGTGGCGAATCTTGCTATCCGCAACATAACTAAAGTCAGTTCTCCCACCGTGTTACACATACAACCGGCCAGTTTTCTGTTGGGTAGACCTTGGATTCACGCCGCTGGCGCTGTTACATCTACCCTTCACCAGAAGTTAAAATTTGAGTGGGAAGGCCAGATCATCACAATCTGCGAAGAGGAAGACATTTTTGTTAGTCAGCTGGCTACTTACAAGTACATAGAGATGGATGGGGAGATCCATGAGACTATGAGTCAGGTGTTTGAGGCCCTTAGCATTAATGAAGCAACTGTTATATCTGGAACTTCCATCACTTCATATCAACAAGCCCAGAAGGTTGTTGAGGAGGGTACCACTCAAGGCTGGGGCAAGCTGCTTCCAGTTGAAAAGAAAGAAGACAGATTCGGGTTGGGTTACAGACCAACTCGACAAGATCAACCGGAGGCTGCAACGGAGCCCAAATTTGTCAGCGGGGGAATGCTTACCCCGAATGTTGTGAACAGTCTGGAAGACGAGGAAAAAGACGAACGCAACCTGGAAAACTGGATACGTCCAAGGATCCCGGGGAACCAAGTCTCAAACTGGTCTTCCTAGGAAATTATAAGAGTTACTCCTGCAGAGTAATTATTATTTCCTGTCTTTTAAGCATGCATCAAGTCTTGCATCTTGCCCAAGTTGTTAGGACTCATTTTGTAATCGGGCCATCTTGTATTTTGTGCAAACGATCAATTAATGAATATCAGGACATCTTTTGCAAACAAGTCTCTTTTTCGCTCACTGTTTTTCATTTTTCATTTTTTGTACAAAACAATAAAATGGCAATGTTTTCAAAATAATAAATTTTCACTTTTTTAAACAAGATAAAACTGATCACTAAAATGAACAAATCTAAACCCTTGCAGAGAGTGCCCTCCAGACTGCATCGACAACGACACTGATATGACTTCGTATGACTTCGACAATCCGATTAATCAAGCCGATGAAGGGGTTGAAGAAGATTATGAGCTACCCGAAGAACTAGCCAGGTTGTTAAGACAAGAGGAGAAGGTTATCATTCCTCACCAGGAGGAAGTTGAGACAGTTAATCTTGGTACCAAAGAAGATTTGAAAGAAGTGAAAATCGGGGCCCGTCTGCGAGATTCAGTGAAGGAACAACTTATTGACATGCTTCGGGAGTATGTGGATGTCTTTGCTTGGTCTTACCAAGATATGCCAGGTCTGGATACCGACATTGTTATGCACAAGCTGCCTCTAAAGGAAGATTGTCCTCCAGTAAAACAGAAGCTACGCCGTACTCGTCCGGATATGGCAATGAAGATTAAAGAAGAGGTACAAAAACAGTGGGACGTCGGTTTCCTTGCTGTAACTAGTTACCCGCCGTGGGTTGCTAACATTGTACTTGTGCCTAAGAAGGATGGCAAAGTGAGGATGTGTGTGGATTACCGGGATCTGAATAGAGCTAGCCCGAAGGATGATTTCCCTTTACCTCACATTGATGTATTGGTCGACAACACGGCTCAGTTCTCGGTGTTCTCCTTCATGGATGGATTTTCAGGATATAATCAGATCAAGATGTCACTTGAAGACATGGAGAAGACAACTTTCATCACACCCTGGGGCACATTCTATTATAAGGTAATGCCATTTGGACTGAAGAATGCTGGTGCCACTTATCAACGGGCTATGGTAACATTATTCCACAACATGATCCACAAAGAAATTGAATGTTATGTGGATGACATGAGTGCCAAGTCCCTCACAGAAGAAGACCACCTGGTAAACCTGTTGAAGTTGTTCAAGCGTCTGAGAAAGTATCAGCTGAAGCTAAACCCCAACAAATGCACATTCGGGGTGCGGTGTAACATGATGGGAGAACTGACTTTAGTTAAATGTTGCGGATAGCAAGAGTCGCCACTGACTTTTATTTTATCCAAAAGGAAAGGACATAAAAGAACAGGAAAGACCTTAAAAAGATTTTGGGTTCGGGGGGTAGGTTATATAAAGGGAAGGTGTTAGCACCCTTTATATCCATGGTTATCCATGGGCTCTTAGTTACTTAGCTCACTTTAAATTGTTTTGAGAAAGGTGTAGTGTGTGATTAGAAACTTTCTAAGTACTTTGTAATAATCCTCGTATGGATGTATACAAAGACGTGTTTTTGAAAATTTGTTTGAAAAGTGTGATATAAAAAGTATTTTGAAATGTGAGCAAGCAACTTAAGAGAAACCTACCCTAGATTAAGTCTTCATTGTTCTTATATTCTTTCAATGGTAAGACTATCCCTATTATTAAGGAATAGGTAGTCATTACCTTGGATGTAAGAAGGGACATGTGAAGGGACATCTGAATTTAGGCAACTGCAAGGTGTCTTTAGCAATTCGTAGGGACTTATCATCTTTTATTCGAAGGGACAAGATCATTTATCGTAGGCAACTTCGACGGGACTTGATCTTATAAACTGAAGGGACTTGATGATATCTGTGAAGGGACTTTGCTTAAGACACCTTACTTGACCTTTGGAAATAGGCAACATGAGAGGTAACCCTAGAAAGTGCAAGATGGCGATCAAAGATCGACTTACGTGTGTGAGTGTTTGTATTCAAATATTTATCTTTTTAAATTAATTATTCTAAGTTAATTTTTAATTACAAACATGTTATACACACCCTATAATTACTAACCATGCAGTAAATGAATTTATAATAAAAATAAAGCAAAAATATAAGCCTAAACTATTACAAAGCTTCGAGACAATTACAATATAATCGGGAAAAATAATAATAACGATAAAATAGAAAATAAATAAGCAATAATTTAAATGTTAGTAATAATGAAATAATAATAAGAAGAAAGGGTTAGTAAAAATATAAAGAAAATAAAAATTTAAGAGAGAATATTATTTTTAAGTTAAATAAACATTTAGAAAAAATTTTAGAAGAAAATATAACAATTTTGATAATAATAAACAAATAATAATTATTTACATATTTAAAAGAAAAAGATAAATTATAATTTATAAAGAAAATTAGGTTAAATTTGAAAATTAAGAAAATTAGGGTTAGGGTTAGAGAAAATTAGGGTTAGGGTGGTAATCATGAGAATTAGGGTTTTAAATATTAATTTACAAAATAAATCAATTTATTTACAAATATATATATATATATATATATATATATATATATATATATATATATATATATATATTTAATAATATGAACATATAATATAATAAATATAAATAATTAAGTTTTTTTTGAAAATAAAGTTTGAATTTTAAAAATATGAATCGAAAAAAAATATATTTGACATAAAACTGATTCGGTTTTCATCATTCATGAGGTTATGGATGCTTATGATCATATGGATAGCATCCTGAGAGTCCAAGGATCATCTCTATGTCTTTAAAATACCTTTAATTACCCTCCAACTATGAATCCAAAAATTGAAATTTCAATGAATTTTTTGAATGTCAAGAGTGTTCTTGGAGGCTGCAATTTTCGTCCCCTAGCATTGTGATTAGTTCATGGTCTTATAGTGAATGATTTTAGGTCATAAAACTTATCTCTCCTTTGGGCTTTTGGATAACTTGAGATTGAAGAAAGATATGATTCCAAAAGTGAGAAAAATCAAATATTTTCTTGCCTTAGAGACTTTACACGAAATTTGATCCTCTCAATCATCTTTAAATGATGTTTCAATCATTCTAGAACAAAAATCAGATTTTTAGATTGACTTTTTATATTTTATTTTGATTTAAAATGATTTTAAATGAATAAAATCAAAATTAATAAAATAAAATTAATAAAAATCTGAATAAATGATTTTTGGTTCGTGCATGATGTCATGGTAGTGATTGGGTCATAAAAATGCAAGCCCATGTGGAAAGAATTGGCTCTAAGATCCCATTTGCTCAATAAACCCCTCAAAAATTTCCCAACTTTGCAAAGACACAAATCCCTAAATTTTAATGCTATGGAGGTGTTCTTGGACATTTTAGAAAGCTTAAAGAGTCCTCTAACCAACATCTTTGGTCTCATGTCCATATCTTTTATCATTTTCAAGTTATGCCCTTTGGAAGATGTTGACTTTTAAAATGACATATAATGTCTTAGTTCATATCTTCCAAATGAAGCATTTTTAGGCTTTGCTTGTGAGACACAAAGTTGTAGAGAATTCAATTTCCTTTAAAATGAGCTTTGGATGGAAAAAATTTGATGAAGCATGTGAAAGTTATGACTGGTCAAAGTTCAGTTGACTTTTCCTTTGAAAACCCTCATTTAGAAACTCCTGATTCTTGATGATCTGAAATCTCCTTGATGAATCATAATAAACCCTTGATCAAATGATGAATTTTACTTCATAAAATTGATGTTGGCAAAAAATTATGAAGTTTGACTTTGGTTTGACCACAGTTGACCTCAGTTTGACTTTTTAACTGCTTTGACTGATTTTTGCATATCTGATCATCTGACTGAGCAAACTTTTTGGGAAAGCTTTGAAACTTGACATAGGTATTCTTGAAGACATGTAGGATGTTATGAAGCTCAATTGAGGCCTTGGAAGTCCATTTGGCCTGATGAAATCCAAAACCCTAGTTTAGGATGCATTGCTTAGGAGGATGCATTGTCTGAGGGGATTGTCAAACTTTCTGACTAATTGTGAATCGTGTGAACCTTGTGAATCTCTTGGGACACCTTGGTACACAATGCCTTGACTAGGGGAGGGAAAATTTTAGGGTGCAACATGCGGTCCGGTAAGCTTCTGGGATTTATTGTAAGCGAAAAAGGAATTGAAGTTGACCCTGATAAAGTCAAAGCCATTCAAGAGATGCCTGCACCAAAGACAGAAAAAGAGGTTCGGGGGTTCTTAGGTAGATTGAACTACATTTCAAGGTTCATATCTCATTTCACTGCAACCTATGAACCCCTGTTCAAATTGTTAAGGAAAGAACAAACGGTCAGGTGGAATGAAGACTGCCAAAGGGCTTTTGACAAAATCAAGGAGTACTTACAAGAGCCTCCGATCCTTATGCCTCCAGTTGAAGGAAGACCTCTAATAATGTACCTGACAGTGTTAGAAGAGTCAATGGGGTGTGTGTTGGGCCAACATGACGAGTCTGGTCGAAAAGAGTATGCTATATACTACCTAAGCAAAAAGTTTACCGACTGTGAACAACGTTATTCACTGCTCGAGAAAACTTGTTGTGCTTTAGCGTGGGCTGCTCGCCAACTAAGGCAGTATATGTTGACCCACACTACCTTATTAATCTCAAAGATGGATCCAGTCAAGTACATATTTGAGAAGCCAGCACTTACCGGACGGGTTGCAAGATGGCAAATGATTCTAACAGAGTATGACATTCAGTACACATCTCAAAAAGCCATCAAAGGCAGTTTATTGTCTGACTATCTAGCTGAGCAACCAATTGATGATTACCAGCCTATGAGATTTGACTTCCCTGATGAAGACATCATGTTCCTGAAAGCAAAAGATCATGAAGAGCCTGTTCACACTGAAGGGCCTGACCCGGAAGAAGAATAGACAATGATGTTTGATGGGGCTATTAATATGAATGGTCGTGGTGTTGGTGCAGTACTCATCACACCTAAGGGAGTTCACATTCCTTTCTCGGCAAAACTCACCTTTAACTGCACTAACAACGAAGCTGAATATGAAGCCTGTATCATGGGTCTTGAGGAAGCCATTGACCTCAGGATCAAGACTTTAACTGTATTCGGAGATTCAACTCTGGTAATCAATGAGACCAACGGCAAATGGTACACTCACCAGGAGCATCTGATTCCGTATCGTGACTATACGAGGAGACTATTGACTTTCTTCACCACAGTCAAACTTGAGTATATCCCTCGAGATGAAAATCAGTTTGCAGATGCTCTGGCTACCATTTCCTCCATGATCAAAGTTTAAGCTGCCAACTTTGTGCCTCAGATTCCAGTATCCAGACTTGACAGACCAGCATACGTATTCTCAGTAGACGTTGCTAAAGATGACAAGCCTTGGTTCCATGACATCAAAAGCTTCTTAGAGGATCAAACATACCCACCTGGGGCATCATCCAATGATAAGAAGACATTAAGAATGCTGGCTGGTAGTTTCTTCCTGAATGTTGATGGTTCATTATATAAGAGGAACTTTGACATGGTGCTTCTCAGATGTGTTGATAAGAAAGAGGCATACTTGTTGATGCACGAGGTACATGAAGGATCTTTGGTACCCATGCTGGAGGGCATGCAATGGCAAAGAAATTGTTGCGATCAGGCTACTACTGGATCACAATGGATGCAGACTGTTGTGCCTATTCCAGAAAGTGCCACAAATGCCAGATTTATGCAGACAAGGTGCATGTGCCTCCGAATCCTTTGAATGTGATGTCTTCACCCTGGCCCTTTGCCATGTGGGGCATTGATATGATTGGAAAGATCGAACCGACTGCTTCAAATGACCATAGATTCATCCTGGTAGCCATTGATTACTTCACCAAGTGGGTTGAAGCAGCTTCGTATGCAAATTTCACCAGGCAAGTGGTAGCCTGATTCCTAAAGAGAGATATCATCTGTCGGTATGGAGTGCCTGAGCGAATCATTACTGATAATGGTTCCAACTTGAATAACAAAATGATGGCAGAACTATGCCGGGACTTCAAAATCTAACACCACAATTCTTCTCCTTACAGGCCAAAGATGAATGGTGTTGTTGAGGCAGCTAATAAGAATATCAAGAAGATTGTGCAAAAGATGGTGGTCACATACAAAGACTGGCATGAAATGCTACCATTTGCCTTGCATGGGTACCGCACATCAATCAGAACATCCACTAGGGCAACATCGTATAAGCTTGTGTATGGTATGGAGGCAGTCTTACCTATTGAAGTTGGATTACCCTCCTTACGGGTACTGATGGATGTCAAGTTGAATGAAGCAGAATGGGTCCGTTCTCGGTACGATCAACTGAATCTGGTCAAAGAAAAGAGATTAGCTGCAATCTGTCATGGGCAGTTATATCAGAAAAGAATGAAGAAAGCCTTCGATCAGAAAGTCAGGCTTCGGGAATACCAAGTGAGAGATCTTGAGCTGAAAAGACTCTTCCCTCCTCATACAGACCACAGGGGCAAGTGGACTCCGAATTACGATGGTCCGTTCATAGTGAAGAAAGTTTTCTCGGGGGGAGCATTGATGCTCACTACTATGGATGGTGAAGATTTCTTATCCCCTGTGAATTCAGGTGCAGTTAAAAAATACTTCGCATAAATGACCCGCTGGACATATAAAACAGAATGTAAGTCCAGGCAAAAATAGGGCATCCCGGCGAGTCAAAAACAGAATAAAATACTCGGGCAAAAATAAGGGAAAATAAAGAAAAAAATGTACACCCGCTGAGTTGAAAAGCCACATTGGACAACTCAAGAAAAAATGGGTATCCCGGTGGATTGAAAACCCGAAAGGGCGATCCGCGCAAAATAAGGGAATAAGCGAACAACTGCATTCTGAATTCGTCTGTATCTCTCACAACATGGCAAGCTTCGAAAGGTTAAAGCATCGGTCAGAATCAACCTTCTTCAGAAAACAAGATGAGAAGAACGTCAAGGTCATACGAGTCATAGCAAAAGGGAAGCTCACTAAAGCGTCGTCAACATTGCCAACACCTTTTTGTTTCTCAATTTTGTAGCAATCTCCTCATTTCAGGAGATTTGTTTCTTTGACCGTACTTGCCAATTCAGGGCACACAAATTAATAAAATCATATTTTCAGTCACACTTCGTCTTGTACATTTTTATTTCATTTGCGAAAAATGTCTGATATCCCTGATATAATGTTTGCATAAAACAGATGTGCCTTTCTAATCACATGCTTGCAGAAAATATATTCTTACTCCCGGGAGTGTCTAAATTCCTATGACGGAATCCAGTAAGGGATACCCCGGGGTACTTGTGTGTTTCTTTGTCATAACAGGATTGCAGGTATTCAGAGCGCAACATGGGGCATGAAAGGTTTTCCCCAGCAAAGTTGCCAAATCATTATTTCCTCAGCATATCTTCTAGACAACACCAGAAATGCTTTCTTCCCATCAGAATTGCCAGGCATCGCTTCTCCAGCACATCTTTCAGAGCAGCATCAGAAGGTGCTCATTTCCCCAGCTGAGTTGTCAGATATCATCATCCTCAGCAGGATCCCCACGAAAAATCTCTAGAAAAAAACCGTTCATTGGTCCTTCCTCTCCCAACAGGGTGTTAGACGGGGAACCATCTCCCCACAGAGCTCCAGCCTCTCCCAGATGAGCAATGTCTGAATTTCCCACACAACGAAGTGACGGAGGCTTCCACACCCCCAGCTGGGCTCCTCATAATTAAGATAGGTCTATCAGTGACCTATTTCCCCAAGAAGAGTCGTATATTTTATCAGGTCTACCAATGAACTCATCCCCACCTGGGATATCCTTTCAAGCAGATCAGTCGGAGATCTCCACAGTAGCGGGATCCGAGTCCCGGATCGGTATCTTTTGCATAATCATGGCATTCACATCATTTTCCCCCAAAGCGTAGCATTCCGTATAATACGGAGCATTACGGCAAAAATCAAACATATTGCATAATCACAAGTCAGGTTTTGAATCAGTCACCTGTAAATATCAACGGTACTTCATCAGCAATATACAAATACATCTCATATTTCCTCAGTAGAAAGCCAAAGCGTCCTCTTTGCACTCTCAAACACAAATACATATACTCATTCGACACTCGTCCGTGTCATATCATCCCCCTGCAGATATAAGCCGCAAAAATCCTTGTTGAATACATGTTTATACATACTCTTTTGGACACCCGTCCGTGTCACCAATCCCCAGAATGGTTGCCTAAAATCACTTATTGTAAAACAAACACTTATTCATATTACACTCTTGTCGACACCCGTCTGTGTCATCTTATCCCCACAGATCAGATTACCTTTTACACTTATAAGTTCATAACTTATACGACACCCGTCCGTGTCATACACTCCCCAGCAAGTTGAACACTCATCTGTGTCTCACTCATGTTCATTTTCTTTACTCATACAGATACTCGTCCATATCTTGTATACACACTTATTTCCCCTCAGATTCAACACTCGTCCGTGTTCTTTGTTAACCAGTTGATACTCGTCTGTATCATCACCTCTGAATATGTGTCAGCGTTTGTTTCTACCGATACTCGTCTGTATCATAGTCTTAAGGATGCTCGTCCGCATCTTTAATCCATACACAGTGTCAAACACTTATACCTTTCATTTCTTGGATATAAACACTCGTTCGTGTTTACTATTCCCCAGCGAAGTCTCCAGCGAAATTTCTTTTCTATCTGACATTCGTCATATGTCATGATACTTTCGGCAGTTGTACCCTGCCAGGTGATTGTCCTTCACCTTTTGATGACCGTCCCTCATCATTCCCCCAGCGGAGTCTCCAAAATTGGAACCCTTTGCTATCTGACATTCGTCCTATGTCGTGATATTTTAGCAGCCGTCCCCTGCTAGGTGGTCGTCTTTCACCCTTTTGATGATCGTCCTTCATCATTTTTTATCCGATGGTCATCCCCATCATTGATCTTGTTATCTGACATTCATCCTATGTCATGATAAACCCCGAGAGCAGCCGTACCCTGCTAGGTGATCGTCCTTCACCTCTTGATGCTCGTCCTTCATCATGCATATTCGATGGCCGTCCCCATCGTCGACCTTTTCTATCCGGCATTCGTCCTATGTCGTAATACTTTCGGCAGCCGTACCCTGCCAGGTGATCGTCCTTCCCCTCGGATGACCGTCCCTCATCCTTATCCCCAACAGAGCAGCCGTCCCCTGCTAGGTGATCGTCCTTCACCTTTGTTGACCGTCCCTCATCATTTATTTCATTAACCCGATGGTCGTCCCCATCGTTGTTTACCCTTACTTTACAAACCTGATGGTCGTTCCCATCATTTCCTTTACCTTTAATCCCCATAAGAATCTTGATACTTTTCTTGATGGCCGTCCCCATCATGATCTCTTTATTTCCCCAGCATGTCGGTCATCCCCGTCATTGCTTTATCCCCCGCAGTCATCCGCTGCTCGATGGGCGTCCTCTGTAACACGGTGGGAGAACTGACTTTTAGTTATGTTGCGGATAGCAAGAGTCGCCACCGACTTTTATTTTATCCAAAAGGAAAGGTTATAAAAGAACAGGAAAGACCTTAAGAGATATTTTTGGGTCCGGGGGGTAGGTTATGTAAAGGGAAGGTGTTAGCACCCTTTACATCCATGGTTATCCATGGGCTCTTAGTTACTTAGCTCACTTTTGAATTGTTTTTGAAAGTGTAGTGTGTGAATAGAAAAATTTTCAGAATAGTTAATAATGATCCATGTACGGATGCGTAAAAAACTTGTTTTTGAAAATTTGTTTGAAATTTGTTAAGGGTGAAAAGTTTTTGAAGTGAGCAAGTACATAAGAGGAACCTACCCTAAAGTTTTAAGTCTTTCTTATTCTTTATCCTTTAATTGGTAAGACTATCCCTACTATTAAGGAGTAGGTAGTCATTACCTTGGATGTAAGGGACATGAGAGGGACATCTGTTTATGAAGGCAACTGTGGGGTATAATAAGCATATAGGAGGGACTATCATCATTATTCGAAGGGACTTGATTCATAAAGGCAACCATGAGGGACTTGATGATTTTTCTTTTTAAAGGGACTTGCTTTATACACCCCACTTGACCTTATGATTTAGGCAACTTGAGGGATAACCTTAGAAAGTGAGATGGCGATTAAAAATCGACTTACGTGTGTGAGTGTTTAATTTAATTATCTTATATTTAAAAGTGATCTAGAATTAATTTTAAATAAAATACATATTTTTCACTCCCTAATTACTAACCATAATAATAATTAAATAATTAAATAATTTACATCCAGGAGCAATTACAACATAATTATAATAAGCATAATAAATAAATAGCAAAATATAAATATATAGCACAATAAATATAATAAGTAAAAATAATAAATAAGCAAATAAAATAGGGGTTAGTAATAATAATAATAAGAAAATTAAATAAGGTTAGTAGAAATAATAAGAATAAAGTTAGTGAAAATAATTAAATGAAACAATAATAATGAGAAAAAATAAACAATATTAGAGACATAATAATAAAAATATAATATAATAGTAAAATAAAAATAAATAATGATAGTAAATCACAATAGAAAAATATTATAAATGATATGATTAGAATAATAAGCACAAAGTTTAATTTTAAATATATAATAAGAAAAATTTCTAAGCATAATATAAATCATTTACAACAATTCAATTATTTATCAACAATTATTAAAAGATATTTATTCATTATGAGAAAATAAATTTTAAATGTCATGTTTATAAAAATAATCATATTTACAAAATTAATCTTATTTATAAAATTTTAATTTTTATTAATTATCCTATTTACAAATTATTTTAAACATATATTAACATTTATTTATTAAAACAATATTTACATATTATAAGGAGAAAATAAATCTAAAATATTATATTCATAACATTAATCATATCTACAAACAAATTCACAAGAATAAATGTGCATAATAAAATTATTTAGAAAATAGGATTAGGTTTTATTTAGAAAAATATTTTTAGGGTTTATTTTATAATATACAAAATTATTTTAACTAATATATAATTTAGTTACACAAATAAAAGTTTAAATTGAGAAGACAAGAGTTTAGATTTTTCTTTAGAAAAATAATATACATAATATATATTTTATAATATAAAAGATAATAGAATAATATAATTTATTTTAGACATAATATTAATAAAATAGAAAATAAAACAAAAGAGAGAAAAAGGAATAAAAAAAAAAACCTGATGGGGCTGGGGTTTGAACCCAGTCCCCTAAGCTTGCAGCCAACAATACACACCACTGGGCTGCCCATGCGCAGGCAAGAGATGAGAGAGTGAGATTGGTTTTGTGCCTTGCTTTGAGGAATCCAGAAAATAATGAAAAAAAATAAAAGGCCTGGGGTGGAGTTGAACCCAGGACCTCCTATCTATACACATGCGCACACTACCACCCGGCTGGAAGAGCCCACCTGATAATATAATGGCAAGAAATAATAATATATCAAGTTTGATTTTAACCTGAAAAAAATAGACAAAATGATGTAGGAGGCCAAGACTCGAACTCAGGTCCCATAGGCTGCACGCATACGCCTCCTACCACTGGGCCAACCATTAGCTGGTGATATACAAACAGAGAAAACATATTATATTTTAAAACAACATTTGAATTTCAAAACTGGCGCGAACTGATCTTCATCTTCTTCCTTGTATCTGCGCTTTTTCCTACGAGCATTGCTGCGAATTTACCTGCGAGTTCTTCATGGTTCTTGACCTACGAAAATCAAACTCACACCAAACAGCAACGATTTATAAAATTAATTATAGTTTAGTGATCCTGGAGATTCATAGAACACTCCTATGTTCTCAAAACTCATTTAAACTCAGTAAATCAAAGGACCCCATTTTCGACCTCTAAACCCTAACCATGGCATTTGGTCCATTAGGCTATGAAACTTCAAGCTATTTGTCCAGAATCGTTCCTTGGATCATCACAAACACAAAAGTACAAACAAAATTCATTAATAATGCACAAATAAACAGAATCGAAAATTTGAAATTCAAGGCAAAGTTTGATTCGGGTAGGGCAATATGAGATGGTATTGATGCATATGATTGATGCTTTACAATCAGTGATGTCCAGGGAAGCTAGCCATGTCTTTATTTTACCTTCTAGAGCCTTGGAAGAGGGAATCCGAATTTCACTTTTTTTGATGAATTTTTGACTTTTGAAACTTACCCTTGGCTGCTGGAAATTCGTGTCTTGAGGCTAGGGTTGTGTTTGATACTTATATGAGAATGAATTAGGTCAGAAATATGGATTGGTTGTGTGAAGATTTGATCCAAAAAATATTGAAAAAGATCATGGTGTAAAAGTTCAAATATTTGATCATGAAGACTTGCTATTCTTGGACTAATCACATGATTCCTTTCTCTTTCAAATTTAATCAATAATTAAGGATTTCTAGAAGCATTATCTTCCTCCAAAAATAGATTTTCATATTTTATATTTATTTAAAATGATTTTTATGAATTAAATCAATAATAAATAAAAATAAAATAATAAAAATGCTGAATTTTGGTCAATTGGGTCGTGCATAATGATATGAGGTGGATTGGATCACAACTTAGTAAGCCCATTTGGAAGGAATTGTTTCTAGACCCCCATTTTCAATATAAACCATCACAAAATTCCCCAACTTTGCAAGAGCATATCTCCCTCAATTTTAAAGGTATGAGGGTTTTCTTGGACTTTTTGGAAAGCTTGAAGAGTCCTCTAAACAACCCCATTGGTTTCAGGTCCATATAATTTACCAATCTCAAGTTATGCCCTTTTGAAGTTGTTGACTTTTTGTTGACTTTTGAAATGACCCATAATGTCTTAGCTCATATCTTTCAAATGAAGCATTTTTGGGCTTAACTTGCAACATCAAAGTTGTAGAGAATTCAATTTCCTTCAAAATGAGCTTTTGATGGAGACTTGGTGATGAAGTATGTGAAAGTTATGGCTGGTCAAAGTTCAGTTGACTTTTACTGAGGAAACCCTAATTTAGAAACTCCTGATTATTGATGATCTGGAATCTCCTTGATGAATCGTGATCAACCCTTGATCAAATGATGAATTTTACTTCATATACTTGATGTTGGCAAAAAATCATGAAGTTTGACTTTGGTTTGACCACAGTTGACCTCAGTTTGACTTTTTAACTGCATTGACTGATTTTGACTTATCTGATCATCTGACTGAGCAAACTTTTGAGAAAAGTCTTGAAACTTGTCATGGGGGTTCTTATACACATATAAGATGTTATGAAGCTCACTTGAGGTATTGGAAGTCCATTTAGCTTGATTAAAGTCAAAACCCTAGTTTTGGATGCACTGCTTAGGAGGTGCATTGTCTGAGGGAATTGTCAACTCTTCTGACCAATTGTGAACTTTGTGAACCTTGTGAATCTTCATAAAGTGTCTTGTGATACTCATGGGAGGTATTGTGAAGCTTGTGAACCTTGTGAACCTCATGAAGTGGCTTTGTAGACCTCATGAACCTCAGGAAAGCTTTGTAATCATTGTGAACCTTGTGAATCTTCAAGAAGTGACTTGTAGACTTCATGAACTTCATGGAAGGTCTTGTAAGTGTTGGGAGACTTGTGAACCTTGTGAACCTTCTTAGAACACAAAGTCTTGTCTTGTGAGGGCAAATTTTGGGGTGCAACAGCTGCCCCTGTTCAATTTTCTGAAACCTGAGGGGTTAGATTGGTACATTTGCCAGTCGTGACCTGGAAGGTTGAAGGGGATTGAACACAAAAGCCCAAAAATTTGCACTCACCAGTGCATTAGAGTGATACAGATGGCTAGTTGAATATTATTGAGTGGGCTTAAAGATGCCACTAGGAGGAAGTTCTTGGAAGATAAAGCAGTCCAAAATATGGAGGTATAATGATAGCTGTCAGGAGCCTGGAGCAGTCCTGAGGTATTGATGATATGCTTTCAGGAGACTGGAGTAATCCTGATGTAACAGCATGTCTTCAAGAGGATAGAGCAATAACTCTAAAGCAATCTTGAAGTAATAATTTCAGGAGGATAGAGCAATCAATGATGATAACTCTAAAGCAGTCTTGAAGTAATGATTTCAGGAGGATAGAGCAATCGATAATGATAACCCTAAAGCAGTCTTGAAGTAATAATTTCAGGAGGATAGAGCAATCAATAATGATAACTCTAAAGCAGTCTTGAAGTAATGATTTCAGGAGGATAGAGCAATCAATAATGATAACTCTAAAGCAGTCTTGAAGTAATAATTTCAGGAGGATAGAGCAATCAATGATGATAACTCTAAAGCAGTCTTGAAGTAATAATTTCAGGAGGATAGAGCAATCAATGATGATAACTCTAAAGCAGTCTTGAAGTAATAATTTCAGGAGGATAGAGCAATCAATGATGATAACTCTAAAGCAGTCTTGAAGTAATAATTTCAGGAGGATAGAGCTATCAATGATGATAACCCTAAAGCAGTCTTGAAGTAATGATTTCAGGAGGATAGAGCAATCAATAATGATAACTCTAAAGCAGTCTTGAAGTAATGATTTCAGGAGGATAGAGCAATCAATGATGATAACTCTAAAGCAGTCTTGAAGTAATAATTTCAGGAGGATAGAGCAATCAATGATGATAACTCTAAAGCAGTCTTGAAGTAATGATTTCAGGAGGATAGAGCAATCAATGATGATAACTCTAAAGCAGTCTTGAAGTAATAATTTCAGGAGGATAGAGCAATCAATGATGATAACTCTAAAGCAGTCTTGAAGTAATAATTTCAGGAGGATAGAGCAATCAATGATGATAACTCTAAAGCAATCTTGAAGTAATAATTTCAGGAGGATAGAGCTATCAATGATGATAACCCTAAAGCAGTCTTGAAGTAATGATTTCAGGAGGATAGAGCAATCAATAATGATAACCCTAAAGCAGTCTTGAAGTAATGATTTCAGGAGGATAGAGCAATCAATAATGATAACTCTAAAGCAGTCTTGAAGTAATAATATGACTTCAGGAGGATAGAGCCATCAATAGCTCTAAAGCAGTCTTGAAGTAATAAGAAGCTGTCAGGAGTCTGGAGCAGTCCTGAGGTATTGATGATATGCTTTCAAGAGACTGGAGTAATCCTGATGTAACAGCATGTCTTCAGGAGGATAGAGCAATCCTGATGATCTTTTGTTGGATAATTAACCTGAAAACAAGGTAGCACTCTGTATGATAATGTTAGTCTATGCATTATGTATGCATGTATAATATGATGCACTTAAGTAATGTACTATGTATCTATGGATATGTATGTTATGGTATGATGTAAATGATGTATGTATGATACGATACTGCCGGAAGTGTCTGGATATCTTCGTATAACAACTGCTGGCCAGGGAAAATAAATCCCGATTCATTGTTTGAAGAATATATTATACATAACCGTCCGTCTGCTGGGATAACAGGGTATAGATAACCTCCCGTCTGCTGGGGATAGTAAGGTATATATAACCTTCGTCTTCGTTTGATAGTAGAGTAGATAGAACACCCCGTCTTCGTTCGTCGTACCCTTATTGGAAAGTAAATTCCCGAATATCCGTATGAGGATAAAAGAGATGGATATAAATTCCAGGGGAGATGAGACTTTATGAAGATGGATTTGCCCTACTGAGGGTTTTGTAACTGTCTTGTAAAGGTGAACCGGCGAAGCTTCGTTGAGATCCTTCCCTCGTTCGTCCTTAGTAAATACTATTACTGCATTTTCATGCATTTCTGGTAAACATTAATCATATTAAAAGCATACATGCATTTCTGGTAAACATCAATCATAAAAGCATGATACATTCAAACATAACCAATGGACGTTTCGCTTAGGGTAAAAGTAAATCTGGATTCAGAGGGAAAAGTAAAGCTGAACTTGAAAACAGAATCGTTTCAACTTCGAGAGTGTATAACCAATTGGATCTATAGCTCCTGAAATTCTTTAACTTTCCTGAGTACCTTTCCAGAAATCCTCATAGCTGGATCTGAATACATGATATTGACACCATCTGATACTACTGGCGTAGACAACTAATTTCCATCATGGTTTCAGCTGAGAATCCAATATCAAGGTAATACAATGAGAGGAATGTGTCTTCAAACTGTAATGGACCATATACGCTCCAGGTATTAGATTTGAAGAGAAAGCATTGCCCCTTGGTTGAGGATGAATTATCCCATAATGGAAGTATCTGTAATGAGCTATCTCAAGAGAAACAAGCAGAATGCCCCATAAGCATATGCCCCTGGCATTGTGAACTCTGTAATGTCACCTTTGGTAATTTAACTGTATGAGGAAAAATGCCCCTGACTATTAAGCACAGCTGAGTCTGGACCTAATTGCCCCAACTGAATTGAACAGTAACTTGGTATGCCTCTTGACTGGGAAACAGTGACTATGCCCTTGGCATTTCAGATAGATGAGGAGATCTGCCTCTGGCTGCTTAAACATAATTGAATCTTGTCCTGATTGCCCCAAATGAGTTAGGAAGTATCATGGCCTGCCCCCTTGATTGGGAGATAATGACTATGCCCCTTTGTATACATGGACTTTGATCCAGGAAACAACTTTGTTTATCGTAAGGACTTTGGTTCATTGAACATTCATCCTGTAAGCTTCTCCATTTGTCAAACACTCAGGTATATGCAAACAGATATATTCAAAAATGCAATGCTTATGTCTGTCTTGAAGTTTTGAAACAAGTTATTTTAGAAAAACTGTTTTTTTTTTTTTTTTTTTTTGGGAAAACTGTGATATTAACTCAAATTTTATGACAAGCCCTAAAGGAGTCAGGATACCTTTTTGCAGCAGTACGCTTTCGAACTAACCATGCTTCAGTTAGGACTTTTAAAGGGTTATAACGTGGCCTGGTTCATGGTTTAAGAAACAAAGGATATAGGCTCAAATTTTATTTGTACCCAACCCAATCTCCATGATGTTCTTCAGTCCTATGCTCAGTTAACTCATGCATTGAAGTTCCATAGCAGTTTGGAGTTGTAACACCGATATTTGTGATGGTTCAGAAACCCAAAATTTATTTGAACATTCAGCCATCTTTCTTTGTTGAGGGTTCATAGTGACCTCTTCTTTTTTTCTTTTGACTTTATTATCCCTTCTTTTTGCCTGAACTGCTTATTTCAAGGTTACAGTCAGCGGGATGTCTTGATGTTTTACTAAGTCTCCTTCATAGGTTTTGACTTAGTGAGCTTTTCTTTTGCTAGATATTGACTATTAGGTTTAATGATTACAGTGAACCATCATTCATTGTGTACAACACATATAAATGGCATATTTGAGTTAACTGAGTAACTACCCTGCCCCATGTTATGAATAAGGGTTTTAATTTGTGCGAGAATAAAAACTCCTGCTTCATAGGCTCAAAAGGGTTGACTAGGGATTAACTTCCTTATATCTCCACTGTTTAGGAATTGAAACAATGCATGTACATCGTCAGCATAGTCTGTTCAAAAGCATACTGCCTAATATTATGGTACTGTTTTCGTCATCCTCCCTCTACAGGCTTATAGCTTTATCAGGAGTTAAGTATCACAAAATAGAAATAAGAAGCATAATTCAAAATATAGTGGAACGAATGGATTAATTCAAGACAAACATATGCAATGCATTAATGAAAACAAAAATTTAACATAATAGTAAGTGTTCAAACAAATAAAAGAAATTACAAATGAAAATTCAAATGTTGTCCCATCCAGTTGGCTGAATGTCCTCAATTGCAATCTGTGAACTTGGAGGAGCAGTATACTTCACCATGAAATCAAATTTACCACTTGGATGTCCCAAGGTGCCCCATATTTCAACAGGAACAGGTAGGCTTTCTTTCTTGCAACCTTGGGCAACTTGTCTTGCAGCTTCGGTGTTTGATGGACGATAGTAGAACTCAACTTGACCTTCTGGAGTAACCTCTAGGATTCCTTCATCAATTAGGTCTTGAATCTTTTTCTTCAATTCCCAACAGCTATTAGTATCATGTCCAGGACAGTTGGAGTGATACCCACACCTTGCCTTGGGATTATAGCGAGGAGAGGAGGTTTTAGGATTTTGAGGAGAACTTTTCAAAGAAATTAGTTCCATCTCCAACAAGCATTGCAGAACTTGTGACATTGGAGTGCTGAACTTGATAAACTGCCTTCTATATTTCTTGTGTTGAGGTGGATTAACCTTATCAGGTCTTTCTTCTTCAACTGAAGAACAATCAATGGCAACCTGTTTCTTACCTTCTTTTATCCTCATCTTCCTTTCAACCAAATCAGCTTGTTTTAACGGAGGTTGACTGACAATTAGATCACTGGCTCTATCACTTTGAAGTTTGTGGACAAAGGTTCTCAGCTCTTCTTGCCCCTGAGCTAAACTTTGAATAAGAGCCACCTGGTCATTCATCTGGGTCCTCATTCCTGTCATCTCAGCTTGTAGTTGTTTCAGCTGATCATCCTTGTTGTCCTCAGGATTCTTCTTCTTAGCCAGCAGTGTCTTTAATTCATCCTGCCCCTTGGACAAGTTCAGGATCAACTCTTGGAACTGTGCATTTTGTGCCTGGAGATCCTTAACTGTTTGTTCAAGAGCCATTGCTGAAATAAACAGCGAGGAGATAAGAAACCTGTGCACAAGAAACCTGTGATGCAATGATATGGTATGCATATGCAATGTTTTTCAAGGACCGCAGGATTTAAATCTGTTTAAACAACCACGAAAGTAAACTTTTATTAGTAATAACTTTGTTTTGCCTTTACAAAAAATGAAATGAAATAAGTACAAAAGATGGGGTTTTAAGTCTCCCATGGACGTTTCCTCTTTGTGTTGAGGTATGAGTTGAGGTTTCGTTCCTCGTGAAGTTGCTTTGTTAGCTCTAGGACTCTTTCTTGGCTTGCTTTGTAATGAGCCTCGAAAGTATCCCTTTGCTCCTTCAGTTGGATCCATGATCTCTGCAAGTCTTCCGTATCAGTAGGCATGTCTGGGTGAAGGATGGTATAAGCTGTGTCTCCTTCAGCAACAGGTTCCATGGTAACTGGTAGGACGGCAGGATATGGCATCATGAGAGTCTAAGCACGAGATCGTACCCATCTGAGATAAGCCTTCATAGGAATAGTGTACTTAGGCTCCAGTGTCTTGCTGTCAATCCTATTTACTTTTCCCCAAGCTCGTATGAATCTCTGACGGTACCCTTGAAGATCGTTGTCGTAATCAAACACAATGCCCTGAATCAACATGTCATGTGGGCCATCGCTCCGAGCATAACCAAACTGTAAAGCTAGAGAGGGGTTGTAGGTGATGCCTCCTCTTATGCCCAGGAGTGGCACATTAGGGAATTCCCCACAATGGTCAATGATAGTAACATTCTCCATAGATCTAGAGCACCAATGAATATCTGAATGAGAGAGTGACATGATTCTTTTAGACCACCTTAACCCTTGTTCATTCTTCATCACTGATCGAGGAAGGTGAGAAATAAACCACCTAGATAGCAAAGGTATGCAGCACATCAGAGTTCCTCGTGCCTTTGTAGTACGGGTATGAAGAGAGTGCAGGATGTCCCCAAGTAATGTAGGCACTGGATTGTGACTCAGAAATATGTTGATGGCATGAACGTCTATGAACTGATCTGGATTGGGGAACAACACTAAGCCATAAATCAGCAAGGCTAAGATCTCCTCAAAAGCATCATAGCTCATGGCTTTCAAGAACACTTGAGCTTTATCCATTAATACTTTGGCAAGAATACCCTTAACTCCGCTTCTCGTTTCTAGAACAATGTCAGACTTCTTCAGATGTAAAGCTGCAGCAATAACCTCTGGTTTAAGTTCCTTCTCCAAGCCTGTGAAGGGTCTTTGATCAAGAACAGGTATGCCCAAAAGTTTAGAGAACTCCTCCATGGTTGGAACCAGCTGGTAGTCAGGGAATGTAAAGCAGTGGTGTTTAGGGTCAAAGAACTGGAACAAGACACTCGTCATGTCTTCATTGAACCCTGAAGTGACCAGACCCAATAGGTGACCATGTCTCTTGTTGAATCGGGAGTGATCATATACTTGAGAAACCAACTCTTTAAGCTTGGGAGGTATCCCTACAAAGTTGATCCTGATGGTGTTTCTACGAGCAGAAGCCATGACCTTCAACAAAGAACAAAGATAAATCCTTTGGTCCTTGAAATGGTTAGTGAAAATGCTATGCTTATGATGCATGATGATGTCATGATGTTATGTTCAATCACAAACATGTGGCACACACAAACAAGTCACACCATAGCCCTAGGTTTAAAGGCTTGCATGAGGTTTAAGGTAAGTACCCTCCCCTGAAGTTAGATGGTTCATCCTGTCCTACAAAAGTAACCGGGTTCTAAGGGATCTCAATATCATTGATCCTTCACAAGGGTGGTTGTTCAGAAGGAAACTTACTTGCCAACCAAAACCCTCCAAGTTTAGAATCTCAATAAGCGTAGTATCGAGTGTCAACCAACTTCAGTCTGCACCAAAGCCGGTTACCTCACTACTTTTCTAAGGGCCAAGATGAGTTAACTAGGGTTCTAAAAGTTAGTTAGTGCATTGACAACATATGGCAGCCTCATATTATCCTCAACTTGACTTAAGGAACATAAGCACCAACCAAGAAGTCGCACTAACTATGGCTACCAGATCAACCGTATCGATATACGTCGTACAGTTTCCTTGGTCTATTGCCATTTACCTAAGGTACACTAGATCCGGGTTAGGACCTTTCACACATAAGAGCACCCCAACAATATAATAAAGCAAACAAATCAAACAATTTAAAGTGATCTAATTCCTAAGGGTACCCCTCTTTTATATTAAATCCCCAGCAGAGTCGCCAGTTCTGTAACACGGTGGGAGAACTGACTTTTAGTTATGTTGCGGATAGCAAGAGTCGCCACCGACTTTTATTTTATCCAAAAGGAAAGGCTATAAAAGAACAGGAAAGACCTTAAGAGATATTTTTGGGTCCGGGGGGTAGGTTATGTAAAGGGAAGGTGTTAGCACCCTTTACATCCATGGTTATCCATGGGCTCTTAGTTACTTAGCTCACTTTTGAATTGTTTTTGAAAGTGTAGTGTGTGAATAGAAAAATTTTCAGAATAGTTAATAATGATCCATGTACGGATGCGTAAAAAACTTGTTTTTGAAAATTTGTTTGAAATTTGTTAAGGGTGAAAAGTTTTTGAAGTGAGCAAGTACATAAGAGGAACCTACCCTAAAGTTTTAAGTCTTTCTTATTCTTTATCCTTTAATTGGTAAGACTATCCCTACTATTAAGGAGTAGGTAGTCATTACCTTGGATGTAAGGGACATGAGAGGGACATCTGTTTATGAAGGCAACTGTGGGGTATAATAAGCATATAGGAGGGACTATCATCATTATTCGAAGGGACTTGATTCATAAAGGCAACCATGAGGGACTTGATGATTTTTCTTTTTAAAGGGACTTGCTTTATACACCCCACTTGACCTTATGATTTAGGCAACTTGAGGGATAACCTTAGAAAGTGAGATGGCGATTAAAAATCGACTTACGTGTGTGAGTGTTTAATTTAATTATCTTATATTTAAAAGTGATCTAGAATTAATTTTAAATAAAATACATATTTTTCACTCCCTAATTACTAACCATAATAATAATTAAATAATTAAATAATTTACATCCAGGAGCAATTACAACATAATTATAATAAGCATAATAAATAAATAGCAAAATATAAATATATAGCACAATAAATATAATAAGTAAAAATAATAAATAAGCAAATAAAATAGGGGTTAGTAATAATAATAATAAGAAAATTAAATAAGGTTAGTAGAAATAATAAGAATAAAGTTAGTGAAAATAATTAAATGAAACAATAATAATGAGAAAAAATAAACAATATTAGAGACATAATAATAAAAATATAATATAATAGTAAAATAAAAATAAATAATGATAGTAAATCACAATAGAAAAATATTATAAATGATATGATTAGAATAATAAGCACAAAGTTTAATTTTAAATATATAATAAGAAAAATTTCTAAGCATAATATAAATCATTTACAACAATTCAATTATTTATCAACAATTATTAAAAGATATTTATTCATTATGAGAAAATAAATTTTAAATGTCATGTTTATAAAAATAATCATATTTACAAAATTAATCTTATTTATAAAATTTTAATTTTTATTAATTATCCTATTTACAAATTATTTTAAACATATATTAACATTTATTTATTAAAACAATATTTACATATTATAAGGAGAAAATAAATCTAAAATATTATATTCATAACATTAATCATATCTACAAACAAATTCACAAGAATAAATGTGCATAATAAAATTATTTAGAAAATAGGATTAGGTTTTATTTAGAAAAATATTTTTAGGGTTTATTTTATAATATACAAAATTATTTTAACTAATATATAATTTAGTTACACAAATAAAAGTTTAAATTGAGAAGACAAGAGTTTAGATTTTTCTTTAGAAAAATAATATACATAATATATATTTTATAATATAAAAGATAATAGAATAATATAATTTATTTTAGACATAATATTAATAAAATAGAAAATAAAACAAAAGAGAGAAAAAGGAATAAAAAAAAAAACCTGATGGGGCTGGGGTTTGAACCCAGTCCCCTAAGCTTGCAGCCAACAATACACACCACTGGGCTGCCCATGCGCAGGCAAGAGATGAGAGAGTGAGATTGGTTTTGTGCCTTGCTTTGAGGAATCCAGAAAATAATGAAAAAAAATAAAAGGCCTGGGGTGGAGTTGAACCCAGGACCTCCTATCTATACACATGCGCACACTACCACCCGGCTGGAAGAGCCCACCTGATAATATAATGGCAAGAAATAATAATATATCAAGTTTGATTTTAACCTGAAAAAAATAGACAAAATGATGTAGGAGGCCAAGACTCGAACTCAGGTCCCATAGGCTGCACGCATACGCCTCCTACCACTGGGCCAACCATTAGCTGGTGATATACAAACAGAGAAAACATATTATATTTTAAAACAACATTTGAATTTCAAAACTGGCGCGAACTGATCTTCATCTTCTTCCTTGTATCTGCGCTTTTTCCTACGAGCATTGCTGCGAATTTACCTGCGAGTTCTTCATGGTTCTTGACCTACGAAAATCAAACTCACACCAAACAGCAACGATTTATAAAATTAATTATAGTTTAGTGATCCTGGAGATTCATAGAACACTCCTATGTTCTCAAAACTCATTTAAACTCAGTAAATCAAAGGACCCCATTTTCGACCTCTAAACCCTAACCATGGCATTTGGTCCATTAGGCTATGAAACTTCAAGCTATTTGTCCAGAATCGTTCCTTGGATCATCACAAACACAAAAGTACAAACAAAATTCATTAATAATGCACAAATAAACAGAATCGAAAATTTGAAATTCAAGGCAAAGTTTGATTCGGGTAGGGCAATATGAGATGGTATTGATGCATATGATTGATGCTTTACAATCAGTGATGTCCAGGGAAGCTAGCCATGTCTTTATTTTACCTTCTAGAGCCTTGGAAGAGGGAATCCGAATTTCACTTTTTTTGATGAATTTTTGACTTTTGAAACTTACCCTTGGCTGCTGGAAATTCGTGTCTTGAGGCTAGGGTTGTGTTTGATACTTATATGAGAATGAATTAGGTCAGAAATATGGATTGGTTGTGTGAAGATTTGATCCAAAAAATATTGAAAAAGATCATGGTGTAAAAGTTCAAATATTTGATCATGAAGACTTGCTATTCTTGGACTAATCACATGATTCCTTTCTCTTTCAAATTTAATCAATAATTAAGGATTTCTAGAAGCATTATCTTCCTCCAAAAATAGATTTTCATATTTTATATTTATTTAAAATGATTTTTATGAATTAAATCAATAATAAATAAAAATAAAATAATAAAAATGCTGAATTTTGGTCAATTGGGTCGTGCATAATGATATGAGGTGGATTGGATCACAACTTAGTAAGCCCATTTGGAAGGAATTGTTTCTAGACCCCCATTTTCAATATAAACCATCACAAAATTCCCCAACTTTGCAAGAGCATATCTCCCTCAATTTTAAAGGTATGAGGGTTTTCTTGGACTTTTTGGAAAGCTTGAAGAGTCCTCTAAACAACCCCATTGGTTTCAGGTCCATATAATTTACCAATCTCAAGTTATGCCCTTTTGAAGTTGTTGACTTTTTGTTGACTTTTGAAATGACCCATAATGTCTTAGCTCATATCTTTCAAATGAAGCATTTTTGGGCTTAACTTGCAACATCAAAGTTGTAGAGAATTCAATTTCCTTCAAAATGAGCTTTTGATGGAGACTTGGTGATGAAGTATGTGAAAGTTATGGCTGGTCAAAGTTCAGTTGACTTTTACTGAGGAAACCCTAATTTAGAAACTCCTGATTATTGATGATCTGGAATCTCCTTGATGAATCGTGATCAACCCTTGATCAAATGATGAATTTTACTTCATATACTTGATGTTGGCAAAAAATCATGAAGTTTGACTTTGGTTTGACCACAGTTGACCTCAGTTTGACTTTTTAACTGCATTGACTGATTTTGACTTATCTGATCATCTGACTGAGCAAACTTTTGAGAAAAGTCTTGAAACTTGTCATGGGGGTTCTTATACACATATAAGATGTTATGAAGCTCACTTGAGGTATTGGAAGTCCATTTAGCTTGATTAAAGTCAAAACCCTAGTTTTGGATGCACTGCTTAGGAGGTGCATTGTCTGAGGGAATTGTCAACTCTTCTGACCAATTGTGAACTTTGTGAACCTTGTGAATCTTCATAAAGTGTCTTGTGATACTCATGGGAGGTATTGTGAAGCTTGTGAACCTTGTGAACCTCATGAAGTGGCTTTGTAGACCTCATGAACCTCAGGAAAGCTTTGTAATCATTGTGAACCTTGTGAATCTTCAAGAAGTGACTTGTAGACTTCATGAACTTCATGGAAGGTCTTGTAAGTGTTGGGAGACTTGTGAACCTTGTGAACCTTCTTAGAACACAAAGTCTTGTCTTGTGAGGGCAAATTTTGGGGTGCAACATCCTCCATCGCCCACACTTTATAATCATATTATGCTTCCTTTTAAAATCTATATCCCTTTTCTTCTTCTCCCCAGTGAGTGCAAATTTTGGACTATCTTTGATATTCAACCACAAGTTATCTTGTTTGTCTGTTAAGCCAGGCACTTACATCCTGCACAGCTAACTCATGTTTGAATAGGGGCAGCTGTAAACACCCCAAATTTTCCCTCACTAATTTCACACCATGGCTTGTGATCTTTCATATTTGCATTAGTTCAATCATACCACATCATATTGCATTTTTTGCTTCACTGCATTAATTCACATTCATCTGCATCTAGGGTTTGTGATCTGAGCAATCCAAGATCCTTCTGAGCCACTCCAAAGGTATTCAATCATCTCAAGAGGGTCCATGTATGTTCAATCATCATATTTTATCCTCCAAAGATCAAGGAAGTCAAAGAATCACAAGAACTGGCAAAGCATGGAAGCAGAGTTAGGGTTAACTACATAGATGACCTAAAATTAGGGTTTTGGTTTCAGAGGCCATAACTCCAAATTTTTTGGTCATTCTTGTTTCTATTGGTCTCAATATGATATAAGGATCATACATACCAAGTTTGATGAAGAAATTCATTGTGGAAGCCATCTGATCACTGGGTAACTTCTTGATCAAGTCAGAGCAAAATCAGGGCATCTGAGATCCCCCAATATGGAACCAAAGTATATTTTTCATCAAATTGAAGTTATATGGTCTTTATTTGATCATTGAAGTACTTAGAAGTTCACAAATTTGAAGAAAAGTGAGTTAAACCCAAAGTTGCCAAAAATGGAAATGACTTGTAATGTAAACTTTCCATTTTGGGAAAGTTTTTCAACCTCCACTTTCTCAACCAAAAATGCTTCAAATGAAAAATTGTTGGTCATGAAATTTGTAGATTGGATCATTCCCTTTTCAAAAAGTACAAGAACAAGTTCTAATTAATTATGGAACTCAAGTTATGGCTTTCCAAAGTTGGCAAAAATCACATAATTTCAAGTTTCATGCCAAAGGGGGATTTTTGCAAATTCACTTACCAAGCTTCTAAGTGACCTCTAATTGACTTATAAACATCATAACAACATCACATGACTCATTTTGCTGAAAATTTCCCAAGGAATCACAACATTTCATGCCTTGCCCATGAAGAAATCTCAAAAGGGCCAAACTTTGTCAAATTTGCAAAACACCCCATAACTTATTTCCCACCAGCTGAATTGCATCAAAGTGAATTCCATGTCCATCCTTGATCCTTACTGCACCAGACACCCCATTGTACCAAGCCTGCTACTTGCCCATACCTCAAGTACAAGAAATCTTGACTTTTTGCAAAACACCCCATACCAATCAGCATAGCCCACACCAACTCCACAAACCTATCACAACTTGATATGTGGACTTTATGCAAGCCATAACACACAAGAACTCATCCTGAAACCTCAGCATTCTCAAGTTCACAAAAATCATCCCTCTTGCATTTTCCTTCGAAACACACAACACACTTGCTCAAACTCAAAACAAAGTCCACCATTCATCTCCAAATCAATCACTGATCACAAACCACCCATCAAAACAGCCAAGAACACACCATAAGCCAAACACGGTTTTCTGACCAGAGGAGTCAAAACTCACAAACCAACCTTCCTCAAAGCTCTCCAAGCATCAAAGCTTCCTCAGGGAGGCCATTGGAGGCATTTTGCACCAAGGAAGCAGCCAGAAAGCTCAAGGGTTGAAAGCTCCATCTCAGGTAGCCACCTCAAACTTTTTTTCCATAAATCTCTTTTTAATTTATAGAAATGTTCCCCATGTTCCCCTTAGTGCACTAAACTTGTTATTTTTGAAAATGGTGAAGAGATGAGCATGAACCGAATCTCTGAAATTTTTGACCTAAAAAGAGATTGATTTGATTCATGCTTGTTTCTGAAAATAAATGGATTTCGTGCTTGGATTCTTGTTCCTTGATGTTTGTTGAGTGATTCTGGAGCTTTAGGGGGCTTGGGGTGAGGTTTTGAGTGAGTTAGCAATTTTCAGGGGAGAGTCTGGCCGGAGAAGATGACCGGAGGTCTTCTCCGGCCACCTGAATGTCATTAACGTGTTAATTAGGGTTAAGGCATTGTTTGAATGTGGACCCTTTGATCTGTTCTCCCGCGCGTGATTGAAGGGCTAGGATTAGGTCATTAGCATTTAATCAGGTTTATTTAAATAATTAAATAGGATTAGTGAGATTTGAATTTGGGCCATTGGATGTGGCGCGTGGTCAACAGATCCAAATCCAGTTTCAATCCTGTCCCTCCATCCTGCATACTTCTCATTTAAAATGTTTTTAATTCATTTTTTCTATTTTATTTTGCACGAATTATTTAAAATACATAGAAAATCCAAAAAATATTTTCTTTCAGCATTTGCATTCCAAATAATTTTCCCAACCCAAAAATATTTTTATTTTTATTTTTTGCATTTAAAATTATTTTTTAGACATTTAATTGTTTATTTTAATTAATTAATGAAAATTAATTAATTAAAATATCATTTAGGTTTCTAAAAAATCCCAAAAAATTCATGTTGCATCTTTAAACATTTAGAGACATTGTCATACCATCCATACAAATTTCTTTTTGGTTTTGAATCATTTTGACATTTTTTTCTTTGAATTTAGGGTTCATAAAATCCCATTTTTGAACCCTAACTTCAAGAATTATTTTCTGCCTAACCAAGAATGGTATGACCATGGTTCTTTTTGCATTGATCTTAATTTGAAATGTAGTTTCTAACATAATTTTGTCATGAATTTCTTCTTCCTTTTTGAATTGATTGGCATATTTTCCCTTTAGGTACCTTAAAAACCCTAGAAAACTTAGAAAAATCATAAGTCCCTTAGGGTTAAGAGTTAGGTCTCCTCCTTTGGGGTGTGATATCATATGGGGTTTAGGGTTCCTTTGAGTGCATTTTCAATTTTTTATCATGTCATTTTCTTCTGTCTTTGCCATTTTCATCTCATCCTTTCATAAAACCCTAATTTTGCATCTTCACTTGCATTCATCTTGCATATACTTGCATTCATGAACTTTCCATGACATTTCTTGCATCCACATAACATATAAGACATCCTAGGACACATTATAATCATGTTTGATCATTTCATCATCCATTTGCCATGTTGTGCATTCATTACATTCCATTTGCATTCATGAACTTTCATATTTCCTTTATGCTTCATTTGCATCCTCATTACTTGTATGATCATTCACATCTTTTGGCATACATTTGTACCATCTCTTAGCATCATTTGCATCATGAATATGCTTCTGGTTTTGATTTTCATCCTTGCATTCATTTCATTTTCATTTCATTTCATTTCCTTTCACTAACTTTTCAGGTGGTAAGTACTTTGAGAAGTGAATTTGCCTTCACTTCTCACAATCTCTTATCATCTCTCTTATGCATTCATTGCTGCATTTTGTATTTGTATTAGAGTGAGCTTGCTCATTCATGTTCCTTTTTCACCTTCTTTCTTCAAGCAACTTATCTTCTTAAGTGAAGTAAGTTGACTTGTATCTTCTGCTTCTCCTCCTTTCTTCTGCTTCTTCCTTGGTGGCTCTCCTTGAAGGTCTCTTGCAAGCCTCATAAACCCTAGGAACATCCAAGCATGTTAACAATTAGGGTGTGATTAGTCCCCCATTAGTTTTACCTTTGTGTCATCTTTTGTGTCTTCTCTTCTCAACTCATAATCAGGGACTAAACCCTCAAGGTTTTAAGGCTTTGTGATTAGGGTTATGCCTGCATCCTTCTCTTAGGATGGAGTGTATAAATTTAATCCTAAGTGTTAAACCCTTAATGTGTTTAAATCTCTTAATCAATTCATCTAATAATCACGAAGACATCAAGCTTGTAACTTGGGCCTTGCATTAGGGTTCTAATTCTTCCTTAATTGGTTAAGAAGGACTAACCCTAGTGTTAATGGACAAGTCCCCCTCAAGTTGTCTTACAAACCATAAAATCCACTTCTTAATCCTTACCATTAACTAAAATCCACTTTAATAAAGGCTTTGTTTTGTCATGAGGTTAATCCCTAATCATGGATTAAGTTGAGGTATCTTCCTTAGCTTAAATGTTCTCATCTATTATCCTTCTATTAGGATGGTGTAATGGGTCCATTAAATCCTTGATTATGGCTTAAACTCATTACTTAACACTAAACAAAAACTCCAAAAATATCTAAATAAATGCAAGTAGGTTAGTGATCTTAATCCTACACCATGGTAATTGAGTTTGAGGTGCTTACTTCATACTTAAGGTATTCTCATTACCCCTAATCAGAGGGAGGATGTGATGAGTTTACTAACCCTTGGTTTAGACTTAAGCTCATTAACTTATGACAAACACAAAAAGCGATAAAAGATTGAAAACATCAAAAACAAACAATAATCGTCTCCTCCGGGATTGTTTTCTCACCTCATTCATTCATAAACGAGAACTTGCTTCTTCCGTCTAATGCAAGACAGTTTGCACCTGAGCCAGACAGGTCATACACTTGAGCATAGACAAGCAAGCAGTTCACAAGTCAATTTATCTTTCAGTCTCTTTGGGTCGAACTACGGTGTTCTGACTTCCTCATTGCACAAGAGGATACGTAGGCATAACTTAACAGTTATCGAACAAAAGTCTCTATTTCTTTCCCCCTCTTTCAGCATTCTTTCTAAGCCTCATTCATGAGCACCTCACTTCATTTTCTTGCACTGACACTTGTACATTCTTTTCCAGCTTTTTGCACACAAATAGCACAGACACTACCCCTTTAAACACAAACTTTCAAACGTGGATCCCGTCGAGTACGACGGACAATCTGGGTGCTAATACCTCCCCAGGTTGTAACCAACCCCTTTTCTCAGTTTCTCTGGTTCGCAACCGTCTTATCCATCTTTTCTTAGGTTTATGCAGCATTACCTCTCCTTCGGGATAAAAATGCCTAGCTGGTGACTTTTTTCAGTTCATCTTCATGTTCTCCTCCATCGCCGACCGTTCGCGTCTGTACCCCTCTTGGCCAGGTGTATTTGGTGGGAGCGACAATATCGGGCCACCAAAATATATTCTTCAAATCTTGATACATTTTCGTGCTCCCGGATGAATACTCAGACTACTTCTATGTTCTTCTTCAAGAATCATTCTATTCAATTCGAGGTCATCATGAATACTAATACGCTCCTAAAACCTTAGTACTCCCTGTTCATCAACTCATAATTCATTACATCCAGCTTGTTCATCACTGACCATCAACTCCACCAATTTCACATACGACTTCTGACTCTCCCGGATATGATCAAGAAAATCATTATTAACCTTCAACATTCCCAATGTTACACTGCGAGGTCTGCTCGCAACCCAAACTCATATCTCGAAATTATTCGTTCAATTCCAATTCTCTAGCCATCATGATCTACATATGAAATGTCTTTCAACTTATGGCATCAGCCACAACACTGGCCTTACCGGGATGATAATTCAAACTGAAATCATAATCCTTCAAGAATTCCAACCAACGTCTCTGCCTCATATTTAACTCTTCCTGGTCAAACAGATACTTGAAACTCTTATGATCACTATATACATCAAATCTCAAAGCATACAGATAATGCCTCCAAATCTTTAATATAAATACCACGACTGCTAGTTCCAAATCATGGGTAGGATAATTCCTCTCATGAATTCTCAATTGTCGTAAAGCATACGCCACCACTTGACTGTCTTGCATTAACACTCCATCCAAACCCATCAAAGAAGTATCACAATAAACCACAAATGGTTCATCTGGTTTTGGTAAAGTTAAAACTGGAGCGATAGTTAATCACTTCTTTAGCTCAATGAAACTCTATTCACGTTGGGTTTCCCACACAAACGCTTTATCCTTACAAGTTAATTGAGTCAATGGAAGTTCCAACTTCGAAAATCCTTCAATTGATAGTAACCGGCTAACCCCAAGAAGCTTCTTATTTATGTCACTAACTTCAGAGTCTCCCATTTTAGAACTGCATCTACATTGGATGGATCCACAATCATACCTTCTCCCAAAATTACATGACAAAGAAAACTCACTTCCTTCAGCCAAAACTCGCACTTCAATAACTTAGCATTCAACTTCTTCTCTTTCAACACTTACAACACATTCCACAGATGTTCAACATGCTCTTCTTCTGACTTAGAGTAAATCAGAATATCATCTATAAAGACAACAACAAACTGATCCAAATAATCATGGAAAATCCAGTTCATATACTCCATGAATACTTCAGGTGCATTAGTAACTCCAAATGGCATCACTACGTATTCATAGTGTCCATACCGAGTCCAAAAAGCGGTCTTATGTACATCTTCATCTGATGGTAACCTGATCGTAGATCAATCTCACTAAACACACGAGCACCAACCAATTGATCCATCAGATCATCTATCCTTGGAAGTGGATACTTGTTCTTAATTGTCACCTTATTCAGTTTCCTATAATCAATACCCAATCTCATACTACCGTTTTTATTTTTCACCAACAATACCGGAGCTCCCCAAGGTGACACACTTGGTCTCAAAAACTTCTTTCTAACAGTTCCTCTAACTGTTTCTTCAATTCAGATAACTCGGAAGCCGACATTTGATATGGTGCCATCTAAATGGGTCTAGTTATGGGCACAAGATCAATACCAAATTCTACCTCTCTCTCTCTCTCTGGTGGAACATCCATAATGTCATCTGGAAAATCTCTTACCACTAGCAATTCCCTGATTGCTATTTCATTTTCCATTGATAAAGATGCAAACAATTCCAATACTTGCGCTTCTTAATTCAAAAGTTCTTTCAACTCTCGAGCAGATAAATAACCAGCTTCTTATTCCTCTTCATCATGATTAAGAAATCGAATTGACTTGTTGAAACAATTAATGTGAACATGATTGAACTCCAACCAGTTCATTTCCAGAATCACATTTAAACCTCCCAACAGCAAGCAAATCAGATCCACACCAAAATCCTTACCATATATCGATAGAGGACAATTCAAACAAATGAGAGAAGTAGTTAATGACCCATTAGCAGGAGTCTCAATAACCATTTCTCCTTTCATAGGGGAAACAAGTCCTAGTCTTCACACACAGTCAATAGAAATAAAACAATGCGTAGTGCCTGTGTCAATCATATCAATCAAAGGCATGCTATTAATATAGCAAGTACCTCTGATCAATCGATCCTCACTGGAAGTCTGTGTTCCTGTTAAAGAAAACACCTTTCCTCCCGTTACAACTTTCTTTGGTTTATGACAATGAGTGTTGATATGCCCTTTCTCTTCACAGTTGTAGCAATTAACCATACTAGTCTTGCACTCTGTAATGAAATGTCTAGGCTGGCCACATTTGAAACACTTCTCATGTCATCGTACACTCGCTGATATGATGACCTAGTTCACAACACCTGTAACACTTCAAATAAGTAGGAGCACCTCCCCCACTTGACTTCTTACCCTTAACATGTTTTTGTTTTCCTTTATCAGCTGGAGCTGCATAAAGTTTCCCACGATGCATTTGTTGCTTTCCTCTTCTCTCAGCCAAACTCTTGAAGTGATCAGATCGAGCCTTGTTGTCTTCTTCAAAGATTCTACAGCAATCAACTAAATCAGGGAATGTTCTGATCCTTTGATAATCAATCTTCTGCTTGATCTCAGGCCTCAAACCATTCTCGAACTTAACACACTTCGAGAACTCAGCAGTCGCCTCACTATAATGCGGATAAATCTTTGCCAGATCAGAAAATTTGGCAGCATACTCGTTAACTGACATACTTACTTGTTTCAGTTCCAAGAACTCAATTTATTTCTTCCCCGAACATCTTCAGGAAAGTACTTCCTAAAAAATCCCTTCTAAATGCAGTTCAGGTAACTGCCTCACCAGACGTTTCCAACCGCTGAAGAGTGTCAACCCACCATTCATTCGCTTCCCCTACCAACCTATGAGCACCCAACCGCACCTTACGGCCTTCAGAACATTCCATCACTCGGAAGATCCTCTCGATCTCCTTGAGCCACTCTTGTGCTCTATCTAGGTCATACTTTCCTTTGAACGTAGGCGGATCATTCTTCCAAAATTCATCACTCTCACGATCCCTAACATTCATCGGATTTTGCACAGCTTGAGCCATCACCTGCATAGTGGCAGCAAGTGAAGCATCATTTCTCCCAGGCATTCTAAAGTTGTCACACAACAACATCCAAACAAAGATTAAGAAATCTACAACAACACTCAACAACGACTCGACGACTCTACTACTTGGTCGGACGAACCAACTTGCTCTAGTACATCTTTATAACACCCAAAATGCACCCCACAAATTTTCAATATAAAAATCAGAGTATTACGAATAAAAACTATTTTCGATTGTTACATACAAACTAAAAACACGGTATTAAACTGATGTGTAGTATAAAGGTTTCACTTACAGCGGAAAATCAAAATAAGCATAAAGTAAATAGCTAAGTAGCAACATGTTTTTCTTAAATAAATAAACAATAGAAACAATCACCGTCCCGATGCCACAAAGTACGTATCAGAGCTTACTCCTCTAAAGTGAAGTACACCGACTTCACTGACCATGCACTCAACTAGTCCTAATCACCTGCACATTACCAACATATGGGTATCATTCAAACATAAGGGGTGAGATACTTACACCAACAAAAGGGAAAAATATTAATAATAAAAGAAAGTATCATCAAGTAATTCACCACTTCTCATCAATCAACAATTAAATAAATACACCGAAACACATAATGATATTATACACACAAAGAACAACTTATACAAATGATACTTTGCCAACTCTATGCATGTGGTACCATTTATCGATCCCTGTTTCATGATCCACTTCCCGTCAGAACTCTCGAATCCTATTTCATGGTCTAGTATGATCCCTATTTCATGATCACACCCTCGACCTCTGTTTCATGGTCACGTACGATCCCTATTTCATGACTGCACCAGCATCACCATAACTCCATTTTGAATTTGAATGGATATACCCTACCTTGGTACACCATCCCCAAATATGCAGATTCCATGCACCATCAATGACAATATGTATGTCTACAACAACTACTTCATGAAGTCAACATCAACACAAAATATATCAACAACTACTATAACACATAACAACATCAACTACATACGTCAACAGCTACAACAACATATAGCAACATCAACGTCATGTAACATCAATAACAACAACACATAGCAACATTAACAACAAGTATACATACTAACTCATGTTCATATTAACTTATATTCATTGTCTCTCTAACCAAGCTCATAACATCCCCATATGTGTTCCTAACATCACTACATCAATCTCCATCTGTAAATATGTTAAATAAAGGATTTTAGAAAAAAAATCAGAATAAAAATAATTTATTTTTCATTCCAGGACTCGCTAAGCGAGCAACTCTCTGCCAAGAAGGGTTCAAAATTTCCACACACTCGTTAAGCGAGCTGCAGCTTGCTATGCAAGGACTGCGATTTATGCAGTTTTCCTTCTGCAAAACAGCTCGACCCTGTTATGATACCTATACCCAAAAACCCCTCTTAAGGCCATAAAACACAAAATTTTCACCATACTCCATATAATTGATCATCTACTCAATCAATTATCACAATATCAACAATTTCCAATGACCTAACATACTTTTTCATCAAAATTCTCCCAACCTCATGTTTTCTACTCAACAATCTTATGCCTAATATTCCTATTATAAAACCCTTAGGAGATGAAGAAATCCCGCCCTTACCTTAACTTGAGGAACGATATCCTGCTCCTAGCCGAAATCTCCTCTTCAAGCTCTTGCCCTATCTCCTTCTTCTTCCTTTGTTCGCATTCTCCCTCATGATCAGTTTTCACGATATGATTCTCTTTTTCCTAAATTCCAAACATAACTCTTAGACCCCAACTAAGGATTTCTCATCTCGCCCTCGTTATTCCTCCACCAAATTACCATCTTACCCCTTTCCCTTCATATTCCAATTTTTTATTTATTTATTCAATATAATATAATTTATTTCAATTCATATCATATTAAATAATGCCATACTTTCTTCCACACACTACCAACTTCACATCACACATAATATACAACAATTTCAATTATTTAAATTAAATAATTAAATAAATAATTAGGGCGTTACATAGACTATGGTGCTGAAGGTCCCAACATTTAGATGAGTCATTACACTTGGTAATTGTATATTAGCATTTGGTACCTCTCAAAGTTAGTGATAAAGCTCGAAGTTGTTCGTATTGCAGAAAGTAAATTGTATTGTATTATCGGTTTGTCAGCTAGAGTCTACAAGATTGCAAGGCTCAAGAAAATCTGGAGTACTTTATGGATGCCTACTCCTAACTGCTCTATTAGTACATAGCCTCTTGAAGACTCAAAGGTTAAATGCATTACACACTGGGTTTAAATTCTTCTTGCTATCTATCTTTAACGACTAATTTTCTATAAAGGCTATAAATATGGCTGAAGGTTCAAGTTGAACCTTTAATAAGGATTCTTCAGAAGAAGGAGTAGCAACATCAAGCAATTATCAACACTATTGTAATATGTTGATTTTCTATTTGTAGGCTTTAATTGTAAAAGCCTTAAGATTTCTTAAGTTCTTTAGGTATTTTTTTATGGTGATTTCCCATACCTATGATATTTGTATCATATACACCTTGTTCTCTATTGTTTTGGGTTTGTTCAGCAGTTTAGATCAAAGTCTTTGGCTATGTAGTTAAGTAGAAGTCTTGTCTCATTTTGATTCAAGAAACAAGACTTGAGCCAAGATGCTTGAGCTATGTAAGTCTCTTGCTAAGTGATTAAGTTGTAAAAGTCTTAATTAGCAAGGCTGATTGAGCAGAAGTCTCGAGCCAAGAGTCTTAAGCCACATAAGTCTCATTGCTTAAGTGCTTGAGCTGTAAAAGTCTTATTCAACTAGGCTTATTGAGCAAGGGAAAGTCTTCGTCTGAGGGGCGTGAGCAAGAAGTCTCGAGTGCAGCTTGAGCAAGGAAGTCTCAATCTGGATGACCTTTGGAGCAAGTGGCCTGGTCAGAGGATATGAGCTAGGAAGTCTCAAATAGATTGACCTTTGAAGTAGTGGTCTCGGTCAGAAGGTGTGAGAATAAGTCTCAGACAGTGGTTCTGAGCAAATGTAAAAGACTTATGTAGAAGCATAAGCGATTGTAATCATGAGGTGATTATAATGAAAATCTCTTTCAAGGAAAGGGGATTGAAGTGCTCCTACTTATGGGAGGAACCAGGATAAATCTTTTGTGTCTTATGTTGTTATTTATTTACTTTTGTTAACACTGCTGCTAAGAATTAAAACAAAATCTGAACACCAGTTCTGATTCCAAAACTCTAATCAGAAGCTAAAATAAGAAAACGTGAAACACAATTCAACCCCCTTTCTTGTGTACTTTTCACACCTTCATATTGCACCCCCTTCCAATATATGTTAAATTTTATTTTTATTTGACATGCCATTTCTCTCATAAAGTGATTTTCATCTTCATCCTCCTTATCAAGTATTTCTTTCACCTTCCAAATTTCTGAAAAATACAAATTTGTAGTCGGGTACTCACTACCTACATTTATAATAATATTTATAGTAAACTATTTTAAGAATAATAAAGCACAAATAAAATTTGATAAACTACATAAGATCACATGAGAAGCACGATTAAACACTTCTATAAGTTTATAAACTTAAACACAAACTTTCTCAAGTTTATTCCATTTTTCAAGTGAAGGGTGTAACACCCCAAAATTTGACCTTTCATTCTCATAGCATCTAAATATCATTTTCATACATTGCATTGCATTCATAGCATAGAAAGATGAATCATATCATTCATAGTTTGAAGCATAGGGCATGTGGTCAGTGATTTGCAAAGTTTTGATCGTTCAAAGCCAAAGAATAAGAGCCAAGGTTCTCCCAACAAGCCTCAAGGTTTCTCACATCCCACACAATATCAAATTATTCCTCAAGCCATTGAAAGAGGTGGATTGCTCAAGGAATTGCACCAATGCAACATCTTCTTAGCAAAAGGGCCAAAAATTAGGGTTTGAGATTCAAGAGGTTTTCTGATGATATTTTGGTCCGAACTTGATTTCAATGTTTTCTATATGTCATCAAGTATCTTAGGATGAGAGGTTATCCATTGGATCATTCCAGAAGGTTTCCAATTGGTCAGTTACTTGAAAATCAAGAAAATGGGGAAAAGTCAACTAAGTAGAGGAAAAAGTCAACTCCTGACTTTTTAGGTCAAAATCATGTTCCACAAGTTAAATATGACTAATTGTTGAAATTTGATCAAGAAAATTCCAGAAATTCATGAAAAAAATCAAGAAATCACAAAACTGCCAAAAATAGAAACTTAAGGTTTCTAAATATGGCAACTTTTGGCCATTTTGGGATTCACTTCCAAGCATTCTTTCTCCAAGATAAATGCTTCAAAATTCAAGCCTAAGTTGAGCTAATTAAAGATCACATCTTGAGCTTCAAATCCATAGCAAGAACATTTTCATTGGATCAAAATTGAGGGAGATATGATCAATCAAAGTTTGACAAAACTTGGGCAACCTTGCTAAGAAACTAAGTCCTGGGCATGCCAGATGCTGAGCATTTTGTCAAACACATGGTGTGCCACTTTCAATGCCAATTTTATCCATTAAGAGGACTTCAAATGAAAATATTTTGAACATCAAAGTTGTTCATCTTGATCTCCTTTACAACTTTGATGTTTGGAGATTTTTTATTTGATAAATGTATAAAGAGATATGAAGCTTTAAAGAAAGGGTCTTGAAACTAAATTTGCCTTGGGCATCTTGCCAGGCACGCATACTACCTTTACCACCCAATATGCAGTCTTGCTCAAGTATTTTCATTGACATTTTCAAGTGTCATAGGGGTCTTATTTCATCTTGAAACAAACTACAATATTGTTCAATTTCATGCCCTTGATCATTTTCCACCAAAATCTCATCATTTCATCCCATAATCATAGAGACGTTCATCCCAAAACTTCACAATTTTCATTGTGTCTTGCTGCCATAGAAGGACATTGCATTGTTTTTGCCCTGGATTTACATTAGTTTGCACACACTCCCTACATCTCACTCTTATTTCCCCATTTGAACAAGAAAAATACTTACATACATGCATATACACCATCCTCCATGCACCAATGAGTGTAATACCTCAAAATTTGCCCTCATATTTATTCCCTCTACTGGCCTATCGTTTTGCATTCATCTGCATTTCTCATTAATCATTAACAACATGCTATTGCATTTCATTGTTTTCATAAGGCATGAGATCAGTGTCTCCCGAAGGATCAGTTTATTCCACTAGTTTGGGTTTTTCTACTTCAATTGATCAGGTTATAGGGATTACGGAATTAGGGTCCGGTATTCATATCTATCAGATGAATTCGAGGAATTCCATCATTTGCTTGCAAAGCTAATCAGGGTTTCACGGCAGAGGACTGTTGGTTGGTGGTACAAGAGATCAAGGTACAGGTCCTTATGGTGAGCAGGGTATTGTGGTTGTAATATGAGTGAGGTTGGGATTTGGAGGTTGGATTTAGATTTTTCAGTTGGCCTAAAGTTGGTTATGCAAATCATTTGGATTTCAACAATCTGTCCTTTGTTCACATTTTGTTCAACATCCAAATCGCACATGTATGCCTTGTGGTAATTCATTGTCCGCATTAAAATGGAAACTTTGTACTTGGTGCAATTATATTTAATATTGGTGATAGAATAATAAAAGGTGATTCTCCAAAATTTAAAGTTGCAATATACAAAGGGGTTGGATGCTACTAGTTTGTTTTGGTGCTGATGTATTAGCTGCTGTTGATCAAGCCATTAGTGAAGGTGTCGACTTAATATTTGTTCCTGTTGGTGGAAGTACTAGTATAGATTATCAAGAAATTATTACTGATAAAGTTTCAATAGGTGCATTTCATGCATTTGTTAAGAAATATATCATTGGTTGTTTCCGCAGGAGGTGACGGGCCTATCCATGGAAGTGTGATTAATGTTGTTCCTTGGTTGTTCATTTTGTTGCTAGTACGTTAGATAGAGATTTCAACGGTTCTATTACCATTGGTAATAAGACGATCGCGGGTGCGAATCTTTTGCTAAACTTGCCACCCAACAAGTTCTATTGTAAAGCTCTACTAATGTGAAATTGGAAAAAAGGGACAAGAGAGACGTGGCATGCATTAAAGAAAGGAAAATAAATTCAGTTGCAAGGAGAGTTAGTTTTTGAGAAATCAATTGCTAATTTATGGAAGAATATCTCTTTATTAGTTACTATGCCAAACATCAGACAACAAGAGGACATAACGTGGATGCAATTCCAGCGGATATGAAGTCAAGCACTAAAGATTGGATTGGCAAAAGCAAAAGAAAAGAAACAATCTATAATAAAAAATGAACAGAGCAGTCTATAAATAAGGGTCGGTCCAGTTATGGCCTCACATTCAGGACCATTACAACCATAAGAAATGATAACAAATGATAACAGCTATCCCGTGAAGGATTTGATACATTATTGGTGAATCCAGCTGCTTATTGGTGAATCCAGCTGCTTACGTTTCAGGACATGGTCAAGTTTGTAGTTGTGCATCTAGATGTTTGTGTGTGGGAGGAAGCAAGTGATTTATTGCTGAGTTTTATCGCCCCAAAACCTACATAATATCAACGAAAATTTCCATTAATAACAAAAGAACAATTCAAGTCCAGGAATCGCGTCAATCTCTAGTTCCCTGCAGAAATGCGAGGATTAATAATTATGCGACGTAGGGAAAGAGTTAATGGAAAAGACGAATAAAGAGTCAAACTTGACATAGCTTGAAGCTAATCGGCCCGCATTGCTTCTAGTTTTCAGCCGCGTCCAGATAAACAACATTCACATCATTCAGATTAACATTCATATTCACCTTCACTGTGTCCTGCATAAGCTGCGACAGAACACGCAATAATCAATATGACATGGAATAATCAAAAGTGAGTGAGAACACAGAAAGATAAGAGTAATTCGCAATTTCAGATTCACACCATATCAGAAGAGTATATATGAACATGAATTCTACAATGATTCAGAAGATAAGGTGGAGGAAGAAAGATAGGATTAAACGATACCGTAACCTTGAACCAGGTTCCACAAGAATCATAACCAACCTTCATCAAACTTCAACAGGATTCAGCCAATGGAACTCAGACCCTGCACACAAAGAGAATCAGGTTGCAAAATGAGTTTAAAACATAAAAAATAGAAAGTGAATAATTGAAAAAATACAGTTACACAAATAGCGGAAAACAGAAGCATTTACACCAGAGAAAGTTCAAGAAGATCAGTTATAAATATAACTGATATGTAGTAGAACCAGAATCAACAAATAGTCAAGGAAAGTTAGTTGCAGTGATGGTTAATTCAGTTATATTCACAAGTCAGTTAGGAAAATCACAAAAAACAGAGAATCAAAAAATCCATAACTGAAGTCCACAACCGAATCCTAACAGAAAGATTCTAGAACTCACCTGAAAATCTTCCAGAAGGATCCAGAAGATCAACTTCTATAAGATCAGAGGCATCACTCTTCATTAAGCTCTCTCTTCACGATTTTTTTTCAATCTTCACCATTTTCTTCTCCACTCTTCATCATTTGCTTCTTGACATTTTCTCTTCCATTTTTCAGAACCCTTCACTCATCTCTCTCGGCCTTTCCCCAATATTCACCATTCTTCTTCATATTCTTCTCCTACACCTTCTTCAATCTTTCCCCTAAACTCTCATTTTCGGATTCCATCTTCTGCTTCTCATCACAACTTCACTTCATTCCCCTTTCTTCTTTCATACCATTCATTCAATCCTCAACTTGACTTTGTTTTTCTTCTTGGCAATCCCAACTATCTGCACCAATCACCTGCAAGAGAAAGCAAAGAACATAAAACTGCAGAGAGGATTGACAAACAATGCAGTGAGAGTTGTGAATTCGGAAGCAAGACAATAACGAAGCAGCAATCAAGAACACATTGCACCTTCATCGAATCCGCGAAATTCAAGAGCAAGGATTTCACCGCACGTCATTACCGGCTTCAGTTGGATTCTTCGACATCAACGGAATCGTGAATTCATTATTCTTCATCATCGAACGCAACGACCGAAAGAAGCTCGATAACAACATTGGAATCAAACTGCTTCATCTTCGTCGTTCTTCTACAACCGTGACATCATATTCATCACACATTGGTCATTGTCTTCATCAACGGTTCAAACGTTACGGATCCGTCAACGAATCGCATCAAGTATACCATCCTCCTTATATGTTGAAGGTACACACATCTTGAACCGTTTCTCTGTGTTTTGACCTTCTGAGGTGAGATTGTGAGAGGCCGATTGCCGAATTTGTGTAGAAGAGGGATTAGGTCATGCTAGGGTTTCTTTCGTTTGTATTGAGGGATGTTATGTTTGGGTTATGGTGAGGACGAGAGATCGATGAAGGTTATGGGGGCTTCAGGTAGCTTAGGTTGTTGGAGGTGCGGAGGAGCTAGGAAGAAGGGGACGAAGGTGGTGGTGTTTCAATTGGTGAAGAAGAGAGTGGGGTTTGTGGTGGCGAGACGAAGAAGGAGACGAAGAAGAAGGTGAAACCGAGGGAGTTTGCGGCGGGTTGTATGAAGAAGAAGGTGGAGAATTAGGGTTAGCGGCGGAAGAGATAAGAAAAAGGAGGCTAGGGTTTTGTTCTTGTTCTTTTTGGTTTTATTTATCTGATGTTAATTTTGTGTTTAATGTAAATTATAAGTGTAATTTTGGGAATAATTCATAATTAAATCCATTTAATCAACATTAAAACCCATTAGCAGCCATTAATCGTTTTGATTCATTTATATTAATTGTTTAAATTTTAGATTCTTGAAGATAAGGATAAGGCTTTTGTTTTTGTTGTTGCTATTTGCACCCGCCTTCTAAGGCCCATCACGAAATCAACATAGCAATATCACTCTTCTCACCCCCCTGGTTTCTAGCGCAATTGGGCTTAACCCTTTTGCTATCCGCGCCTCCCATTCTGAGCCCATCATAAAACAACTTAAGAAAATTTGCTATTTGCACCCTCAGCTATTCCTGCGTTTTGGGCCTTGTCCGTGCGCTATCTACACCTCCATTTTAAGGCCCATTGCATAATCAACTATAAAAAAATACTAAATGCACCCCCTCCAATTTTCTTTTTAGATTTAAATTTTAGTTTAATATAGTTTAGAATTAAATCCAATAAAAATAGTAAAAATCATTAGAAAATTCTACAAAAATTCCAGGAGACAAATAATTCAATTTAGAAATTTTTGACATTTTTATTTTCTGAATTTGGCATTATTTTCAATTTAATTCTGAATTTTCTTTCAATTAGCTTTTATTGAATTCCTTTAACTACACTTGTTTTTGTTCATTTTATTTTTATGACTTCCAGCAACTTTTTTGACCCATTCTTTTTTCTGTAATTAGAGGACTCATAATAGTTCTTAGGATATTTTTAGTGGATTTTTTAGGACCTTTTATCTTAGGTTTTAGTGGTGTAATCCTTAGGAATTAGTGGTTAATTCTTAGTTGAAATCAATTAATTTTTAGGCATAGGAAAAATAGGATTTTTTAGGATCCCTTTTAATATAATATTATAGATAGTATTAGGTCCCTATAGTTTAATTTTCATATTTTTTCCAGAAGTTTTAATATATTTTAGAATATTAGTTCTTAGGCTTAGTTTCATATAATTCTCATTAGTTTAGGCCATTAAAAAATAAAGTACAAAAAACATGGTTTAGTTTAAATTTAGTCTTAGAGTTTAATATAGGCTTAGATTAGTTTAAATTGAATTTGTAGAATGGGCATTAGGTTTGATTTAGATTTAGAACTTAGGCTTAAAGTTTCCTTTTCATTAGAACTAGAATAAATAAAAATAGACTATTTTTAGGTCATGCCTTTAATGGTTTTGTTTAGAAGTTTATTTCTTAATTCAATTTCATTGTTTTTGCTTTATCTTGATTTTACAACTTGTATAGGCTTCCCCATTGTTCTTAGAATCAACTTAACTTCATTAAGAAGTAAGTTGAATTCTAGTAGTTTCAAGTTCTCATTAGGAATAGAAAACCTCATTAACCATAGGATCTCCCTTTTGTATATGATAACTAACTTAGGGTTGTGTCTTAGTCCCCTTAGTTTGTCCTTTTTCAACTTGAGTCACTCTTTCTCATCTCAAAAGAAAAGCAATAAAACACTTAATAAAAACCGAACAATCTTGTACGACACGAGACTTTGTTGCGGAGTGTTTATACGCGTCCTGTTTCGGGGCGAGGTGTAAATGCTTCCCGCGATGGATAGGTCTTAGTACAAGACCGTTCACAAACAAATTCAAAACACTTCTCATAAAAGACAAAAACAAACAACAAGCGACTATCCTGCAGGAACTTCTCTTCTCATTTCATTCACTCACAACGCGAACTTGCGACGACTTGTCACACATGCAAGACGGTAAACGCACTCGTACCAGACGAGCCTGCAACACCTGAGCATAGACATACGCAGTTTCAGCTGTAAAAAACACAAACAAAGAGTTCCCGCCTAGGTTAGGCGAACTACGTCAATTCTGATCCTCATTATCCTGATGAGGTACGTAGGCAGCGGGGTAGGGCCCGTTCGAGCACATTCTTTATTTTCCCTACATTTCCCCCTTTCTTTCCATTTTCTTATTCATTTCTCATTCCAGTTCCAATTAGCGGTTTTATTCAGCAACATTTATATTTTTCTCACCCTTTGAAACCAAACAAGCAAGCGTGGATCCCGTCGGGTACGACGGACGATCTGGGGTGCTAATACCTTCTCAGGTCGTAACCGACTCCCGAACTCAGATCTTTGGTTCGCAAGGCCTCGTCCTTTCCTTCTTCCTCAGGTTTGTGCAACATTACCTTTCCCATTCATTCGGGGTAAAAATGTCTGGCTGGCGACTCTACCTTTCCGCGCCACTTTCGCGTTTGTACTAGGATGAAAATCCTGGGAGCGACAGCTGGCGACTCTGCTGGGGACTAACCTGATTCTTCTGGTTCCCTTTGTAGAGTCAATCCTAGCGCCTGTTTGGTTTTGTTTCTTTGGGTGTTTATTTGTTTGATGCTGAGTGCTTTAGTTTAGCTTTACTGTTTTCATTTACAGTTTGTACATTACAGCTTTACTTTACCGCATTTATTTACCGCTTTCAGTATTTTATTTTCCATGCATCATATTATACTGGACTGTCTGGCTGTGCTGGTTTTCATTTTTTCTGTGGGATGGGAGTTACTGAGAGATAAGACAAATACCCGGCTTGAGTGCACCATAGGATTAGCGTGGACACGTTGTGCTCGCATGGTTACATGATGAGTGGTGATGTGTTCCACACCCAGGTTGCGACTGTCTTGGGACTATTCTGTGTGGGGGTTCTTCCCCACTTCAGGGTACAACCTTGATGGTTATGTGCAGCTGGGGACCGATCATTGAGAACCTTAATGGAAACAACCCTCTCCAGTGATGACAGTGGCAGACCACATTTGTTGGCAAACCCACTCGCATCCGAGGGCCCATTGGGAACTCGCATAGGATGGCTTGGTTCTCTCACAAGAATTCAGTTAAAGCAAAACTGTTCGTATGACGATAGTATTGTACCCTTCGGGATGAATGTACTATTGTTTCTTGAGTCAGTGCTTGAAGCTGGAGACTTGTGAGGGATGCTTGTTTTTCCGGACTCAACTGAGACCTCCCTGAGTAGTACATAATGCCAAACCGATTCCCTGATTTGGTCATGAGCCATTTCTCGGAGATGGTGAACGTATTATTGCTATTCGGCTTTGAGAGTCCGTGATGTTGACCCGAGTAGCACACCCGTGAGATTGGGAGGGGTTTACAGGTTTGCAGGAACCCTGGTACCTTCAACATACCCACTTTGCCTTTGGTTCAGTTTTGTGATCTGGATTTTTGTTCTTAAGTTATGGATCCCGGATCAGAGGGACGATTATTGTGATATCTGGATTTTGAGACCTTGCACCGACACCTGATTATATGACTGGCACATCACAGACACTTCACTGATCACATGCCTTGTCTTGCATAAACATCATATCATCATTAATCATTTGTGTTTCTTTTATTCTCAGGGTCTACATTTATTCCCGGTTCCTGGCCATATTATTGCTTCAGAATGGAAGACGTCAAAAAGAGAACTGTGCACTACAAATTCTTCGATACTAAGATGGACCTGATCAACCAATTGGTGTCTCTGATTACCCCGGGTCATTTGAGCTACTTCAAGGAAAAGTATGGTGATATTCTGGATCTGGTATTCAACTTGGATAGTTCTCAGAGAAGCGCCATTCACACTTTGTTGCAGTATTATGATCCACGGCTTAGGTGTTTCACATTTCATGACTTTCAGTTGGGTCCTTTGCTGGAAGAGTATGCTGAGATTATGGGAGTTTCAATCAAGGATCAGCTTCCTTTTAACTCGGAGATGACAAGACCTACTCACGATGACATTGCTAAGGCTCTTTATTTGAGCCCATCAGAGGTGTCTTCTAATCTGGTTTCCACCAAAGCAGGAGTACTTGGATTTCCTTTAGAGTTTCTGGTCAAGAGAGCTGAAGAATGTGTCGTCGAGAAGCAGTGGGATTCAGTTTGTGCCATCTTGGCGTTATCTGTGTATGGGATAGTTTTATTTGCCGATATGGACAAATTTGTGGACATGAATGCCATTCATTTGTTTGTGTTGAAGAATCCGGTGCCCACCCTCTTAGGTGATTTGTATTATTCTGTGCATTACAAGAATGAGAAGAAGCGAGGAGGTCTTGTTAGATGTTGTGCTCCTTTATTCTACAAATGGGTTATGAGACACTTGCCTACTACTGAGAGTTTTACAGATCCTAATTCTACTTGGGCTCAGAAGCTGAGTACTTTGTCTGCTGGAAATATCAGGTGGTTTACTTTGAGGTTGAAAGGAAGGAATTTCATTACCAGTTGTGGTAATTATCCTAATGTGCCTTTGTTAGGAGTATCAGGATGTATTAATTACAATCCCATCTTCTTAAGAAGACAGTTAGGGTATGCGCTCAAGGAGGTTCCTGATGAGTCTGAATTATTCCAAACTTTCTATTTTCCGGTAAAAGACAATTTTCCTTTGGTCCAAAAAGCTGCAGGTTCCTGGAAAGTGATCAAGAGAAAAGGTATAGCATGTCTGGGCAAGAGCAACAATCGAATGTTTCCTGAATTTGAAGCCTGGATAAAGAAGGAGGTTCAAGCGGCTCTAGTTCCTTTTTCTGTGCCAACTCCACCACCTGCTACGGTGCCTTTGGAGGAATATCAGAAGTTAGAGGCTTTGGTTAAGCAACTTAGGGTTGAAAATCAAGAGGCTCTTAATTCTTGTCAGAAACTGATGATCCAGAATCGCCGATTAGAAGATAGAGCTGTGCAAGCCGAGGAAATAGTCCGTCTCAAGCAGAAGGACTTTGAAGATAGAGAGCTCTACTTCCGAAAGAAAGGGTTAGCTGAGACTCACAAGACGGCCCAGCGCCGAAGAGAGAAGAAAGATCTTAGCGAAGCCAATGAAGCTGTTACGTTATGGCAGGAGAAATGGGACGAAAATTTGAAGAAACAAAAGGAGTTAGACGCCAAGCACAAGCAGGAAATCAAAAGTCTTCAGGATTCTTTAGATGGGCAGAAAGAACTCCTCAAGAAGGCTTATCATCAAGAGAAAGACCGTCTCCAGCGTGTAGCAGAAAGCCAACAGGCAATGAAGGAAGCTCAAAAGGAAATTGAAGACTTGAAGTTGAAAGCTGATGTGAAAAGGTCGAAGGCCGAGTCGAGTCAAAGCAAGGAGAATGAGGCAGCATTCCTACAGCAGATCGAGGAGTTACACACTTCTTCTGATACGAGGGACCTCCTCATTCAGAAGCTCATCCAGGAGCCCGGTCATCCAGATGTAGTTCAGCTGTTCCAGAACGTCAAACGCCTTAGCTGGAGATTGAAAGATATAGAGTTCCCTAGGGTTTAATTTCATGCTATTGTACTTGGATTACCCACAAGCTTGTTGTGGGATTCCCTATATTTGATGTACTTTTGTTATTGTGGTTGGCACCCTTCGGGGACTTTGTATTTTCAAATTCCAGTTTATATGATTGATTTGTTCTGGATTTCTTGTTCGTTATTTGCACCGACACGGGGTAATGAGCACCAATTCTTCACAGCCGTCATTATGTCTGAATATTACTTGGGTCTTCTTCCCAATTCTTATCTTCTTAATGCCAGGACCAGAAATAGGAAAATACTCGGGAATAAAAGGAACACATTGCATTGCATACACATCATTTGCATTTTGTCTTTGTCTTTGCAGGTTTTTCTTCGGGGTGTTTAATTTATCTGTGTTCAACAGGCAAAGATTGCGAGAGCCGCCAAGACCCGGTACCTACGACAAAATATCCCTCATCGGTACGCGACCCGCAGCAATCAAAGAACAGCAATGGACACCATGCAGACAGAACTCAATGAAGTCCGTACCAAGATGGCAGAATTTATGACCCTAATGCAAGGGATGGCCCAGGGGCAGCAGGAGCTGAGAAATGCAATTCAAGGGTTAGCTCCTCCTAACACTAATGCTCAGGCAACCACTTCCGGCGGACTAGGGGGTCCTCCCAACACTAGCAACGGCCCAAGTGGACCTCATGTTCCAGATCCAGCTATGGCTACGTATGTTCCTGTGCACGACAGGCAGGAAGACCAATTCCAGTACTTCAATAACGATATGGGTTTCGGCGGTGACGGAAATCTTAATGACTTCTTGGTGCTTGCAGAGAAGGTTAAGGCCCTTGAGTGCAAAGACACTTTGGGGATTGACGTGTCAGACATGGGTTTAGTACCTGGGGTGGTCATTCCACACAAGTTCAGGCCACCAGCATTTGATAAATACAACGGCAGCTCTTGCCCGAAAACTCACCTACAGGCCTTTTACATGAAGATTGCGGCCCACACGCGAGACGAGAAACTCTGGATGTACTATTTCTAGGATAGCCTCTCCGGAGGATCCTTGGAGTGGTACATGAAGCTGGAGAGAAGCTCTATTAGAAGCTGGAAGGATTTGGGAGAGGCCTTCCTCAGACAATATCAATACAACATTGACATGGCACCTAGCCGTACTCAGCTTCAAAGCTTGACACAGAGGAGCTCGGAGAGCTTCAAAGACTATGCACAGAGGTGGCGTGAGGTGGCCGCCCGAGTGCAACCACCTTTACTGGAAAGAGAGATGGTCGACCTATTCCTGAATACCCTCCCAGGGCATTTCATGGAAAGATTGGCTGGTTGTTCCTCAAGTGGCTTCTCGGACATTATCTTGACTGGAGAAAGAATTGAAAGCTGGCTCAAACAGGGGAAAATTCAAAATGGAAGCGCTTCGGTGTCTGGTATCAAGAAGCCCTTTGTGAAAAGGAGGGAAGGAGAAACAGGTGCAGTGTACGCACAGAGGGGAATGATTCACCCAGGATATTATCAGCAAGTGGCCCTTGTCACTATTTCAACTCCACCCGTTCAACAACAGGTCCAGCCTCCACAGCCGCAGTGCTCACAAGGGTATCAGCCAAGAGCCCCTCGTCCGTACTACTCTCAGAGGATGAAGGATAGACATATTGAAGCTCCACCAATGTCTTACTCCCAACTTTTGAAGAATCTCCTACAGCTTCAAATGATTCAACTCCAGACCTTGCAACCTCCGAAGCCAGGCCAAATTCCTGAAGGTTATGACTTAAATGCTAGATGCGAGTTTCATTCTGGAGCTCCCGGCCATAGTACTGAGAATTGTAAAGCATTGAAGCATGTTGTTCAGGACTTGTTGGATTCTAAAGCGATCATTTTCGCTCCCTCTCCTAATATGCTGCAAAATCCCATGCCTCCTCACAGGGGCACGGTTGGTGCAATTGGTGAAGGGGAAAACTTGAATTTGGTGGATGATGTAGATGACTTGCAGACTTCATTGGTTGCTATCAAGGTTTGTTTGTTGAAGAAAGGTATCTTCCCTGGGTGCGAGGAGGATTGTTCAGAATGTACTGAAGCTACCAACGGTTGTAAACGATTGAAGGCCGGAATTCAAGGCATGATCGATGAAGGAGTGCTGCAATTTGACAAGATTGTAAAAGAAAGTGAAGTATCCACAGTAACTATCTTTTATGATCCATCCCAAGTTCCTTCACGAGCCAGAGCGGCCCCGATAACCATTACCACCGCTGGACCCATAATGTACCAAAGTGACAGAGCTGTTCCTTGGAATTATGGTGGCGAAGTGTACTGTAACAGCCAGAAGCAAGAGTTGGCCACGACTAGTATAACCCCAGCTCAAGTAGAAAATGTTGGAGTAGGGGGTTTTACTCGAAGCGGAAGATTGTTTGCGCCTGAAACACTGAGAAACAATGTGATACCACCCAGAGATACTGCTGAAGCCCAAGCCAGAACCAGAGGGAAGCAACCAGTAGTTGTCAATGATCCAACTCCATCAACTGATCCGGACCTCACCTTTGATAAAGAAGCTGAAGAATTCCTGAGGATCATCAAGAAGAGTGACTACAAGATCGTGGACCATCTGCAACAGACGCCGTCGAAGATCTCCATCTTGTCCTTGCTTATGTGTTCCGACTCTCACAGGAAAGCTCTCCTGAATATTCTGAATAAGGCATACGTGCCTCAGGATATTTCTGTAAACCAGTTAGAAACGGTTGTGTCCAGCGTCAATGCCAGTCATGGATTGGGTTTCACAGACTTGGATTTGACTTCTGATGGGCGTGCTCACAATCGGGCACTGCATATCTCTCTGGAATGTAAAGGTGCAGTACTCTCCCATGTGTTGGTAGATACTGGATCATCTTTGAACGTATTGCCCAAGAAAGCACTGATGAAGTTGGACTATGACGGAGTGGTTCTAAAGCCCAGTGATCTAGTAGTTCGAGCATTTGATGGGTCGAGAAGATCGGTGTTTGGAGAGGTGGAATTACCTATCAAGGTAGGTCCACAAGTCTTCAATACCACGTTCTACGTGATGGATATACAACCTGCATATAGTTGTTTACTCGGAAGACCTTGGATACATTCGGCAGGTGCGGTGTCGTTTACACTCCATCAGAAGTTAAAGTTTGTATGGGAGGGTCAGATTGTGACTGTCAGTGGGGAAGAAGATATTTTTGTTAGTCATCTCGCCTCATTCAAATATGTGGAGATGGATGGCGAAATAGTTGAGACCCCATGTCAAGCTTTTGAGCCCTTGAAGTCTGAGCAAGCATCCGCAGTAGCAAATTCTCCTGAAGTACCGAAGAAAGGGGTTTCCATATCCTCTTATAAACAAGCGCTTGAATTGGTGGAATCTGGAATACGAGAAGGCTGGGGCAGTCCGGTAGAAGTGCCAGAAAAGAAAGACATGTTCGGGATTGGCTATCACCCTGGAAGATCTTCGTCCGAACCAAGTGTTAAAGGTTGTCAGAGCCCAGTTACTTTCACAAGCGCGGGAGTGGTAGACTACGAAAACATCAGTGTTGTACAGGATGACATTGTCGATAGTGATTGTGACTTAGATGAATGGATCAGGCCCGCCGCTCCAGGAACTCAGCTTAGCAACTGGACATCGGAAAGGCTTATTTCGGTCACCTCTTTCGAAGAGTAATAATGTTTTGTTTCTATTTTTCCTGTATTAAAGCACTATGTCTTGCCCGAGGCATAGTGGCTCTTTGTAAGGGTTCATTTGTTCATTAACACAATCATAAATAAAATGGACGTTTCACATTCATTCATGTTGTTCTCTGTCTTTCATTTTTTACTTTTATTTTTCAAAAAGAAAGAAAAGTTTTAAAAATGGCAATGTTTCTCATTTTCTCAAGTTGTTGCTAAAGCCTTGCATGAATCATCATTCATGCAGGTGCTTGTCACCGGATTTTATCAATGACGACCCTGTTATGGCTGAGTATGACTTCGACAATCCAATTTATCAAGCCGATGAGGAAGGTGAAGAGGATTGCGATTTACCCGAAGAATTGGCCAGACTGCTTAAACAGGAGGAGAAGATGATTCAGCCGCACGAAGAAGTTGTCGAGGTAATAAACCTGGGTACTGAAGAAGACAAGAAAGAAGTCAAGATCGGAGCTGCATTAGAAGAATCTGTCAAGACTCGTTTGATGGCTATGCTTCGAGAATACGTTGACGTCTTCGCATGGTCCTACCAAGATATGCCTGGTTTAGACACTGACATTGTGGTACACAAGCTACCTCTCAGAGAAGGTTGTCCTCCAATAAAGCAGAAGTTGAGGCGCACGCGTCCTGACATGGCAATTAAAATAAAAGAAGAAGTGCAAAAACAGTTTGATGCTGGCTTCTTGGCCGTGACCAGTTATCCTCCGTGGGTTGCTAACATCGTGCCGGTTCCCAAGAAAGATGGCAAAGTCAGAATGTGTGTGGACTACAGGGATTTGAATAGGGCCAGCCCCAAAGATGACTTCCCTCTACCTCACATAGATGTACTTGTCGATAATACTGCTCAGTTTTACGTGTTCTCCTTCATGGACGGATTCTCAGGCTATAATCAGATCAAGATGGCTCCCGAGGACATGGAAAAGACAACTTTCATCACTCCTTGGGGCACCTTTTGTTACAAGGTCATGCCATTTGGTTTAAAGAATGCAGGAGCTACCTATCAAAGGGCAATGGTGACGTTGTTTCACGACATGATCCATCATGAAATTGAGGTTTATGTCGATGACATGATAGCAAAATCCCAAACAGAGGAAGAGCACTTGGTTAACCTAGCAAAATTGTTTGACAGGCTTCGGAAGTTCAGACTGAGGTTGAATCCGAATAAGTGTACCTTCGGGGTTCGTTCTGGCAAGTTACTCGGTTTCATTGTTAGTGAACGAGGAATTGAGGTTGATCCAGCCAAGGTGAAAGCTATCCAAGAAATGCCTGAGCCGAAGACTGAAAAGCAAGTGCGTGGTTTCTTGGGGAGACTAAACTACATTGCACGGTTTATTTCTCACCTAACGGCCACGTGCGAGCCCATCTTTAAGCTTCTGAGGAAGAATCAGGCCATTAAATGGAACGAAGACTGTCAGCAAGCTTTCGACCGAATCAAAGAATACCTGTTAGAACCACCAATTCTTATGCCTCCAGTGCCAGGGAGACCTCTGATTATGTATCTTACTGTGCTGGAAGGATCAATGGGATGTGTGCTAGGTCAGCAGGACGAGTCTGGTCGAAAAGAGCACGCCATTTATTACCTTAGCAAAAAGTTTACCGATTGTGAGACACGATACTCACTACTCGAGAAAACTTGTTGCGCTTTGGCATGGGCTGCTCGCCGACTAAGACAGTACATGCTGACTCACACTACTCTCTTAATTTCCAAAATGGATCCTGTGAAATACATTTTTGAGAAGCCGGCTTTGACAGGAAGAGTGGCCTGTTGGCAGATGATACTCACGGAGTATGACATACAATACACTTCACAAAAAGCGATCAAGGGGAGTGTTTTGTCAGAATACTTGGCCCAACAACCGATCGATGATTATCAACCCATGAGGTTTGAGTTTCCGGATGAGGACATCATGTTCCTCAAGTCTAAAGACTACGAAGAACCACTTCCGGAGGAGGGGCCCGACCCTGAATCCAGATGGAAGTTGATGTTTGACGGAGCTGTAAACATGAATGGGAGTGGAGTAGGTGCTGTTATTATCTCGCCAGAAGGGGTTCACACACCTCTCGCCGCTCGGTTGACCTTCGAGTGCACTAACAATGAGGCATAGTATGAAGCTTGTATCATGGGGATCGAAGAGGCAATAGACTTGCGAGTCAAGAACCTTGAGATCTTCGGAGATTCTGCTTTGGTGGTAAATCAGGTCAATGGCAAATGGCTAGTTCATCAAGCTCGTTTGATTCCTTACCGAGATTATGTCAGGAGGCTGTTAACTTTCTTTACCAAATTCAAGCTGAGCTATGTTCCTAGAGACGAAAACCAGTTCGCCGATGCTCTCGCAACTTTATCGTCCATGATCAAAGTTTGTCGAGAGAATTTCGTGCCTCGAATTTCGGTCTCCCGGCTTGAAAGACCCGCTTATGTCTTTGCAGTTGGTGATGGTGAAGATAATAAGCCTTGGTATCATGACATCAAACAATTCCTGAAGGCTCAAGAATACCCGGCTGGGGCATCTAGTAAGGATAAGAAGACCCTTAGAAGACTGGCAGGAGGTTTCTTCTTGAATCAAGATGGTGTGTTGTACAAACGGAACTTTGACATGGTGCTGCTCAGATGTGTGGACAGACACGAGGCAGACTTGTTAATGCAGGAGGTTCACGAAGGCTCCTTTGGTACCCATGCTGGAGGACATGCCATGGCCAAGAAATTATTGAGATCGGGATACTATTGGATTACCATGGAATCTGATTGTTGTAAATACTCCTGTAAATGCCATAAGTGTCAAATTTATGCCTACAAGGTCCATGTGCCTCCGAATCCGTTGAGTGTCATGTCTTCACCATGGCCGTTCGCTATGTGGGGCATTGATATGATTGGAAAGATTGAGCCAACAGCTTCTAATGGTCATCGCTTCATCCTAGTTGCTATTGATTATTTCACGAAGTGGGTTGAAGCAGCTTCTTACACCAATGTCACTAAACAAGTGGTCGCTCGATTTATTAAGCGGGACATCATCTGCCGGTATGGAGTCCCTGAAAGGATCATTACTGATAATGGTTCTAATCTCAACAACAAGATGATGGCTGACTTGTGTCGAGACTTCAAAATAGAACACCACAACTCTTCTCCATATCGTCCGAAGATGAATGGCGCCGTCGAGGCGGCTAATAAAAACATCAAGAAAATTGTGCAGAAGATGGTTGTGACATACAAAGACTGGCACGAGATGTTACCCTTCGCGTTGCATGGGTACAGGACATCCGTACGTACGTCAACTGGGGCAACTCCATTCTCATTGGTGTATGGTATGGAGGCAGTCTTACCAATCGAAGTGGAAATCCCCTCATTGAGGTTGATGATGGACATCAAGTTAGATGAAGCTGAGTGGCTCCGATCCAGATATAACCAATTGAGCCTCATTGAAGAGAAGCGTCTAGCAGCTGTATGCCATGGACAGTTGTATCAGCGACGAATGAAGCAGGCTTTTGACAAGAAGGTGCGACCACAGAGGTACACGCCAGGAGATTTAGTGCTGAAAAGGATTCTTCCTCCTCTCAATGATCACAGGGGCAAGTGGACACCCAACTATGAAGGACCGTTCGTGGTTAAAAAGGTTTTCTCAGGCGGAGCCTTAATGCTGACAACCATGGACGGAGAAGACTTTCCATCCCCTGTCAACGCAGACGCAGTAAGAAAATACTTCGTGTAAAAAAGGACCCGCTGGATAAAAACAGAATAAAGATCCAGGCAAAAATGGGCATCCCGGCGAGCCAAAAAACAGAATAAAAGGCTCGGGCAAAAGTTAGGGAAATCTTGAAAAAAAAATGTACACCCGCTGAGTTGAAAAGCCACATCGGACAACTCAGGCAAAAAAGGGTATCCCGGTGGATTGAAAACCTGAAAGGGCGATCCACGCAAAAGAGGGATTAACACGAACGACTGCGATCTGCGAGATCCATAACCTACCTACAGTTGAGGCTATCCTAAGGGTTGAAAATCAGTTCACTTACTTTTTCTCAAAAGGCAGAGCGAGCGGAGCGTCTTGAAGACATACGAGTCATAACTGGGTTGAGACTTGATGAGATTCATTTCTCACATCGCCAATAGGATAGTTTGTTTTTCTTTTAGTTGTTCCCTCATTCCAGGGAACTGCTTCCTTTGTATTGCCTATTCAGGGCCACCTTTCCAAATCAATAAGAATTCAACTTCAGTCAATTGACTATTTTGCTTCTTTGTTTTTACTTTTTCATCTAGCATTGATTGATTGTGAAAACGTCTAGAAAATGGTAACTTGCATTTGTGTTATGAACATTTGAATGCTTTTCTAACTCGTGCAGGAGAATAGAAGCATTTAATATAACTCAGAAAGGGTGTAGAGATACCTACACAATGATTCATGCTATGAGCCTGGGGCAAGCAGGTCCCAAACTAATTCTCTATGTTGCAGGTACTATCGATTGTGTTCGCGCAGGTACAGGTACTGGTGTTGCTAACAGAGCTAAAGATTTATCCAGGATGGGCATTCCCTTTTGTTTGAACAGAAACAAGTATCTCCCGGGGTGTTGCCAATCATCCCCGGCCACGTGGAAGTTGAAATTTCACCCAGCAAGGTAGCAGAAGGTGGGTGTCATCCCCAAGCAGGAGTTTCCCTTCAGACAGGGGCAATTCTCAGCAGTATAAGGGTTTCTTTCCTCCCCAGTAAGGTGTTTCCTCAGCAGTGTCATGCCTTTGGTTCCCAGCCGAGCCAGGAAGTCCTCACTTCCCCACCAGAGTTCAAGAAGGGTCCACCTCCAGCAGGGTCTTGGCGCTCCAATCTCAAAGTCCAATTTATTTTTGGCAGTGGCGGCTATTCAGAGCCAGTGAATTATTAACAGCTTTCCCCGCAGAGTTGTTTCCTCCTCATCAGGACAAACCTGATCAATGCAGTGATCATCAGTTCCTCCCAGTCAAGCCATCTGGGATACTTGCAGTCTCCTTATCGGGAGACCCCTTTGCATTTGCATCTAGTAATCATCATTACATTTGCATCCTCCAAAGCGTAGCATTTCCATCATCATGGAGCATTACGCCATAAATCCAAACATATGCATACCAGCATGGGCCAGTTTTGAGGTATATTACATAAGACCCGTTACTCCTCCAATCAGATTGAAGTATTCCCCACAGAATGCAATCTCGTTTCCCAGGGTGGTGACTTCTACCAAGTCTTATTGTTATCCCCAGTTGAGTCTTGTTTCAGTACAACAATCTCATTCTTTCGCGTCTCCGTTTCAGTACAACGGTCGCGTCTCAGGTTATCATTTAAGTACAATGATCCTGTTTGCTTGGGCTCTCGTTTAAGTACAACGATCCCGTTCCTTTCGAGTTTCCATTTAAGTACAATGGTCTCGCCTTTGAGTATTGTTTCAGTACAACAGTCTCATTTTTTTTCGCGTCTCCGTTTCAGTACAACGGTCGCGTCTCAGGTTATCATTTAAGTACAATGATCATGTTTGCTTGGGCCCTCGTTTAAGTACAACGATCCCATTTCATTCGAGTCTCCATTTAAGTACAATGGTCTCGTCGTTGAGTATTGTTTCAGTACAATAGTCTCATTTTTTTGCGTCTCCGTTTCAGTACAACGGTCGCGTCTTGGGCTCTCGTTTAAGTACAACGATCCCGTTCCTTTCGAACCTCCATTTAAGTACAATGGCCTCGTCTTTGAGTCTTGTTTCAGTACAATAGTCTCATTTTTTTGCGTCTCCGTTTCAGTACAACGGTCGCGTCTTGGGGCTCTCGTTTAAGTACAACGATCCCATTCATTTCGAGTATCCATTTAAGTACAATGGTCTCACCTTTGAGTATTGTTTCAGTACAACAGTCTCATCTTTTTGCGTCTTCGTTTCAGTACAACGATCGCGTCTCAGGTTATCATTTAAGTACAATGATCCTGCTTGCTTGGGCTCTCGTTTAAGTACAACGATCCCATTCCTTCCGAGTATCCATTTAAGTACAATGGTCTCGTCTTTGAGTCTTGTTTCAGTACAACAGTCTCATTTGTTCGCGTCTCCGTTTAAGTACAACGGTCACGTCTTGGGCCCTCGTTTATGTACAACGATCCCGTTCCATCTTGTCCTATTTTCTTTTTGTGTTTGGTTATCAGTTGAAGCTGGTATACCTTTGCGTCTCCATTCGAGGATGGTTTCGTGCTAGATCCGAGGATCTTTTGAGTTGTCATTCGAGGATGGCATTTTTCCCAGCACATTCCCACCTGGTTCTATTTTCGCTACCTATTCAGAGGTCAAAAACAAAAAATACATAAATAAATAAATGGGCAGATGGCATTTCTTTTACCCTCAGTGTGCAAATTTTCAGGTTTCATTTGGGTATTCAATCACTCCATACCTTGAACGTCTAAAAGCTGTTGCAATTATCCATTCAAGTCTGCAGTTGATTGAATAGGGGCAGCTGTAATACCTCAAAATTTGCCCTCATATTTATTCCCTCTACTGGCATATCGTTTTGCATTCATCTGCATTTCTCATTAATCATTAACAGCATGCTATTGCATTTCATTGTTTTCATAAGGCATGAGATCAGTGTCTCCCGAAGGATCAGTTTATTCCACTAGTTTGGGTTTTTCTACTTCAATTGATCAGGTTATAGGGATTACGGAATTAGGGTCCGGTATTCATATCTATCAGATGAATTCGAGGAATTCCATCATTTGCTTGCAAAGCTAATCAGGGTTTCACGGCAGAGGACTGTTGGTTGGTGGTACAAGAGATCAAGGTACAGGTCCTTATGGTGAGCAGGGTATTGTGGTTGTAATATGAGTGAGGTTGGGATTTGGAGGTTGGATTTAGATTTTTCAGTTGGCCTAAAGTTGGTTATGCAAATCATTTGGATTTCAACAATCTGTCCTTTGTTCACATTTTGTTCAACATCCAAATCGCACATGTATGCCTTGTGGTAATTCATTGTCCGCATTAAAATGGAAACTTTGTACTTGGTGCAATTATATTTAATATTGGTGATAGAATAATAAAAGGTGATTCTCCAAAATTTAAAGTTGCAATATACAAAGGGGTTGGATGCTACTAGTTTGTTTTGGTGCTGATGTATTAGCTGCTGTTGATCAAGCCATTAGTGAAGGTGTCGACTTAATATTTGTTCCTGTTGGTGGAAGTACTAGTATAGATTATCAAGAAATTATTACTGATAAAGTTTCAATAGGTGCATTTCATGCATTTGTTAAGAAATATATCATTGGTTGTTTCCGCGGGAGGTGACGGGCCTATCCATGGAAGTGTGATTAATGTTGTTCCTTGGTTGTTCATTTTGTTGCTAGTACGTTAGATAGAGATTTCAACGGTTCTATTACCATTGGTAATAAGACGATCACGGGTGAGAATCTTTTGGTAAACTTGCCACCCAACAAGTTCTATTGTAAAGCTCTACTAATGTGAAATTGGAAAAAAGGGACAAGAGAGACGTGGCATGCATTAAAGAAAGGAAAATAAATTCAGTTGCAAGGAGAGTTAGTTTTTGAGAAATCAATTGCTAATTTATGGAAGAATATCTCTTTATTAGTTACTATGCCAAACATCAGACAACAAGAGGACATAACGTGGATGCAATTCCAGCGGATATGAAGTCAAGCACTAAAGATTGGATTGGCAAAAGCAAAAGAAAAGAAACAATCTATAATAAAAAATGAACAGAGTAGTCTATAAATAAGGGTCGGTCCAGTTATGGCCTCACATTCAGGACCATTACAACCATAAGAAATGATAACAAATGATAACAGCTATCCCGTGAAGGATTTGATACATTATTGGTGAATCCAGCTGCTTATTGGTGAATCCAGCTGCTTACGTTTCAGGACATGGTCAAGTTTGTAGTTGTGCATCTAGATGTTTGTGTGTGGGAGGAAGCAAGTGATTTATTGCTGAGTTTTATCGCCCCAAAACCTACATAATATCAACGGAAATTTCCATTAATAACAAAAGAACAATTCAAGTCCAGGAATCGCGTCAATCTCTAGTTCCCTGCAGAAATGCGAGGATTAATAATTATGCGACGTAGGGAAAGAGTTAATGGAAAAGACGAATAAAGAGTCAAACTTGACATAGCTTGAAGCTAATCGGCCCGCATTGCTTCTAGTTTTCAGCCGCGTCCAGATAAACAACATTCACATCATTCAGATTAACATTCATATTCACCTTCACTGTGTCCTGCATAAGCTGCGACAGAACACGCAATAATCAATATGACATGGAATAATCAAAAGTGAGTGAGAACACAGAAAGATAAGAGTAATTCGCAATTTCAGATTCACACCATATCAGAAGAGTATATATGAACATGAATTCTACAATGATTCAGAAGATAAGGTGGAGGAAGAAAGATAGGATTAAACGATACCGTAACCTTGAACCAGGTTCCACAAGAATCATAACCAACCTTCATCAAACTTCAACAGGATTCAGCCAATGGAACTCAGACCCTGCACACAAAGAGAATCAGGTTGCAAAATGAGTTTAAAACATAAAAAATAGAAAGTGAATAATTGAAAAAATACAGTTACACAAATAGCGGAAAACAGAAGCATTTACACCAGAGAAAGTTCAAGAAGATCAGTTATAAATATAACTGATATGTAGTAGAACCAGAATCAACAAATAGTCAAGGAAAGTTAGTTGCAGTGATGGTTAATTCAGTTATATTCACAAGTCAATTAGGAAAATCACAAAAAACAGAGAATCAAAAAATCCATAACTGAAGTCCACAACCGAATCCTAACAGAAAGATTCTAGAACTCACCTGAAAATCTTCCAGAAGGATCCAGAAGATCAACTTCTATAAGATTAGAGGCATCACTCTTCATTAAGCTCTCTCTTCACGATTTTTTTTCAATCTTCACCATTTTCTTCTCCACTCTTCATCATTTGCTTCTTGACATTTTCTCTTCCATTTTTCAGAACCCTTCACTCATCTCTCTCGGCCTTTCCCCAATCTTCACCATTCTTCTTCATATTCTTCTCCTACACCTTCTTCAATCTTTCCCCTAAACTCTCATTTTCGGATTCCATCTTCTGCTTCTCATCACAACTTCACTTCATTCCCCTTTCTTCTTTCATACCATTCATTCAATCCTCAACTTGACTTTGTTTTTCTTCTTGGCAATCCCAACTATCTGCACCAATCACCTGCAAGAGAAAGCAAAGAACATAAAACTGCAGAGAGGATTGACAAAAAATGCAGTGAGAGTTGTGAATTCGGAAGCAAGACAATAACGAAGCAGCAATCAAGAACACATTGCACCTTCATCGAATCCGCGAAATTCAAGAGCAGGGATTTCACCGCACGTCATTACCGGCTTCAGTTGGATTCTTCGACATCAACGGAATCGTGAATTCATTATTCTTCATCATCGAACGCAACGACCGAAAGAAGCTCGATAACAACATTGGAATCAAACTGCTTCATCTTCGTCGTTCTTCTACAACCGTGACATCATATTCATCACACATTGGTCATTGTCTTCATCAACGGTTCAAACGTTACGGATCCGTCAACGAATCGCATCAAGTATACCATCCTCCTTATTAGTTGAAGGTACACACATCTTGAACTGTTTCTCTGTGTTTTGACCTTCTGAGGTGAGATTGTGAGAGGCCGATTGCCGAATTTGTGTAGAAGATGGATTAGGTCATGCTAGGGTTTCTTTTGTTTGTATTGAGGGATGTTATGTTTGGGTTATGGTGAGGACGAGAGATCGATGAAGGTTATGGGGTCTTCAGGTAGCTTAGGTTGTTGGAGGTGCGGAGGAGCTAGGAAGAAGGGGACGAAGGTGGTGGTGTTTCAATTGGTGAAGAAGAGAGTGGGGTTTGTGGTGGCGAGACGAAGAAGGAGACAAAGAAGAAGGTGAAACCGAGGGAGTTTGCGGCGGGTTGTATGAAGAAGAAGGTGGAGAATTAGGGTTAGCGGCGGAAGAGATAAGAAAAAGGGGGCTAGGGTTTTGTTCTTGTTCTTTTTGGTTTTATTTATCTGATGTTAATTTTGTGTTTAATGTAAATTATAAGTGTAATTTTGGGAATAATTCATAATTAAATCCATTTAATCAACATTAAAACCCATTAGCGGCCATTAATCGTTTTGATTCATTTATATTAATTGTTTAAATTTTAGATTCTTGAAGATAAGGATAAGGCTTTTGTTTTTGTTGTTGCTATTTGCACCCGCCTTCTAAGGCCCATCACGAAATCAACATAGCAATATCACTCTTCTCACCCCCCTGGTTTCTAGCGCAATTGGGCTTAACCCTTTTGCTATCCGCGCCTCCCATTCTGAGCCCATCATAAAACAACTTAAGAAAATTTGCTATTTGCACCCTCAGCTATTCCTGCGTTTTGGGCCTTGTCCGTGCGCTATCTACACCTCCATTTTAAGGCCCATTGCATAATCAACTATAAAAAAATACTAAATGCACCCCCTCCAATTTTCTTTTTAGATTTAAATTTTAGTTTAATATAGTTTAGAATTAAATCCAATAAAAATAGTAAAAATCATTAGAAAATTCTACAAAAATTCCAGGAGACAAATAATTCAATTTAGAAATTTTTGACATTTTTATTTTCTGAATTTGACATTATTTTCAATTTAATTCTGAATTTTCTTTCAATTAGCTTTTATTGAATTCCTTTAACTACACTTGTTTTTGTTCATTTTATTTTTATGACTTCCAGCAACTTTTTTGACCCATTCTTTTTTCTGTAATTAGAGGACTCATAATAGTTCTTAGGATATTTTTAGTGGATTTTTTAGGACCTTTTATCTTAGGTTTTAGTGGTGTAATCCTTAGGAATTAGTGGTTAATTCTTAGTTGAAATCAATTAATTTTTAGGCATAGGAAAAATAGGATTTTTTAGGATCCCTTTTAATATAATATTATAGATAGTATTAGGTCCCTATAGTTTAATTTTCATATTTTTTCCAGAAGTTTTAATATTTTTTAGAATATTAGTTCTTAGGCTTAGTTTCATATAATTCCCATTAGTTTAGGCCATTAAAAAATAAAGTACAAAAAATATGGTTTAGTTTAAATTTAGTCTTAGAGTTTAATATAGGCTTAGATTAGTTTAAATTGAATTTGTAGAATGGGCATTAGGTTTGATTTAGATTTAGAACTTAGGCTTAAAGTTTCCTTTTCATTAGAACTAGAATAAATAAAAATAGACTATTTTTAGGTCATGCCTTTAATGGTTTTGTTTAGAAGTTTATTTCTTAATTCAATTTCATTGTTTTTGCTTTATCTTGATTTTACAACTTGTATAGGCTTCCCCATTGTTCTTAGAATCAACTTAACTTCATTAAGAAGTAAGTTGAATTCTAGTAGTTTCAAGTTCTCATTAGGAATAGAAAACCTCATTAACCATAGGATCTCCCTTTTGTATATGATAACTAACTTAGGGTTGTGTCTTAGTCCCCTTAGTTTGTCCTTTTTCAACTTGAGTCACTCTTTCTCATCTCAAAAGAAAAGCAATAAAACACTTAATAAAAACCGAACAATCTTGTACGACACGAGACTTTGTTGCGGAGTGTTTATACGCGTCCTGTTTCGGGGCGAGGTGTAAATGCTTCCCGCGATGGATAGGTCTTAGTACAAGACCGTTCACAAACAAATTCAAAACACTTCTCATAAAAGACAAAAACAAACAACAAGCGACTATCCTGCGGGAACTTCTCTTCTCATTTCATTCACTCACAACGCGAACTTGCGACGACTTGTCACACATGCAAGACGGTAAACGCACTCGTACCAGACGAGCCTGCAACACCTGAGCATAGACATACGCAGTTTCAGCTGTAAAAAACACAAACAAAGAGTTCCCGCCTAGGTTAGGCGAACTACGTCGATTCTGATCCTCATTATCCTGATGAGGTACGTAGGCAGCGGGGTAGGGCCCGTTCGAGCACATTCTTTATTTTCCCTACATTTCCCCCTTTCTTTCCATTTTCTTATTCATTTCTCATTCCAGTTCCAATTAGCGGTTTTATTCAGCAACATTTATATTTTTCTCACCCTTTGAAACCAAACAAGCAAGCGTGGATCCCGTCGGGTACGACGGACGATCTGGGGTGCTAATACCTTCCCAGGTCGTAACCGACTCCCGAACTCAGATCTTTGGTTCGCAAGGCCTCGTCCTTTCCTTCTTCCTCAGGTTTGTGCAACATTACCTTTCCCATTCATTCGGGGTAAAAATGTCTGGCTGGCGACTCTACCTTTCCGCGCCACTTTCGCGTTTGTACTAGGATGAAAATCCCGGGAGCGACAATGAGGAAACGTTTCGAAAGAAGCTTGTGTAACAAGTTTGTTGTGCAGCTGTCACAACATCATCACCACCATTGATCATTTTGTTTCATCATAAGTTCTATGAATGCTCTCCACACATGATCATCTACATTACACGATGCCTTTCCCATTCAATTTAAAATTTGATTCTTTCACCCTTTGCATTGCTCATAGCACCACCATTAATCATGGTTCTAACTATTAACCAAAGTGGTTAACAGTTAACCATGGATATAAAAGCTCTTCAAACAGAAATCACAAGGGGACTCTCTCATTTTTGGATCAATCTTCGAATTTCACTCTCAAATTCTCTCTGAAAAGCTCTATGCATTTTGAAGTTTCTTCCTCATTGTTCTTCATTATCCTTAAACATTCATCAATCTTCATCAATCTTTATCAAATCATATACAAAACATTGAGTTGATTTTTCTCTTTATCAAGCTCTAGTTTTAAATTTCGATCTCTCAAGCAAGAATCAACATCTGGTAGGCCTTTATTTGGTTCCTTTTGAAGATCAAGAGCTAAGGAATCTCATCTCTAGTTTTCTTGTGACTGAAGGCTCTTCAATTTCAGGTTGGAGCTCGAACTGAATTCATATGTTTTGAACTGATTTAGTTTCGTTTTACTTAATTAACTGCTTAATAACATAAATGAACCGTGTTGGATAATTTATAGGCCTTTTAGATGTGTTGACTGAGTGTTAGGGCAAATGTTCTTGCGTTCGAATCTCTTAATGGATGCTTGTTTTTGGATTTGAAGCCTCAATCCATAACCTACTTTAGTTAAGCTTTCGATTGGTATGTGTTTCATGAATTTCTGGATTATTTCTTGAGTTGCAGCACCAGAGACTCACCAGAGAAGATGACCAAAAGTCTTCTCCAGTGGCCTGAACCCTCAAGGTTTACAAACCCTAGTTTCTACTCAGAATAAGTCGTAGTCGTCCGATTAGCTTAGATCCAACGCATATCAGGTTTCCAGCACATTAATGAGGTTGTGCCTCCCATGTGCTTCTCTCTCATTTCTTTGACTTTTGACTGATCATATGTATGTGTGTGCATAGTTTCCATGGTGGGCGTGTGTTGATATGTATTTGATCTGATTACTTTTTCTATTGATTGCATCATGTGGTCCTCAGTGAGTCAATGTTTGACTAGTATGCATGGTATAAACTCTCAATTGAGCGTGTTTATGGACTTGGACTTCCTTTTGCTTTTCACACACCCTCCCTGAGCCAATTTCTTTTTTTTAAACTTGAAAATTACTTATGTTGCACCCCTGGTCTTTGTTTCTCATATTTTTCATAATATTTTTGCATAGTTTTCAAATTTTAATTTCTAAAAATACTTTAATGCATCTAGAAATCATACAAAAATTCATGAAGCACATTCACACATTAAAATAAATTTGCATATTCTTTATTTCTGACTTTCTTTATTTTCATCATATTTTGAGAATTTATTTTTATTTTCTTTTAAATTGTTTTCTTCATTGATAGTCCAACTTTAAAAATTTCTTTTGCATAGAATATGACATATTTTGCATCCATTCTTTTTGCATTACTTCATCAACATATTGAAGTCTCTAAAAACATTTTTCTTTTATTTTTAAAATCATTTTGCATTGCATTTTGGTCATCATCTTATGCATTTTTCTTTGACTTTATGCAACTTTGACAACTAATTAGCCTCTGAGCTAAGTCACTTGAGGTACATTTTCTTAATTTTTGAACGTTGTTTGGTATGTGTTTGGTGCCTTGCAATAGAAGTAATCTTTTGTGATCATCTTCTTCTTTCCTTAACCCTAATTTCTTGAAGGCATTTATGTCATTGTATGAGGGTACTTGTGTAAGTTTGTAAGCCTTTTTAGACACTTATAGGTCCTACTTGAACATTTATAGGTCCTCTTTGGATTGTGTTTGCCTTTGGTTTGTGTTATGCATCATTCTTTGTGCCTTAACCTAATCTTCTCACTTCTTCATCCCTTATGCTTAACATATTGTTTGTTTGCCTTGAGTATGTTCATCTCTCCATCTCATTTGAATTACAGCTCATGTATGCTACTGACCTCATGCATATTCATCCATCTTTGTATGTAATCTTGCATTATTGCCTTGCATTTCAAGTATGCAACATTCTTTCCTTATGTGTTTTATCTTTGGCATGTTGTTTGAATTATCTTGACTTGTTTGCCATGTGCATTTGGTATGTTCTTATGTGCATTCTTATAATGTAATCTTGGTAATATGTTACTGACTTGCATCATTTCATGATCATCTTTTCATGTTTGACTTTCATCCTTAACTTGTTTGTTTTCTTCTTACATGAACATGAATTGGTTTCTCTTCTTCATCTTTTCTCATCATGAACTAACCTAGGCATCTTTGTATGTTCAATTAGTATCATATTAGGAATCCTAATATGTCATACGATTCTGACTTTGAAGATTCATTTGTGATTGCATTCATGTCATACCTCATTTACATCCTTACTTCTTAAGCTTTACCTTTTGTGACTTTTTTTTGCTCCCTTGATGCTTCTTTGAGTTTGTTTGGTTCTCTTTGAGTTATTTGAGCTTCTTAAAGCTTATTTGTGGTTTGGTTCTGAATTGTGAGGCTCTTTAACTTTAGGATCCATTTCATTTGCTTTCTTCACTTACTTGGCTTCTATTTCACTTTTCATTAATGTTTGTGCTTCATTTTCTAACTTTTCAGTGGCTTTGGTAAGTCATAGGAGTGTGGATGTGCATCCACATTCCAACCACTTCCCTCTCTTTTATTTTTCAATCTTGTGTTTGTTTTAGCATTTAAGATGCTTTTCTTGTACAATCTTCACTCATCCCCTTTAGAAACAACTTAACATCCATCTTGGAAGTAAGTTATCTTCTAATCTCTTCTTCTTGTTTCTTCTTTCTTCTCATTTCTTTTAGGGTAGAGATATTATAACACACTAACCCTAGGACATCTAAGCATGATAACTCTTAGGATTGTTAGTTTCCCTTTAGACTTTTACCTTTCGAGTCTCTTTTTTAGTCTTTCTCTTTCTCATCTCAAAACAAAAGCTAAAAAACACCTAATAAAGGTTGAAGTGACTTCTTGTGCCATAGACTTATTCCATGGGGCATTTGCATCTATCCTATCTTGGGGTAATGTAAGCTTGTCCCGCATGATGTACAAGTATTCAACATGAATTTGTTTCAAAAATAAAACCTAAAAAACACTTTCTTCATCCACAACAAAAAAAACATCTAATAAATAAAAGTAGGCTAGTGTGCTTGAGCCTCAATCCTTGGAACTAAGCTTGGGGATCTTCTCCATCCTTAGGTGTGCTTCTTCTTCATTCCATCTTAGAGTGATGTAAGAAGTACACACTCCATTTAATGAGACTTGAATACACCTTCCTATGCAAACTCGCAAATAAAAAGCTTCTAAGAAACTTCAACAAATAATAAGCGTCTTTCCTTAAGGAATTCTCTTTTCATCTCCTTCACTCTAAGCGAAAGAACTTGCTCCTAATTATCATTGCAAGACGGTAAACACACTCATTCCAGATGAGCCTGCAACACCTGAGCATAGGCATAATCAATTCAATCCCAAAAACATAAGCAATTTTTTTCAGTCTTATTGAGTCGAACTACGGTGTTCTGACTTTCCTATTGCACAAAGGGAATACGTAGGCACAAGGGATGACGCTTGGCGAACATAATCCTTCAGTCTCTTTCGTCGTTCTTCATGCCATTTAATCTTCTTATCCTTTCCTCTCTATCGCTCCCACCTGATGACAGAGGGCCAAGAGGGGTACAGACACGAACGGTCAGCGAAGAAGAGAACATGAAGATGAACTGAAAAGAGTCGCCAGCTAGGCATTTTTATCCCGAGGGAAAGGTAATGCTGCATAAACCTAAGAAAAGATGGATAAGACGATTGCGAACCAGAGAAACTGAGAAAGGGGGTTGGTTACAACCTGGGAAGTTATTAGCACCCAGATTGTCTGTCGTACTCGACGGGATCCACGCTTGAAAGTTTGTGCTTAAAGGGGCAGTGTCAATGCTATTCTGTGTGCAAAAGCTGGAAAAGAATACAAGTGTCAGTGCAAAAGAAGTGTGAAGTGAATAAAAGGAGTGTCAGTGCAAGAAAAGAATGCAAAGCTCAAGACAATGAGGCTTAAAGAATAATGCTGGAAGAGGGGGAATATACAGAGACTTTTGTTCGATAACAGTTAAGTTATGCCTACGTATCCTCTCGTGCAATGAGGAAGTCAGAACACCGTAGTTCGACTCAAAGAGACTGAAAGATAAATTGACTGATGAACTATTTACTTGTCTATACTCAAGTGTATGACCTGTCTGGCTCAGGTGCAAACTGTCTTGCATTAGACGGAAGAAGCAAGTTCTCGTTTGTGAGTGAATGAGGTGAGAAAAGAATCCCGGAGGAGACGATTATTGTTTGTTTTTGGTATTTTCAATCTTTTATTGCTTTTTGTGTTTGTCATAAGTTGATGAGCTTAAGCCTAAACCAAGGGTTAGTAAACTCATCACATCCTCCCTCTGATTAGGGGTAATGAGAATACCTTAAGTATGAAGTAAGCACCTCACACTTAATCACCATGATGTAGGATTAAGATCATTAACCTACTTGCATTTATTTAGATGTTTTTTTTGGAGTTTTTGTTTAGTGTTAAGTAATGAGTTTAAGCCATAATCAAGGATTTAATGGACCCATTACACCATCCTAATAGAAGGATAATAGATGAGAACATTTAAACTGAGGAAGGCTCCTCAACTTAATCCATGATTAGGGATTAACCTCATGACAAAACAAAGCCTTTATTAAAGTGGATTTTAGTAAAGATAAGATTAAGAAGTGAATTTTATGGTTTGTAAGACAAACTTGAGTGGGACTTGTCCATTAACACTAGGGTTAGTCCTTCTTAACCAATTAAGGAAGAATTAGAACCCTAATGCAAGGCCCAAGTTACAAGCTTGTTGTCTTAGTGATTATTAGGTGGGTTGATTAAAGGATTTAAACACATTAAGGGTTTAACACTTAGGATTAAAGTTATACACTCCATCCTAAGAGAAGGATGCAGGCATAATCTTAATCACAAAGCCTTAAAACCTTTAAGGTTTAGTCCCTGATTAAGAGATGAGAAGAGAAGACACAAAAGATGACACAAAGGTAAAACTAATGGGGGACTAATCAAACCCTAATTGTGATCATGCTTGGGTATTCTTAGGGTTTATGAGGCTTGCAAGAGATCTTCAAGAAGAGCCACCAAGGAAGAAGCAGATGAAAGGAGGAGAAGCAGAAGAAACAAGTCAACTTACTTCACTTAAGAAGATAATTTGCTTGAAGAAAGAAAGTGAGGAGGGAACATGAGTGAGCAAGCTCACTCTAATACAAGTACAAAATGCAGCAATGAATGCATAAGAGAGATGAGAAGAAGTTGTGAGAAGTGAAGGCAAATTTACTTCTCAAAGTAACTTACCACCTGAAAAGTTAGTGAAAGGAAATGAAATGAAATGAAAATGAAGTGAATGCAAGGATGCAAACCAAAACCAGAAGCACACTTATGATGTAAATGATGCTAAGAGATGATGTAAATGTATGCCAAGAGATGTGAATGATCATACAAGAAATGAGAATGCAAATGAAGCATAAAGGAAGCATGAAAGTTCATGAATGCACATGAAGTGAAATGAATGCATAACATGGCAAATGGATGATGCAATGATCAAACATGATTCTAAGGTGTCCTATGATGTCTTATATGTCATGTGAATGCAAGGAATATCATGGCAAGTTCATGAATGCAAGCATATGCAAGGTGAATGCAAATGAAGATACAAAATTAGGGTTTTCATACAACATGGAATGCAAAACTCAAAAACAGAAGCAAATAATAAGATAAAAAATTAAAAATGCACTCAAAGGGACCCTAAACCTATACTAGGTTACCATCCAAAGGGGGAGGTCAGAAGCTAAACCTAAATGGATTCATGAATTTCATAAGTTTCTAGGGTTTTTTGGGTGATCCTCAATGCAAAATGCCAAACAAATTGAAAATGAAAGATAAAAATGAAACAAAAATGTTTTTAGAAACTAGAAGTCATGCATAGAACAATGCAAGAAGAACCATTCACAAACTCAACTTGGTTTAAAAGTGTAAACACCCCAAATTTGCCCTCACCCATTCACACCATGGCTTGTGATCTTTTCATTTGCATAAATTCAATCATAGCATCTCATACCACATTTTTTATTCACTGCATTGATTCAAAGTCATTTGCATCTAGGGTTTGTGATCTGAGCAATCCAAGAGCTATTTGAGCCACTTCAAAGGTCATCAATCACTTCAAAGTGGTCCATGTATTTTATAGCATCATGTTATATCCTCACAAGGTCAAGGAAGTCAAAGAATCACAAGAACTGAGAAAGGCATGGAAGCAGAGCCAGGTTTAACTGCACAGATGACCTAAAATTAGGGTTTTGGTTTCAGAGGCCATAACTCCAAATTTTTTGGTCATTCTTGTTTCTATGGGTCTCTATATGTTATGAGGATCATGCATATCAATTTTCATGAAGAAATTCAATGGGGAAGGCATCTGATCACAAGATGACTTCTTGAGCAAGTCAGTGTAAAATCAGGGCATCTGAGGCCTCCAATGACCCAACCAAAGGGTGTTCTCCATCATTTTGAATGTGTATGATCTTTATTTGATCATAGAAGATGTTAGAAGTTCACAAAATTGAAGAAATTCAAACCATTTGCAAAGTTGCCTTTTTGGGAAAGTGACTTATAATGTAAACTTGCCATTTTGGGAAAGTTTTTCAACCTCCTCTTTTTGATTCAAAAATGCTTCAAATGAGAAAACTTTGGTCATGAAAGTTGTAGATTGGATCATTCCCTTTTCAAAAAGTACAAGAACTCTTTCTAATTCATTTTGGATCAAAAGTTATGGCCTTGCAAAGTTGTGAAAAATCACATAATTTCATGTTTTACACCAAAGAGGCATTTTGCAAAATGGTATGATAAGGCATTCTAAACGCTTCAAATGTGCACAAACACTTCACAACATGCTCATGTGACCTCTAAAGATCAGAATTGGCCCAAGAATTATGCATTTTGGTGCCTTGAACTTCAAGAATTTCCAAAAGGGCCAAAGTTGGACAAATTTGCAAAATGACCCAAAGCTTCTCATCCACTTGCTGCATTGCCTCAATCTTACTTCCATGGTTCTCCTTGATCACAGTTGCACAAGACATGCCCTTGTCCTTGGCCTGCCATGACCCATACCTCAAAGGACACCTAACATTGACTTTTGGCAAAATGGACCATACCAATCAAGCTGAGCCACACCAACTACTCTGACCAATCACAGCTTCACATACATGCCTCATGGATCATTTCTCACACAATCTTGGAGCCTGAAACCACAGCATTGCTAGAGTTCACAAAAATCCCTCTTTATGCATTTTTCTTCGAATCTCAATACACAATCATCAAACCTCAAAACCAACTTCACCATTCATTCAGAAAAGCTTCATAGAGCATAAACCACCCTTCATCTTGCCCTGAAAAGCCCACAAACAGAAATACGATTTTTCACTCCCCTTGGTCAGAACTTCATCAATCTCAAAAATCAGCCACAATACATTCCAACTAAGCCTCAAAGCATTTTCAGGGAGATCATAGGAGGGACTTTGAAGCAAGGAACTGGCCTGAAAGCTTCAAAAGCAAAAGCTCCATCTCAGGTATCCTCTTGAAACTTTTTTTTAGAAATTGTTTCTTCGGTTATAGAATGATAAAGCATGTTCCACTGGTCACAATGAACCTTGAATGATGAAAAATGGTTGAGTATTGAGGATGTATGAATGTTCTGAAATTTTGTTCAGTTTTTGATTTCTTGTTCGAATCATGTTGTTGATGAAAAATAAATGAAATTTGATGTTTGATTCTTGTTCCTTGATGTTTGTTGAGTGATTCTGGAGCTTTAGGGGGCTTGGGGTGAGGTTTTGAGGGAGATAGCAATTTTCAGGGAGGGATGTCACCGGAGAAGACGACCGGAGCTCTTCTCCGGTGACCTGAAAGTCATTAGGGCTTTAATTATGATTAGGGTTTGGTTTGAATGTGATCCATAGATCCTGTTGACCCGTGTTGACCCGCGCGCGAATAAGTGGCCCAGATCCATCATTAAACCCTAATCCTGATTAATTAGATTTAATTAATTAGGATTAGATTTAAATTTGCCAGTTTGAACCTCAGCCCTTGGATAAGGCGCGAGTCAATTCCCTCCATTTCCTTTTGAATCTGGGCCATCAGATGCGCTTACTTTTCATTAATTCATATTTTTATTCCATGTTTTCTATTTTATTTTGCATCATTTATTAAAAATAGTTAGAAAATTCCAAAAATATTTTCCTTTTGCATTTTTGTTTCAAATATTTTTCTTAACCAGAAAACAATTTTTATTTTATTTTTTGCATTTTTAAACTATTTTAAAAATATTTAAATGTTTATTTTAATTGATTAATGAAGATTAATTAATTAAAATAGCATTTAGGTATTTAAAAATCACCAAAAAATTCACATTGCATTTTAATACATTTAGAAATATTATCAAACTCTCAAAACAAATTTCTTTTTGGTCCTTGATGTATTTTGACAATTTTCATTGGAATTAAAGTTGTTTGAAGGCAATATTTTTGTTCAAACTTGAAAAAATTCATTCTGCCTAACCATGAAGAGTTTGATAATGGTTCTTCTTGCATTGCATCCTTCATAGAATGTAGTTTCTAGGGTAAAATTGGTTTGAATTTATCTTTCATTTTCAATTTGTTTTGCATTTTTCATTGTGAGGTATCCCAAAACCCTAGTTGACTTGAGAAATTCATAACTTCCACTAGGTTAAGAGTTGGGTCCCCTCCTTTGGGAAGTGAACTTGTGTAGGGTTAGGGTTCCTTTGATCCCATTTTTAATTTTTTGTCATGTCATTTGCTTCTGATTTTGAGTTTTGTGTTGCATGTTATGCATAAACCCTAATTCTTGCCTTCCTTTGCATCCATTTTTCATTTGCTTGCATTCAAGAACTTTCCATGACATTTTGTGCATCCATATGATTCATAAGACATCTTAGGACATATTAGAATCATGTTTGATCATTGCATCATTCATTTGACATGTCATACCTTCATTGCATTTCATAGGCTTTCATGAACTTTCATGGTTCAAGGCATGCTCCATATGCATCCATTCTCTTGTATGCTCACATATATGCATCTTGTATGACTTTGCACCATCTATTGACATCATTTGCATCATGTTTATGTTTCTGACTTTGGCCTTTGCCCATCCATATGCATTGTTTCATCTCATTTCTTCCCTTATGCATCTTGTACTAACTTTTCAGGTTAATGGTAAGTTTGTTTGGGAGGTGGATTTGCATTCACCTCCTACCTCTTCTCACCTCATCATTTTATATCCTTGCTGCATTTTTACTTGTCTTTGAGTGAGCTTGCTCACTTGTGCCTCTCTTCCCTCTTTTCTCTTCTCATCTCATCTTTTTTCTATCCTGTTCCTCCTTGGTGGCCTTTGAAGATCTCTTTCTTTCTTAAGCCTCACAAACCCTAGGATCTCCAAGTATGATAACATTTAGGGTTTGATTAGTCCCCCACTTAGCTTTTACCTTTGTGTCATCTTTGAGTCTTCTCTTCTCATCTCATAATCAAGGACTAAACCCTAAAGGTTTTAAGGCTTTGTGATTAAGCTTATGCCTGCATCCTTCTATTAGGATGGAGTGTATAACTTTAATCCTAAGTGTTAAACCCTTAATGTGTTTAAACCATTTAATCAATTCACTTAGTAATCACTAAGACATCAAGCTTGTAACTTGGGCCTTGCATTAGGGTTCTAATTCTTCCTTAATTGGTTAAGAAGGACTAACCCTAGTGTTAATGGACAAGTCCCCCTCAAGTTGTCTTACCAACCATAAAACTCACTTCTTAATCTTATCATTAACTAAAATCCACTTTAATAAAGGCTTTGTTTTGTCATGAGGTTAATCCCTAATCATGGATTAAGTTGAGGAGCCTTCCTCAGCTTAAGTATTCTCATCTATTATCCTTCTATTAGGATGGTGTAATGAGTCCATTAAATCCTTGATTATGGCTTAAACTCATTACTTAACACTAAACAAAAACAACAAAAACATCTAAATAAATGCAAGTAGGTTAATGATCTTAATCCTACATCATGGTGACTAAGTGTGAGGTGATTACTTCATACTTAAGGTATTCTCATTACCCCTAATCAGAGGGAGGATGTGATGAGTTTACTAACCCTTGGTTTAGACTTAAGCTCATTAACTTATGACAAATCCAAAAGCAATAAAAGATTGAAAACAAAAAAAACAAACAATAATCGTCTCCTCCGGGATTCTTTTCTCATCTCATTCACTCACAAACGAGAACTTACTTCTTCCGTCTAATGCAAGACAGTTTGCACATGAGCCAGACAGGTCATACACTTGAGCATAGACAAGTAAGCAGTTCACAAGTCAATTCATCTTTCAGTCTCTTTGAGTCGAACTACGGTGTTCTGACTTCCTCATTGCACGAGAGGATACGTAGGCATAACTTAACAGTTATCGAACAAAAGTCTTTGTATATTCCCCCCTCCTTCCAGCATTATTCTTTTAAGCCTCATAGTCTTGAGCTTCACACTCCTGTTCTTGCACTGACACTTCTTCACTTCATTCTTTTCCAGCTTTTGTACACAGATTGCACTGACACTGCCCCTTTAAAGCACAAATCTTTTAAGCGTGGATCCCATCGAGTACGGCGGATAATCTGGGTGCTAATACCTTCCCAGGTTGTAACCAACCCCCTTTCTCAGTTTCTCTGGTTCGCGACCGTCTTATCCATCTTTTTCCTAGGTTTATGCAGCATTACCTTTCCTTCGGGATAAAAATGCCTAGCTGGCGACTCTTGTCTTTTGAGCTCACCCTTGTGTGTTCTCTCTCTTTTCGCCGACCGTTCGCGTCTGTACCCCATTTGACTTAGCCTCATTTGGTGGGAGCGACAAAAAGTTATGAATTTTTGAAGTTAGGGTTAGAAAATGAACAATTTTAAGAACCCTAATTCATTGAAAAATGTCAAAGCATGATCAAAACCAAAAAGAAATTTGTATGATGAATTTGTAAATGTTTCTAAATGTCTAAGAATGTTCTCTGATTTTTTTGGTGATTTTTAAATATTTAAATGTATTTTTAATTAATTAATTTTCATTAATTAATTAAATAAAACATTTAAATGATTTAAAAATACTTTTTTAATGCAAAAAATGAAAATAAAAATATTTTTGGTTTCTGAAAATTAATAAAATGTTTGATAAAAATTTTCAGAATTTTTTGATGTTTTTTACTATTTTTAAAAATTCGTACAAAATAAATAAGAAAAATGTGAAATAAAATTAAATAAATGGAAAGTATGCAGGATGGATGGCTTGGATTGAAACTGGGTTTGGATCTGTTGACTGGCGCCACATCCAATGGCCCAAATTCAAACCTAACTAAACTTAATTAATTAATTATTAAATCCAGATTAAATGCTAATGACCTAATCTTAACCCTTCAATCACGCGCGGGAGAACAAATCTAAGGGCCCGGATTCAAACATGAAACCCTAACCCTAATTAGCCATTAATCACTCTCAGGTGGCCGGAGAAGACCTTCGGTCATCTTCTCCGGCCAACTCCTCCCCTGAAAATTTCCAAATCACTCCCTAGGCCATTTCTGGAGCTCTAAAGCTCCAGATTCATTCCTTTCACTCCCCTAAGATCAAATCCAGCCTCAAAAACAATTTCTTTTCACTCAATCTCAAGATTCGAAGCCATGAACAAAAATGGTGAAACTTTCAGAAGTTCATAAAATCCTCAAATCACAACCATTTTCAAAAATAAAAAGCTCAGCATGATCAGCACAACAAGAGGAACAATCCTATAACCTAAAAAGAGATTTCTGGAAAAAAAAGTTTGAGATGGCTACCTGAGATGGAGCTTTCAAAACTGGCACTTTCTGAGCTATTCTTTGGTGCTTTTCCACTCCCTTTGATCCCCTTATGCTTCTGGAATGCTTGAAAGGAGTTTATATGGAGTGTTTTGAAGGTTTCAGTTCAGAGGTGATGAAATCGTGTTTTTTTTTTGAGGTGGTTTCAGGCCAATGTGAGGGGTGGGAAATGATCCTGGGGTTATGTGGAGATGATTGGTGAAGGAAGTTTGAAGTTTTGTTAAGTGTGCTGAGAGTTTTGAAAGAAAATGCAAGAGGTGATTTTTGTGAACTAGGGCAATGCTGAGGATTCAGGCTGAGTTCTTGTGTGTTATGGCTTGCATAAAGTCCACATATCAAGTTGTGATAGGTCTGTGGAGTTGGTGTGGGCTATGCTAATTGGTATGGGTGAAAATGCAAAAAGTCAAGGTTGGTTGTACTTTGAGGTATGGGCTGGTTCAGGCTTGGTACAATGGGGTGTCTGGTGCAGCAAGGATCAAGGGTGGCCATGGAATTCATTTAGAGGCAATTCAGCATGTGGGGAATAAGTTATGGGAGGTTTTGCAATTTCATGAAACTTTGGCCCTTTTTGGATTTCTTGATGTGCAAGTCATGAAAATGTGAGATTCTTGGGCCAATTCTGAGTTTTAGGAAATGTGTTATGATGCTATGATGTATTGAAGTGTGTTTGAAGTCACAAAATAGCTTGGCAAGAGGTTTTGCAAAAATCCCTCTTTGGTGCATTCTTGAAAATTATGTGATTTTTGCCAACTTTGGAAAGCCATAACTTGAGTTCTAAAATGAATTACAACTTTCATGACCAACAATTTTTCATTTGAAGCATTTTTGGTTGAGAAAGAGGAGGTTGAAAAACTTTCCCAAAATGGAAAGTTTACATTACAAGTCATTTCCATTTTTGGCAACTTTTGGTTTAGCTCATTTTTCTTCAAATTTGTGGACTTCTAAGCACTCCAATGATCAAATAAAGACCATATAACTTCAATTTGATGAAAAATCCACTTTGGTTCCATGTTGGGGGGCCTCAGATGCCCTGATTTTGTTATGACTTGCTCAAGAAGTTACCCAGTGATCAGATGACTTCCACAATGAATTTCTTCATCAAACTTGGTATGCATGATCCTTATATCATATTGAGACCAATAGAAACAAGAATAACCAAAACAATTGGAGTTATGGCCTCTGAAACCAAAATCCTAATTCTAGGTCATTTGTGCAGTTAAACCCTGGCTCTGCTTCCATGCTTTGCAAGTTCTTGTGATTCTTTGACTTTCTTGATCTTTGGAGGATAAAATATGATGATTGAACATACATGGACCCTCTTGAGATGATTGATGGCCTTTGGAGTGGCTCAGATGGATCCTAGATGGCTCAGATCACAAACCCTAGATGCAGATGAACTTGACCTAATGCAGTGAAACAAAAATGCAACATGATATGATATGATTGAACTAAAGCAAATATGAAAGATCACAAGCCATGGTGTGAACTTAGTGAGGGCAAATTTGGGGTGTTTACACACTTCCAAATGCTCCACAACATGGTTGAGAACACTGCTTGTTGATCTTGGCTAGATCCTGTAAAAATGTGAAAATTAAAGAAGCAAAATAAACAACGTTATTCGATAACTGTTGTAACCTGGACAACATGCTCAATCTTTCTAAACACTTTATGCTCTTAGTACACTGAAGAAACAAATGATCGTAATTTTTCATTCCTTCCCCACATACACCACGACTTGAAGGGCAATTAACCCCTTTGTCTTTCAATCTCATTCTAGTAGTTGACACACAGTTCCTACAAAGACGCCACATAAATTTTTTTATCCTTGGAGGAGTCTTCAAATTTCACGTCTTATCAATCCTAAGATGGGAAGTATTAATGGCTTCTTTAATGCATAAACGATAAACACTACATACGGAAAATCTCTCATTCTCCTCCAGACTCCAGATTAACTTATCTTCCTGCACCAAATTGAATAACGAAGTATTAATAACCTTAGATGCATTTCCCTCCCCTAGAAGAGAATAAACCAAATTGGTATTCCAATGTTTATCATTAGCATTCATCAGATTTGAAACTTTGAGATTATCCACTTCCGGATGATTTGGCCAAGGGTTGTCTAATACCGAACTATCATGAAGCCCCTTTTGTTCCCAAATCGAAATAATTTCATTTGAGTCGATACTCCATTTATACCCTCTTTGCACCACAGACTTCGAATTCCAAATTATACTAATGAATGGATCTTTTGACTTCTAAAAAAAAATTCCAAGAAACGCATAATCTTTAAAAAAAATCTTTTTAGACTAAAGAAAGTTTGTTACTCAATCATATTTTTTACATTATTAAAAGATTTGTTTACTCAATAAAAATATATCATTTCAAAAAAAATTATGACATTAGAAAACTAAATTTTCATATCTCAAACTATACCTTTTTTTTTTAATTGTTTTATGTGAATTATGAGTGGTTGACCATTTGGAAAAGTCTCCCCCCATTCTCATGAAAGATTTATTATTTTCCATACAAAAAAACAATTGCAATAATGAAAGCTACACGCAACAAATACTACCAAATTTAGTGTAAACTTTACTCCACCAGATGGAACCTACGCGAAACAAAACAAAAACATGTGCCAGATACGTTCCATCTCTTTCTCGTACGTCCAAATCTATAGACCACTTTTATGTTTGGTAAGTGTAGTACAATAAATATTTTTTGAAGCACGTGTAGTAGTACAATAATAATAATAATAATTCTTTTTATTTTTCTTCTTATTATATTATTATTATTATTATTATTATTTTCCTTTAGACAATTTTGTAGTACGACACAAACACAACTACTTTTACTAAATGTACGACATCACAACGCAGAGTGTACCTCTGTGCTGTTTGATTTTCTTTCTCCAATGTACTTTTATTTTTTGAGATGTACTGCAAATATCTTTAATTTCATCGTGTTATGTAATCTCGCTTTTCAAATTGATTCATATAATATTGATCAGTGTTTGGTGGGTTTTTGAGATTCTTATCTCACTCACCTTCTTCATAAATCTCTTCTCCTGTCTTCATTGCTGCAAAGGTACGTACAATGATGTTTTAATTAATAACTGTTTTTAAAAATTCTTGATCTTTGATGTTTTTTTGTTGGTTTTTTCAACCTACATTGTGTTTGACGAAATGATTCTTTCGATAGAGATTTGATGGTTTTACTTTACTTTCTTTGAAGATTGATAGGTTTATAAGGAGCAAAGAGTTTGAGTATATTCCAATGGGAAATGTAAGCAATGAAGAACAAGAACTCAGAGAGATTGTGAATTTGGAGAGAGAAGACGTGGAAAAAGCTGGGGTTGATTTAGAAGATGCGAGTGGAATAGCATCATGGACACAGCAGATTACAGTTAGAGGACTGATAACTAGTGTCTTTATTGGCTTGATTTATAGTGTCATTGTGTTGAAACTGAATCTCACTACTGGTTTAGTCCCTAATCTTAATGTTTCGGTTGCGCTTTTTGGTTTTGTGTCCATTAAACTTTGGACTAAGATTCTTGAGAAAGCAAATATTGTTTCATCACCTTTTACTAGACAGGAGAATACCATTATTCAGACTTGTGCTGTTGCATGCTACAGTGCTTCTTATGGAGGTCATTATTATGATTGATTTTGCTTTTTCAATTCAATATCTTTCTGTTTACAGTTTTGTGAATTTTAGTTTTTTTATATGTAGGTGGTTTTGGGTCTTACCTCTTGGGTTTGAATCGGAAGACATATGAACTAGTCGGAGGGGCTAGTACACCCGGGAATACTCCTGACACCAAGGAGCCTGGAATTGGCTGGATGACTGGCTTTCTCTTTGTTACGTACTTTGTTGGGCTAACAGTATTAATTCCTTTTCGAAAGGTACTGCGTATGAATGAATCCAGATTTTCTGTTGTCCAACATTGTTGTCAAATAGCGGCTATATAATGTTATATTAATGTAGAGTAACTTGAATGTTGTTTGCTATGTTTATTTAACAGATGATGATAATAGATGCTAAATTACCTTATCCAACTGGAACTGCAACGGGTGTTCTTATTAATGGATTCCATACTCCTAAAGGAAATGTCATGGCCAAGTATGATTATAAAACCAATTATGGTACTTGTCCTCTATATTTGTAATTTCAAGATGAGAACATATAACAAATTGTTTGGCATTTTTCACAGGAAGCAGGTTAAGGGTTTCGTGCGGTTCTTTTCGTTCAGTTTGCTTTGGTCTTTCTTCCAATGGTTCTATGCGGGTGGAGAACAATGCGGATTCGCTCAGTTTCCTACTTTTGGGTTGAAAGCATGGAAAAATACGTGTGTGCTTTTACTTGAACTGCTATGACTCTCTTTTTAGTTTTATGCATCAGAAGTATGAAACATTTGTCAATTGTAATTGATTTGAATGTTTGATTTTTTGCAGATTTTACTTTGATTTCAGCATGACGTATGTTGGAACAGGAATGATTTGTTCACATCTTGTCAATTTATCATTGCTTTTTGGAGCTGCAGTTTCATGGGGCATTATGTGGCCACTGATCAGAGTACTAAAAGGAAATTGGTTCCCTGAAAGTTTACCAGAAAGTAGCATGAAGAGTCTTAATGGTTATAAGGTCTTGAATGAACGACAAATGAAATTTGGATTTACATTTTTTTTTTGTTTCACTTTAGGCCTTAACTTTCTTTTATTTTCATGGTGCAGGTTTTTATTTCCATTGCATTAATCCTTGGTGACGGACTCTACAATTTTATCAAAGTTTTATATTTTAGTGCCTTAAATTTTCAAGCCTGCATGAAAAGGAGAAATCGCAAAACAGGTAAATCAATGGTCTTTTATCACTTTTTGCTGTTTGTGGGTTTACGTAATTTTCAAGTTTAGGTAGTGTTGTCATGTATAGGCCATGGTGGATTGTGGTGGCAGACGTTTTCACAACCATCGTGGCCAGTTCGTGAAGGATGGTGGTATTATGGTGTTCTTATGGCGGGTTTTGGGTTTTCTTCCATATGCAAATGATTACACTGAGTTGTACAGAGAAGAATGACTCCATATTATAGAACAATAGTGATTTGTTATATTATGCTACACTATAACCGCTATTTGACAAAACTGATCTAATATTTATTTTTTCCACTACAGCTTCAGTTACAAATGATGACCAGAACAAGACTCAAGACGATCTTACCCGCGACGAATTCTTTATAAAAGAAAGTGTTCCAATATGGTTAGCATGTGTAGGCTATGTAGTACTCACTGTAATCTCCATAATTGTTATCCCTTTAATATTCCATCAAGTGAAGTGGTACTTTGTGGTGGTTGCTTATCTCCTAGCACCAATTCTTGGCTTCTGCAATGCTTATGGTACGGGCTTAACTGACATGAACATGGCTTATAATTATGGAAAAGTAGCACTTTTTGTTCTTGCAGCCTTAGGAGGGAAAAGTGATGGTGTTGTTGCTGGACTTGTAGCATGTGGACTAATAAAATCACTTGCTTCAACTTCATCCGATTTAATGCAAGACATGAAGACTGGTCATTTGACTTTAACATCACCGAGATCAATGCTTGTAACACAAGCAATCGGTACAGCAATAGGTTGTGTTGTAGCACCTCTCACATTCTTTATTTTCTACCATTCTTTTGATGTTGGAGACCCTGCTGGTGAATACAAAGCACCTTATGCTATCATCTATAGAAACATGGCAATTCTTGGTGTTGAAGGTTTTTCAGCACTACCAAGCCATTGCTTGGAATTCTGTTATGGGTTTTTTGCATTTGCTATGTTGGTTAACTTGGTAAGAGATTGGAACCCTAAAAATATTGGGAAATGGGTCCCACTTCCTATGGCAATGGCTGTGCCTTTTGTTGTTGGTGCTTACTTTGCAGTTGACATGTGTGTGGGAAGTTTAGTTGTGTTTGTTTGGAGTAAATTGAAAAGAAAGGAAGCAGAATTGATGGTTCCAGCTGTTGCTTCTGGTTTGATTTGTGGAGATGGGATATGGGTTGTTCCTTCAGCCGTTCTTGCTTGGTTTAAGGTTCGACCACCAATTTGTATGAGTTTCGCCGCAAATAACTAGAAGAGGTTTTTGTTGTAGATCTTTAGAAGAAATAGTGCTTAGTTCATAAAGATCCATTTTTATCTTTTTGGAGGAGTAGTTCATAAATGTCTTAGTCAAAGGAGAATGTAGATCTTATTTGAAAGGCTTAGGGACAATAAATGTGAAATTGTTGATACTTGAGAGTGAATTCGTGTAAATAATTGTTTTCCTTGAGGCAATTTTACAGATACTTTTTTTACAAAGAAATTTTATTGATACTTGAGAGTGAATTGGTGTAAATAACTGTTTTCCTTGAGGCAATTTTACAGATGCTTTTTTTACAAAGAAATTTTATTGATACTTGAGAGTGAATTGGTGTAAATAATTGTTTTCCTTGAGGCAATTTTACAGATGCTTTTTTTACAAAGAAATTTTATTGATACTTGAGAGTGAATTGGTGTAAATAATTGTTTTCCTTGAGGCAATTTTACAGATACTTTTTTACAAAGAAATTTTATTGAACAATAAAAATTATTCCCGTAACTATAACTTATATAAGATTTAACAATTGAATACTTGAAATTTGTTCTTTATAATAACAATAGAGTAGAAATCTCATTGTCGTCTCCGTTTACTATAAAAAAAGTTAGACAAAAAGTAGTACAATATTCCTCACAGTATTGTAGTAAATTCACTTTGTAAAGTTCAAAAATATGACATTGTAAAGCTATCCCTATAAACAGCCTACCATGTCTTCTATGTGGCAGAGAGTAACAACATTGTGCCATACTTCACCATAAAAAAAATAGGATTATGGGAAGAGATAGAAAGATAGAGATTGAACTAGTTAAATGCAATCTCCTGAAGGACTTGAAGTGTCTTTTGATGAACCTGCAAGCAAAGGAAGGAAACAAAAGGTACAGATCATTCAGCAGATCATGGAGAAGATTTATATGGCTATTTATTTTTGTAGATGCACAATTGCTGATAACAACACAATCTCGTTAGCAACGATACTTTAGTATTTAGTTGTTTAGGCATGGTCAAACTGGTTTAAAATACAGCAGTGTATGCTCATATGCCAAACTCAGTTTCGTATTCGAATTTGCTAAACCCGCATTTTCCTCTGGGGCATGTAGTACTTATGGCACTTAATAACCTTTAACGGGTTAATTAAATATCGGTTATGAAATTTCAAATGAAAAATACAGAGAAAACATGAAAATTTTAAAGCCTATGCAGAATAGAAATATATATTTATGATAGAAAGGATGGCATGTGTCATTCCAATGAGCTAATGTGCACACCCACAGCACACGATTTTTAAAATAGAAATGTGAAGTGAGAAAGAATTTACCCATTCCAGATGCTGTGCAGTGATACCAAAATCAGTTCCAGCATATATACCAGACAAGACCTGACATGACAAACATAGAATATCAACTGGAAGTGCAAACACAAGCAAAAGAAGATCGTTCAAATCTAAGTAATAATCAGATTGTATATCGAGAAATGAGCATAGGAGAAAGTTATCAAACTATAACAGTTTGGATTCTCCATAGAGTGAAATTTTCGACTGAACCAAATATTTTTCCATTCCGTGAAATTCTCAGGCTACATCATTCAACATAAAAAATATGACATAGCATTACCTTAGACACTGTTTCCAGAAACATACCCGGGCGTACCGGATGTCGCTTCCGTCCTGTCACACTATCCTGGATATTATGAAATACAAATTAAATATGTTACAACTTGAACTGAATGCATGTAAAATACATTACATGTTAAAATAATACACATCCACCCCATTTAACTCACCCTTGGAACCCTATCATCTTCATCATTCTTGCCAGTGTTGTCTGCACCTTCATCTTTTCCTTGCATCACATTTCTTATCATATCAAGAACAACTTTCCCAGGTTTTAAAGCCACCAATTTGGTTAAAAAATTCACCTGTAATGCCAACAGTTTTATGTTTTAACGATGCCAAAAGCATATTTTCGATAATGCATAACGACAAAGTTTACTTTTAGATTTTTACATAACACAGACAATAAAATTGTGTGAAACTAAATCTAATAAACGTCACATCAATGCACCTCAGCCTGAGGTAGAGTAGAAAATCCACGGTCATTTCTCTTATCCAAAATCCCCCCTCCCATCATATCACGAGCTTCTTCTCTAATCAAAACAAGCCTTGCAAGCAGTTTTCGATCAGGCACAACGGGACGACTTTCCATTGTCTGCAACACATAAAATTCAACACCAAACAATTAGCCAAAAAGTGTCTATAACCCATGTGGTTTCCTTGCTCAAAACTTCAAATAGAACGGATCTTTAATACTCAACTCAGAATAAGAAAAGCAGCCCAATATTCACAAAGCTTCTAGTAGAATGAACAAGAAAAGAAAGACATTTCTCTTGAAGACATGGGAAATAATTTTTCGGAGAAAATAAATAGATAGAAAACAAAATGTATAAAATATCACTGAGCCCTCCAATATTGAGAACCTCTAAAGAACTTTGAAAGAAATATTAGTACAAGACAATTAAAAGATTAAATAATTGAATGAAGAACCTAGTAACTCATATAATACTTGAAGTTTCTATCAATACCTCCAATAAATCATCAGCTTGGTTAGCTATATCATTTAGATTTGCCCCTGGGATATGAACCTTCAAGTTATTCTCCCCTTTAAATGCGCCGCCACCAGCTGCTACTCGGCGTAACAATTCATATCTACTTTCCTTTTTAGGAGTTCTACATAGAATACCAATTACTTGAACCTAAAAGATGAAGGGAGAAGTGCACATTGGTATAGAACTCGGAACCAATCAGAAAAGTGTCCAAGAAGTGACTCAAAGAAGTTCCTTACCTGGGGTGGGCAATTTTTATTTAGATGTGATAATACTGTCTCTTTGATAACTTCCAACAGTGATTTGCGCTGCATGAAAATATATTCACATTTAATTCCCAGCCACAACTTTATCACAATTTGTTTTCTCAACAAAATATAAATTATGGTACGCCATCATTTAAATTATTCAAGTAAAAATTGAAAGGACGAGGAGGAATTGATGATCAACCATAGGTGCAACTATCCTTCTCTTGATATGATTTAGTAGGAATGACCAACCATAGGAATTAATTTCATCTAAGTTTCTTACTAACTATTAGCATTTTTAATAAGGCTATATTCCTAATAAGGCTTCGATTTAGAGCGGTTACAAATGAATCCAAACGTAGATTTACAATAGAATATAGTCGAAGATCTTTCCATGTATAATTCAACAAATTTTACAGTTTAGTTTGAAAATCAAACCTTATCATCATGATCCTGCTCCGCAAGCTGGATCATGTAATCAAGAGCCATCATGAAATCCGATTCCATCTGATCAACTCTCTTACCAATAACTCCTTGTGCAGCTATCTCCACTGCTACTTTTTCAGAATCTTCATCCATTTCCATATCTTCCAACTAAAGCAACAACAAAGGTATACATGTATTCACACAATCACGCAGTTTCTGATCTAAACCATCATACCAAGTCGTTTTCATAAGCTAAGAGCTTATAAAAAAAGCTGAAAACAGATTATGCACATATAAGACAAAAAAATCATTGATAAACCCTAAGAAGAAACTTACGAGAGTAATCATTTCCTGAAGAACGGAGATAACTTGATCTCCGCCCTTAAGAAGCGCTTCTCGTTGAGCAGATGTATCTGTATCTTCCGATTTTTCGTTTCGGTTATTGAGTTCATCGAGTGGGAATCCACCGCCAACTTCGTAACTGGAATCGCTTAACACGATTAATCGATTTTTTTTAGGTTTTAGCTTCTGCTTCGGATATAGATAATGTTGGTGAGTGGAAGTTGAGTTTGGAGAATGTGAATGGAAAATGTTAGGGTAATAAGTTTGTGTGGGAAGTGTGAACAAGATTGAAGTGCTAAGCATTTTTGTGTTTTCAGATAGAGTGATAATGATGATTTTGAATTTTTGTATATCTAAGACTTGGGGTTTTATCTGGGTTTTAGCTAACACAAAACTGGATAGGAATGTGATACCAATTACTTTGAAACTATTGTTCTATATATCGATTTATATATATAGAAGCAATTATTTCAACAAGCCGTCTTAGCTCAGCTGGTAGAGCGCACGGCTTTTAACCGTGTGGTCGTGGGTTCGATTCCCACAGACGGCGATTTTAATTTTTTTAAATGTTTTCTCCTTATTTCTATGTTATTTGATTAATTTCTTCGTCATATTTGTTTTCCGTTGTTCTATGGGGAGGTGCGGATATACTTAGGCTAAGTTAGCCAGAAAAAAATAGCTCATAAATTAAGTTAGATTATTAAATTTGTATTGTGAAATAAATGTAGTTGCTTAATTAATTAAAATTGAAGTGCCAGAAAAAAATAGCTCATAAATTAAGTTAGATTATTAAATTTGTATTGTGAAATAAATGCAGTTGCTTAATTAATTAAAATTGAAGTGCCTAAATGTTAATTTTTTGGTCATATTTATTTTCCATTGTTCGAAAGGGATCGACCGGAACCGATCAAGTAACCGGTCTGATTTGAATATTGGATCGTTTATGTCATTGAACCGATAAAAACAGATGTAAATCGGAAAAATCGGCGGTTTTCATAAACCGTCAGTTTAATTGCAATTTTTTTTAAAATTAATTTTGTTATTATTTTAATTAAAAAATTAAAATTAAAATTAAAAATAAATTTTAAATATAAAATGAAATATAAAATAATAAAAAATAAAACATAATAATGATATCATTGACAAGGAAATTGTTGCGGATGCGGTTGGTTTTACTGCATATTATTTTAATATTAAAGAAGGAGATCCCAACATTGAAACAATTTTTTCTCCTTTAAACTAAATTTGATACACATTTGAGTTATTTTGTTATAAACTATTTAATTAAATTATGTTGCAATTAGACTTTGTTTGCAATTAGACTTTGTAATTTTATACTTTGTTGTTATGTGTGATACCTTTATTTAAAATTTGAATTTAGATTATGAACTTTTGAAATATGATATTTTAAAAAAATTTAAGTGTTATTTATATCTTAAAGTTACTGAATCATTTGGTTCAATCAATTTTATATCTATATGATTTTCTTATAAAAACCGATTTATTTAACCGAGTTATCCGAATTTTATGTTTGTTTTTCCCTCTAAGCATATAATTTTAGCACTGAATTTAAAGGGATAAACAAAATATATATATTACATTTCTAGGGGGAGATTCAAAAATAAATTTACATTAGATAAACCGAATTTCGCTAACAACATTGTTGGGGATATCGTATATTTAACCCTTGTACATCATTCTTTACTTTTTTTCTAGTGTTATTCATATTGTACACCATTCTTTATGTTTCTTGACTCTTAATAATCACTTTACTAACTACTTTACAAACTGTATTACGCAGAAAATAGACTGGAATTCAAATGTTAGTTTGATTCACTATGGATAAATCACTAGAATTTTCCCAAATCATCAGAACAAACTCACAGAAAATAACCAGGAGATAAAGAAAAATAACAATATGAAAACAAAATAGTTGTTAGAATACCCTTTAGATTTACCAAGAGTGCATCAAGAAATTTGGTTCGATTACAAAAAACAACTATTATTTTGGCGCAATTAATTATGATTTTGAATACAGAATGTTTAGAGCATAAAACCAGAGTAAACCAAAAATCAAATAACCAAGACTTTCGTACTCACTGAGCTAATACAACTTACACTGCCACTATCAGACATAACATCAATTAGTAATATAACTTCCAACTTTGAGTTTGTCGGCAGCTAACACATACGAGACAGGAACCAATCGCTTTGTTGGATCGTTTGAGATTGCTCCCTCAATTTTAGCAGCTCCCTCGTCACTAGATTGATCATCCTTACTTTCAATCTCAATTAGTTTATGCTTGTTCATCCCAGCGTACACCATTTTTCTGACTTCTTTTCGTGCTTCCCTTTCGGCTAATCTCAAATCTTTAAAGCCCTGTTCAAACTTCTCTTCATCCTCTGGCGAAAAGTATACAACCTCCTTCGTTCCAAGTTCTTCATACAACTTCTCAATCTTCGCCTTCCACAAGAGGCCTATTTCTGTGTCCATCTTGTGATAAGGAGTCCTCAGCAAGTATTCATCAATTCCACCTGCCTTGTCTATGCAACGAAGAGCGTGAGTGGTGACTTTAACACGAATGTGACGATCTAGAATATAACTAAAGAGCCTTTTGCCCTGGACATTAGGTTTCCAAGTTCTCCTTGTCCTATCAAAGCCATAAGAAAAAGAAAACAATTTGCATCAATATTGCCGTCTTCTTTTTCTCTTTCTCTCCCAAATATGCAATAAAATGTAAAGGAAATTTCTAACACAAAATTGAGCAGCCATAAGTTAACATTGAAGTTCTAAATTGAGTAATGGCCACTAAACCAGCAAACAGAATCTTTCTTGTTTTATCATGCAATTACTGTAATATGACAGGCAAGAACATGCAGGATATCACAATATTGCAAGTGGCACTGTTGGTATCCACTAACAAATATAGGCAACAATCTACAGGGTATGTAGTTCCAAAAACTGTACAAGCCAGCCATCAAAAAAACTAGTACTCTTATTATCAAACATCAAAGACTAATTAAGTGTGAAGACCAATTCTATAACAGTTATAGTAGATATAAAGTATAAACCGCGAAAAATGAGGTCAATAGTTTCGAACTCAATCAGGGTTACAAGAGTTCAAGAATATGACAGTTTAAGCAAGTAAATGAAACCAGACTACATCGAAAGTAGATTATTCAAAATGCTTTAGATTCCAGTCACTCAATAAGTGAAGAGACAACTGGCAAATCAATTGTAACTGTTCAACAATCCTACCTAAAGAGGCAGAAAATGATATTGTTTATTCTTTGCCTTGTGGATGGTTTGACACTTCTAATTTTTTATTTGGAACCTTAATCTTATACTGTTTGAGATGAATTGAGTTGTGTAACAAAACATCATACTGAAATTTCAATAAAATTTGACCATATGAATATACAAATGTCATGTGACTTGGAATGTATTTCAGCATTTGCATTCTGAAACAGATAAAGATTACTATTAACTGAATCACTCAAATGGGAACAATTACTAGTATAGAACTGGGGTAAAATGCCAATGTTATTTACCAATCAAGTTAATTAAGAATCATGGTTCATCTCTTAGAATAGTGTGAAAAGATGTCTACAAAAAAGAGTCTTGTACAAACTATGCCGAATATATTTAGTATAATACCAGTTAATGCAAGCATAGTGCATGTAAGAAAAAATCATGAAGACTGCCCATGAAAACGAGATGATAGAGAAAAAGCCTTGAAAACAAGCCAAGTATTGTTACAAGCAATAAAATCTGCAAGTGATACAATGACTTGACCATAGTATTCTTAATAATGACATGTAACAGTTCTGTGTTCCACATTCCCTAATCATACGCATCTTATGATTGACAAGATGCTTATCACAATGATGTAGCTAAGCTAACTAGATGGACAATATTTTCCCAGCAGCTACTTACGATCGGGACACATTTTAGTGTTTCAAGGTAAAGTTTAGTTGGCTCACGAAGCTTAATGTTGAAGTTAAAAGGATTTTTCAAGAAGAAGCGGTGCATGTTATCCCAGTGAACTAACACTTGTGATTAAGTTTAATTTATTCATTTTTCAAATTATTGCTGATGTCGACGTGTCAGTGTCGTTTATCCGGTATCTCTTCATAGGTTACTACCAATGTCTATGTGCTTTATAACCAACTCTATGATTCATAGCTTCATCCTTTTACATTAAGCTATTCTTTCATCCAGAACATGTAAATCCAGATACAACAACCCTAGTCCCTAGAATCTAAAGCATGAAAAATCCTAACCTAGTTGACAATTAGAACTAGCAACAAATAATACTGCAAAAATGGATGAAAGAAATGAATACAAACCTGTTACCACCATCTTCGCTAACACTATTACCAAACTGAATGTGCTTTCCGGCAAATAGACCACGTTTAGCGCGATTCATCACAACTTTGCTTCGAGGAAGACATTTCTCCAAAGACTCCTTCGCTCGTGGAGTCAAATTCATCTCTCCGACTTTCTTCAGAACTTTCTTCATCATCTCTTTGCCTCTAAACGCCATTTTCCTTATCAATTCACAAAAACAAAACAAAAAATTTATTAAAAAATGGCTATGAGGGGAAATGAATAGGAATATGTTGTCAATCACGGTGCCGTGTGGAGATCTGCGGCCGCAAATCGGGTTGGTATCGGAAAAGTGAAGGTAAAAACCTGGACGAGTTTGACACTGTTTCTGGCCGCCGGTGAAGAATTACTGTTACGTTTCCGGGGAGTTCAGTTGTTCAGTACTTACAAGGCCACTGTGGGATGTGGCAGCGGCTGATTTTGTTTCTTGATGGAGCAGGTTTTATTTTTTACATCCCATTAAATTAATTTTTATTTTTATAATCCTAATATAATGCATGATAAATATAATTTTTTTTATTAATTATAGGGTTAAACATATATATATAGTCCCAACAAATATCTCAACTTTTAAGTTTGATTCTTATTTCCTTCAAATTTTGGTCACCTAAAGTTTTTCACTCACGGAGGATAATGTGGCACGTCTTGTGTAATTTTGCAATGTCAAATGTGTATTAAATGGAATTCACGTCAAAAACGTTTTAGAATACAATTTGTCGAGTAAGGAAGTACATGTTAAAAGCCTTAATTTTCATTCGACTATTCATCGTTACTTTCTTCATCTTCCTTCTCTCATTCTTCATCTTTCTTCTCTCTGCGGCTTTCATATTTCTTCGTTATTTTTCACTTTTTTCGTTCATTTATCTTCTTTAGTTTTGTCATGTCCACATCAATTAGGTTGAGCAAGACCATCTCACACCGTGAAGTTAAAATTTGTTGTTGCAATTGTGTTATGATTTCATACATGTGCAAGAAGGGAAAGAATCAACTGAAGTTTTTTTGGAGATGTCTGATTTGGAAAATTGAGGGTACATGTAATTTGTTCATTTGGGATGATGAAATTGCAGAAGGGAAAAATATTGTTTGAGGTTTGGATGCAAAACATGATAGGGATATGCAATTTTGGGAAACATTTAGGGAGCTTTATGAAGCTTCATGAAGAAGAACAATGGGTTGAAGATGAAGCTGAATGCAGTGGAATTTTATGGAAAGTTGAAGACTGTTTGTGTTATTGTTTCAGTTTTTTTGAACATGTATTTTGTTTTTAGGTGTAGTTGTTGAACATGTATTATGTTGTCATCTTTAGGTATAACCACTAGGTCATCAGTTTTTTTTTCCTGGATCTGGTATGTTCTTAGTCTTTAGGGTCTTCAACATCTCACTTCTCCTTTTTCAGCTTTGACATTACCATGTGTTTTGTACCTACTTTATGTTCTAGACTTGACAGGTTCACTACTGCTAGGCATGGACAATGTTGTTCTTATACTTGGTGGCTTAAATGGTGTGTTCCTAGACATTTTAGGTTGCTTCCCAAAGAATGCTTTGGCACCACTAGGCCTTGGCTTAGATACTTTGAGGGGTGATTTGTCAACTCTAAGTGGTTGAATGTCTAACATATCACCATCACTTAGTAATACCTTTGGTGTCTCATCCAAAGTTGTTGAACTTTCCTTGATAGTAGACTTACTATCAACTGGCTCACTTGCCTTCACAATTGGCTCACTTTCCTTAATAGCTGGCTCATTTTCCTTAACAGTTGGATCACTTTCTTTTACTATTGGCTCACTTTCTTTGACAGTTGGCTCACTTTCTTTGACAGTGGGTTCCACGTTGACAGATTTTGCACTCACATGTTGTTGACTTGCCTCGTTCATATTCTTATTACTTGCCTCCTCAGTTGCTTATTTGACAGCAGGTTTAGCTGAAGTACCATCTTTGAAAGTTGATCCTTTTCCTTTTTCCTCCTTGTTAACCCATAATATTTTCCTTTTGCCTTACATGTTGCACCCTTGTTAGTTGCATCCTTAGGCCTCCCCTGCATTAGACCAGTACAATATTATGGGTTAGTACATAATCCATTATCACAAGTGTTTATTATAGTATTATAGGTTAGTATCATTACCCTATTTTTATGTCACATTGGCCTGACTTGTTTATGTAAGGATTTGTTGACTCCCTTGAGTAGCATCTGTTGTGGCTTCAGAGACAAGAACAAATTGCTTGTTTTTTTTACATGTCCTTTTGTTATGACCAATTTCAAAACAAAATTTGCATATGTGGTTTGTGTTTGTCCTCTTCCATTTGGTTTGGATCCCTTCATCCTGTTCCCTCCTTCTGAGATTTTTGGGCCTATTTGGGCCACGTTTAAACAAAGATGGTAGCATTGCCTCGATGGAAGTTTTGGGCCATTTGTTTTGTCCATTTAATGGTGTAATAACCTCATTGTAACATGCTTCATAAGTGCTTTTATAATAACACACATACTTAACAGGGTCATCTACCTTCCTATATATGGCAGTAACAACATATCTACAAGGGATACCAATAAGTTCCCAATAGTTGCAAGAACAAGTTTGTTTTTCTAAGTCAACAACAAAGCTATCAGTAAATAACACATGGATCACTTAAAATGTCAACCTACCAGCATACGTAGTTTTCCAACTAACACTATTTTATATCTCCCTATCCAACCTCCTTTAGGGTTTTGTCATTATATGGACCTTATAAGAATCAACCTTTTCCCTAAGTGTAGAAAACATCTCCATTAAGTGATTCCTAACTCACTCAAATATTATAATGATTGGATTATCCCTTTGTAACAGTATGGTTGCATTAAATGACTCACTCAAGTTATTCATTAGACATCACACTTAGAAAAAATTGGAAAATCATGCTTACACCCTTTTTTTCTTGGGAATAGCTTATATCCACTTATAAGCTTCTAATTTAACCTCTTTTATAATGAGAATTTTTGCCTCATGTGCTTTATAATAAGTGGCTTTAGCAGCAACCATCATTAAATCTCTGAACAAAGTTCCTCCACCAAATTTCTTCTTGAAGTTGGCATTTAAATGCCTTAAACAAAATTTATGTTCATATGTTGGATACTTCTCTTCAAATACTTGGACCAGACCCTAACCAAGAACAACAAAATTTGCATTAGTAATATGTAATGTATAAAAAGAAAAATAGATACATCAATACATAATGAATACCTTTTTTGGTAAAAAATGAAGCACCACCTTCCATCACATGTGTCTTCAATCAACAACTTCATAAACCAACTCCAAGAATCTTTAGTTTCCATCTCTACCACAACAAAGTCAATAGGAAGGTATTGATCATTTGGGTCTCTACCAATAGCAATCAAGATAATTCCACCATACTTATGTTTCAAATGGCATCCATTCAAGCCAATGAAAGGTCTACATACTTTTTTCAAAGCCTTCTTAGTGTCATCAAAAGACATATAACATCTCTTAAACCTTGGTTCCATCCCTTCACTTGGAGTAGTGGTATCAATCTTAAATGTATTTCCAGTTGAAGCCCTTTTTTCAATTCAGCACCATAAGACTAAAGTAAACTATATTGTTTGCTTGAGTCCCCGTAAAAAATATGTATTGTTATCTACCCTGCCTTGAAAGCTCTGCACCCTGGTATCTTTGTTGCATACCTATTTCTTACATCAACCACTACCTCACTTAACCTCATTCTAGAGTTATTCTTTAAACCATCCACAATCATTTTTGCAACTCACTCTGCTCTATCATTTCTATTGAAAAAATGTCTACCACACTTGTGTTTTGCAAACAAAGTTTTGATCCTATATGTGGTGGATGTAAGAACCCTGCTACATAGCACAATATAATCACATTTCTTCTTGTCCTGGCATGTTAACCTGCATCTAACATCATCATTTTTTTCAATCCTAACCTCCCTCCCATTCAACACATTATGTTCAAGGATAACATCCTTGAACTGTCTTAAAGAAGAGAACTCCATGTCAACTTTAAAAACAAAATCTTTACTCAATGAATCTTCCTCACTAAACCTCATTATACATAGTATTTCATTACAACTATCATCATCACCACCATTTTCCAACTCATTTGTCATGTATTTGTCCTTAATAACACGTTCATTACCCATCTCTTCAGTTATAAATACCTTCTTCTCTTGATGAATATTGCCATTTTCATTTACAACATCTTCTATTTTAGGTTCTTCATCGTCCCCATTAATAAAAACATCATATAGGTCTTCATCAAAATTAACCATTCCTTCCTCCTCGTTATCTTCAAAATATACCATTGAATCATCACTAGATCCATCACTTGATTCACTAAATATGTCAGCATTTTCATCACTCTTGAAACCATTTCCTTTCATTCTAAACCTTTCCATAAATTTATCCCCACCTTCAACTTTAGGCTCACAAAAAATCACCACCTCACACTTATTTACTACTGCATACATAGCTAATTCAGAGGCATCACCATCATCCTTAAATGGTTTCAAGTATTGTTTAAGGCTCCCTTATTCATGCTTCTACCACATATTAACACAATTGTAATCTAATTCATTTTCAATTACCTAAACTAAGTCACATGCCTCAAAGAATAACCAAATATCATGATCTTGCCCACTAAAAGCATACACATCCCCCCTCATATCTTATGTTTGTGTCTTTTATGAAACAACTTATAGTGTAAAAGACAACTTTGAACTTATCCATAAATTTGTAAACATAAATTAACATAACTTTAATTTTTACCATTTCAGAGTCAAAAGCAAGTAACCCTAGTTTTTACTTTCAGTAACACATAAATTAGGTCAAGTAATGTTTACCATTCCAACAACCAAACAACGAATTTAATAGTATTGGGACCACTACTACATAAAACAAGGAAGCATACATTAATAAACAATACAAAAAGGTTGCGACAATGAAACATACCTGGGACCACAACTAAGATTTGTACGATTTCTCCTTTGGACCACTGAAAAACGAAAAATTTCTCCCTTGGATACAACAAAGGCAATATGCAATGTTCTTTGAACTTACAAATTTGAAAAGGATTGAACAAGAAGAGTCTTCTGCTAGGGCACGAACGAAAATGGCTTTGAAGAATACTGAATAAAGACTAGTCCACTTTAACTTGACTTTAAGTTTCAATTACCACAGTGGCAATAACTAAACACGTCACCAAACACAAAATCACATCTAGTGTGCCACATCATCCTCTGTTAGTGAAAATTAACGGGAGGGACCAAAGTTAGAGACATAAAACTTCAAGGGTACCAAAGTTTGAAGGAAATTTTTAGAGGGGCCAAACTTGAAAGTTGGGATATTTATAAGGACTAAATACATATTTAACCCTTGAGTATATGTGTAATATTATTTTATTTTTTTAATTTTAATTATTAAAACATAAATGATATATGGACACATATTTTTTCATTAGTATAATAGTATATATATTTTCTTACCTACTGGTTTTTATGTATTTCCATAAACAAATAAAGGTAATTTAGTAAATAGAGAGTGAGTGTTAGGATTAACTTAAAAGAGAATTTCTATAACTAGAATCAATATATGTTTCTCTCTCAGAAAACTAAGTTCATCCATCAACTTGATTTTGCAGCGACACTCGTCCCTTCTCAACAAACGAAGATGGCGTCGCTCTAACTCTCCCAACCAACGAATATAATGACACACTTTCTCTCTCAACTCGTGATTTCATTCTTACTTAACTCACGATGGCGTTCTTCCTCAACTCGTGGTGGAGCCTTCTTTCTCTCAGCATATAAATTCACACAAAAGCAAGTTATATCATTTTTCTTTCCTTACCAACTTACTTACATATACAAAATTAGTTTTCTATGTAATGTTAATTACAAAGATAGTCTTGAGATTTTAGTTTGAAATATTCAAATTTTGAATGTTCTCAAAGGTTGTTGTACTGATTCTGGTTTTATTCTGGTTTTGTTTTGTTATTGACTCAAGTGATATATTGTTGAAACATGGCATCCTTAAATTTTTTAATTGAAACCGAAGTAAGTAAGAGACATGTGTCGATGTTTGTTTTACAATTGGATTGCCTAATATTGGTAAGTCCCTAGTAGTTGAAGATGTTAGGGTTGGTTGAAAATATATATGTTGATACTCTTTATGGTGGAGTATGATTATCGGTGAAGACGATGAAAACTTATGTATTATTTTCAATCGAGGTGGGGATTATTGGGGTTTGTTGAAAATATACATGTTGAATAAGTTCCACATCACTTAGTTTTGTGAATGAAGAGATAATCCAAGGTTATATATAGGATAAAAATTCCTTGAAGTCCCACATATTTTAGTTTTGTGAAGGAAGAGGAATTTCAATGCTATATATGATTCAAGTTCTTCATTCCAAGATGCATCAGTCAAAAGAACTTTAATCTTATATTTGACCTTATTTCGTTCTCTTATACTCTTGTATTAAAGTGTTGTGAGATGTATTTAAATATTTGTTTTGGAAGGTGTGGGTGTACTGGGGGTCTGGGTTAGTTGAGGGTATATCATGTGTTGTAAAAAATTTCACACGGTGTTATTCTCTGGTTGTCTAATGACAATGGGTGTGATTTTTTCTCCAGTTTTGGAGTTTTCACGTTACGTTCTTATGTTGTGCTTGTGTTCCTCTTTTTCTCTCTATGCTTTGCTTGTTCCCCCCCCCCCCAACAAAATAAGACTAATAATGTGAAATATTAAGTATATTTAAAGGGGTTGAGGTAACCGTTGTCAATATTTCCAAACAACTTTGTGTACATAGATATAAATTAGTTAATTTTGCTATATTTTACATATTACTTGCATTTGCAGAGTTTTACTTTCCAAAAACAAGAAATAAGGTAATTACGTGATATATTAAGAAATTAGATGATTTGGATTCACTTGATACATATAGTTGGGGTCTTGTTATATATAACTTTATGATTGCTAGTTTATGTGAGTCTTTGGTTATGTTGAAAGAGGGGAAACGACAAAGCACAAAGACATTTAAATAGATGTGTTACCATATTGCAAATATATAAATTATATAAAGTTATAGTATCGTCTTCATTTTTTAAGAAATTAATTTACATATTCTAATATTTGTTGTAGATTGGACATCAAACCACTTGTCTTTTGGGAAATCACTTGATGTTTCTATGTATTCTTTCCACGTGTATTGAATTGGTCGGTTATAAGAATGCAGAAGAAAACTATTGAAAAAACATTTGAGGAAAATATGATAATATTTTGTGTGTGTTTAAATTGAGAAAAATAGGTTTTCATTTGTCATGTGTTTGAATTGACTTTTATTTTAGTAGATAATAAAAAGATTGGTTGCAATAAAGGAAGAACTGAAACATTACATAGTCAATGTTGTGTTGTTTGAACAAGGTCAATAGTTCATTGATGTTCATGATTATCAATTATTTATGACTAAGAATAAAGAATTCAAAGAGATGATATCAGTTATTGAGGATGAAATGAGGATGATGAAATATGTGATAGTTAACACTTCGTTTGAAGATGAAAATGTTCATGATGATCGACAAATTGTGAACTTTATCAATGAAGATGAAGTAGGAAATTCTGATAGAGATGTGGGACATAACACTCCATTTAATGATGATGCATGTAATACCCTGTATTTTATTAAGGGTTAATAGGCATTCACCCCCTGCAATATGAGCGTGTTTCGATTTACACCCCTACCGTTGCCAAATACAGGTTTTGGCAACGATTTTTTTGAAAAAAACGTTGCCAAAAGGCAGGGAAGGGGGAAAAGCAAAATTCGCTAACATTACAGGGGTGTAAATGCCTATTAACCCTTTTATTAAATGCTCTAGATAATATTAATTGAGATCAATTAAGTTTGTGTATGCTCTGAGGGTTATATGTTAAGATTATTAGAGCAACTGATGAGTTCGAATTAAATTAACTAATACTATCTGACTCTGAAGTTTTATTAATTGGTGCATTAGAGACATTTTTGGATACCCTAAATTTTGGACTAGTTAGTGTTACTAACTTAATGATATTGTTATATATCATTTTCTCTTGCCTTTCCCTCATGGGATCAAAAATAGAAACAAAGTTAGAAAGAGAAGTTAGAGAGAAGGAAGAAAATAAGAGAAAGAAGAAGAAGAAGGAAAACCTAGAAAAGTGAAGAGCTTGGATAATCCATTCTTCATCTAATTATCCTAACTTATTCATCTTCATCTATTTCTAAGGTGTGTTCTAGTTAGATGCTTTAATATTTAAAAATTAGCATTGTTAGAACTTAGGTTAAAAATTGATTAAAATGAGTAATTTGACAAATCAACGTTTCTAATGGTTCAAATATGGAAATAATTGGTTAATATAGTCGGGTTATGTATGAATTGAACCTATTAAACTTTTTATGATGTTCCATTGTGGTATGTGATGATTGGGAAAGTTTTTGGGAAGTTTAGACCGTGCAGATACAATTTCGTTGGGCGAATAATGTTTCGCTTGCATATCGCCGGGAAAATTGGGAGACGGGAAAAAGGTGGGAAATATGTGCTACTGGAATTGGTTTTAGGGTGACTCACTTTTGCTCTGCTGAGGGAAAATAATGGTTCGTCGGGTGAACAACAGGCGAGTAAAAGTAGTATTGGATTTCCACTATTGTATTGTGTATAATATTTTAAAGATCCATATATTTTGATCCAAATGTTCGATCGAGGTGTTTTTGGTACCAATAGAAAACTATGAATACACTCTACTCATTAAAAGGAGAAAATATTGATATTGTTGTGAGATTATTTAATTATGGTAATTGAATGAAATGATTAGATTATGTAATTGTGAATTATATAATTAAAAGCTTCAAGATTTGAGATACTGAGGAAACCTTAGATCAATGGAATAACCTAGATATGTAACTATGTCTTGATAGAGGTTTAGATGAAAATACTTAGGCATCGATAATAGAAGTGTATCTTTGGTGAGTAGTTGCTAGCGGAAGGTTGAGGCTTATATTGAGAGCTCTTCTAAAGTGTATGCTTTATCCCTTAATAAGTAGTCATGACCCGTGTCGATAATCTTCTTGTGTAGGGTTGACCAAGGAAAGTATTTATTAAATAAATAGTCGTGACCCGTGTTGATAATCCTCTTGTAAGGGGTTGGCAGGGGAAAGCTACTTAGATGGTGGTATTAATGACTCGTGTCGATAACTCTATTATATAGGGTTGGCTTGGGAAAATACCCATGTGTTAGATATTTGTGACCCATGTTGAGAACTCTTGTGTGGGGTTGGTCAGGGAAAGATATCGAAGATAACATCCGAGACTCGTGTCGATAATTATCTTGGGTAGAATTTGTCGGGTAAGATGTCTACATTTAAGGATCTGTGACCCGTGTCGATAATTATTATGAAGGGTTGACCAGGGAAAGATGCCTTGGTGTGTTTTGCTGATTAATGAGATTTAAAGTTGTTGAACTCATGAGAATGTTCCATATTATAAGATTGAGAACTCAAGGTCTTATCATTTTGCTCTGACTTGAGTTAGGTTTAGTTAGAACCATGTACAGCCGAGAGAATCCCTAAGATAAAAAGCTCACTGAGATTTTTTATCTCACCCCACGTTGTTGGTTTTATTTTAGGTACTCCAGGTTCTGCGAAGGGTAAGGATAAGGCAATTTGATTATCCTTACTTACCTTGGCTTTTGGGATGACATAACTTCTGTTGTGGAGACTTCTTTTGAGATCATTATTTGATTTAGTTCTTAGTGTTTTAGACATCTTGTTGACATTACAATACTAGAGCTTGGATTCATGTATAATATATGCCTTTTATGGATGTACTTATATATTGGTATTATAATTGGTATAAAAGCAGGTCGTATCCTCGACCTAGCCATGAAATATTATAAGTAATTCTTTCTATTTCATATGCATTTTGTCGAAATTGGTCTTAAATGTTATAATATGGTATCGAGCCTGATCAATTTAATCATATTTATATGACGTTTAAGAACATGGTTGACAGACGCAAAAGCAATTGTGGTAATCGTGGTAGACTCATAACACAACCTGCAACGACGAATCCTCCTGGTGGTAACGAGGGTGTTCTATGGACCCAATTTATGCAACAGATGCAGTAACAGTATAATCAATTTATGCAATTGATGATGCAAAATCTGGATGGAGGTGTTCATCCTCCAATGGTTGTTCCAGAAGTTGTAATGGAACTTTTTGGGATTTCATCCACATGAATCCTCTAGAATATCATGGCAGGTTAGATTCTATAAAGGATCGTGAATGGTTAGTTGGCATGGAGAGAATCTTTCTGATTGTTCCATGCAGTGAAGAAAACAATGTGGTATTTGCTTCTTGCTTGTTGAAAGGTCCTGCTATAAGGTGGTTGGAGAGTGTTTCAACTTTAATGGATGTACATGGTGTATATAGAGAATGGAAACAATTCAAGGCTATATTTATGGAGAAATACTTTCTTAGCTCTTTGAGGACCCAAAAAGAGTTTGAATTCCAACAGTTAAGGAGATGTAGTATGAATGTGGCCAATTATGTTGGTAAGTTTGAGTGGGTAGTTATGCTAATAAGTTTGAGGAAATGAATGTTTACTCTAGACAGGCCATGTATGCTGCAAATTAAAGGTGGAAGATTGACCAATTCCTTTTTGGACTAAAAGTTGAGATCTCCCATAGTGTGTCTCAGAGAGAGTTCACTACCTATGCTGAGATGCTAAGACAATGTTATGTGGTTGAGTGATCAGTGCATTTTAATGCACATTCTCTTATGTTTGTACTTAAGAATTCCTATAGTTTGTTTGAGTATTTTAACTATTTTAGTGTGTTTTCCTATTTAAGTTTATTTTTGCACTTATTTAATTTTCGTATTTTATTTTCAGCTTTTGCAGCTTTTAGTAAAAAATTCATAACTAGAGCTTCGGGGATCGGATCAAGATGTTCTACCACTCGATAGAAATATAAGACAGAGAGCTACGACTTTCGTGTTTGACAAAAGTTCTGATTCGGACTATAGATACCTAAAAAAAGTCGTTGAAGTTGCAACATTAGATATATTAAGTGTTTCAGGTCAATTACAATTGGGCCTGGGTCGGGTTTTCCGACCCGGTTTGTTTCATAATTGAAACACATATTTTATAAAAACACTTTTATGGGGAGGTACTGTGGACGCCATATAGACAATTCACGTTTTTTCTTTTTGAAGGTTTGTGTACGAATCCATGGAGAACTAAACCGTTGGTTAATCTGCTATAATCAGTTTCCGCCGACACTTTGAGGTTCTTTAAATTTCCAATAAAATATTTTTCCTTTCAATTATTCTCTTTGATATCTTGTTTGCTTAATTCGATTTATCTTAGGTTGATTGTTTTATTTCGATAATTGCATGTTCCTATACTTTAATCGTGTTTGCTTAATTCATGATGGTTAAAAATTATCTGTTTGTTTAATTCAGAATTTAGAAATTTCTATCGTGTAATATAAATTGCGCTTGTTGGTTGTTATTATAATCGAAAAGGTAATAAAGTCCGTTTAGGAATTGAGAATTAATTGAGTCGATGATAAGTTAGGAAACCAAAACAATAAATTAATCGTTTTAGCTTATTTTGATAATCAATTTTCTTTCAATCACTTTTTCTTGAAATCGAAACTTAAAATCCCCATAAACTGCTTTTGTAATTAGTTAATAGTTTCAGGAATCCTTGAGAGACGATTCGAGTCATTGTTGTTATACCACGTTTTAAAAAAATACTCATTTTTGATCCGTGCGTGACACGCGAATCACTGAGCATAGTTTGAAGAAAGTTGAAGCAAAGGGAATTGTCAGTAGGATGAATCAAAGTGATCAAGGGAGATCGATCCAACAATATAGGCCTAGACCACAAACCCTTAAAGGGAAACAAGTGCAGAGTTCTAAACCTAACACTCCTCCTTTGTGCCGGTTGTGCAACAAGAATCATTTCGGGAAGTGTGCTAATGGAGCTATTAGGTGTTATCATTGTAATGGAATGTGACACATGTCTATAGAGTGTCCTCATAATAGAAACTAAGTTCAAGGGAAGAATACCAGAAGAGTTTATATCTTGGATGCAAGGAAGGCAAAGAGTGACAACTCCTTGATTGCGGGTACGTGTTTCGTAAATGGCCATCCTTGTTTTGTACTATTTGACTGTGGAACGACACACTCTTTTGTGTCAATGTGGTGTATGAAGCGACTTGGGTTGCAAGTTATTCCTTTGTCTCCTCCTATGGTAGTTATTACCGCCATGGATGAAATGATTGAGACACCTTTGATGTGTGAAAATTGTGTTTTGTCTGTGGATGGTACTATTTTTTAGACTAACCTTATTTGTAATTGGGAATGGATTGGCTTAGTGATGATAGTATTTTTTATACTAACCTTATTTCTTGTTTGTCGCTTAAGAAAATTGATGTTGTCTTGGAAATGGATTGACTTTTTGCTAATTCAGTGTTTATTGGGTGTGAGGAGAAGCTAATCATCATTCCATCTATTAAGGCTACCCTGAAGGATGTTTTAACTACTATTTTAGAAGGTATGGTTGGAATGATAAATTTCTTGTTTGAGAAGGAGAAATATATTCTTTTGGTTCTTACTAAGGAGGCGAGTAGCGACAAGCAAGTGTTGCATATCCTTGTAGTTTGTGAGTTTCTAGAAGTTTTTCCCGAGTATGTCACTTATCTTCCTCCGAAAAGATAAATAAAGTTCTTTGTTGACCTGGTACCGGGAACGACTCATATATTTGTTTCTCCATATCGGATGGCACCACTTGAGTTAAGAGAATTGAATGATCAATTGGAAGAGTTAATGTCTAAGTGTTTCGTTCGACCCACTGTTTCAACTTGGGGAGCTCTAATGTTGTTAGTAAAGAAGAAGGATGGTTGAATGCAGTTATGTATTGATTACCGCCAGTTGAATAAAGTCACCATAAAAACAAATACCCCTTACCTAGGATAGGCGACTTGTTAGATCAATTGAAAAGATCCCAAGAGTGATTTACGGTCGGGTTATCATCTGATCCGTGTGAAGAATTCAGATGTACCGAAGACTATGTTTAGAATCTGTTATGGTCATTATGAATTCTTAGTGATGCCTTTTGGCGAGACGAATTCCCCAGATGTGTTCATGGATTACTTGAATCAGATATTTCAAGCTTACTTGGACAAATTTGTAGTGATCTTCATTGATGTCATTCTCATTTATTCTCGTACTCCGTAAAAGCACAGAGAACATCTGAGGATTGTTCTGTCAATATTGCAAGAGAAATATATTTTTGCTAAGTTAAGCAAACGTGAGTTTTGGATGACGAATGTTATATTTCTTGGTCATGTGATAGCTCAAGGAGGTGTGACATTAGATCTATCAAAAGTTGAAGCAATGATTAATTGGAAGAGACTGAAGAATGCTTCAGAAATTAGAAGTTTCTTGGGATTAACTGGTTATTATATAAGGTTTATCAAAGGCTTTTCACAGCTGGCGCTACCACTGACTAAAATTACTCGAAAAGATTTTGCTTATGAGTGAGATTCGGGGTATGAACAAAGTTTTATGGGTTTGAAGGAAAGATTGACAATTGCTCATATTTTGATCATTCTTGATCCTAATAAGTCGTACGAAGTATTCTGTGATGCTTCCAAGATGGGATTATGAGGTGTTTTTATGCAAGGTGGTCAAGTGATGGCTTATTCCTTTCAACAGTTAAAGGTTCATGAAAATAATCACCGAACTCGTGACTTGGAGCTAGCAACGATTTTTTTTAAGCCGAAGGTGTGTCATCATTATTTGTATGGTGTAAGTTTTGAGATATCCAGCGACCATAAAAGTTTAAAGTACTTATTTTATCAAAAATATTTGAACATGCGTCAAAGGATATGGATGGAGTATTTAAAGGATTATAATTTGGAACTAAAACACCGTCCAGGAAAAACAAATAAAGTAGCATATGCATTGAGTCAGAAAGTGTTTTATAATGCCGAATTGATGATGTTAGAGTACCATCCAGGAGCGCCGACCACCAACAAAGCCTCTTATCTCACGTGAGATGATCCTTTAAACAACCTCAAAACCCATCATACATGGCTTCTCGTTGCCGTGAACAAACCCTAACTATCCAAATTATAATACACCTACCAAGAGTTATGAATCTCTCTACCCTTGTAGAGAGAATAATGAACATGCACACCCTATACTTTTTTGACTAATACATATTACATTACCAACTTTTGTGTTGAATCTCATGTTTATTTATAGACAAGTAAGGGAAGTCTTGAGTTGGTAGAAACAATTGAAATGAAATATAAAAAAAAAAAATAGTATGTGTAATATTGATGTATGTGAATTAAGATTAAGAATAAATACATAAATGAAATTCTGAAAAATTAATGATTAATTATAGTTTTAATAATCCATATTTAAATTCATTCACGAAATTTATTCTCTATTTTAAATTCAAACGATTTTAACACTCACAAATATTTGCACTCACAATTCATATTTTTAATAACATATCACTTATGACAAATCATCGTATATGAATATTTGTGAAACATGATGACACACCAATAAAATAAATATATCATTGTTTGTTAGGTCAATTATGTGAGAGAATATCAAAACTATTCAAATTTAATATATAATAATTAATTTCATGAGGGTATAAAATATAAAGACTAAAACTTTAAAGGAAATATTAATAAGTGTTCTAGAAGCATCTTTAAGGACTTAAAAAAAATATTTTTGAAAATGTATATATTCAATGTACTGAAAATTGAAATGATTAATTTAAATTTTTTTTTTTATTTATTTAAATTTTTTAAAGAGTTTCCGATGACATTCATTAGCAGGATCTAAATTTTAATTCAACCATTTTCTTAAATAAATATAGTTGACCATTTATAACTTTTAACACACATTTTCTTGAGATAAATATAGATTGACCATTTAAGTCATTCAACACACATTCTTAATAACACTTAATTATTTTGATTTTTGTTCATATATGCTACTATTAATAAATAATATTAAAACATTTTAACACAAATAAATTAGTAAAACATAACATTATAGTAAAATATATTAGATCCTATTAAATGTTTGCATAAATTACTTTGAATGGCCAAATATTAAACTCTAAAAATAATATGAGATATTTTCTTTTGATTTAAAAAAAAAAACTTAGACTAAATTCTTAAACTTTGTCAAACTTTATTTATCTCTCAATCAAATTCCAATACCATCACTCTCTATTTCCCTAAAAACTAGGTAGATCTCTTAAAAAAAATGCTCCAAAGTTTGAAAAATTTTGAAAAAAAAAAAACATCATTTTCATTGTCAAATGATATATGTCTTGAGTTGTAACAAAACAACATAGGAAACATTTTAAAGCGCGCCCACTATATATTCCTTTAAACGCAACAATTCAATTTTTAAATTTTAAATTTTAAATTTTAAAATTTCAATTTTCAAATTTGTCTCTCTCTTCTATTCCTCACTCTCTTTTACTCAAAGATCCATCTTCATTTCACTTCCCATAAAACCCTAATTCACCAAAATTCAACTTTTCTCTTTCTCTCTTCTCCCAATTTCATCTCAAACATCTCCATGTATGGATAACGAATGCAATTCACTGGAAAAATCGATTTTGACCGTCCAATCTGTTTCAAAGGTTCGTTCTTTCTACGATTCTTCTGTTATTGTTATTATTATTCTGAAAATCTGATTCGTTTTTCTACTTTTTGTGCTTTAGATTATGAGTGAGAAACGAGTTAACACCAATCCGGGTGATAAACATGAGCCCCCTCGAAAACGAGTCAAAATGAGAGATCTTGAATCCCTGGTTCATTCCTCAGGTAATTTCGTTATTGGATTGAATTTAAATTTACTTGCACTTGTTTGAATAATTCAATCTTGTATGTGGAAAATTCAATCTTGTATTGTTTGTTTTTTGAAATTTTGTTTCGGTTACGAGAAAATCTAGTTGAATTATTATTTATGTTATTGTTAATTTTTTTTATTGGAATTGTTATGTTATTATTGTATGTATTTTGGACATTCTTATGGGTTTTATTGTGTCAAACATATAATTTGTTAATGTGTTTATGGTGCAGAAAAGGCGATTGGGAAAGAAAACATTGTTCAATCGTCATTTGACAATGTTGAGATGTCACAGACCACGAAGGTGTCTTCGACAGTGGACTTGGATGGGTTAAAAGAAGAGCAAGATGGAAGGAGTGTATTGGGTAACCCCAGGCTTTTGGATCTTAATAAAGTTGGTGGATTTAGTGAGAAGCTTGGTAAGGATAAGGAATTTCTGTCTGAGAAGCAGGAAAGAGAGCGTGGTAATATTGTGAATGCGAAAGGAGTTAGTGTGGATCTCAATGCAGAAGATGATACTAGCTCCGTGAATGTGGAACGGGTGAGTTTTCAGAAAGAACATGGTCAATTTAAGTCAAAGGATTTGTCTCAGAGTGGGAGCAGTACTGGACCACCAAAGGAGAAAGATCCAATGAAGATATGGACAGAGATGAAGCGAAATGGTTTTATTTCATCTGCTCATGGAGGCATTCCTGTACCGAAGAAACGCGGGAGAAAAAGTAAGAATGAAATTCTTGAGCAAAAAATGGAGCTTGCCAAGAGAGAACAAATCAATAGATTTACGAAAATTGCAGCTCCAAGTGGACTACTGAATGATTTAAACCCTGGGATTATTAATCATGTAAGAAATAGAAAACAGGTCCATTCAATTATTGAGGCTCTTGTAACTGAAAAACATGAAAATAGGAGCAAGCAAGAAGCACATCGAATGAGTGGAGGTATAGACATGACTAAGAGAGACCTAGAATGTGTGAACGAAGATGGGGTTCATGGGTCTGCAGGTGGTAGACAAGCACGGAAGAGTCACACAACAAAGAATGATTCCTCGTGGATTTTGGAGGGTAAAGATTGTGATCGTGACCCATACAGTGTAGAGAAAGCTGGTCTTAAAGACTGTATATCAAATGCAAGTCATGTTACAGAAGATGATATTTTATCGCTGAAATTGTCATCTTCAATGAAGGCATCAGTGAGTTCCACCAGTTTGTCGAATGAAGAATCATCCAATGTTACTGCAGTTTCATCTCTTTCTCTAAAAGGCTCGTAGTCATTTTCCTCTTGCTATGCTTCTTGTGTTTAAAGCACTTCATGTAATAATGTATAACAAATGAAAGGGAATGGTTCTTTTATGTTATTGAGTTTGAAAGCTAGTGATGTATTGATGTCATGTAATGGGTACCATAAAACGGTGTCACAGAATCTGTTTTTCAGCTGATATAGAAGCTTATTGAGCCTTTACTGATACATATGCTTCTATGTTTTTCAGCTGCTACTGTTGCTTCTCAATGGTTGGAGCTTCTACATCAAGACATCAAAGGGCGTCTTTCGAGTAAGGCCATATATATTCATTTCTTTTAATAATATTTGGATGTTGAATATGCTTACATTTGGTTTTTGTAATTTTTCTACATTTGCAGCTCTGCGTCGCAGTCGGAGGAGAGTTCGATCTGTAATCACTACTGAGTTGCCTTTCCTTATGTCGAAGGAATTTGCAGATAACCAAAATTATGATCCTTGTGGTATGAACATTCCTGCAGGACTTCCCACTAGTAAAATAGCAGAGTTGCATCAGGCAAGATGGACTGCTTTGTTTGATCATATGGATGAAGCACTTTCAGAAGAGGAAAAACAACTTGTGAGTGCAAACGTGCATATAATTATTTTGTGATTGTCTTAATGATTGTTTTAGGTTTCCTTTAGGTCAAGCTATGCCATTTTTGTATGGGAAAGTATTAAGGGATATGATCTGACACAATGTCAACATACAAAAATAATAAGGATGTGTTTGGTTTGTTCATATGTTCTTTTCAGTTTTATCTTGTAAAAAATAAGTAGGCGCCACTTTGTTTTTGTTCTGTTATCTATTTTTGAATTGTGAAGGAGATGATGAAAACGTTTACCATTCCCCTTTCAAAAGTTTGAGAAAATAGAATCAAAATTGGGTAACATATTTGTAATTATTAATGGAAACATGTCAACTGAAAATAAAAACAAAAAGTCAAGTTGAATGCATGTCTTCCTAGGAATGTTTGTTATATGCATTGCTTAAGATCTTGTTTATTTAGATTTCATAGAACTATCTCTTTCCTTTGGTATGGGTGGATACTAGAGGTGTCCATAGTCAAATTGGATACCTATTAAGATTCCAAGTTACTTGTCACATTACAGTGATTTATGATATGCAATTGCCAAGAACAAATTTGGTCCTCTCTCTCTTTGTCTGAATCTTATCTGGACCTGTCTGGTTCATAATTTCAGGAAAGTTGGTTGAATCAAATAAAAGACAAGCAATTGCTATGTGATCAGGGCCTGCAACATGTTAACTGGAGTAAGGCTTCTGGTTTACAACAGTCGGCAACTTCAGAAAATCACTCCAGGTAAATTTTCAATTGCCTTATATAAGATTATATATTATTAATGTAATGATGTTGGACTTGGCTATGAAGCACAAACTCCGTCACGGACACTAGAACTTGACACCAATAATTTCAAAAACATAGAACACCAACACCACTACTTATACATGTTTAATCTTTTATTGATAACATTGCTTCAATACATGTTTAATCTTCTTAGACGTGTGAGAATTGTCCAATATAATGTATGACATGTGTTGAAGCAAAGAAAAACAATTTTTTTTGAAACATTTGTCTGAATTGTCCTACACGTATTGTATGAGTGTCATATGGGTTCCAGACATTGATTCAAGAAGTGTCGAAGAAAAAGAAAAATGATTTTTTTGGGAAACATGTTTTACTCTTTCAACACGTGTCTGACTTTTCCGACATGTGCTGTACGAGTGTCATACGAATGTCAGGCACCGACGCATGTTGGACACAGCGACACACCTACTCCTAGAGGTGTCAGTCAGTTCATTATTTGAGGGGTTTTAGTGCAGATTGGTCTGTCACATTAAGTGATGAAAGTTTGTATTCTTTAGGTCTGTGAGTTGGACAATTGATAGAGCAATATTGAAGGGATGAAAAGATACACATGGTTTTCATTGTTTTTACAAGTAGACGTATGATGAGGAAAATACCAAGAGATATTTTGTTGAAAGCCTAGGAAATGAAAGGTGTTAGAATTGCTCTGCAGGCCACATCACATTGAGGTTGTGGCAGTGTCTGCATCCATATTAGGCTGTAATATTGAGGTTGAGGAAGTGTCTGCGCCTGGATTATGCTGTATTATTGATTGAGGTTGCACTTGCTGCAGTGTGCTCCCGCATTAGGTCGCAATTGCACTGTAATTCTCACAGACTAACAGTAATTACCAGATCGTAACACTACAATGTAGTGGAATAGCCACATCAAGCCGCAACAGATTATGCAGAACTCACAAAAATTATTTTCTAGCCTCCTTTTCCTTCATATCATATAGGTTTATGGTCTATTTTAAAAGGATTAGAGATTTTTATACGACGGAGAGTTGATATTGAAAGAAATGGGAGATTTCAAAGTGGAAATAAGTCACGTGGGTTATGAGATGACTAATACATTATAATATTTTATGATAATAAAAAATAAATTCATGCAGAGACAGCAACAACCACTGATTGCATCATAACCGTCACAATGTCCGCAATCACAGTGGCCCCAACTGCGGCCACAGTTTTAAAGCATAATTCACGATATCAAGTATGTGTATTGGATGTACTTATGGAACACATTCATGAGCCAACACTGCGACAAATGTTATTGGGTTTCTTCTGATATATAAAATGTTATTTCTGTTGTGCAATGCCTTAGTGACAATTCTGACAAAATTTTATAATTGTTAACGTGCAGATCATCGCAAGTAGACAACTCAGAGAAAGAGTTAGCTGTTAATGCAGCGGCAGCTTCCATATACTCAACATGCAATTTTCTACTGTCAGAGTTAAGTTGCATTTGACATTGAGTCTAAAAGTTGTTGTCAATTGCTGATTGCGGAAAATAATAGTTTGTTCACATTTTGCAATGCTACAATGCTATGGCGCTTTTATAGCCGCTATTTGGAAGCAAATTGTACTAAAAAGTGTATTGCGGAGCAATGATGATTTGTTCAGATTCTGCATTGCTATAGCACGCTAAATGCCTGCTATAGCTGCTATTTCACAACATAGTCATATGTTCAACCGAATATGTTGGTTGTCTTTTTTTCTTTTCTCCTTAATAAGTTGAGATTGCTTTAGCAATTGCCATTGGCATGTAGAACAATTGTACTTTAGATTTTGGCATATGAACAAGTTTTGATACTTGTGATTGTAACTCTAGCTGTCGAATTTATTTATTCTTCACTTTTGTCGAACTTTTCTACAGAAAATCAATCAACAATAATTGCAAAACAAACCAATATTATTGGATTCTTTCTCAAGAGTGATATTTTTGACATTTTCTTCTATTTTGCCAAATTGGAGAAAACATGGAATTGAAATGTTGAGATTTGAAATGAAAAGTTAAAAATTAGAGATAGTTTAAAGTTACAGAAAAGTGTTGAGATTTGTCAATACTAATAAAATGTTTGCAATTTCTACATAAAGTGTACGCATGAGTTATGGTCTGAAATGCATATTTATTCACATATAAATTGATTTGCATTAGGTTGATGAATTAGTTCTCCATGTGTTGTAGAGAGAAGTTCTCATTCTTCTTTCCAGGAACTTAACGTGTTTTCCTCTCTTTCATTACTTTTGGGATTTTCCCTCTCTTTCATTACTTTTGGGATTTTGAAAGTTTCTTTCCAGCCTCTGCTGGTTTTCTCCTTCCTGTTGGTGGGTTTTCTCTCCTTGTGAGTTTTTGGTGTTTGTGTCCGGTCTCTCTGTGTCGGTTTTTTGGGCTCTGGTTTCTTGTGTTCGGTGGTCAAATCTGGTTGTTGGTTTATAGTGAGTGGTTGTCCGTTGGTGTCTCTCTGGTTGCTATGTATAAGTGGAGAAGTATTCAACTCTCTAAGGAGGAAGAAGAATGGATAACCACAGAAGTTAAAGAAATCTGTGAAGGGGAAGTTTTTCAACATTCGTTTACGGGGAAACTATGGACCGATAACAATTTCAATTCGAGAGCTTTCATTAGTACTATGACAGGCACTTGGAAGTTGAAGAATCCGATTGAAGTCCAAGAGCTTTACAAAAATCTCTTCCTCTTTCGTTTCGCGATGAAATGAGATCTAGAGAATGTTTTAAAGAGTGGTCCTTGGAGCTTTGACAGGATCATTCTTATTCTTAGTCGTATTTCGGGGGATGAACAACCGTCAGATCTGAATATGCATTTTAGAGTTTTTTGGGTGCGAGTCTACGAACTACCTTTTGTGTTACGGTCAGAGGCTACTATAAGGAAAATCAGATGGATTTTGGGGGAGTTTGAAGAGCTGGACTCAAAGGAAGCACATAGAAATGGTAGGTTTCTGAGAGTCAATGCTAAGATCGATATGAAGAATCCGCTTAAGAGAGGAACGATGGTGAGGTTTAAGGAGAAAAACCTACGGATTTACTTCAAATACGAATGTATGCCGATCTTTTGTTTTATTTATGGAAAGGTTGGGCATCAACTCAAAGATTACGAGGTGATGGGGGATTTGGGGGAAGAAGGCTTTGATGATCTCGACGAACATGATCTCTCTTTTGGAGCATGGTTGAGAGCTTCACCTTTACCAAAATTTCATGAAGATAACAAGATTAAAGAATCTAACTCTAGCTCCCGCAGAAGAAGTCTGTTTAACATATCGTCAGGCCAGAGTAGATGCGAATCAAAAGGAAAAAAGAAAAAGGTTGATGAAGGTGTTGTGGAACAGATGAATGGGGTCTCTATAGGTGGGCCGAGCAAGGAAGGTCTCTATCCCAATATCCTTACCTCAGAGGTCCTGCCGAAGGTTACTGCTAATCCGGAAATAGAAGCAGTAGCAGAAAATTTGGGTGTTATTGATATTTCAAATGTGGGCAAGGCTATCACAATCGTTAATTCTGAAAGCGGTGGGCGGAGGAAGAAGTGGACTAGGAGGCAACCCACAAAGAAAGAAATCTAATTGGATTTTCTTTCTTTGTGGGCTGCCTCCTAGTCCACATTCAACAAACTTGGCATTCTCAAATTCCTTTCCATGATCACTTATGATTCTAATAACATTGCTTTCCTTTTCTCTTTGAAGTTTTTGACAGAGATCTCTGAAAACTTCAAAAGCTTCTGACTTTTCTCTGATGAAATTTATCCAAGTGTATCTTGAATAGTCATCCGCAAGAATATAAGCATATTTCTTTCCACCAAGACTTTCTACCTGCATAGGTCCCATCAAATCCATGTGAAAAAGCTCTAAGACTCTTGAGGTGGTAAAATGTTGAATCTTTTGATGTGACATCTTAATCTTCTTTCCTACTTGGCATTCTCCACAAACTTTTCCTTCTTCAATTTTGAGCTTTGGAATTCCTTTAACAACTTCCACGAATATGATTCTCTTCATGCCTTTCAGATGCAAGTGTCCAAGTTTCTGATGCCAGAGTTTAACTTCATCTTCTTTGGCAAGCAAACAAGAGGAGACATAACTTGAATCTTGAGATGCCATAGATAATAGTTGTCCTTAGATCTGACTCTCTTCATGATTAATTCACCATTCTCATATGTAATCAGACATTCATATTTGGAGAAGTTAACTTTCAGTCCTTGATCACATAGTTGACCGATGCTAATTAGATTGGCAGTCAGCCCCTTTACAAGTAGCACATTGTCAAGTTTAGGCACTCCTGAGCAATCCAGCTGTCCAATTCCCTTAATTTTACCTTTGGCTCCATCACCAAAAGTAACAAAACTAGTGGCATGAGGTCTCATATTCACCAGCAGATTTGTGACACATGTCATGTGTCTTGAACACCCACTGTCAAAATACCAGTCATTTTTTGCTGAAACTCTGAGAGAGGTATGAGCTATCAAGCTGTTAGTACCAACCTTAGGAATCCATTACTTTCTGTCCTAAGGTATGTTCTGAATTAGAACATGCTAAAGGACATACTTAGGATATCCAGAGAGTTTGAAACAATAATGCTTTAAGTGACCAAACTTTCCACAATAGTGACACTTCCATCTATGGGAACTTCCTCTTATGTAATTTACCAGTCTTCTATTATGATTTTGAGACATCTGATTCAACATCTTTGGTGTAAGCTCAGAATGAGCAAGATCTGAGACATGTTCTTTTCTTTTGTCAAACCCTAGGCCAGTCACATCTCCAACTATCTTTCCAATTTGCAGAATCTCATATAAAGTCTCTGAACTAATGTTCAGCATCCTGACAGACTTGGTCATTTGATCAATTTTGGAGTTTAGTAATGTTACCTCATTCTCCCGCTTGGAAATGGTTTCTAGATGCTCTTCCTTCTCAGTCTCTAGTTGAGATATGATTTTCTTATGTTCCTCTTCTTGTTGGCATACTTCTTCATTTTTGAGACATAGTTCTCTATAGAAGGTAGCTAACTCATCATATGTGACTTCATCATTATTGGAACCAGAATAATATCTCCCAGTTAAAGCAGTAGCTTTCTTATCATATCCTTCTTCAGCTTCACTTTCAGTGTCTTCATCTGACCAAGCCACAGTAAGACCTTTTTTCTTATTCTTGAGATGTATGGGGCATTCAAATCTGATGTGGCCAAAACCTTCACATCCATAGCACTAAACTCCTTTTACTTGAGAAGAGTTCTCTTCAGCCATTCTCTTTCTACCAGAGTCATTTGACCTACTGATGTCAGATGTGTTGTTCTTGACATTTGATCTTGACTTTCTGTCCATCTTTTGCATTACTTTGTTAAACCGTCTCCCAAGAAGAACTATAGCATTACATAGGCATTCATTAGTATTTAGATCACATTCTTCTACTCAATCTTCAGTGTTGGATGAAAAAGCAATATTTTTGCTTTTCTTGTTAGATTTGTCACTTATGCCAATTTCAAAAGTTTGAAGAGATCCAATAAGTTCATCCAATCACATCTTGCTAATGTCATAAGCTTCTTATATTGCAGTGACCTTCATATCAAATCTCTTAGGTAGAGACCTGGGAGCTTTTCTTACCAACTTTTCTTTAGACGTTGTTTCTCCAAGAGCACTGGATGCATTAGTTATCTCAAGGATATTCATATGAAAATCATAAATACTTTCATTATCTTTCATCCTTAAGTTTTCAAATTTTGTGGTGAGCAGCTGAAGTCTTGACATCTTAACTTTGGAGGTACCCTCATGAGTAGTTCTAAGAATATCACAAGCATCTTTGGAAACAATACAAGTATTGATCAATCTGAAGATGTTTTTCTCAATTCCATTGAATATGGCATTCAAGGCTCTAGAATTTACCAAAGCAAGCTCATCTTTTTCTTTATACTAGTCCTCTTCTGGCTTCAATTCTGCAGTATCATTCCCATCTTTGTCCTTTACAACATGATTTTCCGATCCTCTCAAAACAACTTTTCAATGCTTGTTATACAAAGACTTCAAGAATGCAACCATCTTTGGCATCCAGTAATCATAATTAGTTCCATCCATAATGGGTGGTCTGTTCACAAATCCCACCTCCTTGTCCATTATACCAGCAAGTAACTTCCCTAGTTCTCACCCAGATATAGAGCAGGATGCCTGCTCTGATACCAATTGAAATTCTGGTATCAAATATGTGATGTCGAATAAGATGTTACATCATTAATATCTAAACATTAACAAGGTAAAAACAAAATAAAGTACAACAATTATAACACAAGGAATTGTTAACCCAGTTCAGTGCAATACTCTGGGGGCTACAAAGCCAGGAAGGAAATCCACTATCAATAGTATCAATTCAGAATTTAAACAATCCCAGTTTACACTACTCACTTAATCACGAACCAATGCAATTTCTATCTAAGAACACTTAGATAAGATAACCCCCTCTCACTCCCTTTCAATCACACACTATAATAATTAAACAAAACCTTACAAAGAAATAGAAGAACATTCTTCCGAGATAAACAACTTGATCTTGCTTAAAAGCTCCAATCAAGAACAAATACTCATTCTTAAAAGCTTAGAGTGGACAAAATACAACTCAATAAAATCAGTCCAATTCAAACATCTAGGTGATGTTAGAATGGCTCACAATTACCACACACACAAGGAAACCCTAAAACTCAAAAGCACTTAGCTTCAAAATACACAAATTATTCCACACAATTACAATTAGGTTAAACAACTTGTATATAAAGCATTATGAATGGGCCTGGATCAGATCAAAACCTTCAACAAATAAGATCACATGATTTACTCCAAATGAAATATGAAAAGATCTTCAAAATCTCTAAAAACTAAACACAAAGCAGCTTTTTCATTTGACAACAAATCTCCCTTGATTTTCGCATATACTGGAGCAAATCATAGAAATAAAATTCTGCTAAAAAAGTGCAGAAAATAAATCGAAACTTTCTGCATCAGGACAACACAGATGTTACGACATTTGATCTGACATCACAGAAACACCTGCGTAGAAGATGTTCTTCAAGCATGTCAGGGACATCTTACAAGACATCAGAACATATGATAATGTTTTTCTACACATGCAGCCAAACCAAGAACCTTCACAAAGCGTGTGTTTACACTAAGCTTTAGATTCGATTCACCCCCACTAATTTAGACAAATTGGATGCAAATAGGTAACCCGACGAATCCCCTTAAGGATACCTTGAAACCTTAACATGAATCACTCTTTCACATTAAGCATATCTATCAACGATATTTTATGGAATAAAGTTCCCTTATTTATTCTCGTGGACTAGAAAAATAAAAGAATGACTTAGATATAATTTTTGGCACTTGAAACAAGTAATTTTCGTGTGTCTTTTATGCCTAACAAGTATCTTTATTTAAGAAAAACTTGTACGAATTGGTGAAGAGAAACAACTTTTCAATGGTTTCAACATGAACACTCGCAAACCATTATATACCAATACCAACAATTGTTTTTCACGAAAAGTTGTATTGGCCTGATGGTTGCACCTTATGGCCACACACCCAATCATCATACGGTTTTTGGTTCGATTCTAGATAGTTGCAACTTTTGGCCATTTATTTTATTAATTTAATATTTTGGAATTTTCTCCAACAAAGAACCAATAAACCGTCAACGACCAAAACCACTTCCATCAACCTCTTTCTGTCGCCCATCCAAATCCCTTTCTCCTTTGAATACATTGTTCACGCCGAATCTCTACAATTTTCACCAACATCCTTGATTTTTACCATCATCAAACCTCAAACGAGCCTCTCCTTTCTCCCATCTCAAACAACATAACAGTCACCAAATGCAAACCTTTCACCAACGACAACTACCTACAACCAATAACCATCCACAAACTCCTTTGTATGCTCTGTGTTTCTCCTCTTATCCTTACCACCGCCTCCTTCTTCAACTCTAACAACCAAAAAACACAATACTTCACTTAACATTACCATAATCTCACACTATGAACCATCCACCACCCAACCATCACACGTGGTGTATGGGCTATTTGATGTACATGTGAAGGCTACATGTGAAACACACATCGATGATTATCAAACAAAATAAGAAGTTGCACTTGCTTTTGGAACGTTTTATTGCAAACCCTTGGTGATAAGAAGGTTATTAATCGAGGTTTAGGGTATATGACACAAATAAGATTGGTGGATTGGTGGTGACTAGGCGGCAACCACACAAACCGAGATCTACCTCATCCTCTGTGAACTTCGTCTTCAACAACAACATGTTTCACTCGGCGATGCCACAGTAGTAGCAAGACTTGGTCGATAATATTTTTTGATTTTAGTTTTTATATTTTGTTAATGTAGTGTATTTTCTCCTTTTGATTTGTTGGGTAGACGACTGCTATGTTTTTAGTTTCTGCTTTATCATTTCCCTTTTGGTTCATTGTAAATATTGTAACACCGCCGAAGTAATAAAAATATAAATATCTTTTGGTTGCTGTTTTTTGTTGTTGTGTAAATCAAATACAATCAGTGGAATCAACATCATTGATATGGCACTATGCCATTGATTTTTGCATTCGATATATTGATTAAATGTTGATATTTGCTTGTGTTTGTGTTGTAGCGTCGCATTATGCACGTTTGGTTGCATTATATTATAATTCATGTGCATTAATTTCACTTTTGCTGTGTGTTTTCATTTCAATAAGTTTGGCATCACACGATTTTGATCCATTTTGCAATAATCACATTAAATGTATCAAAATAATGGTTAATTATATCGGTTTATGTGTGATTCTTTAATTGGTTATTGATCGTACCTGGAGATCAGGATCCGATGTGGCCGCGTCGAGCGTGGATGAGTACAGTTGATGATGGAGAAAAAAGGGGGTGTACCTGCAAAGGCACTCTGATGCTAAAGTCAGAAAGTGAGCAACGAGTGAGCAAGTACATGGTTTTGGGTCAAGATTTGAATACCTGACCTTCTCAAATGAGAGAGTTTTTATACTGGTCCAAGTGGATGATTATTGGCCCAAATTGTTGGGCGCGGATCGCGGATTCCATAATAACTGTTGACGGTTAGGAACTAGCCGTTGGGGCAAGAATATATCTGCTCGACTTGTCCTTGGTCGAATAGCCTTAGCACCGAGCAAGGGGTCTGTCGAGCGATTGGTCTTCAGGATTCCGAGCGTCGTGGAGTCATTGGGACGCGAGATAGATATGGCCTATTTCTGGAAATTGGGCCATTCCGGAACAGGAGCCCCCCAAGTCGTTGCTTCTGGTCGAATAAGTGATGACTTAAGGGTGGTTTTTTTGCTCGGGAATATCTGTGACCAATTTGTTGGTTGGTTTTTTGAGCGTTTTCTATGGAGGGACAAAGGAGCTCGGGGGGCGAGCAACCCATCAGTTGGTCGGTGCAGTGGGAGAGGAAACGAAAAGGTGACGTGCCTTGATATTTGTGCCAATTTAATGTTTTGACGGCTAGCCTAGGGGCTAGCGCGTAGGCTATCATTGCCTAGGGATAGCGGTCACGCTTCGGCCGCACGTGTACCCTTCCCTATAAATAAAAGTGTTGTTTCATTTTTGCACTTTTCGTTTCGTCTTCTTCCTTACTCCACTGCTCGCATCTCCGTTCCTCCTATTCCGCCGTCGATCACCGCTGTTCTTTACCGACCACCGCACTTCTCAACATAATCTTTTGAAATGGCGTCTCAAGGCCAAGGTAAGAACTTCATTTTGACTGTTAGACTTAGTTCTCATGAAATAGTGATGCATGCAATTTAGTTTTCGATTTTACCAGTAGGTTAGAGTAATGTATACAGATTTTAGGTTTAAGTAGTTGTTGTAGCGCTTCCTGTTCTGAACCATGGTTCGCGGTGAGCAGCTACTTTGGTCGAAGCTCGACCAAGGTTTAGGGTTTCGCGACGAGCCTCTGTTCGTTGCGAACCTCGTGTCTCTACGTTTCCCTATCAAGCGTTGATCGATCGTTTCGGGCGTCGATTACTCGAGGGCTTTGGTCGGGACCCTGTTCTCGGGCTGTTGTACGCTCTTTCACTTGATAGGTAGTGGAATGGTGGATTCAATATTCTGATCGAATTCACTGACACCTTTTGTCTACTTTTCAGGTGAAAACGCGCTCGTCGATCCTTACGACATCTCTTCGGGAGAAAGATCGTCGGAAGATTCGGGCTCCTCGGCAACTGTTTCCTCAAAATCTGGAAGTTCCTCGGGAGACTCAGAGGCTACTGAAAACAACGACGTGGCGACAGTGTCCGGGGGAGAGGCTGGCGCGCCTGCGGTTCCAGAAGAATAGGAAAATGCACTCACGCCCGAGGAGTAGGGTGTTGAGGACTTGCTGGATAAAGTCTCATCGTATGCTCGGCCGTGCGGAGATCCTCTGCCCGTGGTTGGAGACCCTGTCCACTGGAGGGTGACATGTCCGGGTGATGACAACATAATTTTCTCGGAATTTGGGGGGAGAAAATTTTCAAAGTATGAGTATTCCATTTCGACCTTGGGGATCAGGCTGCCTTTCAACGACTTGGTCTGATCCGTGCTTGGTTACCTGGGGTTAGCGCCCCCGCAACTGCATCCTAATTCTCATGCCTTTATGAGGGTATTAGAGTTGACATTCACGCACCTGGGGGCGGGGGCTACTCTTCCTCTCTTCTTCTAGCTGTTTTCTCTGCAGCGCCAGGTGGGGCGAGGGATTGCCCAGAAGGGTTTTATTTCTTTTAAACAACGGGCTAAGATCTTTAAGGCACATTTGGAGTCAATCCGATCATTCAAAGCGACTACATCTTGATCGAGCCTGTAAGTCGGGAAATAACGAGGTCGATCAGCTTTATGGGGGTTGATACCGATGAGAATGATGTGCCCTGGATGGATGCGGAAGGACGTCCGATCCGTATGAGGATTTGGAGGTTCCCTTTTTCGTGGGATTATGGTCATTACGGGCGACCGATGAGCGATTTCGTTCAAATAGGAGATGCTCTGGCCGAGGAGGACGCCACTAGCTTCGAGGAGTTTCCTAAGTTGGTGTCTTCTTTCACTCTGATCCCGATGCTCGACGGAGAGGGGAAAGTGATGCTAGCTTTCGACGGGGGGAAGTTGTGGAATGTCTGTTGATCGACGTCACAACTCTCCTGGCTTATAAAGATGGGCAAGAAATGTCTGAACTGTTCGGTATACTTTATTTTTTATTTTTGTTTATTTGTCATGTGATTTTATGCTCGTAGTTGATATGACCCTTTTCTCTTTCCTTTGTTTTGTAGGCTCTATGACAAATTCTCTGGATAAGATCCATGAGAAGTTGATGTAAGGTAATAAGAGGAAGGCCAAGATCATTCAGAATAGGCTGGTGGGTAATGATACGAGCGACTCTGGCTCGGGTCCTATTGCTCGAGGTTCTCCGGGCGTGACTTCCGGTTCGAGCCATAAGAAGCACAAAGTTGGATCGGTCATCACGGATCTGACGATCAATGCTCCGTCAAAACCTAAACATGCATTAGCGCCATGTTTTGTGCATCACAACTACTTTGAGAGCACTTCCCTGGAGGTCGAAAGGGCGAACTCGTTGTATCTTGAGCAGATGGATTGTCCTGCTCGGAGACTATCTTTGGTGCAGGATGCCAACGCAGTAATGCGGGTGCTGGCAATGGCCTTGATGTTAACCGAGGGAAGCTTCGGGCAGGAGCGCGAGATCAGTCGCTTGAAGTCTCTCTTAGCTGTTTCGGAGGAAAAAGCGAGGAAGGCCACCGAGGACGCCGAGGCTGTGACCAAAGAGCTAACGGCGCGGGCGGACGTGATCGCCAAGCTGGAAGTGGATAAGAAGAAGGTTGTTGATCAGAACAGGAAGTTGAAAGAAACTTTCTTTCCCAAGGATGACGTGGATGAAAACACCAAGGGTCTGATGAGTAGGGCTATCTTCCTTGACCGGTTGGATCAGGATCTGGAAGAGTTGAGAGACACGACAAAACTGAGTTTCCAGAACACTGTGGATCAGGTCAAGGCCCTCCATCCAGAATTGGACCTTGATACTGATCGAATCAGCTATCTGTACAAGGTAGTGGATGGTCGGGTTGTGGTCCCAGATTACATGATCGTCGATGATTCCCAGCCGGGGGAGCCCGATCATCCGGTCCAGCCTGAAGCTCAACAACCTCCGAGTGAAAGTCAACCAGGGGTGCAAGAGGAAGAGGGTAACTAGGTTGGCCTACGTGCCAAAATATATGTAACTTATCGTTTTGCTCGGGGACATGGTCCCAGCTTTATGTAATTCTGAACAAGCCGGCCCTTAGGGATCGCAGCTTTTTGATGAATATTTCCGACCTTGGTGGTTGTTTTGTGATTTGCAGTGTTTTTGTTTTAATGTATGAGTGTCCGTCTGTCGGAGGACTTTTATTACAACTGTATTTTCTCATTTTTACGCTAAGTATTATGCGCTCGTCTAATGCACGAAATACGATATAATGGTCGACTAGGGGGTAAATACTCGTGGGAAAATGTGATATGTCAGTTTGGGGGACCGGTCAGATGTATGGAGGCTGGCTCTGGATCGGTATCAGGGTCAAGATTATGGCTCAGATTCCGTGGCTTGAATGTGGGGTTCTTCCTGGTCATGGTACTTAGGCGATGTTGGACTCGTTCGAGTATCCGTTCGTGCGATAATTACCTTCCTCTTTGTGAGGGGGAGGTCTTGTTGATCAAACGTTTTGGGCTGCAATGCTTGTACTTGGGCATGCAGGTTTGGTCGGCCAATCTGCTCCTCGTACGGGAGCAAGGCGACCTTCATACTAGCTGTAGTATTGTTTGAGTTTCTCGGCGTTCCATGGCCGTGCGAGATCTTCCACTTGAAGATTTTCTAAGTAGTAGGCCCCATTTTCGGTCTTTGCTCAGACGCGGTATGGGCCCTCCCAATTTGGTGTCAGTTTCCCTTCTCGGGAGTCTTTGTGGTTTCTCCTCAAGACAAGAATCCCGACTTCGAATGCTCGTTTAATAACCTTGGCGTTATGTCGAGCTGCAATTTTTTGTTTGAGCGTAGCTTCTCGAAGAGCTGCTCCTGATCGGATTTCTTCGATTAAGTCGAGCTCTTCTCTCAGTGTTTCGGAGTTGATATCTGGGTCCATGGGTGATTCTGTTCGCATAGACGGTATATTCATCTCTATGGGGATGACTTCTTCGGTCCCGTATGCTAGCTGGAACGGGGATTCTCCGGTTGTCGAGTGAGCCATGGTTTTGTACGCCCAGAGAACACTATGTAGCTCTTCGAACCAACGTTTTTTGTGTTCGTCCAACCTTCACTTAAGGCCTCTTAAGATTACCCTGTTAGTAGCTTCTGCTTGCCCGTTAGTCTGAGGGTGCTCGACAGAAGCGAAATGCTGTTTGGTTCCCACTATGGCTATGGATTCCTGGAAGTGTTTGTCAGTGAACTGTGTTCCATTGTCTAGTACGATGGCAAGCGGTACCCCGAATCGGGCGTGGATGTTCCGCTTGAAGAAACATAAAATGTTTAATGCAGTGATTTTGACTAAGGCCTCCGCTTCGATCCATTTAGTGAAATAACCGACGCCCACGATGAGGTACTTGTTTTGGCCGGAGTCGATGACGAAAGGTCCCAATATGTCTAGTCCCCACCAGGCAAACGGCCACGGGGAAGACAATAATTTCAACTCAGTAGGAGGTGCTATATGAACGTCACCATGTCGTTGGCATTTGTCACATTTTTTAACGTGTTCTTTCGCATCGTTCTGCATCGTTGGCCAATAGTATCCTACTCGTAAGATCTTGCGAGCGAAGGATCACCCACCTGGATGTTGTGCGTTGATCTCCTCATGGACTTCCCTTAACACGTGTGGAATGTTTACTTCCTCGACGCATCTGAGGAGTGGCATGGACAAACCTCGACGATACATCTTTCCCCCGACCATCATATACGAGCATGACCTACGCCGTACGGTGCTGGTCGTTTTTGGGTCTGTTGGTAACTCGTCTTTGGTCAAATAATTGAATACTGGGGTCATCCAACAGTTAGCGTTGCCCTCGATGTTGACGTCTATTGGGGCTGATGTTTTCCCAATGCTGGGCTGAGGGAGTATCTCTTGTATGACAGATTTGTTGCCCCCTTCTTCTTGGTACTCGCCAGTTTGGACAATATATCCGCTCGTGTGTTGTTTTCACGCGAGACATGTCTGACTTCCACGGATGTGAATCGTTTTAGCTTCTCCTTGACCAAGGCTAAGTATTCGGCCATGTTGTCGTTCTTGGCTTGAAAATCACGTCGCACCTGGTTGGCGACCAACTGGGAGTCTGTGCATATTACAATTTCCTCTGCTCCAAGGTCGTCCGCAAGGCGTAAACCGGCCAGGAAGGCTTCGTACTCTGCTTGATTATTGGATGTGGGGAAAGACAAGGTTAAGGATACTTTGATGAGGGTTCCTTCCTCGTTCTCCAATATCAACCTGACCCCGCTGCCTGTCGAGCAAGATGCTCTATCAACGAAGATGGTCCACCTAGACGGAGATGTTGCAGTTTGCTCGGTGAAGGTAAGTTCTGCTACAAAGTCGGCTAAGGATTGAGCTTTGAGGGCCTGCCATCCTTCGAATTTAATGTCGAACTCGGATAATTCCAATGACCATTTCAGCATCCGTCCGACCATATCTGGACTTCCGAGCATCTGCCTGATGGGATGGTCCGTCCTGACGATAATAGTATGGGCCAAGAAGTAGTGTCGTAACCTTCTTGCTGCGAAGAGGAGGGCCAGTGCCACTTTTTTGATTTGCAAGTATCTGAGTTCAGGGCCGCTCAATGCCTTGCTCGTAAAGTAAATGGGTTTTTGCCCCTCGGGAAGCTCGCGAATAAGGGTTGCGCTTACCGCCTCATTCGCCACAGTAAGGTAAAGGTACAACGTTTTGCCTTCGTAAGGTCTGGAGAGTACCCGGGGCTCGGATAATGCCTTTTTCAAGTGGGTCAAGGCTTGCTCGCATTCGTCAGTCCATTCGAAAGTTGATTCTTTGTGGAGGATTTTGTAGAATGGGAGCGCGTGTTGGGCAGACTTAGCCACAAATTGGGCGAAAGAAGCGAGCACTCCATTTAACGATTGTATGGATTTTTTAGAGTTTGGGGGTGGGTATCTCTGCGAACGCTCGACATTTGTCTGGGTTGGCTTCGATTCCTCGTTCGGTCAAATAAAACCCGAGGAATTTACCCGCTCGAACTCCGAAAGTACATTTTTCAGTGTTGAAACGCATCTTGCATTTTCGAGCTTGGTCGAACACCTTTCGTAGGTGGGAAGCGGGATCCGTCTCTTTTTGAGATTTGAGGGTCATGTCGTCCATGTACACTTCGAGCATGTGTCCAATCTCTGCTCGGAAAACTTTGTTCATCATGCGCTGATAAGTGGCGCCTGCGTTTTTTAGACCGAAGGGTATAACGTTATAGTAGTAATTTCCTGATTCGATCATGAAGGCCGTATGTTTTTTGTCGGCCACGACCATGGGAATTTGATTATATCCTGAATAAGCGTCCATAAATGATAGTAGTTTTAAACCGGCCGAGTTATCGACCAATATATCAATATTTAGCAATGGGTAAGCATCGTTCGGGCAAACCCGATTAAGATAGGTATAATCAACGCACATTCTCCACTTTCCATTAGATTTTTTCACAAGTACAACATTGGAAAGCCAGGTAGTGTACCTGACCTCCGTTACAAAGTTTGCCTCTAGGAGGTCTTCTACAGCTTTTCCAGCCGCTTTAGTTTTTTCGGTCGATTGTTTCCTCCTCCGTTGGGCAACGACCTTGTGATTAGGATCAATGGAGAGATGGTGGCATGCTACGTCTAGATCGAGTCCGAGAATTTCTGCTGCATTCCATGCGAACAGGTGGGAATTCCCTTTCAGACACGCCTCCAGCTGTTTCTTTGTCAGATCCGGGAGATGGGCCCCAATCTTTACGCATCTGCTCGGATCTTCCCCCAGCGGGATTAACTCAAATTCGCCGTCGGGGATTTATCGTGCTAACAAAGTGGAGGGCTGTTGGGAGCTTTCGGCTTCGTCCGGAAACCTGCAATATAGGTCGATGGAATCGACCTGAGGGAGAGGTGCAGACACTTCTGTGTTCAAGGAAGATGCTGAGGTGAAAGCTTTGGGTTGGTATGATATCGAGCTAAGACCTTTAGAGGCTGCTTCGAAACAACGACGGGCGGCTTCCACGTCACCATGTAGGGTGGCCACCCTCCCTGATGTTGTGTAGTACTTCATCTTCAGGTAGACGGTTGATGGGACGGCCAAGAGATCGGCTAACGTTGGTCGACCAAGAATTCATTGATATAGAGAAGGATAATCGACGATCAAAAATTGGACGCGGATTGATTGGGCAGTTTCTACGGCTCCAAACGTGACTATGAGATCGACATAACCCCACGGTCGTGACACCGCCCCATTGAAACCTTGGAGGTCGGATCCCACGTATGGTATCAGATGAGTCTCGTTCAGCTGGAGTGTTACGAACAACTGCGAATACATGATATCGTATGAACTGCCCTGGTCGACCAGTATTCTGCAGACGTCGAAGTTGGCCATCTGGGCTCGAATGGGCAGTGGAATGCTGGCATTAGGCGCTCCCCCCAATAGTTCCTCCTTGTAGAAGGAAATGGGCACCAAATTGTCCCTGGGTGGATCCAACGTGGCATTCAGGGCCGGCCCTTTTGCAATCAGTTGGTCAAATTTCCTCTTTACGGAGCCGACCGTGATCTTGTTGAATCCCCCGCCTGAGATCACCATTGCGGATGGGATGACTTCCAAAGGGCTATGGGAAGATAGATAACCCGAAATTTCTTGACGATCGGGTAGAAAGAAATCCTCCGGGTGATAGATGTTGAGGGCGACTTGCATATTGGTGTCCGTGGGGACCACCACTGCTTCCTCGACCTTGATGGTTTCTTGTGCCTCCGGTCGGGAGGCTTCTCTGGATTTTGTGAATTGTTTGAGGTGACCTTCTTTGATGAGTATCTCTATTGAGTCCTTCAGGTGGATGTAATCCTCGGTATTGTGTCCATGGCTTTTATGGAACCTGCAGTACTTGGTTTTATCGGTGCCCGGTTTGCGGGCAGCTGCTTGGGAAAGAGAACCCCCGCTTGACGGAACTCCGAATTAGCACATTCGGATAGTATTTTCTCCCTCGACACCAGCAGAGGTGTATACTCACGAAATCGGCCCACTGGCCCTCTCTGCTCCCGCGGTTCACGGGGGCGATCTTCCTTTCTTTTGTCACTTCCCCGACGAGATGTCGAGGGTTCATCGGATTTGGAAAGGTTGGCGTCTTCTCTATGCCGGGCATCACGAACGGAGATGGCCACCTGCTTTTCTTCGTACTAGATGTACGCTTGAGCTTTCAAGAGGAAAACATCCAGAGTGGCGGGTGTCTCAATACCCACTGCTCGGTGGAAGTCGGTGGACGGGCGTAATCCGCGCTCCAGCAAATACTTTTACATGTCGTCCGTGGTTGAGACCTGGACAACTTCTTTATTGAAACTTTAGATATAGGTTCTGAGGGGCTCATCTTTACCCTGGATTATGGCTTCAAGTGATGCTTCCGTCTTTGGATGGCGTCTGGAAGCGGTGAAATGCCTGGAGAAAGTTCGACCGAGCTGTCTCCAGGAAGTGATGGATTCGGGCTCGAGACTTTTATACCAAGTCACCGCTCCTTTCCTTAAGGTGGTCGAAAAGATACGACATTTGATTGCTCCTCGAATACCCCTGTAATCAAGCAGGGCATCGATGTTTTCAATATGTTCGTCGGGATCAGTTGTTCCGTCATACGAAACCAGTGGTGGGGATTTCTCGAGCCCTCTCGGTAATCTGGTAGCCATAATCTCAAATGAGAGGGGTCCTCTGATATCGTCGTCGTCACTAGAGGTGAGCAAATGGGATCTTGAACGGAGTTTTCTGTTTTGTCGCGGGGACAGAGAGTTCGACCTGTTCTTTTTAGATCATTTTGGAGATGGAGATCGGGATCGTCGTCCTTTCCGGGGAGGGGAATGACGATCGTCGTCCTGCAACCTTTGGAGATGGAGATCGGGATCGTCGTCCTTTCCGGATAGGATATTCGTCGTGGTAGCCTTTATCTTTCTTTCTTCGGGGAAATGGGTTGCGCTGCCCCTGGTTCCTTTTAGGAGATCGAGACGATCGACGACTGGTTTCTTTGAGACGGGCTATCTTCGCACCATGCGCTATGAGTAGGAGGTGGGTTTGATTGAGTGTTTCAACAAGTGCGGCGCAGTCTGATCCGGCGGCGCGGTCACAAAAGATATGACTTTTGGTTGGCTCTCGAGCGGCTGGTCACGCTCGGGAGAGGGTGAAGCTGTATTTCTGCCCTAGTGATCTTGGACGATTTCTTCGTGTGAGGGGATGAAAAGGTTGCTCTCCCGTTGGGTAATGAGGATACCATTAGCAAAACGGGCTTCGCACATAATGTCTTTAGTGGCCATGGATCTTTTTGTATAGTAAACTTTGGTTCTTGAGATTCTTTGATGAAAAAGAACGGGGAAGTTGGTTTCCCACAGACGGCGCCACCTGATCGTACCTGGAGATCAGGATCCAATGTGTCCGCGTCGAGCGTGGATGAGAACAGTTGATGATGGAGAAAAAAGGGGATGTACCTGCAAAGGCACTCCGATGCTAAAGTCAGAAAGTGAGCAACGAGTGAGCAAGTATAAGGTTTTGGGTCAAGATTTGAATACCCGACCCTCTCAAATGAGAGGGTTTATATACTGGTCCAAGTGGATGATTATTGGCCCAAATTGTTGGGCGCGGATCACGGATTCCGTAATAACCGTTGACGGTTAGGAACTAGCCGTTGGGGCAAGAATATATCTGCTCGACTTGTCCTTGGTCGAATAGCCTTAGCACCGAGCAAGGGGTCTGTCGAGCGATTGGTCTTCAGGATTCCGAGCGTCGTGGAGTCATTGGGCCGTTGGGCCGAGAGATAGATAGGGCCTATTTCTGGAAATTGGGCCAGTCCGAAACAATTATTGTTGCACTTTGATTAATGTATTTGTAACACCCAAAATTCTCCCTCATATTTTCACCATCAATAAATGGCTTATGCTTCATACATGTGCATTTAGGTCATAAACAAATCATACATGCATCATTAATATTCTCAAGGCATGTGATCAATCCTCAAGGAGAGAAGAGGTTTTTCAAAGCAAGAGGATGAGATATCCTCAATCACTCTAGACACAAAGGCTTCTTATTTCCCCAAGATACCACATTTGGTTCATCATGTCCTTAGATGATTGAAACTTGAACGAAAATTGAAGAGGGTCACCTTCCCCTATATTTGGTCCTCAGATTAGGGTTTTGCCTATTTGAGTATGTGGCACCTTCATGGGAAAGGATCTTGAAGCCTCAACATAATCATGTTGCATATAACATCTTGGATCAATATACTCTTACTTTTTCCTCATAGGAATTAGGGTTTTGACATGGTCAACCCTTTCATATCTTTTGAACCAAAAGTAGGGTATTGCATAAAATCAGTTTATTTCAGATTCTTTGAGCAAGAATTGATTTCATGTCCATCTATATATTCTCAAGTATCTATGAGTGGAGTATTGGCCATTAATTTCATTCAGAAGAGTTTTGGTTGGTTGGATCATTGAGAATCAGTTAAACTGGAAACAAAGTTTAATGTGTAGAAGGGAAGTCAACTATTGATTTTAAGGACAAAATTGTGTCACACAAGTCAAATACAATCATTGGATAGGACTTGATCAAGGTAAGTTAAGATAACCATTAAAAAAAATCAAGACTTGGGGGAAGTTGCTATTTTTGGAAAACTAGGGTTTTAGAAACTTGCAATTTTTGGAAAGTTTTCTATGATCTTTCTATCATTTTCAAGGCAAAATTTCAACATGTTCAAGGCATCATTTCAAAGAATTTCAAACTTGAAAGTTGTTCTATTACCTCTAAGTTTTCCAACCATGGTTAATTCATCATCATTGGGTCATTATTGGAGGACTTATGATGGATCAAAGTGGATGATTTCCATTGATTTCAAATTCCAAATACTTACATTTTTTTCTAAGTCATTTTGGTCATATTTTGTATCAATCTTTTATACAATTTTCAAGACATTTCCATACATCATTTCACTCTTTGTCAAACATCAATCTTGTTCACTATCCTTCCACCTTTTATTTGAGTCCAAAACCATCCCATTTGGAGCAAGATACATCAAGATATAGCCTTTCAAAGTAGCATGCATGAACTTGATTTGTAGTGTACCATGAAACTTGATTTTTGACACAACCTTGACATTCCTTGCAGCCAATTCTAATTTCATATGTACACCATGCATGACATCACTACACATTGCCAAAATAAGCCAAACAAAATCTTGTACCACACACCATATTTTCCAACATATACCATAATTTTAAAATAAAAACTTAATGAGCAAGTTTCTTTCTCTCTAGTCAGCTTCATCACACCACACATCATTCTCCATCATAATGCACATCATAGAGCTCCATGATAGCTATCATACACCTCCATGAATGCAAACCGTGCAACAATAATGCTCACTCTCATTTTCCAAATTATGTTAACTAAAGCTATAATTGAATTCTAACCTTGATTAAACTTTAACCACACCAATAATCAATCATATATAAACTCTCTTAACCACCCTAACCAATTCAGTTACACACATTAAGCTCACACACTCCAAAAGTCAATTTTTCATTCCAACACCCCATTGATTGACCCAAGTTGAAGTTACACGCAGGAATTGCTCTGTCTGTACCCCTATCATATATTCTAGGGGTTTTGCCTTTTTATTTTATTTTTTATTGAAATTTTTTATTAATAAAAATAATTTCCATCATCATAAAATTCCACAAAATTTCACGAGTGAATAATTAGCATGTTATTGAATTTTCCATGATTTTTAATTTCATTTTGGATTAATTTTGGTAATATATTTTTTGTATTTTTGACCTAAAAGATGCACAAATTGACACAATTTTCATAATAGGTCTTGATTTTTATGTTTCTCAATTAATTTTTATCCACTCTTTTTCACATCCTTAGGCATGATTATATAGGTCATTTGAATACACATTTGGATTTTTGATTGTGCATTTTGGCACTTGTTTGAGTCACGTTTTGATGCCTAATTTGAATGGTTTTTGCCATGCATGTTTGCCTTATGTTTGAGATATTTTGAGCACCTTTTGCACATAACTTTGGGAATAGATTTAGAGAATGTTGATCCACTGACTTCATCTTACCATGTCTAAATTCTCTTTTATTTTCAAGACTCCTAACTATTTTTCATGAATATATCTTTGCAAGCTTAATGTTTGATGTGTGCTTAGGATTAAGGTTGAATTTGGTGCTTGTATGTGACTCTTATTAAGTCAATTTTCTTGACATGTTTAGGAACATTCAAGATGACATTTTATGTAAAATTGTGATGTCTCGCCATTTTTTTTTTATCATGATCTATGTGATTACTTGGAACCCTAAATGCATGTCTGATGTTTGTTCAATGTTTACCTAAGTGTTTGGATTTTGATGATGCATTTATGAAACCATTTTAGGATATTTTGATAATTGGTTTACAATTAGTATAACATGAGTTAAATGATTATTGTCTAATTTATAGGTAATTTTGTATTCTTATTATTGAGCTTTTGTGTGTTTCATTCATCCAATGCTTTTGAAACTCAAATGTAAAACTTTATGGGTCATTTTTTAATGACTTGTAGGATTATATACTCACTTTGAATGGCATTTTTATTCCTTTACATTATTAAAAACCTCACATGCTCATAAATGATGATTAGGGTTAACTTTGGTTTCTACTTGCACTAGTCTTTAAAAGTGTGTTACCATGATAACTTGGTGAGGTATTAAGGTCCATTTTAAATGTTAACCACATGTATAAATTGGTTATATAATTATTTAAAGTCTTCTCATCCAATTTTATAGGTTCATTTGTGTATCTTTAATTGATGTTACATTTGAGTGCATTTGAATATGCCTACTTACTTACTTCGACAATACTCTTTGAGCTCTTAAATTCTTAAATTCTTATAAACTACTTAAATTATAGGTCATTTTAATCTTACTTAAATTCTTATAAACTACTTTGCCATGACCTTTTGCTTCTTTTAATTGAGTGACAAGTCACATATCCTTAGAGAAAGTTTAGGGTTTGTTTTGACCATTACTTGTTCTAACTTCTAAGAATGCTTTAACATGAAAATTTTGTAATGCTTTGAGGTTAATTTTAGGTATAAAATGAATTAATTAGATTTTGAATTAGGTCCTTTATAGGTCAATTTCATCTCTACTTGTTCATTGTGGATTCATGAGTGAATGATGCCTCATAAAAGTGATATCTTTGTGTAGAAGTGCCAAAACTTTTGAACATGACTTGGTGTGGGTTTTATAGTCATTTATTAACATCTCAAACTTCATTTTTATATGATAATACCATGTATTATACTGAACCAACTTGTATGATTGACTCAACTTCATTTGTGTGGCCTTTAGAGGTAAACTTTGCATGATTTGTTGAGTGACAATTGTTTGTGTGCTAATATAGGACATAACTTGAATCCTTTTTCTCCCTCTTAGATCATTAACATGAGTTGAACATAAGATGACATATCTACTGATACAATTAGGTTCATACCATTTTAGGACTCATTTCATTTTATTTAATGATTGACATTACTTCTAGGGTAGTCTTAGAACATTTGCATGAGCATTAGTGCATAGTTTTGCATGTTTCTTTCAAATATCCAATAGTTGAGCTTGGTTGACAATACATGAACATTTGTATTAATTTATATTGTTGTTTACACTTAGGTTACTTCTCTTTCAACTCACTTCTTCTTTCTTATTCCTTTGAGTGGTGATTGAATTGCTTAATGTTTACTTGCGTGTGTCACAAACTCCCTTAAGGCTCCTAGCTTGAACTTAATTTTTGATTATGTTAAAAGTAGGATATATACTAGGTTAAAAATCTAAGCATGCTAATATAGGTAGGAATTCCCTTTCAATCCTTAACTATAGGATCAATTTTGCATGATAACTTCTAGGATGGAGATCCCCTTAGATTTTTCTTTCAACCATTTGAGTTTCTCTTCTTCCTCTCAAACAAAATCAATACGCTCAACAAATAAAGTGTGTATAGTGTACCATGAGCCTTAAGCACATGGGAAATGATAAGAGGGAATCTCTCTTAAACCTATCTAGGGTGTTTTGCAGGTGTCATGTCTTGGGGTGATGTGTAAAATATTCACTATATGTCATAGTCTTTAGTATTATACATACAACAAACAATTCAAGAAACTTATTTTAAAAGACATTAGAAAATCAATCGTCTCTCTCTCTCTCTCTCTCTCTCTCTCTCTTCTCATCTTATTTCGGTTCCAGGCATAAAGACATGTCAAGTCCATTCTATCATCAACAGGTAACACATAAGTATCGATCTAACAAGCACCAACACCTAACTACTAGAATACACACTCTGGCATTGTCAAATAAAAAAATACCAAAAACAATTGCTAACCCGTAGTGAGCTGAACTACGATGCTCTGATTCTCATTCTCGATGAGATACGTAGGTACGAGACGCAATGTCTTGGAGAGCAAACTTCCTTGTTTATTTCATAACTGCGTTGACTCTGATTCTCATTCCATGATGAGAAACATAGGCCTAGGATGCGATATCATATCGAGTCTCCTTCCTTCTTTTCCCCCTCTTTCGTCTTTGTCTCTTGTTCTCTTTCCTTTCATATCAGCAAATGGAGCTTCAAATATCTACACCTTTTGATCAGAACAACAAGTGTGGATCCCATCGAGTACGATGGACTCGAAGGGGTGCTAATACCTTATCTTCGCGTAGCCGACTCCCGAGCCCCGACTTGGTTGCAATGACATCGTATTTTATTTTCTCCAGGTTTTCTTCGATTATTTCCTTTCTCATTAGGATAAATAAAGTTCATTGGTGACTCTCTGTCTTTTTTTGATCCGGTTTTATTTTCGCGTTGCGACAGTATGCTCGTCTGATGGTTAGCATATCAACAATTCGCACTTGTGCTTCGTACCAATTTGCGTTTCGATTTGTAATTCATTTTTTATTATCTTGTTGCTTCTCGTTTCGACTTGCAATGACCGCTAACACATTAATAAGTTACCATTTTGATTTGGACTAGAAACAACGATCCAACATTGTTACATATGCAAATAAAATGAGCGCATCAAACTAACTTATGCGTAATGTACTTAAGTAAAAATAAAATGAGCGCATCAAACTAACTTATGCGTAATGTACTTAAGTAAAAACAGAAAAGTGCAAGTATAAACTCAAAATTTATTTGCCTACTAAATTTAGAGCGATCGAAAATTGCTTATATTAGTCTCTCTACACAATTGTATTGTTATTCCAGACAAAGTAAAATAAGGCTAGTAGGCTGAAAAAATGATATTCCTGAACAAAACTAGCGTATGAGAGAACTGTAGAGGCACAATAAATGTAATGAGGAGTAAATCAATAAAGGTTCAAACTATGAAAAGGGATTTCATTTGCAAATGAAGAGCGAAAACAAAGAAGAAAATGAAATAAATAGAAGAAGGAGATAAAAGCAGTTTCCTTGTTTTGTGGAAGAAAAAGGTTTGAGGAATAAATAGGAAATCAGTTGGAGAGAAGATGGAAAAGAAGTTTGGAAATAGGAAGAAGAATATTACATTGAACGTAGGGTAAGAGAGAGGGTACTAAGAGAATATGTAATGGTGAAAAGTTGGATGGTGTGCATAGTAAAAGTCTGTTTGATTAGACATGTGAGGTTGTGAAAGGCCAGGAATGAAAAATAAGAAGTTGGAAGCAAAAAGGAATTTGAAAAGGAAGAGAAGATTAAATTGAAAGACCCCATATTAAACAATGGGTTATATAAAGAGATAGAGACATCATAGGAACGAAAATAGTTGGAAAAAATTGGTTTTGGACTTTAAATGCTCCTAATTTGGACACATGTCGTCAGCAAGGATGAAGGCAAAAATGTTGTTTCTAGATCCACCAATCTTCTTATATTATACATAGAGGGCCATTCAGGAAAAAAAAGATCATTATTTTAATTGAAATATTGAAATCAAATTATCTCCAAGTAAAAAGAATGTAAATCTTCAAAATAAATTTGTAGATTCACAATATCAACATGATATCTTAATTTGTCTCATACTAATAATAAATATCAAACGTATAGTCGATAACTGTTTTAAATACAAGATACAATCCTTATTAAACACAAACATAAATCTAAATAAGAAAATTAACCAATGATTTCTTCTGCAATTGAAAGAAGGCTTTTCTTATACATTACTATCTGACAACAAAAGAACATCCTCTTAATGCCAAGCTTTTGAATTTCGTGTGTATTTAAATCACATATGGCTAGTTCTTCATCTTCTAATGCAAGTAATATGTCGTAGTTTTTCCCTACACCAATAGGACGTCCAATATAAGGTAATGGTCCAATAACAAACATTTTATTCCATGATTCTTTCACACCAATTTCTCCAAGAACGAATATGTGAAAATTATTCACCAACGCATAGTTAGACATCAAAGCAATTGAATCATTTAACAACAATAGATGAGTACTCACCGATTCAACATTGTTAATATCATAATCCATCATAGAGGGCATGGGTGTTAGAAAGAACACTTTATTACCCAAATCAAATGACACCAAATATAAACTATCAATATCTGTTTCATTTCCGCCTAACCAATGACACACTCCATTCAAGTACACTTGCTCTAGAACACCTGGACGGCTCAGATAAAGATTTGTCATATCCAAATCAAGTTTCTCCCAAGAATTACTTTTGAGGCTATAAATCTCCCATAAAGGCTCACGTACCACCTTTGACAATGTCTTCTTTAATTTTGAATTTAAATAATAATTATGATTTATAGATAATTCTACGTATCGAATAACATTAAAGTCGTCTCTAACATAATCATAACCAAATCCATGAAGTTGATCCACAAACCTTACATATGGTGGCACATGATTGGAATGAATGACTTTGAATTCTTGAATAGCTGGGTTCCATAATACAATTTTTGAACTGATGCATTCGGCATAGAGACAAATAATGCCATTAATTCCAGAACCCAAAATATTAATATCACAATCATCCTCTTGAAATGGAGGTGGCCAATCAATTTTGACTTTATTGTCAAACCCCTCACCAGAAAGTAAATACAACAAAGAATGATTTTCAAAATCTATCAAAGTCTGCTTTAAGAGGAGACATATGTCATCACAATATGAGTTATTAGAGATGAAGTTTTTGCGATACATGTCCATAAAATAAGAGTTTTCAAATAAGAGGGCCCATGATTTGTGTACACATTTAAATCGATTCAAAGATTTTAGAGGCAAATTTAACATAATAGAGAATACCGAATCATTAGGTATATAATTTCTAACCTTCTCATTAGAAAGAACCATTGCTTCCTAATCCTTCTCAAGTGCAACAGTCTCACTCCAAATGAGTTTAGCTTGCAATTGCATCAAACAAGGTGTTATTGAGATCAATACAATATAAAAAGAAAAAGTTAAACCACTCGACAAATTCCTGTTTTGACTGATATAAATAAAAAATTTAATATTTATATAATTCAATATCATAAATAAATTCAAGTATCTGAGTTATTTGAGTTTTTTATATATTATTTTTAGGTATAATACCTGTTTTTGCCCTAATGATTTTGGTCATTTTAAAAAAATCCCTTGTAAAAAAAGCGAATATTCCCTCCTTGCCATTTTAAGATTTTATGCTTATTGTCCCTCAGCAAATCAGCGACCAAATTCAATGACACAACACCGCCACATGATTTATTTTAAAACAATTTTATTTTTGTTAAGGTCGTGTTGTTGTCCACGTGGTTTTTTTTTATTTTTTATTTTTAATTACTTTAAATTGGTATATTTATTTAAACTAAATAATTATAATCGCAAAACAAAACTTTGATCTGGCAAGGGTTCAAACCATGGACACTAGGCTTCTAGGAGAAATACCTTACAAAATGAGCTATAATTATTTTGATTATTAACTCACCACACCATATATTGTTAAGATAGAGGTTTTTGGTTGGAGATTTTTTGTGAATAGACTTCCAACAAAGGATCTTTTGATTGTTAGAGGTATAAATTTTCCTATCAATTCTTTAAATTGTATTTTTTGTGGGGCGGTTCTGAAATCTTTGAAGCATTATTTTCTTACTTGCAATGTGGTTAAGAAGATTTGGAGAGAGATAGCCACTTGGATTGATAAAGGGGAAGAGGTGGAGGAAGAGTGTCTTCCGAATTTTATGGAATGATATTCGTTTTGGAGTGTAAAAAAAATTAAGGAGGAAAAATTGAGTGTTGTGTGGCTAGCAATTATTTGGAGTTTATGGATTGTTAGGAATGAGGTTTGCTTTCGGAGGGATGCGTTGAACATTAATAATACGGTGTGGGGTATAAAGTCTTTAATTTGGAAGTGGTCTTTTTACGGAGAAATTACTCAGTATAATTGTAGTTTCTATGAGTTTAGTAAAGATCCTTTACTATTTCTTTCTTAATTTCAATTGTTGTGTAATCTCTCTTTTGCCGATTCTTTCCGTGCTCTGTATAAATAGATTGGAGAACCCTTAACTCTCTATTTTATATCATCATGCTTAAAAAAACTCAATTCCAAAGATCTCAAACGGGGAACAAAATACAATAGTGTTAGTGTATTAATAAATATATGAAATAGTGAATTAGTAAATTAAAGAATTATAGGTCATATGAAAAGGTATATTTCTTGCATGCATAATGTCTAGGGTTTGAACATTTGCCAAAACAAAGTTTTGTTTTGTAATTTTAATTATTTAGTTTTAATAAATATATAAATTTAAAATAGTTTTAAAAAAAATGAAAAAGTCACTTGACATACAAAAAATATATTTAAAAAAATCCATTTGTTAGTGCCACGTCACTGAATTTGATGTCTGAGTTTGTTGAGAGTCCAAAAGCAAGAAATTTTAAAATGTTAGAGAGTAAATATGGGTTCTTTAAAGAGAGTGGTAGAGACAAAAAAATATATTAATTCTGATTTATATTTCTAATCTAGTGACCAGTACATAGTCAAAAGAACTACATTCATTGTATAATTGTAAATATTTTGATTATATGTATCTCTTTTACCTTATAATTTTTAATAATTTTTAATTGTTAATTTAGTTTTCATTTAATATATACTGTCGCCTTAGTTATCCACTATTTTAAATAATATCTTATTTTTAAGAAGCAAAAAACAAGTGGCATATGATATTATTTTTATTTGTTTTCTCAAACTCAATTTGAAAAAAAAGAAGCAAAATCTACAACAAACTATAACGTTATCTTTTATCTTAACCTGATTAATAAGAAAATTTGACTATCAATTATATATCAAATTATAACATGCAATCACTTTTCCTATATTTCCCTTCTATGTTTCAAATTTTCACACTACAACAAGAATTATCAATATTTGACGAATAGGAAAATTAATCACACTCTTTGTTCAATCCTATGCAGACATGTGATAACTCAAATACTACTCTCTCTCTCTCACACGCACACGTACACATTATCACTTACAATTTCAAATTTCAAATTCGTTGTGAAATTTATCCCCATCCTTTATTTCTCTTTTCTCATACCACAATTTTCCACTCTTTCCACACTCTCACTTTGTTTTATTTTATTGTTTCATATTTAATTTGGATTTTGACTACAAGAATGTAATCTAAGTCGAAATGTAAGAGCACGAGTTTGATTGATGCATATCGATTTTGAAACAAGGATGATAGATCGAGTATGAACGATTGATGAAAGTTTCACTCATGTTCATCCTCTAGGGCTTTTTGAATCTACTACTGGGGAAATAAAGGAATTGTTGTTTTGAATCAACATGGGATTTACAAGTTTCTTTTTAAGACATGTTTCAAAAGTACTAGGTATTTGTGAATGATGAGTTACTAGGTATTTTTGTTAAATTTTATTTTATTTTTCATTTTCGGGGTTGTGACTTTTGTTGGAATCTTTGGAAGCTCATGAAGGTATGAGCAAATGAAAATAACCTATTAGGCTTGGACAACATTGAATGAAATTTTGTGTCGATTGAAGATGTTATCTCAATTAAATCACTTTACTTTCAATTCTGCATAACCATTTATAATTCTGAATCTTTTTTATTTTTTGTTTTCAATTATTTGATTAGAACAATAATAGTTTGATGTTATAATTGTGAACATAAACAACATGAACATCATTAAATAAGGACGATAGACCGAGTGTGAACGGTTGATGAAGGTTCCACTCATGTTCATCCTCAAAGATTAAGGCTTTTTGAATATTCTATCGGGGAAATTAAGACATTGTTGTTTTGAATCCACGTGAGATTTACAGGTTTCTTTTTAAGACATGTTTCAAAAGTACTAAGTATTTATGAATGATGAGGTATTAGGTATTTTTGTTGATTTTTATTTTATTTTTCATTTGCGGGGTTTTGTGATTTTTGTTGGAATCTTTGGAAGGTCATGAAGGTATGAGCAAAAGAAAATACCCTATTGGGCTTGGATAACATTGAATGAAATTTTGTACCGAGGTTGAATAGCTCTTGATAATATGGAAGAACCTCTTTCTTGTACAATTAAAACTCATTCCAAAAATAGCTCTTGATAGTATGGAAGAACCTTTTCTTTGTTGGGAGTTGAATTCTGGTGGTATAAATCTAATCACTAGGTAGTTAACAATGTCAACATGCCAAGAAGTCGTGCCAATAGTAGTCAACAACAACTTCTCATCCGGAAAACTTTCTTTGATGTCCCCACTGTTTTGGGGTTGGACTTCTTCAGGTAGCCTTGGGAGATGATCAACAACTGAGTTTTTCACACCTTTTTTGTCTCTTATTTCTAACTCAAACTCTTGTAGTAAGAGGACCCATCTTATAAGTTGTGGCTTTGCATCTTTTTTGGCAATCAAATACTTGATTGTTGCATGATTAGTGTACACAATAACTTTAGTTCCTACCAAATAAGATCTAAACTTATCAAAGGAAAACACTACGGCGAACAAATCATTCTTAGTGGTTGTGTATTTGATTTGTGCCTCTATCAAGGTCTTGCTTGCATAGTTAATGGTGTGAAAAACTTTGTTGTGCATTTGGCCTAAAATAACACCAATGGAAAAGTCTCTTGCGTCACACATCAATTCAAATGGCTTGGACTAGTTAGGAGTATTTACCATAGGTGTAGACAAAAGGATCTCTTTCAATAGGTTAAAAGATTATAGACACCCCTTGCTGAAGACAAAAGGTGTGTCATGCTGCAGGAGCTGGCATAAGGGTTTGGTTATTTTTGAGAAATATTTTATGAACCTCATATAGAATCCAACATGCCCCAAGAAACTTCTGATGCCCTTGATGTTGGCTAGAGGGGGTAATTTCTCAATTACCTCCACCTTTGCTTGATCCACATCTAATCCTTCTTTTGAAATTTTATGACCAAGAACAATCCTCTCTTTTACCTTAAAATGTCATTTTTCCAAATTAAGAACTAGATTGTTCTCTTCACATCTTGCTAGCACAAACTCCAGATTCTTTAAACAATCCTTGAATGACTCTCTAAAAACAGAGAAGTCATCCATGAAGACTTCCATGGAATTTTCTATGATGTCTGAAAAGATAGCCATCATGCAACATTGGAAGGTTGATGGAGCATTGCACAATCCAAACAACATCCTTCTAAAGGCAAAGGTGTCATAAGGACAAGTGAAAATTGTTTTCTCTTGATCTTTCGGGGCTATTGCAATTTGGTTGTAGCCTGAATATCCATCTAAGAAGGAATAATACTCTTTTCCAGCTATCATATCCAACATTTGATCAATGAAAGGCAAAGGGAAGTGATCCTTCCTCATTTCCTTGTTCATCTTCCTATAATCCATGCAAATCCTCCATCCAGAAATAGTTCTAGCGGGGATAAACTCATTCTTCTCATTGATTATCATTGTCATGCCCCCTTCTTCGGTACGCATTGGACGAGACTTACCTATATACTATCATATATAAGGTAGATAATTCCTGCATCCAACCACTTAATAATTTCCTTCTTAACAACATCCTTCATGATTGGATTTAACCTCCTTTGACTCTTAATGTTATTCTTAGCATTTTCTTCCAACAAAAGTATGTGCATACAAATTGCTGGGCTAATTACCTTAATGTTAGAAATCTACCACGCAATTGCCTTCTTGTGTCTCTTTAGTAGGAAGATTAATTGTTCCTTTTGTTCTTCTTGTAGATCTATATCAATGATAACTAGCATCTTCTATCTTGCATCTAGATAAGCATATTATAAATGCTCTGGAAGTTGCTTGAGCTCCAATTCAGGAGGTTCCTCTATGGAAGGCAACTACTGCTTGTGAGCAACAGTGGTAGATTCTATCACCTTCATAAATTTTTTCTCTTTCTTCTTCATTGGACCAAAATGATCCCATTTTTCAGCCCTTCTTCTTCTAACTTGGCTAGCTCAATCTTCAACACATCACTAGCTTTTTGGAGGTTTTTGTGAAAAAACCTTCCCAACTAGATATCATGGAACAATCAACTACTTCCTCTTTTGGGTATTGCAACGAATTGAGTATGTTGAACATTACTTGATGGTCGTTCACTCTCATAGTGAGTTCTCCTCTTTCCACATTAATTAAGGTTCTACCCATTGCTAGGAATGGTCTTCCCAATAATATAGGTGTCTCCTCATCAACTTCAAAGTCCATAATAATAAAATCAAAAGGGAAGAAAAATTTGTCAACCCTAACCATCACATCTATCATACCCTAAATTTTGACCCTAAGATATGTACCTCATCAGAAGAAATCCACTGAATAAAGGATTGTACCAGACTGATTTGAATAGGACCCCCCACAATGAATCAAGATTCTTGAATCCCTCAAAGGATTAAGTCAAAGGACCAATCATTAATACACAATATTTTCAACCTTTCAATCATTATCAAAAGATTAAGGAATCTCAAATGATGTAAAATCTTTCAAAGAATGTACAGAAGTTTCAGTGATCTGGACCCTGAGCCATCACAATAACCAATTATGGTTTCAGTCATATGAGCCCTCCAGATGAAATTTCTCATGGGAAAAGAATCCAGGGCCTCCATATGTCATCAAAAATGTTTACATAACCATGACAAGCCATTTACAAGTGCAAAAGGTGCATAGATCACAGACTACAAAATTAGGGTTTCACGGTGCCCCGATTAGGGTTTCTGACTAATTAGGGAACCAAAAGTAAACATTTTCATATGGACAAGAGCCTATAACATAGTTAATGGTTTAAATAGCTCATATACATCTTATAAGTCCATTCATAAGAATAAAATACCTCAGAGGATGTCCGGTTGAAAAATCAGAAATCCAGGGGTATCTAGTGTAATTTCTATATGGACCAAAAAGTCAAAGTTTGACTTTTTCACCCAAAATGATCCTCATGACCCATATTTCAAGAAAATATGGTCTATGAATGCATTTGATCACAAAAAAGTAAGAATTTGAAGATAATTTGCAAAAGGGGCGATCTTTTAAACTTAGAAATTTTTCTAAGTTATGGAAAAAAGTGTTCAAGTGGCCTACTTCCAAGCATCATAACTTGTGATCCAAGCATCATATTTTGGTGAACCAAAGCTCAAATGAAATATTTTGCAACAATCTACAAATTATTCAATTAGGAGAAACTCCAATCCCTTATGGATTTCAAGTAAAAGATGGATCAAAATCAAGGAAAATTATGATTTTCAACACTTAGAAAAAATCCGCCTAAATGTAATATCAGCAAAACACAAAAACTTGGAGGTTTTTACACCAAGTTCCAAGATGATTCCGATCCTTTTCAAAATAACAATGTTGTTGCAAATTTTGCCAACAATTCAAAGACCCAATTGGCATGAAAAGATCTTGCTTTTACATAAAGAAATCATGGATCAAAGCGAGCATCAAAACATATTTGGCAAAAACTGATTTTTCACTACTTTGTGAAATCTGATTTTTTGAAGAAAAGTACATTGCCAAGTGGATTTAAGCATCTTAGCAATGATTACGAACCTGAGTCAAACTGCAAATTCAGGTTTACGCCATGGAATTCACCAAAATGACATTCCAAAATTACAACCTTTTGCATTTTCATCCAAGGGCCACAAAGCTTCCAAAGGCATATTCTTGGATCTCTTGTTCAACAATAAATAGGTGGACACAATCCAAGCATCAAACTTCTGAGGAATGTGAATTTTGTTGCTGTATAGCTGAGCTATTTCACAATTTCATCATTTCACTTATAAGAGATATTTTCATAAACCATGACTCACAATTGTGACCTTATCTCTTCAAGACTTAAGGCCTAAGCAATCTCAACATCTTTTCCTATAAATAGAGAGATCATTCCATCATAAAAATTACACCAAATCCTCTGATCTCCAAGCTTCCTCTTCTTTGCTCTCAAAGACTCAAAACTAAATATTTTGATCAATCACCATCTGATTTTGAGTTTGAGCTAGCACAAGCTCACTCTAATAGTTTCAACATATCACATATGATTTTTCTAAGGTGTTTAAACACTTATATCACCTTTGAAACACCTCCAACCCAGAATCACACTTCAAAACCTCAAAAACACCTTGTTTATGCAACTTGAAGGCCACAACTTGATCCATCCATTTGCAATCAAGTCAAAGTGTTCAAACACGCTCTATATGGTGTAGGGAAGTTTTCCAGATCATCACAACATCTCTGTAACACCTTCTACTCAAAATCACATCTCCAGTTGCAGGCTCGAGTTCAGGTAAGCCTCAAATTTGGCTAAATCATAATCCATGCATATTTCCTCGCACTATCTTTTTGCCATATGCGCTAATCATATTCTAAGGGATTCCCCTCAATAAATTTCATAAAACAATCGTCATGTAGAATTTCATGAGGCTCAGGCCAAATTAGGGTTCTTCAGTGTTCATCACTGATTATTCATTCTACACTTAAAATAAATGAAATTAATCATCACCATCATGTCCGTGAGTTAAAATCTAACAAATTAGAGCTTTATTTCATTACATTTGATGCATATTTCATAAGATATCATAGATTTTGCAAAATTGGGCAAGAACACCCTTCGCGCGTGTTCTTCAGGGTGTTCTTGGCACCCTTTTTGAAAATTCAAATATTTGAATTTTTATGATTTTTGTTAATTGATTCAAAAATTAATTTCTCTCTGATTATTTTGAGTTTTCAAATGATTCTTTTTTCATTAATTCTAAAAAATCTTTAAATATTTATCTTTAAATATATTTTTTAATATACTTATTATTTTCTTAAATAATTTATTTTATTTGTTTGTAAACATTTTTAAATTCAATTCTTTCACTTGATTTTTCAAATATAAATGATATTCAAGTTATCTCATGGATAAAATATAAATTTTCAAACATTCATCCAAGGTTTTAACTTGTTTTTCATTATTGTTTGAAATTTATCAAGTATTTTAATATTTTAAATCAAATAAATATTCAAAATACTTCAAAATTAGGGTTTTGACTTTCACATCCTCAATTTGACTTTTGTCACACTAATGGGCTTTTATTAGAGTGTAAGATTCATCCCTTTTTGAAAAATGAACCATTAGGATTCATCTGCTCCATTTTCAAAAACTCGGCGCGATCGCCTTTTTCACCGCATTAAGTTTTCATCTGTGAATCCTTCTCTATGAATATCTTTACACATAAACAGGCGATTGGTTATCAGAGAATCCGAAGGTTTCCGGATTTGGTGGACTGCTACAGGATCTTTAAAAGAAGATAGTAAGGCTCGATCTGAGCATTTCAAGGGTCTAGCTGAGAGAAGAGGTAAACAACAGATGAATCGTGGGAAACCTTATGCAGCTCATTCTGATAAGGTTAAACAGAAACAAAATAAAGGTAAAAGGCCAAGTGGGGGAGGTGCTCCTACTTCGATGAAGTGTTATAGGTGTGGTGAGATGGTTCATCGTGTCAGTGAGTGCACGAGTGATGTGAAGAAATGTTTCAAGTGTGGTTAGCCTGGACACTTGGTTGCTGAGTGCAAAGCAAATTTGGGTACTTGCTACAACTGTGGGGAGAAAGGTCACATCAGTACACATTGTCGGAAGCCTAAGAAAGCTACAACTGGAGGAAAGGTGTTCGCTTTTGTCGCTCTCGGGATTTTCATCCTAGTACAAACGCGAAAGTGGCGCGAAAAAGGTAGAGTCACCAGCCAGACATTTTTATCCTGAAGGAACGGGAAAGATAATGCTGTATAAACCTAAGGAAGAAGGAAAGGACGAGGCCTTGCGAACCAAAGATCTGGGTCCGGAAGTCGGTTACGATCTGGGAAGGTATTAGCACCCCAGATCGTCCGTCGTACCCGACGGGATCCACGCTTGTTTGTTTCAAAGGGTGAGAAATAAGATGTTGCTGAACAAAAAGAATTTCTAATCTTGAACTGGTATGAGAAAAGGAACTGGAAAAATAGAACGAAAAGAAAGAATGGGGAAAACGTAGGTAAATTAAAGAATGTGCTCGCACGGGCCCTACCCTGCTGCCTACGTACCTCATCGAGAAAATGAGGATCAGAGTCGACGTAGTTCGCCTAACTAAGGCGGAAACTTTGTTTGTGTTTTTTAGAACGATGTTGCCATAGTTCTAATTCAGGTGTTACCGGCTCGCTGAATCGAGGGTGTTACCGTATTATTGTTTGAACTGTCGAGGCAAGTCGTGATCGTCCGTGGAGAGTAGGAGATGAGAAGAGAAGACACAATGTCTTGGTTTATTGTCCTTTATGAGAAGTGTTTTGAGTTTATTGTTTGTGAAACATTCTCATACTAAGACTTGTTCATCGTGGTAGATGCCTTTACCTCGCCCCGAAATGGAATGCGCATAAGTAACCCACAGCAAAGTCTCATGGCGCACAAGAAAGTTCAACCTTTATTAGGTGTTTTATGATTTTATTTACGAGATGTGAAAGAAGGACTCAAGTTGTAAAACGATAAACTAAGGGGACTAAGACTCAACCCTAAAATTGTTGATTCATGGGATGTCCTTGGGTTAGTGAGGTTTTCTAATCCTAATGAATAAAAGGAAAAGAAGAAGAGATAATTAGAACTCAACTTACTTCCTAAGGAAGTTAAGTGGTTCTAAAGAGAGGGAAGCCTATGCAAGTAAAGTACTAATACTACGGCAAACAAAATTAGAAAGCATAAAAAGGTGAATAAGAATGATATGACCAAATTCTTACCTCAACCTCCCTACAAAACAAGGATTAGTTTCAAGATGCATATTAAACACATAAAACAAATACAAAGGCTAATCATATCATGGAAACGCACTTAAAGGAATTCTAAGCCTAAGTCCTAAAACTAAAGGATATTAAATGATAACAAGCTTCTAAAATCAATAGCTAAACCATATCAAGGCATTATAAGATTCTAAGATAAAACCTAATCAAACTATGTCCATAAGACCCTAATGTTCAAGGTGTAATTACATGGAAAAATTAAGTGCAATGAAGGCTCTAAAAAAATAGCAATGGTCCTGGAAAAAATATGAAATTAATTCCCTAAAGTCACTAACTAGAAACTAATGTTGTGTTAAACAATCTCCTAAAAATTAACAATCTAGCTATACCAAATGAGCACCTAAATCTACTTAGGAATTATTCACAAGTTTTCACAAACAATACTAACAAAACCATGGTTAAAATGGACTTAAAATACAACAAAAATATTTCCAGGTTCATTTATGAGTCCTCTAAAGATAGTAAAAAGAATGGGGCAAAAAAGTTACTCGAAGTGGAAGAAATAAATTGCACAAACTGAAGTGTGAATATGGAAATCCAATGAAAAATAAATTAAATGAAAAATACAAATAAAATCGAAAATTCATTGAAATCAGAAAATAAAAGCATGGAAAAATTCTAAAATGAATTAATATGTTTGTGGAATTTTTGTAGAATTTTTAAGGAGTTTTAGTATTTTTTATGGATTAAAATTGAAACTAGATGAAAAAAGAAACAAAAATAACAAAGAAAGGATGAGGGGTGAAGAAATAGCAATTAAAGAGTTGAACAATAAGAATAGGCTGAAAAGGGGGTGCCAGTAGCATGCGGACCTAGGCCCAAAACGCGCTAGAAGCTGAGGGAACATGGCGAGGTTGCGGTCAACGATCTTGACTTCAACTGGACCGCTGGTTCAAGAGTCTTCCACTGGTATTCACATCACACGGTTGGAATGCACAGGTGTATGGGGGTTACAGAAGACTTGCACGCAGGGGATCAGGATGGTGAGGTCCTACCGGACGGTGACAAGTGTCACTTCCATTATGGACGATATCTAAAAACTTATCCACTACCCTATCTCATCAGCATCTCTTAATCACAAAATCTTTTTACACTTCCAAAACAAAATCACAAAGATATTATTGAAACAACACAAAACCCTCATGCATCTTTCTCTCTCTCATCTAACATGTTCATCTTCTTCTCTCACCGCCTCCGTGAACAAAAATACAATACCAGAAAAGACCACCCGCCGCCCTAGACTCCGATGAAACCTTACCAAAACCTAATGATTTCACTACAACTCTAACCTATTATTTCCTCTCATCTCAAATCTGGATGCAAATATCTCACAAATTCGCTCAAAACCAGATCGGGCCAACGACATTAAGAACCACAAATATCAATACGCAACAAACAAACTACATCAAAAGCGATCTCGGATTCATACCTTGTAACTCGAAATCGATTCGACGTTATAATAGGATAAGGATGATGCTAATGTTGCTTCGACGACACCACTAGATTGACGACGAACTCGTTTGGTTGAAGAACTACGTGTTTCGTTCTCGATGAACTAATACTTGAATTCGTAACTTGATTTCAACAATCGCTCGCGGATGTAGCGCATAGGACACAACCAATCTACAAAACAATCACGATTTCATGTTGAGTTTCACTTCCTACTTCTTCTTTGAATTCTTTCTGCAATTTCTAACTCTGAATTGTATTGACTTAAATTGATATGAATATGTGGTGTGTTCTTGATTTTTTGCAGAGTGATGAAGATGGATTCATTGAGGATTTTGCAGATTCGTTGAAGATGTGATGACGAACGTTGACACAATCGTTTAAACGATGATAAGGGTGCGACAAAGATGGAAGTTGTGTGGGATGAAGATTGCAGAGTTGAAGATGATGATGCCGTGAGAATATAAAGATAGGTTTATGAGTTTTGGATGATTGATGAAAGTGAAGAATGGAAATTTGGAGAAGGATCAGGATGTGTGATGAAGATTCACGAAACTACGTTTCGATCGATGAAGGTGATGAATTCAATCCGAAAATTCATGAAGTTTTGTGATGAGATTTGGTCTTGAAGATGAAGAAATTGAAAACTAATTTATGATGAAGTGATGGTGAAGAATAATATTGGTTAAGGAACCATTCAGAAGAAAATGATCCCCCCCATAGAAATTTGCAGCACCCAGAACCTTTATAGCAAATGAATTCATAAGGCGATTAATGATTACAGGTGAAAATAGTTGAGGTTTGTTAGATATTCTATTAGAGTTAGTTAGTTTATTTCTTTCTGTTTATTGAAGAGGTGAAGCCCGAAAATCCTTGAAGAAGTTGGTTATAATCTTCTTTCTTCTTTTTGTAACTGAAAACTTTGCTATCAGTTTTTCCCGAGTTTTTCTTAATGAATTTTGGTGTAATTTTGATAGGGTCTTTTTCATATTTCATTTTCTGTACTTTTATCTACTGTGATTTTGGGTAGTGGTTTCCATTGAAATCTTTTTGAAGAAATGGATCTAGAGAGCTTATCAGAAATTATTTTTGTTAAAATTCATTTTTGGTTTTTTTTCATCTTTCCTGGCTTTTCATTCCTGCAGGTTTACAAACGTACCGCTGCATTCATGATAACATGTCCCCTTTTGTCTACCCTTTTGTGAACACTTTCTCTTTACCACATGACAAGTATAAAGCATAAAAAGGGGCAAGAATGGCATTATAGTTATTGTTTTAGAGAAAAAGAAAAGAAATAAATGGATGTAGTATTTAGGATTTTGAAATTTAGCAAGATGATCAGAAAATGTAAATGTAATTTAATGCAATTTGAATTGGGATAGATGAATGATTCGAAAAATATGGACACCGAATTATGCTTTTAGGTGGCTTAATGACTAAGAAAACTGGATTAATGGGGAAACTAAGTATTAGGAAATAGGTTTTAAGCAAGTATTAAAAAATGGAGTTTATGGACACATTGATTTGAATTTATAACGAACCACACAAAAAATGAGCTTGAAATAATTTGGACAAACAAAACTTGAAAGTGGTTATTGGATTGAATTCTGGTTTAATGGATTAAGTCGCATCAAAAAATGGATATGGAAAACTAACATGACTTGTATTTGAAATGGATATCGAGAACTTTAGAATAAACTTGAATGATGCCTCCACAGTCGTGCATTTTTCACCCTTAATTCAAATCACTTTCTTTGATTCCATGATGAATCTCATAACTAATAATTCAAAACATGACCTCTTCTGATCACTTGGAAATTCCACGCTTGAAATCACTTACAAGCACCAAGTAAAGGGCTTCAATTATGATAACTCGTTTGATGAAGATAAGTGATGCACAACCAAAGATAATTTGGCACGAGAACCCTAATTTACTGAACTTCAGCTGGTGGGACGTCATCGAGCTTAAACATGAATATAATCCTAATCAACCTTGATGACAAGCTCGATGAACCAATGAACAGTCGTTGCAAGTAACTTTCTTGAAGACTACTTAATTAGGGAAATAAACCCTAACCGAGTAGCAAGAGCATGATTGGGTGAAGTTATTGATGGCCACGTAACCAAAACTATTAATTCATCGTATAACCACAAGTTGGGTGCTGAACCCTAATTCCATAATCCATGAAACAAAACTCCAGTGAAGTAGAAACCTGGTTTTCAGAGGGCGTTAATCCCATGCCTTAAGAGCTTAATTAAATGCATGTTTACGAATGCTATGACCTAATATAAGATTCAGATGAATGAAGCATAATCCAGTTAAGATAATAAATTAAGAGGGAAAATTTTGGGGTATTACAGATGTCCCTATTCAATCACTGTAGACTTTAATGGATGATAACAATTGCTCTCAGACGTTTAAGGTATGCAAAGATTGAATACCAAAAATAACCAGAAAATTTGCACCCTATGTAAGAAGAACAGGGAAATAAACCCAACCATATGAACTCTGCTTGGGGAAAACCATGGTGTGAAGAATAGTAAACGGGGAATGCCTTTGAATGACGTCAGAAGACTACTGACCTGCCATGTTGCGAATGGACTTTGAAAGTCTGTCTTTTTGAATCATGTCAGGCGATTACTGGCCTGCCACTCTGCGGGTGGACTCTTGATGAGCTGCAATAATGCCCTAATAATGTCTTGTCTTTTGGATGGAATCGAACAACTATTGACTTGCCACGCTGCGGTTGGACTTTTACGATTGAACTTCAAGATACTTTGCCACCCTGAGGATGGACTTTTGCCAATCTGCGGTTGGACTTCAAGATATAATTTTCCACCTTGAGGACGGACTTTTGCCAATCCGCGGTTGGACGTTTTGCTCACTGCAGGAGACTTTTGCCACACTACGGGGGACTTTTGCTCACTACGGGAGACTTCTACTCACTACGGGAGACTTTTGCCACACTACGAGGGACTTCTGCTCCCTACGAGAGACTTCTGCTCACTACAAGAGACTTTGGCCACACTACGGGGGACTTCTGCTCACTACGGGAGACTTTTGCCACACTATAGGGGACTTTTGCTCACTACGGGAGACTTCTGCTCACTACGGGAGACTTTTGGATACTTTGCCACCCTGAGGACAGACTTTTGCCAATCTACGGTTGGAATTCATAAATTTTGCCACCCAGGGGATGGACTTTGGCTAGTCTACGGTTGGACTTTGTAAAATATCAAGCCTGGATTATGCTGGGTATGCATATGTTGAACTGTACGATATGATGCCCCATGACACCAGGGGTGCCATATTTTGAGCATGTCAAGGAAATGATACAAGTGCAAAGGGAATTCCTAATACGAAATTGATAAGTCCCTATTGACTCTGCTTAGAATGTAATGATCGCTGATTCGATCTCAAGAAACCCTATGGGGATAACATCTCTGTTGGAGAAGAGCGTGAATAATTCATCTGTCTCGAATTATCACCTTTTCCAAAAATAAATTGGACTTTGGATTTGAGGGCCTGTTAGGGGATACCTCAACTACTGGGGATTTAATCTCACCCATAACTCTGCTGGGGGGATCTGTAAATTTTCGTCTTAGCTGGGGAAAGGTCTTGTCAAGGCTCTACTGAGGAGAACTTTCTGTCAACCTGTATTTTCCAAACCTCTATGGGGAAGGGAACCATTTAGCTGGTTGCTGGGAATACGTGAACTCTGGTAAGAAATACTTCACCGTGGAAAGACGACTCTCTATTTAGGGATTAACAATCCTTATTGCTCTGCTAGAGCAAGGAAATCTTCTGAGATCTGTCGGGGAAGAGAAAGATTTGTCTGAGATCTGCTGGAGGAATAAGAGTTACCTTAGATCTGTTGAGGAAACATGATCAAGGAAACCTGCTGAAGAAAAAGTTTGGCGACTTTACTAGGGATAACTTCCATCCATCTGCTAGGGATAACAAAACTGACACGTCCTGCTGAGGAGGAAAGGTTTCAAGTAGTCTCGTGCTGGGGATCATTTGCTTTTTCCTGGACTTTACCTTAAGAGGATTTTACAAAATAATTGGTGTCTTTAAACTCTTAGGTATCATAGTGATTGCCGGAATTGGAGTAATAATCTTGATGGGGAGGTAACCATTGTCAACGCAGATGAGTTTGTAGCTGCCAGAAGTGCTGACTGAGAAAATTGGCTTGACGAGCAACCACTAGATGGGTAATAGACTCAATAAGTAAAATTTATGACAAGAGGGTGACATAAAAACTCTTTGAGAGTATAGTTGTCCTGGTACTCTGAACTCTTGATAGATGCTTCCGATTGTCTGTCTTCGGGAAAGAATGAATTCTCATGCTATTGGGGTGGCCTGCCCCAGTACAATTATTTGAATAGTTTTGCACTTGACTGACTAATCCTTTCTCTTGGAGAGATTTGAATCTCGAAGTGATTGCCCCAGTTTGGCTGAATTTTGAAGAGATTGCTCGACGTAATTGCCCCAAATTGGCTAGCTCTTACCATGACTGGTTGGGAAAGTCATTACTTAATGGAGCTTTCTCGGAAAAATGCACCTCGACGTGACTGTCATTCAGAAGTTTTAGACTTCTCAACTTGGCAAGCTTAAGCTTCTGGACTGAATTTCCGTATGTGAACTTTTTATGATGCCAAGAAAATGTATGCAAGCAGAAAATGTTTATTCTTAGAATGAAAATTCTAATGCAACACACATGTTAATCTTGAAATCTTTATTGAGAAGGTGTCGCAAACCTTTGTGAGCAAATCACTGGTTAAGATACGACATTATTTTTGAATGAAAGTATGTGCATGCAATACCAACAAGGATCTTTTAGCATAACTCATAGGAGTCAGGAACGCTATCTCGTGGTGGTACAATCTCAAAATAACCCTGTTTTAGTTAGGACGTTTGAGGGTTGTATCGTGGCTTGGTTCACGGTTGTAAAAACAAAGGATATAGGCTCAAATTTTATTTGTTCCCACCCCTCTTCATGATGTCCTCCATTCCTATGTTCAGCTAATTTTCACAAGCGCTCACCTTTCATAAGGGTTTCGTACTAGTTGAGGAACCATTGCTGCTAATAGTTTAAGCACCAATAAAGTTGTCGTTGGGAGTCAATCACCCTTTGGTCTTTCGTGTCTGTGCCACACTACTTTGTTCTTGCTTAAAGATCTTTCTTGTGTAATCCTTTTTTCATTTTTCACCTTTCATTCTTTTGCTTATCCCTAACTTTTTCTTGGACTGATTCTTGTGAACATTTGATTGTGAAGTCCAGCGGAATGCCCTAACTTTTTCCTAAGTCGCTTGTTTTCAAGTTTCGACTTAGTGGGCTTTTTGATTTCTTTTTATTTTATTATGTTTTTTTGTAACAAATCCTGCGACACTGTTTGTCTTGATTGTTTTGTGAGGGTTGTGACTGCCTCGTTCTCTGGTCGGTGAAGGATAACCATTGTGGCTTCCATTCTTTGGACCTCTTTGATTGGGATAACCGTTGTGGTTTTCGGTCTTTAGACATCTTGACTGGGATGATGGAAGGTAATGGATCCTCGAATACACTCCTTTATGAAAGTCTGAACGCTTGGTCCAACTAGCTGACACCTACCCTATCCCTGGGTTACATGTGAGGGTTTTTTCGTGAGAGACAAAACTCCTACTTCGAGGCTCAAGGGGGTTAGTGAGGGTCTATCTCCCTTATATCTCTAGTGTTTAGGGATTTGAAACAAAGCATGTACATCGTCAACAAGGTCTTATTCGAGAGCACACAATTAGAGATTCTTGCGTTTTTGTTTCGTCATTCTCCTTCATAAAGTTTAAGCACAACAATTGGTATTGTGATGTACACATGCAAAATTATAAATGAATACAAATGAATTACTTCAAGAAAACACACGAGTTTTATTATGATTATTATTCAAAAGTAAACAACTTTCGTACATGTATACAAATGTTTTGCAAATAACAGAAACTACAAATGAAAATGCAGTAAAGAAGCTGAATATTGCCGTTGTAGAGGAGGCTTGACTCCGTCTGGACCTGTCAATCTTGGATACTTTCAGTGATCAATAGCTTTCTCACGGACTTGTAATCTTCAAGTAGCGGCTGTATACCCAACCACGACAATCATACCTCTTCTTCTAGTTATTCTGACTCTGACACGCGACGTTTGAAGGAAAGAGTAAAGTCGGGGAGTAAAGTTGTCCCATAAGGTTGCTCGAAAAGACCTGACGATCTTCTGCCTACGTATCTCCATTGACAAATGACCAATAAAGAATCAAAGTGATGTAGTTCCCCTTAATAGGGGTGAAAATACATTGAAGAAAAATAAACACGCAATTGTCATTACTGAGAGTATTTAGATACTGCTGACTTTATTTGCTTCATGAATACCCTTGCAACTTGGATGATTAACTCAAAGGTTTCTACTTAACGCATACCATCTGGTACAACTACCGTGACACCGGCTCCATCGTGATTAGGCATCAGATTCTGGAGTACATTTGCGTTAGGAGCAAAATTTATCGCCTTGGAGTCAATTAGGTCTTGTACCTTGTTCTAAAAAGCCCAACATTTCTCAATACAGTGCCCCTGGCACTACAAGAAAATTGGCAAATTGCGACGGTTCATTTTGGCAGATTACGACAGTTAGAACCGTCGCAATTTCTGAGTTACGACGGTTTTAGTACTGTCGCTGAATCGTGCGTCGCGAGGCCAAATAGCGACGGTTGTGAAAACCGTCATACAAACCGCCGTTATATTCACGACGGATATCTAACTGACGTAATCTCTATGTTATGACGGTTTCTAACCGTCTTAATTTGCTTACTGTTTTTTTTTTCAAATAAAAATAACGACGGTTGTAACCTCCATAATTATACAATATATATTTTATTAGAAACATAGCGAAGGGTGTAACCGCCATAATTATATAGTATATATTTTATCATAAACATAGCGACGGGTGTAACCGCCATAATCATATAGTATATATTTTATTTAAAATAGGACGGTTTTAACCGCCATAATTATATAATATATATTTAAAAAAAATGCAACTGAGGCAGCCACCGCTGCTCTTGTTGCTTACATGAATTTTCACTCTTAATGAAACATAAAAATGATCTTAATTGTCTCATACAATATATATAATAACCTCAAAGTAATGCCATTTTTATTTCCAACAAAACACACAATCTAGCAACTCTGCCACAACTTCAATGGCTTCCCAATTGAGTACACAATATATTGAGTAAATCCCAGACAGAAAGTGGATTTAGGTGTTTTCTACTGGAAAACAAGGAATGTTCAAAACAAGTAGCATTCATAAATTGATAATGAATTTCAAGAAAGAAACATAAAACTAATCATCTTAGGTCTCACAAGAAAGAAACATAAAACTAATTATCTTTCAGATGGCAACGACGACACCGTGATTCACATCAAATTATGTCAGATACTTCATTATCAAACCTTGCCAGTAGAGACCTTCAGATGGTGGTTCGAGCTTCGTGCTTGTCCAGATCTGGAGGTGGCTATAAATCTGATGGCTCCGGCTTCACGACTCATTCTGTCGTTGTTAACGAAACACACATCGACCACTTTGAGTGTTGAATATATTCCAATATCGTCAACATGTGCAGCTTAACTATAGTCACCTCTTTATACCTCATCATCGATTCAATCTGATCCTTTGAATCAATTTGATCTCGCGTTCTCGTATAAATCTGATCATTGTTTCGGCATTGTAATAGTAAATGCATGTTCACAAATTACGACGAGGAAAATAAAAATATATTCGATAAATAGCATTTGATAATTCAATTGGACTGTAAACGTTTGTTTTAAAAGTAATTCAATGTAGAAAGGACACCTTCAAGTGACCACTGGCCAACTCCAACAGCCACAACTAGCCAGTTTTGGGGAGCAATAATATAAGCATATTCTCGATTTGTCAGTGCCTGAAAGTTGTTATCAGTAGACACGTAAAATATAATAAGCATAGGCGGTCAAATTTCTCATCAAAATGATTTGAAAGTCAAGATATTGATGTCTGAAAGGTACCTCAGAGGGATGAGGCAAGCAAGCAGCGCCAGAAACCAGGAAAAGCTCCATTCTTATAATTTTTTCCCTGTGCACATGCAATTAACCAGCATGAAGAACCATGAAAAAGTTCAATTCAAATTCAAGAAATTTGATGAGTAAACCTAGATAATTGCATTTAAAGTTTCAACTACTATAGTTTCTGCCTTTTGCTTAAGATGACCATTAGAAATCATTTTGTTCCATTCCTTAGTCCTTACAACAATATTTTACTTGCACTACATACAAGTCGACATCATTGTACATCACGTTGTATCCAAGCTCATAGTTTTTCTCATCTATATGAATTGATCTAAAAATCGCAAACAGACACCATTCTTATGGTACTAAAAACCCTTTTATTTCAACATCTTTTAAGCGTAATAAAAGCGGGTTTTGAAACAGTGTCGCGGAAAGATGAAAATTGATACGAATCAGAAATGAAATCAATCGGACATGGACTTTCAAGAATCTCATACGAAGGCAAACAAAATCAGAATTAAAAAAAAATCAGAATCTCATAAGAAATGGATGTAATTATTACCAGGATTATTGTTAAGAAATCTCGATGCACCAAGGGTGTGCTGATGTTCCGAAAATTCATAAAAGGCGACTCCACGAGAATACTGCTCTTGTGTAGCAGATGTATTATGTATGATCTTTCCTAGGCAGATCAAAAGTTTCAATAACAAAGGAAAAACTGCTAGTTATAAAATCTTGTAATGCTTAGTAAAGTAGCCAATGGACTATCGGGTGGGACTGGTAGGAATGAACTTTCGTATGTGGTTTACTAAAAAAAAAATACCTGATAGAATGTCAAAAACCGCCATGTATATCAGCTGATATTTACCATTGATAACACTGATATGCAATTACATTACAAGGTACAATCCTTCTAACAGGTCCAAACTAAAATCGTATGTTCTTAAAGTATCAATTCAAAATGATGACAGAGTGAGTGAGCAACCTCGTTAATGTCATATTTTGATTCACGGAGCCTCTCACTCCAAAACCAATTGTCCCAATGTTTCAAATCATCAGCTTCCAATGCACCCTGGTCTTTTGTGAATTTCTTAAGGTCTTCCTGTTCTGCAAGGAAAAAAATATATCATCTAAATTATTGCCTCATTAGAGGAAGATGGACATTGCACATACAAAAATAAAGAAATAAATGCAGAATCACATGTAAGATATATATCATATTTATTAGCTGTTGAAAGTTTGGAATCCCACAAAAGTCAAAAACAAATTTATTCGTTTGCTGTATTGGAGTAGTCAATGACAATATTGAGCTAACTCATTGTATACACAATGCATTCTCCCCATATATGTAAGTAACTGAAAAAACTGCATACAATTTAAATCATAATGCAAATACTACACCATAGACACAACATATACACTACCTTGTACTGCAGCATCCCAGGAGGCTCTACGAAGCTTTTCTATAAGTTCTTCTGCTTTATCAACAATTGCCATTCTGGTTGCCATGCTAAGCTGAAAGATAATACATCAACAACCTACATAGAATTATGTTCTTAATAATGAAAGAGTCATACCTCGGCAAAGTTATTGTAGTTGAGAAGCTTGGCCTTTTCCAACCTAAGCTTTAAAGTTTGCTCAAGTAGTCCAGTATTTTCCAAATCTCGCACGGTAGAGTTCCTCACGCAAAGAACTATTGCGAGCATGTAGCATAACAACAAAATAACTTGGATCATCCAATGTAATTACCCATGGCCCATTCTCAGCGGTGGCATTTGCATGCCCCTGCATTTTTTTCATCAAGTGATCAAAACTAAAAAAGATAGCCTGATTGTCATAACTTGAGAATAATAACATGTCAACACAATTTACCTTGGATGCTGCAGTTTGTGCAGCCAACCCAAGAGCGGTATCAGGTAATCCTTCAATCTCTTTCTTATCTTTAATGAGCTTTTCGAACTGTTTGGTTGCATCCAGACAGTTCTCCCCAAATTTTTCTGATAATCTTTCCAGCTCCTACAGATGAAACCGTGACAAAAATATTAAAAATAAACAACAACTAAAAGAAAACATCATCACTTGAATTTCATTCAGTTATGGTACAATAACTTTGCATTTGGAATTTTAGCACATGTGTATATGTAGATTCATTAAATCAAATCTCATCACTACATTTGGTTTGTTAATGAACCAGTTCATGTTGCTTGTCCTACTTAGAATTACAAACTCGTGATCTCAATTTCCACCATAGTCCGAAAATAGGATATGCCCAGTTACCCAAAGCCTAGTACATAATCATTGTAAATGGTGGTAAACTGTGAATCAATTAGCATGGACTATATTAATAACCACAGTTTACATTTGTTTTAAGTTAAAATAGCATGGACTATATTAAACATTTGTTTTTAGTTGTTAAAATAGCGCACCTATTCAATTTCGCTAAACCGTTGTCTTTTATCATCTTAAAGAGAAACACCACTAAGAACTGCCTCCTTTATTTTGTCTGCATAGGCATAAATACAATTGTTACAAATAATGTAAATTGAAGGGTTACAATAACAAGTTTGTCTTAAATCCCGTAGAACTCAAATGGAACAACAGCCTGTTATTTGGCAATTGCACGAGTTTTATGAGTAAAGTCACAGTTACTTCATATTTCCAGTAAAATATGAACAAGTGAAACACACACAACATTGCTCTTATGAAAGTAGTGGAAGCCTAAATCCGAAAACTTAACAGCAGCATCAGTCGCAACACAAATCAAGCAATCTGTGAATGTAAATTAACATGCGAGTACAAGACATTTGGCAACTTACTTTCAACAATTCTCCTGCGAGCATCACTAAGTATGTTCCAATCAGGAGACTCTTGAATAGCTTTGAATGCATTATAAATAGGCTTGCTTTGGTCGAGTCTAACCTGAAACTTAACTTTTTCTTCCTGCAAATATAAATGAATCATTATCAATCACAAATACATAAATGACCAAAAACCATGAAGATATTTTAAACAAGATGATAACAAATAACAAAGAAGAAAATAAAAGAAAAAATAACCTGAACATCTTCAATGGCTGAACGGAGATCATCATTATCCTTAACAGCTTTAAGATGATTGATCATATCCCAAACAACAGTCAACCGATCCACAATTTTCTCCAATGGTTCAACCAATTTAGGCCATGAAGGTTCCACAGTCCTTTCAAGTTCCTCTAAATCACGTTCCTAAAAATCAAACCCCAAGAACACAATCATTCAATACCCTATAAAAAATCCAAAAGAAAACAAAAGATAATAGCTTGTTACCAGTTTATTAAGAAGGGTACGAATGGCAGGTCGCACGTGAACTTAGGGTTTGAGAAGATAACCCTGTTAAGATTTATGGTAGTGGTGGTTGCTTCGACGGCGACGAGAACTGGGAGATAGATTCGTGGTGGTTGCTTTGACGGCGACGGGAACTGGGAGATAGATTTGTGGTGGATTTGTATCAAACAAAGAGATCTAAGAAGTTTTCTTGATTCACGATTGAGAGAGAGATTCAGATAACAAAACATGAAGAGATTCAGCCCGAACTATATCTTCTTTCTCCAAGCGTGTCTTAGGGATATTTGAGGGACGACTGTTACTCAACCGTTGTAGCCCTAAATTTCTTCTAAATATGTGAGGGACTTTCGATTCCAAAGGGGACATGTTTACAATTTCTTTATCAAACATACAAGAAAGGTCTCCTATAATTAATATTTTATTAAAATTATAAAATAAATTATATGAGAACAATATTAACAAGTTTTTAATAAAAAAATTATAAGTGTGAAATATTTGTAAGAATGATAGATATCATTTTAAAAAATAATATTATGTTATAGTCTATACTAGGTGACCAAATAAAAAGTTATTTAGTGCTCAACGGAAAAAAATCATTTTATGAAATAAAAAATTAAGTAAAAAACATAATAAGGACGGTTCTGCGATAACTGTTGCAAAATAGCCACGACAGTTGACCTTAATTGTCGTGACAACCGTCACAATCCAGGATTAAGGACGGTTTTGTGATAACTGTCGCAAAAAATCTGCGACAGTTGACCCTAACCGTCGTGACAACCGTCACAATTCAGGAATAAGGACGGTTTTGGGATAACTGTCGCTGACACGCGACGTTTGAAGGAAAGAGTAAAGTCGGGGAGTAAAGTTGTCCCATAAGGTTGCTCGAAAAGACCTGACGATCTTCTTCCTACGTATCTCCATTGACCAATGACCAATAAAGAATCAAAGTGATGTAGTTCCCCTTAATAGGGGTGAAAATACATTGAAGAAAAATAAACACGCAATTGTCATTACTGAGAGTATTTAGATACTACTGACTTTATTTGCTTCATGAATACCCTTGCAACTTGGATGATTAACTCAAAGGTTTCTACTTAACGCATACCATCTGGTACAACTACCGTGACACCGGCTCCATCGTGATTAGGCATCAGATTCTGGAGTACATTTGCGTTAGGAGCAAAATTTATCGCCTTGGAGTCAATTAGGTCTTGTACCTTGTTCTAAAAAGCCCAACATTTCTCAATACTGTGCCCCTGGGAACCCGAATGGAACTCACATCTGGCATTTGTATCAAAATTCAGAGGTAGATTGTCAGGAGAAAGAGCTCTCATGGTACGAAGCTCAACCATGTTCAACTTTAGCAGCTCTGGAAGCAATACAACATATGGACATGGGATATGATCAAGTCTGCGGTTCCTCGCTCTTGTTCTTTCCTGAAATGGTCTCTGTGTCTGTTGTTGCTGACATTGGGGTTGTTGAACCTGTGGCGTAATAGTCATCGCGACTGTTTGGTGGTAACCTTGAGAACGACCTTTGTCTCGACCCCTATACACTACATTGGTCTCCTCCTCTCTTCTTTTTTGGACATTACCAAAAGGCTTTTTCACACCAGAAGAACCAGCACCACTTGCATCCTGGATCTTTCCTAATTTCAGGAAATTTTCTATCCATTCTCTAGCGATGACGATATCATAAAAACCGATGGACGGGAAAGCAACCAGACGATCCAAGTATGCACCTTGCAAGGTTCCAATGAACATGTCGGCCATTTCCCGGCCGAGCAATGTAGGTTGAACCTGTGCAGCCAGCTCACGCCACCTCTGGGCATACTGTTTAAAACTTTCCTTAGGTCCTTGAGACAAGTTTTGCAATTAGGTGCGGTTTGGAGCCATATCAATATTATATTGATACTGCTTGAGAAAAGCTTCAGCTAAATCTTTCTAGCTTCGAATAGAGATCCTATTTAGCTTCATGTACCAACTTAATGAAGCTCCAGATAGACTATCTTGGAAGAAATGCATCCAAAGTTTCTTGTCATCAATGTGAGCCGAGATTATTCCAAAGTATGCGTGAATGTGAGTTTTAGGGCATGTGATGTCGTTATACTTGTCAAATGATGACACCTTGAACTTAGGAGAGATTCTGACTCCTGGAACTAACCCAAGACTGGTTACATCGATGCTTAGGGAATTCTGACATTCAATGGCCTTAATCTTCTCTGCCATCTCTTCATACCTTCGATCATTGATCTTATTTATATTACCCATATCAGCATCCAGTAGAGTGAACTGGTCCTCTTGCGTGTCTTCTAAAACCACATTACGGGCCGTAACCCTATTTGGATTTGGCCCTCCGTTACATGCAGCGTTAGGTTCCACATGCTCAGTCGGTGTTCTGGTATTAGCATTTACCTGGGGTTGCTCAACCATCAACCTGAGACGCTCCTGTTTCTGGTCCATGATAGTCATCATTTCCATGAACTGATCCATCCTCTGTCGGAGCTCATTAAGATCGTTTTGCATTCGATCAACCATTCTTACTCGGTTTCTTTTAGTTGGATATCGATGAACGTGTTGACCAGCTATATTGCCTGCAGTTGAATAAGTTAGAAAATATGGATAACCTGCAAAAGCACAAGAATATGATATGCATGAAATGAATGTGTAACACGGTGGGAGAACTGACTTTTAGTCATGTTGCGGATAGCAAGAGTCGCCACCGACTTTTATTTTATCCAAGTGGAAAGGACATAAAAGAACATGAAATACCTATTTTAAAAGACTTGGGTTCGGGGGGTAGGTTATATAAAGGGAAGGTGTTAGCACCCTTTATATCCATGGTTATCCATAGGCTCTTAGTTACTTAGCTCACTTAAATTGTTTTTGAAAAGTGTAGTGTGTGATTAGAAATTTTTCTAAGTACTTTGTAATGATCCTCGTATGGATGTATACAAAGCCTTGTTTTGAAAAATGTTTAAGAAAGTGAGGTGTAAAAAGTATTTTGAAATGTGAGCAAGCAACTAAGAGGTACCTACCCTAGATTAAGTCTTTAATGTTCTCATATGTTCTTTCAATGGTAAGACTATCCCTATTATTAAGGAATAGGTAGTCATTACCTTGGATGTGTTTAAAGGACAAGCGTAGGGTCATCGTATGGTCATAGAAGACAACTTAAGGGATGTCTTTAGCAATTCGTAGGGACTATCATCATTTATTCGAAGGGACAAGATCATTATTCCGTAGGCAACCTCGAACGGACTTGATCTTTTAAACTGTAGGGACTTGATGATTTTATAACTGAAGGGACTTTGCTTAAGACACCCATATATTCGAGGGACTTGACCATTTTAAATAAGGCAACCAAGAGGAATACCCCAGGAAGTGCAAGATGGCGATCAAAGATCGACTTACGTGTGTGAGTGTTTATTTTCAGATATTTTATCTTTTTTTAAATTTAATTATCTAATTTAATTTTAATTACAAATAAATTTCCACACCCTATTTACTAACCAAGCAGTTAAATACTCATAAGAAAATAAAGACGGAAAAATAAATCTCTAAGCTATTACAAGGCTTTGGGATAGATACAATATAATTGGATAAAAATAAATAATAAGAATAATAAAGCAAATATAAATAAGCAATAATAATAAATAAAGCAATAATAATAAATATTAGAATTTTAAAAAGGACATAATAATGAAGAATTAAAGAAAAATTAGAATTTTAAAAGAAAATATTTTAAGTTAAATAAGTTAAATCTTTAGAGATTATTAGAAAAATAATATAAGTTTAAATGATTTAATAATAATAATAAAAGGATAATGTATTAAAAAATTATACAAAATAAAAAAAAATTATTATAAAAAAAAGTATTTAGGGTTAAAGAAAATTAGGTTAAATTTTTAGGGTTAGGGAAAAAAATTAGGGTTAGAAAATAATTAAGGTTTTAATTAGATATTTACAAAATTAAACGTATAAGTGTTAAAATAAAAATAGTTAATATTTATTTACAAAATATTTTAGAACAGTATATAAAAAATAAAATTTGGATTATAATTTATATAGAGAAAATAGTTGAGTTTTTTATTTATTTAAAAAAGTTTTAGTTAATATTAATAATAATAATTAAGAAAATATATTAAAATAGTGAAAAATAGAAAAGAAAAAAAAACCAAAAATAACTTACCTGCTGGAGCCTAGGGTCGAACCCAGGCCTCCATACTCCACAGCAAGCATACCAACCATCTAAGCTACAACACGCGTGTGTCAATAGAATCACCTTGGTAAATAATATATGAAGCTTGTTTGAGAAAATAGAAAAAAAACCAAAAAATTCGTCCCAGCCTAATTCGAACCTACATCCTCATTCTCACAAACCAAATGCCTTGCCAATAAGCCACATGGGGCGCGTCTGCTAGTAAACAGCAACAAATAATTATATAATAAACATGTTGCATATTGAAAATAGTGAGAAAAAGGAATGGCCTCACCCAGGTTCGAACCCAGGACCTTCTATCCACACGCGCATGCTCTGACCACTAGACCAACCAGTGTTTGTTGAAATAAAATAGAAACAATACAATAAAATATTAAATCAAAGATTTGAATTTCCAGATGGCGCCAAGAACTTCATCTTCTTCCTCTGAAATTCGCAGGTTTACCTGCGAATTTTCCTGCGAAGATTCCTGCAATTTTTCATGCGAACAAAACCTGCCAAACAAATGCTTCCACAAAAATGTATGAATTCACCAAATTGATCATGCCAACATGATCTATACAGTTTGTTTAATTCAATTATGGTATTAGAATTCATTTATAACCATTAAATTGGAAAACCCTAATTGGGAGGTATGAACCCTAATAATGGCCGTTTGCGTTTTAGGCTATGGTTCATCATGAAAATTATCCAGAAAGCTTGTATGCTTTATTCTAAACACAAAACAACAATCAAAATCAGCATATGATGCATATAACATAAAAATCAAAAATTTCAAAAGCAAGAGTAAGGGAGAATCGATTCATGGATTTTATCATGATTTGGATGCAAATGAGGGTTGGGATAGCATCAAGGATGTTCAAGTATCATGTTTAAACCTTCAAATTGCTTTGAGATGGCCTCTAAGTGAAAATCCGATTGCCACTTTATCTTGAAAAATCTTGACTTTGTTCTTGGTGTTCTTGGCTGCCAATTTCACATGCCTTGCTTGCATTAGGTTTGTGTATATGTAGGGATCCAAATTAGGTCAAAAACTTGTGGATTTATGGGCTTATGAAGATAACTTGATCATGAAGTTTTGTCACTTTCAAATATTCAAAAAATATCATCTATCTTTTCCATTTTAGGTCCAATCTGACTTTGGTTGATTTCTAATCATTCTAAATATAATTTCAATCATCTTCAATCAAAGATTTTGTGCTTTACTTGATTTTTCATATTTTATATATATTTAAATTGAATTTTAATGAATAAAATCCAAATAAATATAAAATAAATTATAAAAAATATGAAAAAAATAAGCATTGGGTCGTGTATGATGTCATTGTAAAGATTGTATTACAAAATTGCAAGCCCATTTGGAAAAATTTGGTTTTAAGACCTCATTTGCTCAATATACCCCTCTAAATTTTCCCAACTTTGCCAAGGCATAAATCCCTCAATTTTAGGGCTATGAAGGTGTTCTTGAACATTTTGGAAATCTTAAAGAGTTCTCTAACCAACCTCTTTGGTATCATGTCCATATCCTTTACCATTTTCAAATTATGCCGTTTGGAAGATGTTGACTTTTTGTTGACTTTTGAAATGACCTATAATGTTTTAGCTCATACCGTCTAAATGAAGCATTTTTAGGCTTGGCTTGTGAGACACAAAGTTGTAGATAATTCAATTTCCTTCAAAATGAGCTTTGGATGGAAACGTTTTGATGAAGCATGTGAAAGTTATGGCTGGTCAAAGTTTAGTTGACTTTCCTTAAGAAAATCCTAATTTAGAAACTCCTGAATCTTGATGATCTGAAACTTTCTTGATGAATCATGATAACCCTTGATCAAATGATGAATTTTACTTCATAAAATTGATGTTGGCAAAAAATCTTGAAGTTTGACTTTAGTTTGACCACAATTGACCTCAGTTTGACTTTTTAACTGCTTTGACTGATTTTTGCATAACTGATCATCTGACTGGGAAAACTTATTGGGAAAGCCTTGAAACTTGACATGGGGATTCTTGAATACATATGGGGTGTCATGAAGCTCACTTGAAGCCTTGAAACTCCTTTTAACCTGAATAAACCCAAAACCCTAGTTTTGGACACTTTGCTTAGGAAGAGGCATTGTCTGGGGAAACTTCTACACTTCTTGACCAATTGGGAGTCTTGAGGACCTTATGATCATCTAGAAGTCTTGAGAGGTTGTCTTGATTGTGGGAGGGAAAATTTTGGGGTTCAACATAAGGCTTATTTCATGCCTATTCATTCTTAAGGTACCCCCCATTGATTCTGACTTTGTGAAGTTGAAGCAGATAATAGCGCTCTAACTTAGCTGCAAAACAAATAAATAGTGCTGATGATATAGGATGCGTGTGTGCAGCAGATGTGCCATACAGAGCTGAGAATACAAGAGTTAGTGTTTGGGTGTTGCATATGTGTATGATATACAATTGAAACTGTAAAGCTGAATCAACCCAGACTGATAGATGAGAGAACCCCATTGTATTAATAAAGCACCAATCATGGGCTACATTGTTGGAGTACATGAAGTAGAAAACATAATTGAAATACAATCAATTAGAAAGACTTCATCAAAAATCCTGTTGATAGTCTTACAACTACTAAAGGAAACTATAGTCTTCAGACTGCCCTCTAACCGCTTGGTCCAACATCTGACTCATGCTTTGGCACTGCAACCAATGCATTCAGTGGTATTGGTTCATCTTCAAACCTCTTCAGTTTTTTCTGAAAGCAAATATATGCTGATAAGGTGCAGGGGCCTCCTAATCTGTTGAGTGTCATGTCTTCATCCTGGCCCTTTGCCATGTGGGGCATCAATATGATCAGAAAGATCGATCCTACCGCTTCAAATGGTCATCGCTTCATTCTGGTTGCCATTGACTACTTCACCAAGTGGGTAGAAGCAGCGTCATATGCCAATATTACCAAGCAGGTCGTGGCCCGAATCACAAAGCTGAATATCATTTGTCGATACGGAATACCCGAGAGAATCATTATTGACAATGGTTCAAATCTCAATAACAAGATGATGGCAGATCTGTGTTGAGATTTCAAAATCGAATATCACAACTCTTCTCCGTACCGCCCGAAGATGAAGGGCTCCGTCGAGGCGGCTAACAAGAACATCAAGAAGATAGTACAGAAGATGGTGGTGACATATAAATATTGGCATGATATATTGCCATTCGCATTGCATGTGTACCGAAAATCTGTGCGCACTTCAACCGGGGCAACACCATTCTCACTAGTGTATGGTATGGAGGCAGTCTTTCCAGTTGAAGTTGAGATTCCTTCCTTGAGGATAATGATGGATGTCAAGCTTGATGAAGCTGAGTAGCTCCATTCCATATTCAATCAGTTGAGCCTCATCGAAGAGAAACGTTTAGCAGCTGTATGTCATGGACAATTGTATCAACGGAGAATGAAATGGGTGTTCGATCAAAACGTGTGACCTCGGGGCTACATACCCGGTGAATTAGTGCTGAAAAGGATCCTCCCTCCTCAAATAAATCACAGGGGCAAGTGGATGCCCAACTATGAAAGACCATTTATGGTTAAAAAGGTTTTCTCGAGAGGAGCCTTAATGTTAACAACCATGGATAGAGAAGACTGTTTATCCCCTGTCAACACAAACATAGTTAAAATATACTTCATATTAAAGAGACCCGCTAGACGAAAACAGAATAAAAGTCTAGGCAAAAAAGGGGCATCCCGGCGAGTCAAAAACAAAATAAAAGGCTCGGGCAAAATTTTGGGAAATAAACAAAAAATATATACATCTGCTGGGTTGAAAAGCCACATTGGACAACTCAGACAAAAAAGGGCATCCTGGTGGACCGAAAACCTGAAAGGGCGACCCACACAAAAGAGGGATTGAAATGAACAACAGCGATTTGCGTGATCTGTGAATCATCATCTACAATCTAGGATAACCTGAGGGTTAAAAATCATTCCAATCATCTTCCTCAATAAGCAAAGTAAGTGTAAAGTCTCGAGGACATACGAATCATATCCGGATTTGAACTTGATGAGATCCAATCACATTGCCATTAGGATAGTTTATTTTTCCTTTTGTGCAATTTCCTCTTTCTAGGGATTGCGTCCTAGTGTAATGCCTATTCATGGCCACCTTTCAATCAATAAAATGCATTTTTATCCAATTAGCTCATTTGTTTTTGTTTTCATCTGCCATTGATCGATTGCGAAAATGTCCGAAAAATTGTGATAAATATTGCATTGTGAATACATTGATGATTTATAATACATGCTTAAGGATAAAACACTTGACATGCAGCTTAAATATTGAGTAACAAAGATGGTCAACTCAGACCATGAACCTGGGGCATGCAGGCTTGTTTAACTTTCTCTTTTGCATGGACTATCAGTCACACTCACTAATATACAGGTACAGAGAAACAAAGCCATCACTAGTGCGGGGCGTTAGAGAGTTTCTCCCTTGCCAGGTTTTGTTAAGTAGGGTTCTTCGGTAAGTCTCATTAGACTATCTTTTCCCCTACAAATCAGCTAGAATAGGGTTGATGTTCCCGAAGAATCAAAGAAGTTTCCCCAACAGGCTTCATCAGTCATGATTCCTCAGCAAAGTCCCATTAGACTATGTCTCCAGCAGAGCAACAAGAAGAGGGTTGGTACTCCCCAAGAGAAGGGTATCATTATCTCTCATCCCCAGCAGGAGACGCTTTATATCTCTTATCCCCAGCAAGAGGTGGCTTAAGACTCTTATCTTCAGTAGGAAGCATCCTCACTAATGTTCTCCATCATCCCTAGTAGAGTTGGAAACTGAAATTTTCCCCAATGAAACAACAGAAAACTGATGATCCCCAAGAAGAGAGTTTTCATTCAACAAAGAAGTATTCCCCACTAGAGTCTTCTTATTCCCAGCAGTACATGAAGATTCATTATTCCCTAGCAGTGGTGAAGATAGTGAGAATTCAAATGGTTTTCCTTCATGCACAACATTGTTTGCAGTTTTCCCAAGTGAACTCTCCAAATAAAGTCCAATCCTTGTTGACATCACTTCCCCAAATAGAGGACTTTGTATTTGAGGGATTCCCCAATAGATTGTTTCCTCAGCAGAGTACCAACAAACTCTTTCCTCAACCAGGTCAGAAGGTTATTATGTCCCCAGCGGAATTCCACGGGTGGCGTACTTCCTAATCAAGTTCAAGCTAGTTCAGGATATTCCCCAACAGGGTCTTTATTCCCCAACCATCTCAAAGTCCAATTTATTTTTGGCAAAAGTGGTAGTTCAGAGTCAGTGTATCATTAACGTTATCCCCTGCAGAGTTGCTCTTCCCCACAAGGATTCCTTACATTAATGCAGTGATTATTTCTTCCCCAATAAAGTAGCTGGAGAGACTTGTTGTCTCCTCATCAGGAGATCCCTTTGCATTTTCACTTAGTAATCATCATTACATTTGCATCGTCTAAAGCGTAGCATTTTCGTCATCATGGAGCATTATGCCATGGAAATTCAAACATATACATATGAAGCACAAACTAGCTTTGGTACCTAGCACAAATGCCTGAAACATTATTTTTTCAATCAGACCGAAGGTGTCCCCGTAGAGAACACTTGTTACCCCTATTCGAGTTGTCATCTAAGTACAATGACTTCATCTTTATTGATTCCGTCTGAGTACGATGGTTTCATTTACTCGATTCTGTCTAAGTATGATGGTCTCGTGTCGCTTGATTTCATCTGAGTATGACGATTTCATCTTTGTTGATTCCGTCTAAGTACGATGGTTTTATTTCCTCGATTCCATCTAAGTATGATGGTCTCGTTTCATTTGATTTCGTCTAAGTACGATGATCTTATCTTTGTCAATTATGTTTAAGTGTGATGGTCTTGTTTGGCTTGATTTCATCTGAGTACGATGACTTCATCTTTGTTGATTCCGTCTGAGTACGATGGTTTCATTTCCTCAATTCCGTCTAAGTAAGATCATATTATGTCACTTGATTTCATCTGAGTATGATGATTGCATCTTTATTGATTCCGTATGAGTATGATGGTTTCATTTCCTCGATTCCGTCTAAGCATGATGGTCTCATGTCGCTTGATTTAATCTGAGTACGATGACTTCATTATTGTTGATTCCCTCTGAGTAAGATGGTTTCATTTCCTCGATTCCGTCTAAGTATGATGGTCTCGTATGGCTTGATTTCATATTAGTACGATGACTTCATCTTTGTTGATTCCGTCTAAGTACGATGGTTTCATTTTCTCGATTCCATATAAGTATGATGGTCTCGTGTTTCTCAGTCTTCATCTAAGTACGATGGTTCATTGCCTCGTTTCCGTCTAAGTATAATGGTCTCATGTTTCTCAGTCTTCATCTATGTATGATGTTCTCATTTCTTTCGATTCCGTCGATGTATGATGGTCTCACTCCTTTGGGGTGTCATCCGAGAATGGCATTATACCATACTTTCTCTCACCCACATAGTATAAATTTTCCGGTTTATTTGGGTATTCAATACCTTCATACCAAGAACGTCTGAATGTCATTGCTATCACCCGTTTAGGTCTATAGTGATTGAATAAGGGCAGCTAGAACACCCCAAAATTTGCCCTCTTATTTATCACCAATTTCAAGTGGCTTATGCTTCGTTCCCGTGTCATTTAGCATATTCTTCCATACATTGCATAATAAAAAATAAAATAAAAATAGAGCATGCATCATTGGTCAATGCGCATGGCATGTGATCAAGGGTTATTCATTGATAATGTCAATCATCAGGTCTCAGAAGAAAAATAATCTCATAACGCATGACCGAGGTCGGGTATCCAAGATTTCCCACAAAAAAGAATTTTTCAAATTTTGATTGAAGTAACCGGTTACCTCATAGGTAGTAACCAGTTACCTATTGAAATTTGGGAAGAAAAGTTGGTTCTTTGAACTGGTAACCGGTTACCTCATAAGTAGTAACCGATTACCACGTGCAAATTATGAAAAAAATTCAAAATTCAGTTGGGATAACTTCATCACTCTTCCACTTCACATTGCCTTGTATTTTGACCAATTTTTAGAATCTTCTACCACCTTCCAAAGGAATATTCCAAGAATATGCCAAGGGAATATTCTAAGAATATGCCATTGGAATATTCTAAGAATATTCCCAACTAACTTTAACTAACCCCTAGCCTAGGTGCCAACCCTAATGCTCAAACATCATTTCTAAACCAAACCAAGTTCCAAACCAAACACGTATATAATCATTTTCCCCTAAACCACTCACACACACACTTCATTTTTTCACAACTTTTCTCATTTCTCTCATTTTCTTCCATTTTCCCAATCTCACTCAAAGCTTCATCTTCCATAATTCTTCAAGTTTTACATCGAAACTTGAACATTTAGATGCTAAGCCTACACCATTTGTATCGATTTCACGGATTATCGAAGAAGTTGCTATGGATTTGATTTGGTGTTTATTTCACCTTTTGGAAGTGCTTTTCGAAGATTTTCATTAACCGCATTTATTTTGCGCATTCGCGGGAAGAAGCTTCGGATCTCCAGTTTTCTCTCCTATCGCGTATCGTTTCGATGTTGCAACAATTGCCAAAGCAAGCCTCCACTTTGTAGGTTGGTGAATCTCATAATCACTTATGTTTTTAACTTATTCCTCTTCATCTCACTTCGCGCATTCTTCACATTTTCTTAATTTTTTATACTTTAATTGATTTTTTCATTAGAATTTAGAATCTTTATGTGTTTATGGTTTCAATTGGTGTTAGATTGCTGCATTTAGGTGTAATTTTTGTGCTTAATTGATAGGCATTAGGTTAGGGCTTATTCGAATAAGTTGGTTCTGATTTTACAAGAAAATGCATAAATTTTTTATTCTGGTCTCAGAGTAATGGGTTACCACATAGGTAGTAACCGATTACTTGTGTTATTTTTGCAGAAAATCCAGTTTTTTGAACTGGTAACCGGTTACCGCATAGGTAGTAACCGGTTACCACTGAACCAGAATGGAAAATTCTTGTTTTTTCTTGCATTTTTGATGTCCATTCCCCCTCCAATCATCACGAATCTTTAGTATATGATTTTAGGGAGTTTTTAAGAGTTGTTTAAGTGTGGGTGCATGTAGTTTCGACAACTTTCGAGACGCATTTCATTCGGTTCCAATTTTTGGCATAATAGTTGAATTTGTGTTCATAACATGTTGTGGATGTTGTTACCATGATTGAGCTTCATTGTTAGCATGTTAATGATGAGTTAAAATTATGTTTTGCACTGTATTTGTGATCAATGTATGTTTCAAATGTTTGTACGTATAATCAGAAATGTTGCATGCTACTTGAAACTACACAATTCACATGTTTGCGTTCATTCTTGGTTGTTTATTTGTTTTATTCCATTGTTGATTTTCATTTCAAATTAGAATGCAATAAGATACATGTTTATTTCATTGTTTGTTTGTATTAAAGTTTCATTTTATGGAAAATGCATATATATGTTTTTTATGGAAAATGCATTAAAGTGGTTAAACTGTTTGCATATTCACATGTTCATAATCATACTAACTATGTTGCATCCATTGATGATTGTTGTATGTTGCATATCCATGAATTATTATCCATGCATTTGCATTGCAAAAACGATGTAATTCTGCCATATTTTCACTGTTGTATTTTGCACAGAGGCTGTTAAATGTGTGTTGTATTGTTCTGTTTTGACACTTTTTACATTTATTCTCATGTTTTTTGGTAGCTGTAATAGGCTGTTTTCATTATTAGTTGCATTTGGTAGCTAATTGTATGTTGAAGCGCTGTTGTAACTGCTGATTTTTTGTTTTGCTTAGATTTTAGGCATCATTATGCTTAAGTTTGAGTCTAGTTTAGGTCATAACCATGCTAGGATATGTTTGGTACTTAATTACCTCTTTTCTTTTACCATTTTGGATTAATTTTAGCTAACATTTGTTTTGTAAGGGGTTGTGGTAAGCCATGTGTGTGGGCTGGTGTCCCACATATACCTTCTTCCTTATCCTTTTAAAGTTCAACTTGTGATTGCAACAAGCATTGTATGAATCTTCTTCGACATTTCACTTTATTCATTCCCTTTTGAGGTCTAATCTTATCTTCGAACCTTGAAGTGAGGTAGAACTTGCTTTCTTTTTCTCTTTAGGATTAGAAAACCACACTAACCATAGGACATCAATTGAATAAAAAACTTAGGGTGAGTCTTAGTTTCCCTTAGTGTTTTTCCTTTCTCAATTTGAGTCCTCTTTCTCATCTCTGAATAAGTTAAAAACATCTTAATAAAGGTCGAGCTTTCTCACGTGCCAAGAGACTTTTCCATGGGGTATTTGCACGCATTCCATATCGGGATGAGGTGTAGGGTATCTATCATGATGAACAAGTCTTAGCATGAGGATGTTTCACAAACAACAAAATCAAAACAATTCTTCTAAAAGACAGTAAACAAACAATACATATATTTCCTGCGAGAATTCTCCTCTCATCTCCTTAACTCATAACGAAAGAACTCGCTACGACTTGTCTCTTTGCAAGACAATAAACACACTCGTTCAAGGCAAGCCTGCAACACCTAAACATAGGCATATGTAGTTCAATTCATAAGAAAACACAAACAAAGTTTCCGCCTTAGTTAGGAAAACTACGTCGACTCCGATTCTCATTTCCCATGAGATACGTAAGCAGTGGGGTAGGGCCTATTCGAGCACATTATTTATTTTCCCTACATTTTTCCCGTACCTTTTTGTTCTATTTTTCCAGTTCCCTCTCTCATTCCAGTTCCAGTAGCGGTTTTTATTCAGCAATTGTTTTATTCCTTACCCTTTGAAACAGACTAACAAGTGCGGATCCCGTCGGGTACGGCGGACGATCTGGGATGCTAATACCTTCCCAGTTCTTAAGCGACTCCCTATTCGCTGGTGTTTTCCGACGAACAACCTATGCTTTCTAATTTAACATTAAATTAGTTTACTTGCAGGATCAACCATACAAATCCTAGGACATAAGTGCGAATTGATTTTGATCGAAAGTGATGATTTTTAGCAATATTGATGGTTTCACTTTTTGTTAAGTTTCTCTCGTATGTTTGTATGATTCATAGAAGTAAAACTAAGAACAAGAGTAACATAACTTGGTAACTTAAAGGAAATAATTCTTGAAAATGCATAAAGTAAAGAACAAGAACAAATGCAGAATGTCGAACTAGTATAAAACTTGTAAATTGCTTGAATTGTAAAAGTGGAAATATGTTAAATAAACTGGAATTTATTACACTTGAAGAATTAAATATGGTGTTTACACGTACATTTTTCCAGAATCACACTCTTTTCTCTCACACGGGTACTTTGAGTTTTTACAGGAATTTGTACAAATGAATTTCACACCTCCAAATCTGATAAAAACTACCCTATATATAAGAAACTAAAATAACTGCCACTAACCGAAAAATCCTAATATTTTGACACTTGGCTTTTTGGCATGCATTCATTCCATTAGATCCTTCCACGCGTACTTCTGCCAAACGTTCCAATCCTTTAAATTTGAAATTTACTCTTTCTGTCGAACCGTTACCTTTGTTCAACATCCGTTGAAATCATCAAAGATGACCATCTTCGACTGGCTGGTCAAATTACCAAACAACGTCTTCTTTCTCTCTCTGTCGAACAAACATCATTTCTTACTGACCATGTCAAAATCTTCTTTTCAAACATATTTCCCAAACTCTTTTATGTCGAATCATATCTCTTTCCCTTTCATTTTCACATCGTCGAAAATCCCTGTCTACAAATTTCCCCTCAACAAAGAGTTTTCGACCAATTCTTGAAGAAAAATCATTTGTTGTTGATGAGCATTTTCTACGCCTTATTGTCTTTATTACTTTGTCATTCCAAGATTTGATTTTGTAAATCCCAAAAACTCATCATTAGAATTTTTAAAAACGTCAAATCTCAGCCCACGTCCAGACATTACCCCATCATTTCCTAAAAACTAGGGGGTCATAGGCTTTTCCAACTGCCTCTATGAATTTTTCTGCCACGTGGTCCACGAATTTAAAATTTAAATTGTTTCAAAACTTTCCTTTTTCCCTATAAATACCCACTGAATATCAGTTTCAAAATATTTTAGTCACTCTCAAACAACAAAGAATCTATTATTTTCTGAAAACTGCCCAAAACTTCAACTCTAAGAAACAATGTCTTCATTAAAAGCTACTACCAGAAAGAAGAACAAAAGTCTAACTCCTCTCGCCTACGCTCACCGATTGGCTGGACCGGAAGTGGTTGGAAATCAACAATATATTCCAGAACCTCCTAATGGGAAGGAGAAGGCGAGTATCTACAAATCTCATGTATTAATCCATATTCGTGTATCTGGTACATGTCACACAATGTTAGGCCATATTCCTAACCCAAACATAAATCCAGATAAACTAAAAGAATACTTCCCCTCTTACCAACGCCTTAAACTCATAGGTGATGGGGTTAAACCAAAAACCTTCATCGAAAAGCCTAAAGACGTAAAGGCAAGTGTTGAAGCAACCATAAACTTAGGATACTTACAAAACACTAGGATATTTAGAGCCTCTCCCAAGTTGAAAGACATTTCAGAGTACCTTTCCTGGGTAAACAAAGTTGAAAAAGTTAAGGCCCCATTTTGGAAAGATTTAGGCATCTTCGACTTAATTCAAATGTCGAAAATGAGACTTAACATTTCCCCAAACATGTTGCTATATTCTTTCTACTTCTGGGATATCATCTACAACACTTTTCAACTTCCATGTGGAATGGTCACCCCTACCCTCTTCGACATAGCTGTCATTGCTGGGCTAAGTCCTTTAGGGGTAGCTTTCGACCCAAATGTCATGAACCAAGATACCATAGGTTTCGACACCAGTAAAGCTTCTTACTCTGGGTTTATAGAAGAATATCATGGCAAGAAAACCAAAAATGTCTCCGACAAGGAACATATAACTTTCTTGACCCTATGGCTGTCAAGATTTGTCTTCTGTTCTCGATCGCTCCAAGTAGCCAAGCGTTTCATTACCCTAGCCAACCAACTTCACCAAGGAACAAAGCTACGCCTAAGTGAAATGATCCTGGCAAGCCTCTACGAATCCTTAAGCGACATCGTCGGTTTCCTGAGAACCGTAAAGGACAAAGGAAACCTGAGCGTATCAGGGCCAATTTGGCTCCTACAACTATGGCTTAACGCTACTTTCAAAGCATCTCTCCCAATCAAGGTGGATGTAGATGAAGAAAAGGTGAAATATAGGTATGTCGAATGGCCTCGCTTGATACAGCTGACCCCATCTGAGGAAGGACTTAGTCTTCGTCACTCTTTTACCAATTTTGTCATGATGTTTGCTAAAAGATATAACTTCACTCCTACTATGGAACCTTTCATCAACAGGAACATCGGCCCCGAATGGTTTACCAAACAATCACCTTTGGAAATGCAAGAGGATGAAGATCAATTCCTTGACATTAGGGAATCCTTTCTGACACCTAGACTCCTTGCTTCTCATTAGAATTCGACTAAAACAAAAATCGCCCTTCTTGTGTATCAACCTAATTTAGTTGCTAGACAATTTGGGTTGATTCAGTTGAAACCAAAACCCATTTTTTCTAAGAAAAGTTTTGTTATCTGGTACAACTCTCTGCATAATGAAGAGGAAAGTCAAGAACTAATGAAACAACTGACAGATGATTCCTTAGAAATTCATCCAACGATCTTTAGACCTTCTTTCCTATGCACCCTTGAATTTGATACTTGGTGGAAGGATTAATATCTTCAAAAATTCTATGACGTAGCAGTATTCACAACGCATCTGGCCAATGCCTTTGCTCTTGTGCAGGATAAAACGCAGAAAGGTAAAGCACCACATATCAAAGAAATACAAAACTTTCAAAATTACTTTGAAACCATCTATAGGCCAAACGAACTTAGTCAAACCATAAGCGAATCAGTAGTGACTTTAAAACATAAGTTCATAGAAAAGATGGATAAGTTAAAAACTGCCTTCATATGTTCGACCAGAACTAAAATCTGAGGTAGCTTTCAACCTCTATCCACCAAAATCTCCCCCTCTACCTTCTGCTGACTTTGGCGTGGCATTAAGCCCTCCATTTCCAGATTGGTTCGTCTGTGGGGATTCTTTGAAAATTCTTCGCCAACAATCTAAAAAACGTGTTGAGCGCGTGGTTCTGACTATGTTTACTCTAGATGACTATAGAGGACACCTTCATATTGGAATAGAACATGTTCATGTGGAAACTCCCATTCTTGAAGGTGTCTACAAAACATTTTCTTATTTCGACATTTTTAACTTGTATGTTTCCTACTTATGTCTGATTTTATTTTTGTTTTTTTTATTAGCCAAAAGGGTGACTCCTAAAAAAACTGTTGTCGGGAATACATCTGACCCGATGGATGAAGATCTTCCTACTCTCAACAAGAGAATTGTGACAAGGGTACAACCTTCTTTATTTGGATTACTTTCTTTTTCTTTTATGTTTTCTTGGAACTGAAACATTCTTATTTATATATACAGGCAGGTCGAAAGCCACCTCCTACTCCAAAAAGAAAACAAGAAGAAAAAGCCTCCAGTGAAGAGTCAGGTGACGAATCACCAGAACCCAATCAACCAATCAAAAAGAAGAAGGTCACAAAAGTTCCTCCTCCAAAATCCAAATTCAAGACACCAAAAACTACTCCTCCCAATAGTCCATCTAAAACAGCCCAAGTGAAAGATGCAAAGAGTGGAAACTCTAGTTTCCATACTCAGATTCCTCTGGTAAATATTTTGACTATGGATACTTTCTTCCCATTATATCTTTCTTCTTAAATCTACAACATCTTTGCAGGAAAATATCTCTGAAGATCCTTCACAAGACGAAAATACAAAACAACCATCAAAAGAAGATACTCCCACACAGACCCATGAACCAGTCCAGCAAGTTGTCAGTCCAACACCTCTTTCTCCAAGAACTTCGCCAAAAGAAATAACCATAGAAGATGAACAATATCATGAGGTTTCCCATGCTTCTGACGACAATTCTTCTCCTCGTCCCCATCCTACTCCTCAATCACATGTTGCCGATGAAGGTGAAGCTGAGGTCGATAATGAAAATGATAAGAAAGAAGAATAAGCTGGTGTCAACGACCAGTCGAAACAGCCAATGGTAGAGTTGACCAAAGGACAAAGCAACCAACTTAATGTTAATCCCCTAAAGGGAAGTTCCTTATCAACTGGTTCGACTAGTCTCACTCGTGAGGAGATTGAGAATCTTAAGGTGCAAAGACCTTTGGAGTATTTGTTATCTGTACTTAATACTCGTTATAATTTTCAGGATTCCTCCCAAAGTACTTCACCTGCCTCAGGGGACACCTCCAGCGCACACTCTCTCGACGTCACACTGACTGAGATCAAGATGAAAATTCTTGATGTGGATCTTTTTAAAATGCTTAAAGAAAATCCAACGTCCCTCTTCAACCTGAAGAAGATCTTGAAACAGTTGAACGTTTTGGAATCTCCTGCAGAAGTAAGCAGCTTTGTCATAGACCTAACCTCTCTGGTCGACTTGGTGACTGCTGATTTAAACTGACTCCAATGTTTTACTAGGAAAATCTCTGAGAAAACATATACTCAACTTGCTAAGTGGGATGCTGCAGCCATTTTGACCAACAAGATCCTAGAGTTGCAACAACTATCTGAAGTTTACACCAAACAACTTGCCGATTGTGACGACAAAATTCAAAAATGGGAGAAATAGATAGCCCTTCTTCAGAAGAAGATCTCCCAGGAGAAAAAACTTAGAGAATCTCTTCAACAACCCAATCAAACTCTTGATGAAGAATTGGAAGTAGGCGTTCATCATGCCAAAAGGGCCCAAACTCTTGCTCAAGAAATTTAAAATCTTTCGACCAACAAGAGTTTATGTGATCGTCGACTTCAAATTCAAAGAAAGAAATTTGATGACCTGAAGAAATCTTTTGCTGATATTCGATTGTAATAGGGATAGCTTTTTATGTACTAGTTTTTTGCTCAACTTAATTCGCTAGTAAAATATTTGTAATGAATCTAATGCCATTTGTTTGGCAAAGTACACTATCTTTTCATTTATATGCAATTTTACTCTTTGGCTATTTTTATTTCTTGCAATATTGGTTTGTACCTTTTTAAGTACTTTCCATTTATTTTGAATATTCTTTCGTCTTTCCCTATTTCTCCAATTTCATATGCGCCGTTCGAAAAAAATTCAAAACTTTGAAAGGTCCTTCCCACTTAGGGGACCACTTTCCCAATGCTTTATCTTTTCGATCCATAGACCTTCCAAACCAGATCACCAATTTGGATTCGAATCGACTGTAAATAAACTTCGATTGACAAGATTGCATCATGACCATAAGTCGGCCTAAATGGTTTTTAGTTCGTAGCCTCCTTGGGAAACGCTCGACAAGCCCATAAATATTGTTCTAAGGTCTTATGCCAATTCTTAGGTTTTTTACCCACATGCTTTTTAATCAAGTTGATCACCACTTTATTGGCTGCTTCAACTTGTCCATTCACCTGAGCGTAGTAGGGTGTCGAAGTAAGGAGTTTGAACCCTACTTCTTTTGCAAACGCTTGCATACTCTTTCCAGTAAACACTGATCCCTGATTTGTGGTTATTGTTTCTTGAATTCCTAACCTATAAATTATATGTCTTCGAATAAATTCGATGACTATTTCCTGGTCTACATTTACTAAAGGTATAACTTCAATCCATTTAGTAAAATAATCTATTCCAACGAGAATGTATTTTTGTCCCTTTGAAGGAGCTGGTCAAATTTCACCAATTAGATCTAAAGACCAACCCCTGAATGACCAAGGCTTCACAATCGAATGCAATTCACTTGCAGGAACGTGTGGTATGCCTGCGTGCAATTGGCATTCTTGACATCCTTTGGCAAAATCAATACAGTCTTTCAGCATTGTAGGCCAATACATTCCTTGTCGAAACAACAACCATTTCATCTTATGTCCTACTTGGTGCGCCCCGCAGGCTCCACTGTGTACATTCGACAAAGCTATATAAGCTTCTTCTTCGTCTAAGCATTTTAACAAAACCCCTTCAGAGGTTTTCTTGAAAAGCACATTTCCAAAAAGTACATAGCTTAAAGCTCTGTACTTAACTTTCCTTTCGACTCTCATATTTGGATCTTGTAAATACTCCTTGATGGGATTTCTCCAATCTCCAACTCTTGAGTCATCTACATTGAAAATTTCAAAGTTTTATTTGTCACCATATCCTAATTTTATTGTTTCCAAATCTGATGGAGACAACTTAGTGGACACAACTCTTCCTCTAACTTCAATAGCCTTCTCTAGGTTTTCTTTCGACACCTTATACCCAGATGCTATTTGGGCAAGGTCATTGATCACACTAAAATTCACCGTATTTCTGACTCCGATTTCGCATGCATTCTTAGCTTTTATTGTTATTTTGCTATGTTATTACTTTGTTTTCTTATGTTTTCAGGTTTTTATAATAATCGGAGCTTGAATCGAGAAAGGGAGCGAAAAAGGAGTGAAAACGGACGAAAACCTAGAAATTCAGCGTTTTGCACTTACGGCACCCACCGTGGCGGGCGCCATGGGGTTAGCCATGACGTGGCCACGACTCAAGACCACTCCTCAACCTCCTAGACCCACGATCCCCACTCTCCAATCCCCTGTAGGGACCATGGCGGGCGCCATAGGCCTGTGGCGGGCGCCACAAGGCCAATTCCAGTAACCTCCACTTTTTAGTGGAGGGGCATCCCAGTCATTTCATGCTTTCAGTTTTCCTATAAATAGGACCTTAGATTTTCGTTTTTCTTCATCCAGAATTAGATTTCTCTAGGCATATATCAGTTATAAAGCAGTTGCCATTCCACATCGGGGTGCCTCTGCAATCGAGTGATCGAGTCTGTAATCTGTCTGTGTGATCGAGTTTTGGAGCACTCTGGAGGAAGTTAATCCTGCCGCCATTTTAATTCAAGTTCGTACTTTACTTTTGTTTATTTCCCGCACTCGCACTTTACTTTGTTTATTTCCCGCACTCGCACTTTACTTTGTTTATTTCCCGCACTCGCACTTTACTTTGTTTATTATCCGCACTCGCTTTAAATTCATTTACTTTCCGCACTCGCTTTAAATTACTTTTATGAAAAATTATAAAAAGAATCTTTACTTTATCATGTCTAACTAATTCCATAAAGGTTAGAATGTAAGGATCGTAATTGAACCAGTAATCCGTATAATTGTTCGTGGAAACACTTAAGGGCTATTTTATCTTTCAATTCAAGTAATTGTTTTTAACTATTTCAAAAACAGCCAAAAGCGATTTGTCTAGTTTATTAGGAGTTTTTAGATTAAAAAGAAAAGAGATTTTAAAACGATTTTCGGACGCGTTATGAGATTTAGAGTCTGGTTCATAAGAACCTCTTTTTGCTAAGAAGTCCAGGTTAAAATACTTTTCAACTTAGTTAAGATACTATATTTCTTAAAAATAGGTTTACTACTCTAACGCAGTACGCACCTTTTTATCCGTGACAATAGGAGGGGTTGATTAGAGAGTACAACTCGGTTCTGAATACGCGAAAGCGACAGTTCCTGTTAAATTAGTTCTTTTCAAAGAAGAAAACATTGCCCATAAGTAGTTCCATTAACAAGTACTGGATTATCATTGATTACGTGAATTACATTCGAGCCTGTCTTTTATTTATTATTTAAAATTATTATTTTATTTACCATTGCACCCTTATTAAAACCCTTAAAAATAGTTGCCTTAGATACACACCATAACAACAGGTACGATATATTGACACTTGGTCTCTGTGGATTCGACAATCTTTTATATTACTCTGACGTGTTCGTACACTTGCGAAAAACACGCATCAAGTTTTTGGCGCCGTTGCCGGGGACCAATTTCGTCAAATTTCATTACCCTGTAGTTATACCGTTTAGACTAAGGTTGTTACCCACCGGTCAATGCGAAAGACTCGCAGTGCCGGAAGTTTAGTAGACCCTCTAGCTGAACCTGAACGTTACGCTCGCGCGCGTTTATTTTTCCATAGGAATAGGATAGCTATGGCCGAAGAACAAAACCGAAGACCTCTTAAGGACTTCGCCCAACCATCAAACGAGGAACCTAGTTCCAGTATAGTAAACCCCGCTATCCCAGCCAATAATTTTGAACTTAAACCATCCCTGCTGCAATTAGTGCAACAGAGACAATTCGCAGGTCTCGCTACTGATAACCCGAACCAACATTTAAAAAACTTTCTTCAGTTAGCAAACACCTTTAAAACCAATGGAGCTTCTCCTGAGGCAATACGCTTAAGATTATTTCCCTTTTCCCTCAGAGATAAAGCTCTATCATGGTTAGATTCCCTTCCACCCAATTCAATAACAACTTGGGATGACCTTAGGAAAGTTTTCCTTGCTAGATATTTTCCCCCAAGTAAGACCGCTCTTCTTCGAAACCTAATAACTAGATTTACCCAACACCAAGGAGAGTCGTTGTTCGAAGCCTGGGAGAGATATAAAGAACTATTAAGAGCATGCCCACATCATGGCTTAGAAAATTGGCTAATCATCCAAACCTTCTATAATGGACTTCATTATAACACTAAAATGACCATCGATGCTGCCGCTGGTGGCGCACTGATGAACAAACCTTACCCTGAAGCTAGTGCCCTTATCGAGGATATGGCCCAAAACCATCAATCATGGGGAGTAGAACGAGCGACAGTGGAAAAGAAGGAAGCCCAAGGAGGAATACATGAGCTAAGCTCTATAGACATGATGCAGGCTAAAATGGACGCGTTGGCCCTTAGAGTCGAACATATGTGTACAACTCCGAATACTGTAGCCGCAGTTTCGCCGAATTGTGAGATATGTGGAACGCAAGGACACCAATCCGCCGAATGCAATCTGTTAAATGAAACCAACACTGAGCAAGTAAACTATACCCAAGGGAACCCATTTTCAAACACATATAACCCTGGATGGAGGAATCACCCAAACTTCTCCTACAAAAATAGTAACCCTATTCAAAATACCTCACCTCCGAGACAACAAGGTTACCAAGCCCCTAGAACAAATCAACCTATGCAACCTGTACCACCAAGCCCGAGCTTTGAGGAAATTGTAAAAGATTTTATCGTTGCTCAAAAACAACAAAACAAAGAGTTCATGAACCAAAACGTCCATGTTAACGAACTAATTACCCAGTTAGGAACCAAGGTTGATCAAATCATTACTCATAATAAGATGCTTGAAACCCAGATCTCTCAGGTAGCGTTAAACCAAGCCCCACAGACTACACCTGGAGGACAGTTCCCTGGACAACCTCAACAAAACCCGAAAGGGCAAGCAAATGCCATCACTCTACGAAGTGGAACCGCTTATAAGGAACCTTTAAACCCTAGATTAAGTGAGCCCGAAACTTCTGAGAGGAATGAGGAGAAGGAACCAGAGAAGCCTGAAACCCCGGAAAGTCAAGAAAAAGGAGAAGAACCTAAAAATAAAACCTATGTACCACCACCGCCATACAAACCACCAATACCATACCCTCAAAGATTAAAGAAAACCCAAATCGATAATCAGTATCAAAAATTCGTTAAGGTTATAGAAAAACTTCACGTAGAAATCCCCTTTACAGAAGCCATCACCCAAATACCTTCTTATGCTAAGTTTCTCAAAGACATACTTACGAATAAACGTAGACTTGAAGATCCGAAACCCGTGGAATGTAATTCTATTTCCGAAGATAGGTTAGCAAAGAAAGATAAAGATCCCGGAAATTTTTCCATTCCTTGTATTTTGGGGAATCATGTCATCGAAAAGGCTTTTCTAGACTTAGGAGCTAGTGTGAGCTTAATGCCTTTAGCAGTTTGTGAGAGATTAAACTTAGGAGAATTACAACCTACTAAGATGTCACTTCAATTAGCCGATAGATCCGTTAAATACCCTATAGGCATACTTGAAGACGTCCCTGTTAGGATAGGTCAGCTGTTTATACCTACTGATTTTGTTGTCATGGACATTAAAGAAGATGACGACATACCAATCCTCCTAGGTAGACCGTTCTTATCAACTGCTGGAGCAGTAATAGATGTTAAAAAAGGGAAACTAACTTTTGAGGTAGGTGAAGAGAAGATAGAATTTATATTGTCAAAATTTCTTATGGCACCTGTGATAGGAGATTCCTGTTATGCCTTAGATATCATCGAAGAATGCATTAGGGAATTAGAACAAGAAGAAGAAAATGAATCTATAAAATTGCCATCAACCCTTATTTTGGAAGATGACAATTATAAAAGACCCTACATTGATGATAACCTTCACGAATGTTTATCTCTTACCCCAGATCCTATGCCTTGCCCTATGAAACCGACCGTAAAACTTAAGGAACTGCCTAAAAACTTGAGATATGAATTTCTTGATGAAGATATGAACCGTCCAGTTATAGTCAGTGCTACCTTAAACCAAGAAGAAACCGATCAATTATTAGAAGTTTTACGTAGGTACCCCTCAGCCTTAGGATATAAGATCTCTGATCTAAAAGGAATAAGCCCATCCGTATGCATGCATCGGATTTTGCTTGAAGAAGATTCAAAACCTTCCAGAGAACACCAACGAAGAATAAATCCTATAATGAGTACTGTAGTTAAGACTGAAGTTCTTAAGTTATTAGAGGCAGGTATAATATATCAGATCTCGGACAGTAAATGGGTGAGTCCTGTGCATGTAGTACCCAAAAAGGGAGGCATCACAGTCGTGCAAAACGAGAAGGGCGAACCTGTAGCAAAAAGAACCGATGGAGGTTGGCGTATGTGCATAGATTATAGAAAATTAAATAAAGCAACTAGGAAGGACCATTTCCCATTACCATTCATAGACCAAATGTTGGAGCGCCTAGCCAGACACTCTTACTTTTGTTACTTAGATGGATATTCAGGATTCTTCCAAATACCTATTCACCCCGAAGATCAAGAAAAAACTACCTTTACATGCCCAGTTGGAACTTTTGCCTATAGAAGAATGCCTTTTGGACTTTGTAATGCTCCTGCCACTTTCCAACGCTGCATGATGTCTATCTTTGCTGATTATTTAGATGGAATTATGGAAGTATTTATGGACGATTTCTCAGTTTGTGGATCAGATTTCAAAAATTGTCTTGTCAACCTTGAGAAAATCCTGGAGAGATGTGTGGAGGTAAACCTTGTGCTAAATTAGGAAAAATGTCATTTCATGGTCACCGAAGGGATTGTTTTAGGACATATAGTTTCCGAAAAAGGTATAGAGGTAGATAAAGCAAAAATAGAAGTCATAGAGAATCTAAAACCGCCGAAGACTATCAGGGAGATAAGAAGTTTTCTTGGACATGCCGGATTTTACCGACGTTTCATCAAGGATTTCTCCAAAATAACAAAGCCCTTAACTGGTCTTTTAATGAAAGATGCTGAATTTATCTTCGATGAAAAATGTACTGAAGCATTTAATCTTCTGAAGCAAGCTCTGATTTCAGCACCTATAATGAAACCCCCTGATTGGTCAGAACCATTTGAGATAATGTGTGACGCCAGTGATTATGCTGTTGGAGCCGTTCTAGGTCAGAGAAAAGATAAGAAGTTACATGTGATTTATTATGCCAGTAGAACCCTAGACGCTGCACAGCTCAACTACGCAACAACAGAAAAAGAGCTCCTAGCTGTAGTTTTTGCAATAGACAAATTTAGATCTTATCTAGTAGGAGCCAAGATTATAGTTTACACCGACCATGCTGCCATTCGTTACTTACTAAGCAAAAAGGATGCCAAGCCTAGGTTACTTCGATGGATTCTATTACTGCAAGAGTTTGATTTGGATATCCGTGATAAGAAAGGCACTGATAATGTGGTAGCTGATCACCTATCTAGGCTAGAATACCTGAAACCTGATCCAGTTCCCATAAATGACGATTTTGCCTATGATAGACTGATAGCCCAACTAGAAACTATTGAAGAAGATAACCCAGACCCTCATGAGTATTTTCACAAATCCTTAGCTATAAGCAATGTACCTTGGTATGCAGACTTTGTTAATTATCTAGCCGCTGACATCATACCCCCTGATCTAAACTACCACCGGAAGAAGAAGTTCTATAGTGATGTGAGAAACTTCTATTGGGACGAACCGTTTCTTTTCAAGAGAGGTAAAGATGGCATTTTCCGCCGTTGTGTTCCAGAAGAAGAGGTAACTAATATAATTGAGCATTGTCACTCTGCACCCTATGGTGGACATGCAAGCACATCTAAAACCTACGCCAAGATTCTTCAAGCTGGCCTATTCTGGCCTACTGTGTGGCGTGATGTCCATGCTTTCATTGTCAAGTGTGATAGATGCCAACGCACAGGAAATATTTCAAGACGTAATGAAATGCCGTTAAGGAATATCCAAGAAGTAGAACTCTTCGACATATGGGGTATAGACTTTATGGGACCGTTCCCACCATCTTTTGGAAATCAGTACATCTTAGTAGCAGTTGACTACGTGTCTAAATGGATTGAAGCTATCGCCGCACCCACAAACGACACCAGAGTAGTCATCAAATTATTCAAAAATTATATATTTCCCAGGTTTGGAACCCCCCGTTTAGTCATAAGTGATGGAGGATCACACTTCATATCGAGAATATTTGATAAACTTTTAAGCAAATATGGAGTTAAGCATAGAGTAGCAACACCATACCACCCACAGACCAATGGACAAGTGGAAGTATCTAATAGGGAGATAAAACAAATCCTCGAGAAGACTGTCTCTATATCTAGAAAAGATTGGTCACAGAAACTTCAAGAAGCATTATGGGCCTATAGAACCGCTTTCAAAACTCCTATAGGAACGACCCCTTATCAACTGGTCTATGGAAAATCATGTCACTTACCTTTTGAATTGGAGCATAAGGCCTATTGGGCCATCAAAACTTTGAATTTGGATTACTTGACAGCTGGTGAAAAACGTATCCTTGACATTCACAAATTAGAAGAGCTCAGACAATCTGCCTATGAAAATGCCATCATATACAAAGAAAGAACAAAAGCTTGGCATGACAAAAGAATCATAAGAAGAGACTTCAAAATAGGCGATCCTGTTCTCCTGTTCGATTCTAGGTTACGACTATTTCCAGGTAAACTCCGTTCGAGATGGACTGGCCCTTTCGAAGTATCTAAGATCCTAAGATCCAGTGCTATTGAAATCAAGAACCAAACATGTAAACCGTTCATCATCAATGGACAGAGGTTGAAGCCCTACGAAGGAGGTGACATTCCAACAACATACACCTGCCATACTCTGAGTGATCCACCATATCCTTCCAATGATGTTTAAATATCGGTCGTCGAGCTAATGACGTTAAACAAGCGCTGCATGGGAGGCAACCCATGGTTTTCTTATTTATGTACTTTTTATTTATTTTTACTTTATTTTAATTTATTTATATTATTATTATTATGTCAGGACTAACGATTGAATGTTTTATGTGCTTTCAGGACTTGTTTGCTAACCTTGTACAGAATGCAGAACCCTGATGACATGCACGTGGCCTTTAGAGACGACGCACAGAGAGAGCGTTACCATGTCCACATGAGACGCCCTATGGCTCCTACCAGGTACCCTGACCATGACTGCATGGATGCCTTGGGGATAGAGCCAAGCGTCAGATTTTTATGCCATCAACTCCACTGGGGCCAGTTTGACTACAGGAACAACACTTATAGGAACTTGACTCTTGAGTTCCTCAGCTCGTTTCATCATGACCCTTGGGCTGGACCCGATGGACTCGCTGTTTTCAGGTTGTTCGGGATTGACTACTCATTCTCTCACAAAGAGTTTGGTGATTTGCTAGGTTTCCAGACTACTCCTGATGCTATTCCAGAGACTCCGATGGGGTATTTTATGAGCAGAGAAGTGGAAAAGTTTTGGACTAAAATATCAGGTGGAGGGAGCCAAGATCCTTCTACTCAGTTTTCTCAGGTAATCCACAACCCTGCATTGAGGTACTTCCAGATGATTCTAGCACATTCTTTCCTAGGTTTGCCAGATACAGAGACCCTGCTAAGTGAAGAGGAGATTTTCCTACTATTTTGTGCGACTCAGTCTCGCCCTGTTGCTTGTGGAAACTTTCTATTGAAGGGCTTGGCTAGTGTTGCCAGATCATCCGTAGGAATCATCCATATCGGTGGGATTGTTACACAGATAGCTACTGCATTGGGTTTGTCTCGCAAGTTATTGCACCTCAGGACCTTCTGCTGCTACACCACCCTGGATATTGATTTTTGTCTTGATAGAGGACTGATGAGGAGGGCTTATTTTGAGCCCAACATGTTTAGATTGTTGATCGACGGCGAAGCGATACACTATTTTACATTACCAGATCAGCTGATGACCAGTGTCCATGATCCTGAAAATTGGAGTTATGCTCTAGAGGGTTATGGAGAGACTGTCGAAGAGCCGAAATCGCCTCCCGCCGCTGAGTACACTCCTACACCTCTTACTCCCCGAATCACTGTTATGTCTAACAATATGTCTCTGCAGCCACCTGACCTACAAACACAGATTTATGAGCTCCGTAAGGAGACTGCCCTGCTCAAGCAGGAAGTGGCAGACTTAGAGTTACAGATGCAGGTTTCTGATCTCACTCATGCCTCAGAGGCCGATGCTCTACATCAGGCGATTGAAGAGCTTCGGAGGGAGATAGCTGAGATTCGTGGATCAAGCCAGGAAAAGACGCCTACCACATGACTCATTCTACACTGACAGCACTACCCTAGTATTTAATATTTATCGCATTTCCAGACATATTTTACTTTATTGCAGCTTTTATATTTTCATGCACTTTGAATTTCTTATATATTATGCACTAATGTTAATTTTTCTTTTTCTTTTTTGATTTTTAATTATTTTATTTTTGTCGTGCAAAGAAAAAAATATAAGACAAAAATATTTTCATTTTTGTCTTCACAAAAAAAAAATATGCAAGCCTCAAGCCTTGAAAAGAAGAAGAAAACGCTATCCAGACCCCCCGAAGACCAAGGTGCAAGGAAGGCCCAAAGGAGGATCCAAAAACCACAAGGCCCAGGAATTGGCCTTGTGGCGGGCGCCATAGGCCCTGTGGCGGGCGCCACACCGTACCAACAACAAGTACGGGGCTGAATCCCCATTTCCACCATTTTCATCCCTTTCTTCACCAAAAACCCATTTTTACAACCTTCCAAAACCTCCTTGAACCCCATTAAAGCTCCCCCATTTCCAAAATACCCTCCATCCACAAAACTTATCCAACATCCATTTCCATTTTCATCCATCAAAAACCAAAAAAATCAAAACTTTATCATTCCCCTCATAAACCACTTTTCTACCATTTTCACTACCTAAGGAGCATTCAACAATGAAGTTCAACGGATTTCTTCTTCGTGATGGAAGACCGGGCGATAGGCAACGGAAAATTATTCAGAGGCTTCAAAGTCGAGAAATTCTCTCGACTAGGTACGTCGACGATAACTGTCTGTATGCTTTGGGTATTTATCATAGTGTTTTTAATTTATTAGAATTTCTAGGCTTGCATAATATTTTCATTAATCAGGAACCTACCTATGAGCGACTGACAACTGAGTTTTTGAGTTCTTTGATATACACTGTCAGTCCTAACACTGCTAGCACTGTTGGTACTGTTATTTTTAGATTGTTTGGAATTGAGTATGAATTCAGTACCGACGATCTAGCAGGTTTGTTAGGAATCCCTCATAGGGAAGGTGCAATTTGTGAGGCACCTTTGGATGCGGAGTGGTCGGCCGAGGTATTTACCTTCTGGCAAAGGCTTTCAAGTACTTCAATTAATTCTTTTGAAGGGATACTTGCGTCGACCATTCACAACCCGGCCATAAGAGTCTTTAGACTTCTTTTGGCATGTACTATTTTTGGCCGGGAAAGTCCAAACAAGGTAAATGCTCGTGAACTCCTATTTTTGCAAGGATGCCTCACTAGAACCCACATCAATCCGGTCCCGTTTATGCTTGCTCATATGACTTTATTTACTAACAAAACAGGACCGATTGTTTTTGGAGGGCTTGTTACGTCTATTGCTCGGGCTCTTGGCCTGAACAATGAGATAGCTACACTTGAACCACTACCTCCTCGCACAATTAATTTAAAATTTCTGAAAGACATGAAATTGTGCCGAACGAGGAGAGAAGGTGGTTATGAGTTGATGGTTCATGGGGTAGCTATCCCATCTGTTGCCTTACCATGCAGTAGACGTACTGATGTACGTGATGAAAGGAACTGGACCTATGATCTTAATGCTCCACGTGTTTTGGATCCACTTCCTCCTAATATTCCCGATGGGGAGGCACATGACACTGATGAAGAGTATGATCGGAGAGAGCAGTCTCCCATCCCTCACATGTCCCCCCATCGTCCTTCACAGTCACACACTGCACCATCTTCCTCTAACCCTGTTGCAGGTACTGCTCCTGGATTCTTTGTCACCGAGGAGATGTGGCGTGATATGACAGCTAGAGAAGAAAGGCGTGATGGCCTTCTCTCTACTATTTCACAGCAGCTGACGGACAACATGAGCTTCATGCAACAATCGCGATTGGTTTCGGATCGTGCTTATAGCAACGTTTGCCGTACCTTGAACGATATCTCATTAGAGCAGAACCGTCAGAGAGAGTTCAACAGCCGACACTACCAGCTTGTAGAGGCCACTCAGGGTTCCATCTTAGGTAACCTTCGAGAGGTCCGGAGTGCTCAGGCTGCCTTATCAGCACGACTCGACCGGAGGGACCAGCATCGTAGTAGATCCCGTCGTTCCAGACCATCACATCAGGACGGCGAAGGCACCAGTGCCCCTCCTCAGTAGTCTTTTTCAGGTTACCCCCCTTTTCTTATTTCGAAACATTGGGGACAATGTTCGATTTAAGTGTGGGAGGGGATTTTATTGCTTTCTGTCATTTCCCTTTTTAGTTAATTATTTCCTTTCAGTTATTTCCCTTTTCAGTAATTTATTTTTCTTAGATAATGCATGAGTCTGACGAGTCACCAGTATAGTGTCTTTTTAGTTCATCTTCATTTTTTCCATTTCCTTAGCCTTACCAGAAAAATTTTAAAAAGAAAATGATGTTGTTTCACATGTTTTTTGGGCTTTGAGACAGGTTTAGATTAGGATGTGGTGACCTAGGTCAACTTTTTGAAACATCAGAACCATTTTAGCACCATAGACCTCTTGAATATAGGAATCACTCCTAAACCCCACCACCTTGGCCTTTACTATCATTTTAAAAATTGTCCTAAGTAGTTTATTTTAGCAGTCAGCTCCGGCCTAAGCACGCTCTACGTAGGGGGCCGATGAACATAAGTGAATGATCCAGTGCTAATAAAAGAAAAAAAAGAAAAAAGGCAAACTCTGGTATAGGTGACCCTCACAAAGTCATTTAAACCGAAAAAAGAGAAGAAAAAAATTTTGCCACAAAAAGAAAAAAATTGCAAGTCACCTATTGTTAGTTGGTTCAAAGGTATCTGGCACTGAACTTGGTAGGGCGGATTACGATCCGATCCCCCGCAGCTACATTTAGGCGAAATAAAAACAGGTTTACACATGCTTATGTGCCAGAAACCTTATGTTATAGATCAGAATCACTAACCGGTCACTCTACTATGAAGCATGTACGGATAACGGGCTTAATGTGATTGCGCCTGAATGAAAAGGACACAAAAAGATGAGAAGATAGGTCTAGGTATCGTGGGATGATATGGAGTGGTTAATATAGGATTGAAGTTTGTGTTTGTGTTACTATGGTACCCTTGGTTCATTTAGTTAGTATCTGTCACTGCATCCTGACTTGAACTTAGAAGCCCTTTAGCCCAAAGACACGTGTTGACACCATATTTTTCTTAAGCTTTAATGTTTGCTTGAGGACAAGCAAAGGTTTAAGTGTGGGAGAATTTGATCACACTAAAATTCACCGTATTTCTGACTCCGATTTCGCATGCATTCTTAGCTTTTATTGTTATTTTTCTATGTTATTACTTTGTTTTCTTATGTTTTCAGGTTTTTATAATAATCGGAGCTTGAATCGAGAAAGGGAGCGAAAAAGGAGTGAAAACGGACGAAAACCTAGAAATTCAGCGTTTTGCACTTACGGCACCCACCGTGGCGGGCGCCATGGGGTTAGCCATGACGTGGCCACGACTCAAGACCACTCCTCAACCTCCTAGACCCACGATCCCCACTCTCCAATCCCCTGTAGGGACCATGGCGGGCGCCATAGGCCTGTGGCGGGCGCCACAAGGCCAATTCCAGTAACCTCCACTTTTTAGTGGAGGGGCATCCCAGTCATTTCATGCTTTCAGTTTTCCTATAAATAGGACCTTAGATTTTCGTTTTTCTTCATCCAGAATTAGATTTCTCTAGGCATATATCAGTTATAAAGCAGTTGCCATTCCACATCGGGGTGCCTCTGCAATCGAGTGATCGAGTCTGTAATCTGTCTGTGTGATCGAGTTTTGGAGCACTCTGGAGGAAGTTAATCCTGCCGCCATTTTAATTCAAGTTCGTACTTTACTTTTGTTTATTTCCCGCACTCGCACTTTACTTTGTTTATTTCCCGCACTCGCACTTTACTTTGTTTATTTCCCGCACTCGCACTTTACTTTGTTTATTATCCGCACTCGCTTTAAATTCATTTACTTTCCGCACTCGCTTTAAATTACTTTTATGAAAAATTATAAAAAGAATCTTTACTTTATCATGTATAACTAATTCCATAAAGGTTAGAATGTAAGGATCGTAATTGAACCAGTAATCCGTATAATTGTTCGTGGAAACACTTAAGGGCTATTTTATCTTTCAATTCAAGTAATTGTTTTTAACTATTTCAAAAACAGCCAAAAGCGATTTGTCTAGTTTATTAGGAGTTTTTAGATTAAAAAGAAAAGAGATTTTAAAACGATTTTCGGACGCGTTATGAGATTTAGAGTCTGGTTCATAAGAACCTCTTTTTGCTAAGAAGTCCAGGTTAAAATACTTTTCAACTTAGTTAAGATACTATATTTCTTAAAAATAGGTTTACTACTCTAACGCAGTACGCACCTTTTTATCCGTGACAATAGGAGGGGTTGATTAGAGAGTACAACTCGGTTCTGAATACGCGAAAGCGACAGTTCCTGTTAAATTAGTTCTTTTCAAAGAAGAAAACATTGCCCATAAGTAGTTCCATTAACAAGTACTGGATTATCATTGATTACGTGAATTACATTCGAGCCTGTCTTTTATTTATTATTTAAAATTATTATTTTATTTACAATTGCACCCTTATTAAAACCCTTAAAAATAGTTGCCTTAGATACACACCATAACAACAGGTACGATATATTGACACTTGGTCTCTGTGGATTCGACAATCTTTTATATTACTCTGACGTGTTCGTACACTTGCGAAAAACACGCATCAGTCATTCGCCTCTTGATTCTCCATCCTAGGTATTTGTTTGATGGCCACATTGTCGAATTTTTTAAGAAGTCTATTGGCTAGGACGAAGTACATAATCAAATTCTCTTTTACACATTTATATTCTTTAGTCAACTGTTTCACTACTAATTCAGAGTCACCCATTATTTCGACTCTTGTTGCCACCAATTCCAACAAGATTTCAAGTCCATATATTAAAGCTTCATATTCTGCTTCGATATTCGAACACAAGCCTTCAACTTTGTACTTGAATTTTGTTAGAATTTTGTTAGGAGAAATAATTAGTATTCCGACTCCAGTTCCATTCCTATGACTGGAACCATCAAAATATAATTTCCAAGGTTCCATTTCGACATACTCTATTCCATTTTCATTTATGAAGTGGTCTGCTATGAAGTCAGCGACCACTTGACCCTTAACATCCTTTAAAGGCAAATATTTTAGGGAATATTCTGTCAATGCTAAAGCCCACTTCCCTATTCTACTATGTAAAATAGATTTAGATAACATATATTTTATTACGTCGAAATGAGAATATACATATACATCAACAAGTTTTATATAGTGTTTCAACTTCATACAAGAAAAATATACACATAAATATAACTTTTATATAACACTATATCTAGTTTCGGTATCATTCAGGACCCTGCTGAGGTAGTAAATGGCCTTTTCGACGTCATTTTCGTCTTTTTGACACAACATACTTCCTAGTGTTTTGTCTGATGCCGAAATGTATAATCTCATTCTTCTTTTTCTACAAGGAGGCATCAAGATTGGAGGCCTAGAGAGGTAATCTTTGATTAGATCGAAAGCAGCTTACTCCTCTTTCCCCCAGGCGAAGTCTTCCTTCTTCAGTCGAAGCAGAGGCGAGAAGGCTTGTGTTTTTCCATTAAGGTTGGAGATGAACCTTCTGAGAAAGTTAATTTTCCCTAGCAGAGACTGCAGTTCCTTCTTTGTTGATGGCACTTTCGCCTCCATTATGGCTTTGGCTTTGTTTTCATGGATTTCGATCCCCTTTTTGTGAATCACAAAGCCTAAAAAATCACCCTCCTACACACCGATAGCAAATTTTAAGGGATTCATCTTTAAACCAAACTTCCTCATCCTCTCAAAGGACTGTCGAAGATGGTCTATATGACTTTTTTCCTGAAACAAAATTAATCACAATATCATCAATGTAAATTTGCATGAAAGTTTCAATATAGTTGTGAAAGATTGAATTCATAGCACGGTGATAAGTCTCTCCAGCATTTTTTAGGTTGAAAGGCATCATTATCCATTCATAAGTTCCTATTGCCCCAGGACAATGGAAAGTTGTCTTAGGAACGTCTTCTTCGGCAATAAAAATTTGATTATAACCAGAGTATCCGTCTAACATACTTAGGTACTCGTGGCCTGCTGCCGAATCTACAAGCATTTATGCAACTGGCATAAGGTATTCATCCTTTGGGGTGGCTGAATTTAAGTCTCGAAAATCAATACATACCCTAAGTTTTCCATTTTTCTTTATTACCGGAAATATGTTTGCAATCCAATCGACATACTTGGTCGTGCAGATGAATTTGCATTTCAGAAGTCTTTTGACCTCTTCTTTCATTTTTGACAGAACTCCTGTGCGAAACGTCTTGGGGCCTGCTTCAATGGCTTTTTCCCTCCAGTATTGGCAGCTTTAATTCGACCACGCTTCTGTCTAAACCAGGTATTTCATCGTAGTCCCATGCAAAGCAATATTTGTATTCACACATCAACTGGACTATATCGACTTTGAACTGAGGGTCCATCTTGGCACTTATGTAAGTTGGCCTTTTTTCTGCCCCCTGTCCCAAGTATATTTCTTCCAATGGGTCTTGTGCCACCATCTTCATGCTGGTCATTGTTGGTTCTTGTTTGAACCCCTAAGGTTCGTCATCATAAATGGCTTCAAGCTTTTGGTCTTTCCATTCACCCATTTGAATGTTTTCATTATTTTCTTCAATGTCTTCTTTTAGACATTGTTGGTTGGATTTGTTTTGATTGGCTTCGACAACAATAAATTTGACTTCGGCTTCAAGTGCCGCTTTCAGTTTGTTGTCGGCTATGTAAGCCGTAATTCGTTCTAACACTGATGCTTCAGTCATAGTCTTCAAATTCACTTCCCCACCCAGTTGGTTCTATATGGGCAGTACCCCATATATAGTTCGATTCATTGACAACTTCCTTATCCCACTGGAAACTATACGTATGGTGAAGGTACATGGAGCAGTAAGCGTTGTCAGTTTTCCTGAGGTCAAAGTTGGCTGGACTACATGGGGGTATATGAGCCAAGTTTTTGTCGAAACTGAGGCGGTCGACGTGGTTAACGTCAGTCATGAAATAAATTTGGTCCGCCTCTATGTTTTCCACTATGTCATCTGCTCTCCAAATAACAATTCTTTGGTGCATAGATGAAGGTACAACTCTTACACCATGTATCCATTCTCTTCCCAAGAGGAGGTTATAATTTGCCTTCGACGCTATCACCAAGAACATTGTTGGTCTCATTATGGTTCCAACAGTCAAATCTATCTGGATTACACCCATGGTGGTTCCTATTTTTCCTTCGTAATTCGATAGTACCATGTTGTGAGGTTTGGCATCAGAGTCATTCTTACCAATCTTTCTTAACATAAAGTGAGGCATTAAGTTCACTACTTCTCCCCCATCCACCAGTATTTTGTTTACTCCTACGTTCTCGATTTTTCCTTTTATGAACAAATATTTCAAGTTCCCCTTCAATGAGTCATCTGGTCATTAGAAGAACGCATTTTGTTCTTCCACACAACCATTGTTCATTAAGTAATAGCATACTGGTTTGTGATCCATTTGCTCTTCTTCGACGCTGTCATCTTCGTCCTCTATTTGCATCACCCTGTCATAGTCTCTGGGCAGGACTAAGACTACGTTGCATACAACACCGAAAGAGGCTTCAGAATCGGATTTGAAATCATCAGTCATTTCTTCGTCATCTTGAGCTTTCAGATTTATTTGTTCGACCCTTGCGTCTGGAATTTTGTTGTTAGATACTTCCTTCCTCTCTAACTCTTGGACGTTGTGGCTTGATGTAGCTTCATCTTTGCTATCAACATCTCTTTTCACCATGCCTCTTTCTGCAACTTCCTTTTCTTCTCTCTTTTAACTTTGGAACCTTCTCCATTGAGACTTCGTCATGGGGTTTTTACCCTTATAGTTCTCAGAGGGGTAAGCTCTAGGTTTCTGTTTTTCGACACCAACTCTTTGTGCTACCGAAGGTTCCCTCTGAACGTTGAAGCTGCTCCAATCCATTCGTCCTTGAGCGTCCCTTATGGGTTGTACCCATCTATCATCGACGCCTTTCTTTGTTGGTTTGAATGAATGGTAGCTTCGACCTCCAATCCTTTGTTGGTGGTGCTCACTTCTTCTTGGGTCATATCTTTATGCTTTTGGGGTTGGTATTGCCCTCCAGTTTCCTTTCCTCTTGGAATATTCTATCACTTCCAGATTATCTGTTGCCTTCTTGTCAAAAATGGCACTAAAACGTGGGCACAACATCACTCCAGCTTTCCTCCTTTGACACCTTTTTATAAAGTCAATCAGATTCTCGTCTTCTTTTGGGTATGCCAACCTCTGGTACTCTGCTCGACGACATTCATTAGGAGTCTGCACTGGGTTATTTTGGGATGTTTCGACCATGTTTATACTAGTTGGTTTTCCACCACTAATCTTCAACATGTTCGTCTTTTCTATCAACCTCCTCTCAGCCTCATCTATCTCATTTGTTCAATCGTCCTCTTCTTTTGGAAATGCGTTTCCACAGGCTTTCTGGCAGCAGTTTTTGACTAGATTTTCTCTGGGATCCTCCATTATTCTTCGCAGGATTCCATATGTGATTGACTCTTCATACACTTCGCCAATCTTCTCTTTCAGCATGGTAGCACTTTCCCCAACTTCAGTATTGATAGTGAGGCCTTCAGCAACCTTCCTTTCACTGTTATCCAGATCATCAGTAATTTTCTAGTCCTTCATTACATTGGGGCTTTCAATATCCTTCCATTCTTTTTTGACAGAGTCCTCAGTGGCTTCGTCTTTTCTTTCTTTGTTGTGGCCTTCAATGGCTTCAACTTTGGTCGTGTTAATGGAGCCCTCGGTGGCCTTCAGTTTTGTTGGGACGAAACCCTCAGTGGTTTCTCTAGCTTTTGTTTTGCCAAGATCATTTGTGATTTCAATCTTGCCTACGTTGTTGAGGCCTTCAGTGGCCTTCTTGCTGTAGCCAGTTGATTCACCTTCAGCAATGTGTTCAACATTCTGCCATTCAGTGACTTCGTCCAAGTTGGCAAGATCCTCAGTAATACCCACCATGTTGATGTTGGTGTCGAAACCCTCAGTAGCTTCCACCATTTCGAAAATATATTCAGAACTTTCTCCCACTTCCACCATGTTAATGGTTGATGGCTCAGCGTAGTGGGCCTCAACGGTCTGCATGGGATTTGAGTCAACTTTCATTTATTGTTTCTGCTTGTCACTGAACTTCGGCCTTCCATCTCGGATAGCATTCTGCACTACATCCCTGAAAAGGAAACATTGAGACGTTTTATGACCCAGGAAACCATGGTACTTACAAAAACATCTGTTTTTTTGTTGTTCCATATGAGACACTTTAGTGCCTGGGGGAACTATCATCTGACCATCTTCGACTAATTTGTCAAAGATTTCGTCACACTTAGTGACGTCGAACGTATAAGTTCTTTTAGGGAATTTATCGTTATTTTCATATTCGACTGGATTTTTTCCGTTCGACGGAACTAGGACTTTAAAAGAATATGATGGTCCCTGTTTTAGTTCTGCTAGGTCAATTTCTCGTTCGTCGAAACTAGCTGATTCGTCTAAGTTATCTATATCATTTTCTTCCTCCTGGCGTATTCCTACATAAGTTACTCTTTCTCTCTTATTTCTATTTGCCCTGAATTTCTCAACTTTCAATCTTTCGACCTGCCTCACCCTATCTGATAACTATGACATATCTCTCAGATATTGGGTGTCTAATTTTTTTCTTATAGAATAGTCTCAACCCCCTACGGCCATTTCGACCAATTCACGTTCAAGTACTTGGGTGAAACATCTGGCCTTTAGTAATCTAAACTTATTCAAGTAGTCATCTATTGGTTCAGAGAGCTTTCTTTTTACACTAGCCAATTCTTTCAGGATTATTTTAGTTTTCCCCATGTAGAATTGTTCATGGAACAGTCTTTCTAATTGGGTCCACGTATAAATAGAATTTGCAGGTAAGGACGTAAACCAAGTAAAAGCAATTTTTGTTAGGGAACATGGAAAATATTTTGTCCTTAAATTTTCATTGTTTTCTATTTCTCCTGCTTCGATTAAATAGCGTGATACGTGTTCTATGGTCGATTCGCTAGTATCCCCCTGAGAATTTGGTGAATTTAGGCACTTTCCACCTTGGGGGTAATTCTTGTTGCAGAATATATTCAAATAATGGGGAGACGTAACTGGGCCTCCGTGCTCCTACATTTACCCTATTATGTGCCATTATCCTTTCGACCATGGCCGCTAAGTTGTTTTCGGAAGGCATATTATTATAGCGCATATGCTGCACTATGTAATCAACATCCTGACCCCTTTGGACTAGTATCCTCCTAGGCTCTTGCTGGGAAGGAAGTTCTACACGAGGTTGTTCAACTACTTCCTCTTGGTTTCTGACATTTACTTGGGGAATTTCTAGTGGCCTCTGATTTATTGTAGGTTCTTCTTCGACAGGCGTCCTAGGATTTTGAACTATTTGTTCTCTAGGTTGAGTGTGGAGTACACCGAAAAAATTTGTAATACGCGTCATTTGTTCTGCCAACAATTGGTTGGTTTGGGTTGTGTTTTGTATTAAAGGGTTAAACACTTGTCCCATTTGTTGTGTCAACATGTGGATCATCTCATGATTGCTTTCGTCCATTTGTTGCCTAATTACTTGTGCCGAATTAGTAGTAATTGTTGGCGTATAATTTTGAAATCCTAGTGGGGGTTGGTTTAATCTGCCCATGTTTCCACCAGATCTTGATCCTTGCAATGGTGAAGATCTATTTGCCAAGGAGTCAGAATACAATAAGGATGCATTTTATAAATTTGCCATCATTGTAGTAGGCATCCCATAAGGTTGTTCCCTACCAAACAGTGCCATTGAAAAGTTTGTCACAAAGGGCCTATGAACAGTCCCTATAGGAGGAGTCGTTCCTATGGGCATTTGGGGTCCCATGGAAGAAAAACTAGGCGCACTTTGGGACATTGCAAACGCATGTGTCGAACCCGATGACGAAGGTATGGCCTCTGATACAGAGATTGACCTTGTATTTTCTCCTGTCGAAGGAGTATGGTTAAGCACCGTAGTATTTTCGTTTTGACTATTTGGCGGATTCTCCATTCTTCTCACTCTTGTTCTTTTAGGTCTTTCTACGTCGATTACAGCAAGTTTACCGCTTCTTAGAATCATGCAACGAATTAAAGCCTTTTTAAACTAAGAGTTGTTATGATATTTTTCGCACTAAGATACCACTGGGCGTGCCAATTTGTTTGCTGGTATTTTTCGACGAACAACCTCTGGTTTCTAATTTAACGTTAAACTAGTTTTGTAACACAGTGGGAGAACTGACTTTAGTTAAATGTTGCGGATAGCAAGAGTCGCCACCGACTTTTATTTTATCCATAAGGAAAGGGCATAAAAGAACAGGAAAGACCTTAAAAAGATTTTGGGTTCGAGGGGTAGGTTATACAAAGGGAAGGTGTTAGCACCCTTTATATCCATGGTTATCCATGGGCTCTTAGTTACTTAGCTCACTTTAAATTGTTTTGAGAAAGTGTAGTGTGTGATTAAAAAATTTCTAAGTACTTTATAATGATCCTAGTATGGATGTATATAAAGACTTTGTTTTGAAAATTTGTTTGAAATGTGAAGTGTAATGAAGTATTTTGAAGAAAAGTGAGCAAGTACTTAAGAGGAACCTACCCTATGCTAAATCTTTACTGTTCTTATATGTTCTTTCAATGGTAAGACTATCCCTATTATTAAGGAATAGGTAGTCATTACCTTGGATGTAATAAGGGACATGTGAAGGGACATTTGTGTTTAGGCAACTGTAAGGTGTCTTAGCAATATGAAGGGACTTATCATCTTTTATTCGAAGGGACAAGATCATTTACCGTAGGCAACATCGAAGGGACTTGATCTTATAATCTTAAAAGGGACTTGATGATATTTTATGAAAAGGGACTTTGCTTTAAGACACATTACTTGACCTTATAATTAGGCAACATGAGGAGTAACCTTAGAAAGTGTAGGATGGCGATCAAAGATCGACTTACGTGTGTGAGTGTTCATATTCATATATTTATCTTATTAAGTAAGTCATTCTAAATTAATTTTAATTTACAAACATGTTATCACTCCCTATAGTTACTAACCATGGCAAAAATATGTATAAACAATAAAAACAATAATAAACTACGACTATTACAAGGCTTTCGCAATTATATTATAATATAATTAATAAATATATATAATAAAGAAATTATAATCAAGATGGTTAGTAATAAAATAATCATAAGAAGAAGAGGTTAGCACAAACATACCAAAAATATATATACAATTTAATTAAATATTTTTAAATTAAACAAATAATTTTTAAGAATTTTTAAGAAGAAAATAAGATAATGAGAATAATAATAATGAACCATATAATAAATATTTACAAAACATGATTAATTATTTAACTAATATATTAGAAAAATTAATTAAATTTAATATTTAAAGTTAAACAAAAATTAGGGTTAGAAATTAGGGTTAATTTTACAATTAAGAAAAATCAGGATTATGGTTTTGATTATTTAATATAAACTTAATTAAATTATTTATATAAAAGATATACAATAATGATATAAACAAATTTTAAATTAAATATAAACCAAATTAAATTTTAGAAAATAAATTAGAATTTCTAGAAAATATGAAGTTATATATATATATATTTACATATTATTATTTAAATAGAATTTTCTTATAAGAAATATAATTAAAATTAATTATAAAACAAAATAATGAAAAAATGAACAAAAAGACTTACCTGGGGCAGGGATTGAACCCACGCCCTAGGTCCTGCCTCCCCTGGACTCACACTGCTACCACCAGGTCAAACGCGCGCATGTGATAGGGTTTGGGACAACAATTGTTTTATTGTTAACCTGCAAAATCACCAAAAATAAAACAAAACAAAATGGCCTGGGGGAGGTTTGAACCCAGGACCATTCATTTAGAAACAAACACACAAACCAGCTGAGCCAAGCGTGTTAGTTGAAATATAATGGAAACAAATTCTAAAAATATTAAGTTACAATTTGAATTTTCCAGATGGCGCCAATGGACCATCTTCTTCCACAGATTACCTGCGAATTTTCCTTCAACTTTTCCTGCAAAATTTCCTACAAACAGAATTGGCATATAAAGCTATATTTCTTGAATCACGCATAAACCATCACAATCTTTAAAATTGATGACATATTTTTATTGCCCAAGGTTTGTACGGCTTAGCCATGTTCTTAACATGTTCATTAATGGTGTGAAACGTAAAACCCCATTCTTGAGGTTGAAACCCTAACAATGGTAACCTCTGGTTCCAGCCACGAAACTTCAATCCAAGCACATAAAAACAATCCACACACATTAATAAACAGATTTCAATGGTTAAAAACAGTTTATATATCATGAATTAATGGAATCAAAAATTTGAAAATTCAAGCAAATGTTGATTTGGTTTGTATGATTCATGGTGTTTTGAATGCAAATGATGATCAAGAACGACTCAAGGATGTTCAATAAACATGTTTCCACCTTCAAAACTCTTTGGAACGGCCTCTAGCAAGGAGCGAATCAAGCTTTTTGTGTGAAATTTTGAAGTTTGCAATGTGTTCTTGAGGTTGCCAATTCGTGTCCTCTTGTGTGCTTTATGTTGTTTTTATATCATGTGATGAAATTAGGTCAAGAAACTAGTCCATCCTTTGGACTTTTTGATCCATAGAGATTGAAAAAGATATGACTTTAAAAACATTGAAAACTTGGATATATCATTGCTATTTTTGAATGATTTGATTTTGTATGATTTCAATCACCTCTAAATGAACATTAAGATCTTCTAGAACCAAAATCAAATCAAATATCCATCCTTTTATATTTTATTTTAATTTAAAATGATTTTTAATATAAAAAATCATAATAAATAAAATAAAATGAATACAAATATGAATAAATAAATTTTAATTCGTGCATGATGTCATGGAAGTGTTTGGATCATAAAAAAGCAAGCCCATTTGGTGAATTATGGTTTTAAGACCCCAATTGCTTCTTAAACCTCTATAAAATTTCCCAACTTTGCAAGGGCACAAATCCTTCAATTTTAATGCTATGAAGGTGTTCTTGGACATTTTAGAAATCTTAGAGAGTCCTCTAACCAACCTCTTTGGTCTCATATCCATATCTTTTACCATTCTCAAGTTATGATCTTTGGAAGTTGTTGACTTTTTGTTGACTTTTAAAAGGACCTACAATGTCTTAGCTCATACCTTCCAAATGAAGCATTTTTGGGCTTGGCTTGTGATACACAAAGTTGTAGAGAATTCAATTTCCTTCAAAATGAGCTTTGGATGGAAAAAAATTTATGAAGCATGTGAAAGTTATGGCTGGTCAAAGTTCAGTTGACTTTTCCTGTGAAAACCCTAATTTAGAAACTCCTGATTCTTGATGATCTGAAATCTCCTTGATGAATCATGATCAACCCTTGATCAAATGATGAATTTTACTTCATAAACTTGATGTTGGCAAAAAATCATGAAGTTTGACTTTGGTTTGACCACAGTTGACCTCAGTTTGACTTTTTGACTGCTTTGACTGATTTTAGCCTATCTGATCATCTGACTGAGCAAATCTTTTGGGAAAGTCTTGAAACTTGACATGGGGATTCTTGAACACATATAGGATTCTATGAAGCTCACTTGAAGTCTTGGAAGTCCATTTAGCCTGATAAAAGTCAAAACCCTAGTTTAAGATGCATTACTTAGGAGGATGCATTGTCTAAGGGAATTGTCAAACTTTCTGACTAATTGTGAACCTTGTGAACCTCATGTGAACCTTGTGAACCTTGTGAACCTCTTAGTACACAATGTCTTGTCTTGGGGAGGGCAAATTTTGGGGTGCAACAAGTTTACTTGCAGGATCAACCATACAAATCCTAGGACATAAGTGCGAATTGATTTTGGTCGAAAGTGATGATTTTTAGCAATATTGACGGTTTTACTTTTTGTTAAGTTTCTCTCGTATGTTTGTATGCTTCATAGAAGTAGAACTAAGAACAAAAGTAAAATAACTTGGTAACTTAAAGGAAATAATTCTTGAAAATGCATAAAGTAAAGAACAAGAACAAATGCAGAATGTCGAACTAGTATAAAACTTGTAAATTGCTTGAATTGTAAAAGTGCAAAGATGTTAAATAAACTTGGAATTTATTAAACTTGAAGAATTAAAGATGGTGTTTACACGTACATTTTTCCAGATCACACTTTTTTCTCTCACACGGGTACTTTGAGTTTTTACAGGAATTTGTACAAATGAATTTCACACCCCCAAATCTGATAAGAACTACCCTATATATAAGAAACTAAAATAACTGCCACTAACGGGCAAATCCTAATATTTTGACACTTGGCCTTTCGGCATGCATTCATTTCATTAGATGCTTCCACACATACTTCTGCCAAATGTTCCAATCCTTTAAATTTGAAATTTCCTCTTTCTGTCGAACCAATACCTTTGTTCAACATCCGTCGAAATCATCAAAGATGACCATCTTCGACTGGCTGGTCAAATTATCAAACAACGTCTTCTTTCCGTCTCTGTCGAACAAACATCATTTCTTACTGACCATGTCGAAATTTTCTTTTCAAACATATTTCCCAAACTCTTTTATGTAGAATCATATCTATTTCCCTTTCATGTAGAATCATACTATTACCAAGTTTAGCAACTCGTTTAGATGCTAAGACCTTCAGCTTAGACTCGTCTGCGCTAATCCACACTAATAAAGTTCTTCAGATAAATATGTTTTCATTTATTTATGGTTTTAAGTTATTTAAAAAAAAAACTTCAACCTTATCATTTCAAATAAAAATAATTTTCTCGACATTCATTTTTCCTAATAAAACAATTATTTGAAAAGATGGAATATAGAAAATGAAAATGATATATTTTCTCCTTTAGTATAGTATCTCTTTCAACTTGCAACAATAATAACATAAACAAGTTCACACCCATCCAACAATAGTTAATACCGTAGACATCTTGACTTCAATTAATGACCATAAAATTTGTTTGCTTTTATTCTTACCATCATAGTTATCCATTAAAAATCTTAAAACAAATCCATATAAATTTTATTTTTTTTCAACAATGACATCAAAAAAATAGAAAATAAGACAACACACATTGTTCTATCACTATCTACTTTGTCTAGTTTCTACAAATAAAGTTTATCTTAGCTTAGCACATGCATGAAGTATATAATTATTACAATATCTAGTAAGTTGTATTCTCTTTTGTATTTAAAAAGTAATATTGTGGTCCTTAATTAAATTCTCTTGTCCTCTCCTTCTTCGAGTAGCCTCATGTAACAGTAAATTATTCGTCAAAGATGGCAACCTTTCAAATTCTTGCATAGTAGGTGGAAAAAAACTGCTCAGATTGTGACGTATCAACTTTAAATACTCTTTCATATCTTTGTCATATAACTCAAATAATTGATATAACTCATTTGTTTAATCTTTAATTTATTGTTATGTATATTTCACGCATAAAGATGATTAATAAAAATTATCTTAATTTAAGGAAGAAGTGTATAGTTTAAAAATGACCCAAACAAATAAAATATTGTAAGAGATACAAATACAAAATTGATGTTATCTCATAAGTAATTAAATATAATAATTCAGACTTTCACTCCAATAATTTAGAATATCAAATGAATTAATCAAACTCATATTTGTTACATGCATTTCAAAAACTACAATCGTTAAGCCTTTGTTATTGGATCTCTCAATATGGTCTCTAGAGTAATATACTTATTTGAATATGAAAATAAAATAAAAAATTATCTTTGATATTTGAGCGTGAAAAGATTTTAGTGTTCGAAGAGAAATTAATGCACAATGATTAGTGTTTGAAGAGAAAGTTTCAAAAGATTATAGAAACCTCATCATTATTGAGTGGCTGGTTATAAGATGCAACCATCATATTAATACATTTTTTCGTAAAAAAAAGTTTATTGTTATTAATATATAATGATCCGCGAATGGTTATGTAGAAATTATTGAATAGTTGTTTCTCTTCAGCAATTGGTACAAGTTTTTCTATAAATAAAGATACTTGTTAGGCATAAAATACATAAGAAAAATACTTGTTTCAAGTGTCAAAATTATATCTAAGTCATTCTTTATTTTTTTAGTGCACGGGAATGAGTAAAAGAACTTTATTTTGTAAAATATTATTGATTGATGTGCTTAATGTGAATGTGCACTTCATGTTAAGGTTTCTAAATTATTCTGAAGAGGATTCGCCGGATAACTCATTTGAATTCAATTTGCCTAAATTGGTGGGGCGAATCGAACATAAAGCTTAGTGTAAACACACACTTTAGAATTTATTTTGTGCAACTTTCATCGTATCGTTTTCATCTTCTTCTTATTCATGTTTTGCTGCAGACCCTCAATACAAGATCTAACATTAAGTTATTTTCAATGTTATTTATAATATTTCAAGTATTCTCAAATGTATTAGAATTTTTATGCAAAAATATCAAGAATAATCCAATCTTCTCGAATTTGAACAAAAGAGATGAAAACTCGAATATAGCAAAGAATGTTTAGAATTTAGTGTGCAAACATGTGGGTTTTTTTAAAACCGGAATGAAATATTTATAGACCATATTGATATTGTTTCAAAAGGTTATGACCGTTTCAAAATAATCAAAACAATATCAACCTTGTGAAATATTCCATTCCCCCATTTAGAATATTTCATTCCCTCATGTAGGAAGAATGGTTGAATTTCTGTATTTTATGGCCTTAAGAAGGGTTTTAGAATGGAGAAATCGTAGCAGAGTCGGGATGAGTTCGCAGAGAAAAATATGCAGAATTCGAATTTCTCGCTTAGCGGGCATTTGAAAACTATTGACCCTTTCAGGAAGAGAGTCGTGCGCTTAGCGAGCGGTAGGTCGCTTAGCGAGACCTGAACTGAAAAATAATTTATTTTATTATGAAAAATTCTTTAAAATATTTTATTTAATACACTAATGGTTTTGGATTGTTGTAGTGATGTTAGGGGCATGCATTAAGGGGTTACATGGTTGTTTTGCGGGATGTTGAAGTTAACTTGTAGAAACATAACTTAAAATGTATATATGTGTATTGATGTTGTTATGTGTTGTTGTTGTCGGTATGGTTACATGATGTAGTAGTTGTTATATGTTGTTGGAGTTGTTGTTACATGTTGTTAATGTTGTTATTTGTTGTTGTTGTTGTTGTTGAATGTTGTTGTTGATGTTGTTGCATGAGGTAGTTATTGTAGACATTGCATATTATAATTGATTGTGCATGGCATGTGCATAGTTTTGGATGGTGTACCAATGTAGGGTAACAATATTCATCCGAATTTCAAAGGGAATCGTTGTGTTGTAGGTGCGGTCATGAAATAGGGATCGTGTGTGACCATGAAATAGGGGTCGTGGGTGTGATCATGAAATAGGGATCATACTGAACCATGAAATAGGGGTCGAGAGTTCCGACGGGAAATTGATCATAAAACAGGGATCGATAAATGGTACCACATGTATTGAGTTTGGTGGAATCTCATTTGCATTGATTGTTGTTTGTGTGCATAATATTATTATGTGTTTCAGTGTGATTGTTTAGTTGTTGATTGATGAGAAATGGTGAATAATTGATGATACTTGCTTTTATTTGTGTTATTTTTCCCTCTTGTTGGTGTAAGTATCTCACCCTTTTTGTTTGAATGTTACCCATATGTTGGTAACATGCAGGTGATCAGGAATAGTAGAGTCCATGATCGGTGGAGTCGATGCACTTCACGTTAGAGGAGTCGGCTCTGATACGTACTTTGGGGTGTCGGGAACGATGATTGTTATTTTCTTGTTTATTTGTTTTAAGAAAAAAACATGTTGTTATTGAACCTTTGATTTATGTTTTCTTTTGAGATTACCGCTGCAAGTAAAATATTTGTAACACGTATCAGTTAAGCCGTATTTTGGAAGTGAATGTAACACTCGAATTTTAGTTTTAAATTTTAGTTACTCTGATTTTAAATTGAATTTTTGTGGGGAATTATTTGGGTGTTACAAAATGGTATCAGAGCAGGTTGGTTCGTCCTACCAAGTAGTTAAGTCGTCGAGTCGTTGTTGAGTGTTGTTGTAGATTTCTTAATCGTTGTTTGGTTGTTGTTGTGTGGCAGATTTAGAACGGTTGGGAGGAATGATGATGCACTTGCCGCAGCTATGCAGGTTATGGCTCAAGTTGTGCAAAATCCAATAAATATTGGGAATCGTGAGAATGATGAGTTTCAGAAGAATGATCCACCTACGTTCAAGGGAAAGTATGACACGGATGGAGCACAAGAGTTGATCAAGGAGATCGAGAGGATCTTCCAAGTGATGGAGTGTTCTGAAGGCCGAAAAGTGCGGTTGGATGCTCACAGGTTAGTGGGAGAGGCTGATGACTGGCGGGTTGGCACTTGTCAGCGGTTAGAAGCGTATGGTAAGGCAATTACTTGGACTGTGTTTAGAAGGGAAATCTTGAGGAAGTAATTTACTGAATATGTTCGAGGAAAGAAATAAATTGAGTTCCTGGAATTGAAGCAAGGGAGTATGTCGGTTATATAGTATGCTGCCAAATTTTCTGACCAGGCAAAGTTATATTCGTGCTATAGTGAAGCGATTGCTGAGTTCTCAAAATAAGTTAAGTTCGAGAATGGTTTGAGGTCTGAGATCAAGTAGGAAATTGTTTATCAAAGGATCAGAAGATTTCTGGATTTAGTCGATTGCTGTAGAATCTTTGAAGAAGATAACAAGGCTCGGTCGGATCACTTTAAGAGTTTGGCTGAGAGAAGAGGAAAGCAACAAATTCATCGTGGGAAGCCTTATACAGCTCCAACTGATAAAGGTAAGCAGAAGCATGTTAAGGGTAAGAAGCCAAGTGGGAGAGGTGCCCCTGCTTCTTTGAGATGTTACAGGTGTGGCAAACTGGGTCATCATATTAGTGACTATATGAGTGACGTGAAGAAGTGTTTCAAATGTGGCCAACCTGGACATTTGATTACAGAGTGCAAGACTAATTTGGTTACTGGTAACAAATGTGGAGATCAAGGTCATATTAGTACTCATTGTCAGAAACCAAAGAATGTCGCGACAGGAGGAAAGGTGTTTGCTTTGACAGGGACACTGACTTCCAGTGAGGATCGATTGATCAGAGGTACTTGCTATATTAATAATACGCCTTTGATTGTTATGATTGATACAGGCGCTACGCATTACTTAATTTCTATTGATTGCATGAGGAGATTAGGTCTTGTTGTTTTCCCTATGAAAGGAGAAATGGTTATCGAGACTTCTGTTAATGGATCGTTTACTAATTCTCTAGTTTGTTTAAACTGTCCTATATCGATATACGGTAAGGATTTTGGTGTGGATCTAATATGTTTGCCGTTGGGAGGTTAGATGTGATTCTAGGTATGAACTGGTTGGAATTCAATCATGTTCAAATTAATTGTTTCATCAAGTTAAATTGATTTCTTACTCCTGATGAAGAGGAAGAAGAAGCTAGGTATTTATCTGCTAGAGAGTTTAAAGAACTTTTGAATAAAGAAGCTCAAGTATTGGCATTGTTTGCATCTCTATCAGTGGAAATGAAAAAGAAATTGGCGAATTGCTAGTGGTAAGAGAGTTTTCAGAAGTATTTCCAGATGACATTGTGGATGTTCCTCCAGAGAGGGTGGTGGAATTCAATATTGATCTTGTGCCCGAAACTAGACCTATTTCAATGGCACCATATCGTATGTCGGATTTTGAGTTATATGCATTGAAGAAATAGTTAGAGGAACTATTAGAAAAGAAGTTTGTGAGGTTGAATGTGTCGCCTTAGGGAGATCCAATATTGTTAGTGAAAAAGAAATATGGTAGAATGAGATTGTGTATTGATTACAGACAGCTGAATAAAGTGACAATTAAGAACAAGTATCCACTTCCAAGGATAGATGATCTAATGGATCAGTTGGTTGGTGCTTGTGTGTTTAGAAAGATTGATTTGTGATTGGATTATCATCAAATAAGAGTAAAAGATGAAGATGTGCAGAAAACAATTTTAGGACTCGGTATGGACACTATGAATATGTAGTTATGTCGTTTGGAGTTACTAATGCAACCTGGAGTATTCATGGAATATATGAATAGGATTTTCCATGACTATTTGGATCAGTTTGTTGTTGTCTTTATAAATGATATTCTGATTTACTCTAAGTCAAAAGAAGAGCATGCTAAACATCTGCAGATTATGTTGTAAGTGTTGAAAGATAAGAAGTTGTATGCTAAGTTATCAAAGGTCGAGTTTTGGTTGAAGGAAGTGAGTTTTCTTGCCCATGTAATTTCGGGAGAAAGGATTGATGTAGATCCATCTAAGGTAGATTTAGTTCTACAATGGGAGACTCTGAAGTCTGTGACAGAAATTAGAAGCTTTTTGGAGTTAGCTGGTTATTATCGAAGATTCATTGAAGGTTTTTCGAAGTTGGCACTTCCATTGACTCAATTAACTCGTAAGGATAAGGCGTTTGTGTGGGATGCCCAGTGTGAATAGAGTTTCATTGAGATAAAGAAAATGTTAACTACCGCTCTAGTTTTAACTTTACCTAAACCAAATGAACCATTTGTGGTTTATTGTGATGCTTCTTTGATGGGTTTGGGTGGAGTGTTAATGCAAGACGGTCAAGGGGTGGCGTATGCTTAGCGACAATTGAGAATTCATGAGAGGAATTATCCTACCCATGATTCGGAACTAGCATTCGTGGTATTTGTATTAAATATTTGGAGGCATTATCTGTACGGTTCGAGATTTGAAATATACAATGATCATAAGAGTTTGAAGTATCTTTTCGACCAAAAAAAGTTAAATATGAGGCAGAGGTGTTGGTTGGAATTCTTGAAAGACTATGATTTTAGTTTGAATTATCATCCCAGTAAAGCCAATGGGGTAGCTGATGCCTTAAGTCGAGAGACATTGCATATGTCGATCATGATGGCTAGAGAATTGGAATTGATCGAACAATTTCGAGATATGAGTTTGGGTTACAAGCAGACACCTCACAGTGTAATGTTGGGAATGTTGAAGGCTAATAATGACTTTCTTGATCGTATACAGGAGAGTCGGAAGTCGGATGTAAAATTGCTAGACTTGATGGTCAGTGATGAACGGGTTGGAGGTAATGAGTTCTGAGTTGATGAACAGGGAGTACTAAGGTTTTGGGAGCGTATTTGTATTCCTGATGACCTTGAATTAAAGAGAATGATTCTTGAAGAGGGACATAGAAGTAGCAAGAGTATTCACCCTGGAGCTACAAAGATGTATCAAGAATTGAAAAAAAAAATATTTTGGTGGTCTGGGATGAAGCGTGATGTGGCTCGGTTTGTTTATGCTTGTTTGACTTGTCAGAATTCAAAAGTAGAACATCAGAAACTTGTTGGTTTGATGCAAACATTGTATATCCCAGAGTGGAAATGGGATAGTATCTTTATGGATTTCGTTATGGGGTTACCCAATACTCCGAGAGGGCATGATGTTATTTGGGTCATCATTGAAAGATTGACGAAGTCAGAATATTTTATCCAGATTGGTATTACTTTTTCCTTGTAGAAATTTATAGAGATATATGTCAATGTGATTGTGAATTTGCATGGGATTCCTTTGAGTATTGTGTCAGATAGAGATCCGAGATTTACTTCTAGATTTTGGGAGAGCTGGCAAGAAGCATTGGGTTCGAAGTTGAAGTTGAGTTCAGCTTATCATCCACAAACTGATGGGAAAATAGAGAGGACTATACAATATTTGGAAGATTTGTTGAGGGCTTGTGTGCTTGAACAAGGAGGTGCTTGGGATAGTCACTTGTTGTTGATTGAGTATACTTATAATAACAATTATCATTCTAGTATCAAAATGACGCCTTTTGAAGCACTTTATGGTCGAAGATGTCGAACACCTTTATGTTGGCATGAGTCTGGCAAGAGTGTTGTACTTGGACCTGATATTGTGCAGCAGACTACTGAGATGGTGAAGTTGATTCGAGATAAGATGAGAAATTCACAGAGCAGGCAGAAGATTTATCACGATAAGAGGAGGAAAGATCTTGAATTTTAAGAAAGAGATCATGTATTTTTTAGGGTTACTCTGGTGACCGGTGTTGGGCGAGCTTTGAAGTCGAGAACGCTTACTCCTTGATTTATTGGTTCGTACCATATTTCTGCAAGTGTTGGTCATGTTGCTTATAGAGTGGAATTGCCACCATGATTATCAAATTTACATTATGTATTCCATGTTTCGCAGCTTCGAAAGTATGTTCTGGATCTGTCACATATGATACTGATGGATGAAGTTGAGGTAAGAGATAATCTTACAGTTGAAGCACTACCAGAACATATCGATGATCGCGAGGTAAAGTTGTTGAGAGGCAAAGAAATTGTTCTCGTAAAGGTGGTATGGGGAGGAGCTTCCAGTGGAAACATGACCTGGGAATTGGAGAGTAAGATGCGAGAGTCTTATCCAATTTTATTCGTATAAGGTAAGTTTTCGAGGATGAAAACATTCTAAATGGGGGGAAGTTGTAACGCCCTGGTTATTTAATTTAAATAGATGAAAATTGTTGTGTTTTGTGTGTTGTGTGAATTGTGAAGTTGGTAGTGTTGAGGGAAGAATTATATTTTAAATGGGGGAATGAAATATTTTAAATGGGGGAATTAAAATATATTTCATTCCTTCATGTAGGAAGAATGGTTGAATTTCTGTATTTTATGGCCTTAAGAAGGGTTTTAGAATATAGAAATCGTAGCAGAGTCGGGCTGAGTTCGCAGAGAAAAATATGAAAAATCCGCGTTTCTCGCTTAGCGAGCGTTTGAAAATTATTGACCCTTTCAGGCAGAGAGTCGCGTGCTTAGCGAGCGGTAGGTCGCTTAGCGAGACCTGGACTGAAAAATAATTTATTTTATTATGAAAAATTCTAAAAAATATTTTATTTAATATACTAATGGTTTGGGATTGTTTTGCAGGATGTTGAAGTTAACTTGTAGAAACATGACTTAACATGTATATAGTATTGATGTTGTTATGTATTGTTGTTGTCGGTGTGGTTACATGAGGTAGTAGTTGTTATATGTTGTTGTTACCTGTTGTTGATGTTGTTATTTGTTGTTGTTGAATGTTGTTGTTGATGTTGTTGCATGAGGTAGTTGTTGTAGAAATTGTATATTGTAATTGATGGTAGAGAGTAAGATGCGGGAGTCTTATCCGAGTTTATTCGTATAAGGTAAGTTTTCGAGGATGAAAATATTTTAAATGGGGGAGAGTTGTAACGCCCTGGTTATTTAATTTAAATAATTGGAAATTATTGTGTTTTGTATGTTGTGTGAATTGTGATGTTGCTAAGCATGAGGGGAGAATTATATTTTAATATTATATGAATTTAAATAATTTATATTATATTGAATTGGAAATATGAAGAGAAAGGATTGAATGGTGATTAGGCGATGGAATAGTGAGGGCAAGATGGGAAATCCTTAGTTGGGTCTAAGGGTTATGTTTGGAATTTAGGAGAGAGAAATTGTTCGTCGAATTAAGGTAAGGGTGAGATTTCTTTCATCTCATAAGGGTATTATAATATGAGTAATAGGCATAGGAATGTTAAGTGGAAATCCATGAGGATGGAGGGAATTTTGATGGAAAGTATGTTAGAACAATTAGGAATTGTTGGAATTGTTTGAATTAGGTGATTAATTATACGATGAATGGTTGGATTTCTGTATTTTCTTGCCTTAAGAAGGGTTTTAGAATGGAGAAATCGTAGTAGAGTCGGGCTGAGTTTGCAGAGGAAAATCTGCAGAATTCGCGTTTCTCGCTTAGCGAGCGTTTGAAAACTATTGACCCTTCCAGGAAGAGAGTCGCGTGCTTAGAGAGCAGTGGGTCGCTTAGTGAGATCTGGAGTGAAAAATAATTTATATTATTCTGAAAAATTCTATAAAATTTTCTATTTAATACACTAATGGTTTGGTATTGTTGTAGTGACGTTAGGGGCATGTATTGTGGGGTTACGTGCTTGTTTTGCGAGATGTTGAAGTTAACTTGTAGAAACATAACTTAACATGTATATATGTGTATTGATGTTGTTATGTGTTGTTGTTGTCGTTGTGGTTACATGATGTAGTAGTTGTTATATGTTGTTGGAGTTGTTATTACCTGTTGTTGATGTTGTTATTTGTTGTTGTTGTTGAATGTTGTTATCGATGTTGTTGCATGAGGTAATTGCTATAGACATTGCATATTGTCATTGATGGTGCATGGCATGTGCATAGTTGTGGATGGTGTACCAAGGTAGGGTGACAATATCCATCTGAATTCCAAAGGGAATCAACTGGTAGTGGGAATGGATTGAACGTGTACTTGAACCCCAAGGTACAGGGTTCGATTTCCACGAAAGGCAAAAAATCTACTAGAGAGGGAGTAGAGAAAATCGTGAGGTGGCAGTGTCGGGATTTCCTTGCGTGGGGCTCGAGTTGTTACATGTTACAGTTCCACGATTGTTGCATGTTGTTTTTGTTGATTGTTCCCATTTTTTCATCCCAAACTCCGATGGCGGCGAATATGGTATGTTCTCCTGCTTTCTCTTTCGATCTCTCTTTACTCTTCACTGGATTATGGTTATAGGGTTTGGTTTCAACTGAAGATGCTCATTATTGATGTTTGTTGTGTTTCCTTGCAGACTAAAGGGATGATACATAGTGATGATGGTGGTGGTCGCAAGCGTATAATATGACTTGATAAGGTTCATATGGTTTGTGTAGCAATGGAAAAAAAATACAAGAAGTATGAAGTCTTTGTGGAAACTACATCCACCTTGTATTTCTTTTTCATTGTTTCACAAACTAGATGAAACTTATATTTCCATGATAATTTTCAATAAAAGGTGTGTTCTCGAAACAGTTTAACATAGTTTGTGATATTGTATGCGGTTAGGGTTTTGTTGATAAATTTATAATATCTAGTTCTGGTGTATGATGTTGTTTGAGTTTATTATATTCTATGTAGATTGTTTGTTTCACTAATCCTCACTTAAAATACATTAATTTAAATTGACATAGATACTTATAATCTGCAAATTAAGTTGTATTTCAAAATCAATTTAACGATGCATCTAAGGAGCCATGTCATTATACCATAGTATATGTAAAATAACATGAGATTCACGATGAGATGAATGCAATCAGAAAACAACAATGGTTTGTTTAGGTTGGTTTTCAAGAATAGTTTAATTTTTAGATTATAGACTTCTTCATCAATTTGATTGCTTATATTTATTTAGTGATGTGTATGGAAAACAAGCAATATACATATAATATGATAAACTCTAGGTACTTTCAACAACGATTATCTATTGTAACCGAGATCAAAGGTAATTTATGTTTTACATAATTTGCTGATGATGGATTTCAAACCCAGTACCTAAGTGTATATATCACAACGGTTTATAAGCACAATTGTTGTGAAATGTGGCGCGCGTCCTGCCTTTCAATAATAGTTTCTTGACCGTGGTAGAAACAACGAACTTACAACGACACTATACTCAATAATGATAAGACCAGCTTGATGGTACCCCTTTTTCAATCATTGTGAAATGGGTTTTCCGTAGTAGTGTTGTCGGTGATGAAGAAGAAGTTCAAGGACTCTATTGATAATAGTGTCCAAACTGCTTTCGAGACCTTCCAAAATGCCATCAATTAGATGAAAGTTTTGTGCTCGGATATTCTGGTTTGCCACGACTTGATGAATCCCGATAAAGAAGTTGTGGACGGAAATATAATTGATGTCCAGAAGGAGGAAGTCCATTAGTTTTATAATGGATCTTTGTAATTTAATGCCATTTATGGCATTTGTAATAGGTTCATAGTAAATAAATTAAGACCTTGCAATGATTTATCCATCGCTTCTATTCTAGACTGCTCTCAATGTCTATGATGAAAGGTCTGATGATAAGCATTATACATAAAGGCACATATAATATGTCTAGGGTATTAATTATTGTTAGAGGTATGAATTTATACTATTATTGTTGAGACTCATCTTATAAGAACTACTTCCTTATTATAAATACTAACAAATTATTTAAGTTCTCTTATACTATACAAGATTTGAAAAAATAATTTGTATCCTTTAGTCAATCTCATGTTCTACATTTCCTAAAGAGAGTGTACACCTTTAATTACTAAATGAAAGTAGATTGTAAAAAAGAGGAAAAATGATTAACAATGTTATAAAAATAGAAAAACAAATTAATAAAAAAAAAGTGGTTAAGAAAACAAAGTTTAACAATTATTGTAATAGTATAAGTTGATGTTAACCACACGCCATTCCATCGTAGCACACCTCAATTATAGAGAGAGAAAAAAAGAGCAACAAAGGTCAACGTTTACGACTTGTGCAAAGAAAATTTGAAAATGTGACGTATGCTAATAATAGAAGAGATTAATTAACATATACTATTATTAATGTAAGACTTTTTTAGTGAAAAAATAAATGTCGGCTTAATTATTTTTATTAATAATAATTTTAATTATTTATTGTTTAAAGAAAAGTAAAAATAATTCAATGAATAATCAAAAGTACTGTAAAATTGATAAATAATACTATTACAATTAAAAATAATATTTATTATATTTATACTTATAAAATGTTTAAAAAATTAAAAATTAAAAATAGCTGAAGAATGTAAACCTTTTCCCCAACAAAAAGTCAAAAACATTAACCTTAAATTGAACTATGATTTTAAAACTAACGGAGGTAGTATTTCAACGAAAATATTATAATATTAGAGTTTTTTTAATCATTAATCAACTTAGATTTTTTGGTGTGCATTATAAGAAACATATTAAAGTAACTATATCATGTAATATTTTAATCTAATATTTGATAAATAATAAAATATTCCTCTTTGGAATATTTATGATATAGTTTGGAAGGCCAAAATATCATTATGAAAGTGATCTTTCATGGGAGAAATTACTTATCTTAAGTGCAGTTTATACGAATTTGACAAATATCTCTTGTTCCAATTGCCGTAGTAGTATTTGGTTTGTAATTTCTTTTTCCGGTAAGTGTGTTATCTCGGTCTCTTTTTTATAATCAGATGAAGTACCGTTTGTACTCATTTAAAAAAAAATCTTAATATTTACGATATCGAGTTACTTTAGTTAAAATTCATATATATATATATATATATATATATATATATATATATATATATATATATATATATATATATATATATATATATATATATATATATATATATATATATATATATATATATATATATATATATTGGATATGAATTATTTTGGATATGAATTATTAACAATTATTAAAATGATACAATAACATAAGTAGTTTTATTATAGTTTGAAATACGAAGAAAGTTTATGTCTAGAAGATCTGCGACTATGAATAAAATTTATGTTATTTTCCGTATAGTTGTGGTTAGGGGTGAGAATAGACTTGAGTAAGTTAGACTTTGTCAAATCTGAGTTTGATCTACTATAAAATTTCAAACCTAAGTTTGTTTTGTAGTTTATCAAAGACTTATGTTTTGACATGAGTCTAACCTTTTCGAAGACCTGATTGACCTATTATCCTACTTAAAAAGCCTGTATAATTTAAATATGTGTAAATAAGACATTAAACAAATGTTTAAATAGACCAGAGAATTAAAAATATAATGAGACTAAATGTTTATTTTCATTGACTTATTTGAGCTTACCTAGTAGCATAAATTTTGTGAGATGATTTGTTTGAGAGAACTTATGAAAACATCTTATAACATTATTCATAAGATTTCTTTTAACTTATTTTCATAAGTTCTTAAATATAACTAAGTTTTACTCTTGTATTTTAATATAAAGAATAAAATACAATATAAAAACAATAAATTCATTCATATTTAATAAATAGGCCGACCTGATAGACTTATAAGGTTTTTTCTATGACTCGCGGCCTAGCCTATTTAACTAAGTAGGCTTATAAAAAAGTCTAGGTCTTTTTTATTTAAAAAAAAGTCTGGCCTGACCTTGACCTATGTAGGTTAGACCTTAGACCCTTGTTAGTTGGTCTGACCTACTCCCACCACAATTTGTGGTTCTGGCATTGAGATATTTGTTTCACAAAGTTGTAATCCATGACAACAAAAACTTTTTTTATCATGAGAAAGATCTTCATCTTCATATTCGATAGAAAAGTCTTCATCACCATCCATACGATGTCGCTCTGTTTGATGACATGTTGAGAATTATGTGATAAGAGGGTCAATGGTCATATATATTCATATGAAAGATAAATAGTATATTGAAATTCTGGTATGCAGATCTCAGCTGTCCTTAGAGATATCGAGACACTGATCTCTACACTAATCACAATCATAATAAAACTTGTTGAAAGTAAAGAACACACAGATCTATTAACTCAGTTCGGTGTACAAAAACATATACATCTAAGGGCTACCAAGTCATGAAGGAAATCCACTAAATAGTATTAGTTTGAAGCTCCTATGTAAACAATCTATGATTTACAATCCTCACACATAATCACTACCTTGTGCTTAATTTATACCTAAGACTCGCCTAGTTATGAGACTTTTCTCATTTCCCTTTCAATCACCACGTGATACATACTCACTCAATGCTTAAATGCTTAAGATTGATCAACAACTTACAACTCAATAGAAACAGTCATACTCTTATATCAAGATGATATTAGAGAGACTCGCAATTAACACAAACTTAAAAACCTAAAACCTTAAACAATGCACAAACTACTCTTTGCCTCTCTCATTATTTTAGGTTTAGGAAGTTCTTATTTATAGACTTCTGCAGAATGAGCTTGGACTCTTCAATCCAATCTTTCAGTTGCAAACTTTTTGCATAACCTTTTTCATAAAAATAGGAATAAATCTTCAAAGTTTCCTAAAAAGTCTTAAAGATCCTTTTATGAAATCCAATTAAATATGGACTTTGTTCCTAATAAATCTCCTTGATATGCGCATAATGATGAAATATATCTAAAAAGATGTCATCAAATCACATCAAATTTGTCAAGAGAGATAAAAATAGTTATGTATGTTGTACCAGATCAAGATGTCATGACATATATCTTCGACGCCTGACTGAAATACATGACAGTAATACTATCATGATAGTTGATGAAAATGTTGCAACATCTTACTCAACATCTTGCAAAATAAATCTGCCAAGTATTAAAATCATATTTGTATTGATGTATGAGCAACCATGGCAGGATATCTACGTAACATCTTGCTGTAAACTTGTTTTAACAAAATGCAGCCAGTTAAAGACCTAACAATCTCTCCCTTTGGAAAATTTTGGCTAAAACAACATTTGCATACCACAACTAGCAAAAACCAATAACCAAAACAAAAACTTCAGAAACAATAATGCGCAAAAACAACCTGGAATTCTCCATACTACAACAGAGACATACGCAGTAGAAAAGAAAACACACAAATCCAAAACAACAAGTCAAGACATTCTTTCTAACATCACATCTCCCCCTGTCATGCATAAATTATGGTGTTAAGACATTTTGTTTGTCATCATAGCAATAACACATCCAGATCCCCCTCAAGGAAACAACCAAAGAACACTACTACTACTTACTTTTCCTCATTTTTAGCCATAATATGACAAACCAAACAACTATGCTTTTCAGATCATCAACACTAGGAGTCAAACCAAACAACTATGTTCTATAATCTTTTGGCAATACTAGGAGTTAAATCCAATCGTTTAGATTGTTCATCAGTATTTAGATCATCAACATAAACCAAGACATATGGTTCTTCTCACCGGTATTTTCCTCTTTGTCTTCAGACATATCTTTCTCACTTTTAGCAACCTTAGGTTTCCACACCTTTCTAGTTTTAACCATACCATGATTAGCGCTAGGTTATGTTAACTGTTTTGGATAATCATACAATTAGTAATAATATGATTTTATGTGACCACACATTCCACAATAATGACATCTCCATCATTGGGTCTTGCTTCCTGAGTAATCATTCTGATGTTGTGAGATTTGACCTGACATCTTTTGTTCTTATTTTCTTTTAGGTTGAAAAAACTTCATTGTAGACATTTTTTCTTTCTTCATCACAACTTGCTTATCATAAACAATACCTATAACATTTCTAACATTCTCCCCATTTTGAATAATTTCATCCAACACATCAGAACTACTATTAAGCATTCTTACAGATTTAGTCATAGTGTCAAGTTTTGAGTTGAGCACAACAACTTCATCCTTCGAATCAAAGATGATAGCCAGATGATCAACTTTTGCAGCCTGAAGTTGAGCAATGACCTTCTTTTTATCCTTTCCCAGTTGACACACTTCTTCACTTTTGAGGCACAACTCTTTATATGAACAGCAAGTTCATCAAAAGTAAGTTCTCCATCATTTGATTCTTCATCAGAATCGCAAATCGCAGTCAAGTCAGTAACTTGTTTTGCATATTCTCCTTCAGGATCACTAACAGAATCATCTCTTTGCCATGACACGGATAAACCTTTCTCTTGCTTCTTGAGATACGTAGGACACTCAGATCTTATGTGTACAAAGCCTTCACATTCATGACATTGAATTCATTTGCCTTGGTTAGTCTACTCTTCAGTATTAGACACAAAGACTGTTTTTTTCTTCATTTCAGACTTTTCAAATATCCCTAATTCAAAGGTATGAAGAGATCCCATAAGTACATCAACTTTGCATGTTGTTTATGTCTTGAGCTTCTTCAATGGCAGGTACCTTCATGTCAAATCTCTTTGGAAGAGATCTGAGAATTTTTTTGACCAACTTGACTTCTGACATCTTCTCCCCCATGACACTTGATGCATTGAGTATCTCAATAATATTCATGTGAAAGTCATGAATGCTTTCATTCTCATTCATTTTCAAGTTCTCAAACTTGGTGATAAAAAGCTTAAGTCTTTATATCTTTATCCTATATAAAATTGAAGTCTCATTCACCAATGTTGTTATCTCTCAATCATGATACAAAACTTGTTTAATTTTGATTTCAAATAAAAATAAAGGGGACACGTCTCATTTGTATTAAAAAAATACAAAATAATCGACACTGAAATTCGAAGGATGTTCTTCTTTCACGATAGTTATTACTTCCAATCAAAAGAAAATGTTATTTTGAAAAGAAAAATCTAATAAATATATATTTTCTCAATTGAATAAATGATTGAGGTAGGAGTAATATACAATTTGTAGTCGGTGTAGAAATTATGTAACTTATATGTATATAAAAAGAAATTATGCTCCTAATTAATAATTAGTAGTTGCTATAATAGATTTGAAAGACATTATACTCTACCCTATTTGATGTTAATTATTCATCCTTTTGACTTAGACTTCTTATTCTTTTCTCACCAATTGATTTTTTCCTCTTTTTTTTTTGTCTATATTTCATTTTATGACAAACTCAAATAATCTCTAGAACTACAAAAATTCATTTAATTTCAGATCCAAATCCAATAGTCACAAACATGCACTCCCCTTCCATTGACACAAGTTCAAAAATCAATCTCATCATAATCACATGTATAGTGAATAGGATTCTCTACCAAACGTGTCACATAACATCTGTCAATTTCCCACTGTTTTTTGTCTTTTTCCTACATGCACCTCTCTCTCCCCAACCCCAACTCTAAAATGAGAGGACACTCCTTGTCCTAAGGGAATCAAGTAAGGGAAAAAAGCCATAAACGATATATGTCTTAGTCAGATAAGAATTTATTGCACTTTGGAAAACCAATAGTCACTCATCCCTACACAAAATAAAATCACTAAAATGAATGGACCAAAACTAAAAGAACAAAAAGTGTAGGGACACTTTGGTTCCATAACATAGACCAAAAATGTTCCACTCTCGATGGTTCACATGCTTGCAAAAATATTCCATTTTATAATTTCAACTTTCAATTCAACCAAGTTCAATATTCTTTTGAATTTTCAATATTATTTTCCTATAAAGTAACCCACTTGTGTTGAGTGATAATAAATTCCTCACGTATGTTTGAATTACATGTGCCATTCAACTAACCCTTGACTATTCTCTTCATCAATTATTCTCTATATAATAACCTTTTTTTCTTCTTGTTTTCTTATAACATTTTATGTTCCCTTCACTCCTTCTATTATAGTGTTCAAAAAGCTCTATATAGGTAGCTAACACCTTAAAGCAAACCACACAACACAAAAATACAACTACTTACTTTCTCTTCTCTTTTCCACCAACACTAAAAGTTGTAGTTTGTGTTTAGTATAACATCATCATGCATATAGAAGCTCCAGAAAATTATGTACCAGAAGACAAAAACTTCGACGATGATGGACGAACCAAGAGAACTGGTATATATTTACTCTCTTAATATCGTATCAGAGTCGAGTCTGATATCTTAATATAGTATCAAGAGTCTGGTATGTTAATATGGTATCAGAGTCTGTCTGGTATTATGGTATTAGAGTCTGGTTTGAGTTACATTAGTGTTAGTGTGGAATTTTTTGTTGGTATGATTGTATGTATGATTTGTTTTGATGATGAAATTGTAGGGACATGGTTGACTGCAAGTGCACATATAATAACAGCTGTGATTGGTTCTGGAGTTCTATCACTTGCATGGGCAATAGCACAGATGGGTTGGGTGGCTGGTCCTGCAGTTCTCTTTGCTTTTTCTTTCATTACATATTTCACTTCAACTCTTCTTGCTGATTGTTACCGTTCACCTGATCCTGTTCATGGCAAGAGGAACTACACTTATTCTCAAGTTGTCCGAGCTAACTTAGGTACGAAAACACTGATACAGACACCAGACACAATTGTTGGACGTCAGACATGTTTTTGTTCAGAGGTGTTATAATATGTGACATTACTTTTGTAGGAGGCATGAAATATAAGTTGTGTGGATTGGCTCAATATATAAACCTTATAGGTGTGACCATTGGCTACACAATAACTGCATCAATTAGTATGGTGTAAGTTTTTCCTCATCAACTTTTTGACTAAAGTTCTTGATGAAATTAAATAAGTAATTATTTTTTGAATTTTTATCAGGGCTGTGAAAAGATCAAACTGTTTTCACAAGCATGGACATCAAGACAAGTGTCATGTATCGAATAACGGTTTCATGATAATATTTGCCTGCATACAAATTGTTCTATGCCAGATACCCAATTTCCATGAGCTCTCTTGGCTCTCAATTGTTGCAGCTGTTATGTCTTTTGCTTATTCTTCCATTGGCCTTGGCCTTTCCATAGCCAAAGTTGCAGGTACTTGAAACCATATCACTTCAACTTTTTATTCGGATTTAGGTTAGGTATATACGGTCACACGCATCTGAGTCGTCTGATCAAAACTGAAATCTAGATTGTCTCGTTTTGATCGGATGACTGAAATGCGTATGAGTAGATAAAATTATTAAAGTGTTATTATTATAATAAGATAATTAATATACAAATATTTTATGTTTGAAGGTGGGGGACATGTGAGGACAACCTTAACTGGGGTGGAAATTGGGATAGATGTTACTGCAACAGAAAAGGTTTGGAGGATGTTCCAAGCTATTGGGGACATTGCCTTTGCTTATGCTTTTTCTAATGTGCTCATTGAAATCCAGGCAAGTAACATATTTATTTATATATTATTCATCATTTACTTATATAACACATATACACACAGACACAAACACGTTGATACCAGTAAGACACAATCACATGTATCATGTCTGAGTTAGATACTGACACATGTCAGACACCAGACATTTCCTTATCGCGTGTTGCAGAGAACTAAGGTTCAAGTTAATTAATTAGTGAGATTCTATGTACTATTATTACAGGATACCTTGAAATCAAGCCCTCCAGAAAACAGAGTGATGAAGAGAGCAAGTTTAATTGGAATTCTAACAACAACATTATTCTATGTCCTCTGCGGAACCTTAGGTTACGCAGCATTTGGAAACGATGCGCCAGGAAATTTCCTCACAGGTTTCGGCTTCTACGAGCCCTTCTGGCTAATAGACATTGCCAATATTTGCATAGCAATTCACTTAATTGGAGCATACCAAGTCTTTGTCCAACCCATATTCGGCTTTGTCGAGGGCCAAAGCAAAGACAAATGGCCAGAAAGCAAATTTGTGAATGGAGAACATGCCATGAACATTCCATTCTATGGAAGCTTCAATGTGAATTACTTCAGAGTATTATGGAGGACTGGATACGTGATCATCACCGCAATCGTAGCAATGTTATTTCCATTCTTCAATGATTTCTTGGGACTAATTGGTTCACTATCCTTTTATCCATTAACTGTTTACTTCCCAATAGAAATGTACATCAAGAAAACCAAGATGCAAAGGTTTTCATTCACATGGACTTGGCTCAAGATATTGAGTTGGGCTTGTTTGATCATTTCTATCATCTCAGCTGCTGGATCAATTCAAGGACTTGCTCAATCTCTCAAGACATATAAACCTTTCAGAGGAGAACAATGATAGGTTTTTAGTTTCTAGTTTAATGGTGTTTTTTTTTCTTTGTCAATGTTTTTTCTTGTCTTGAATAAGTTACTAGAAGTCTAATCCAATGATATTGTACTAGTATCAAGTGTTTATTGATAGTGAACAAATGCAACACCTAGAAAGAGTACAATGCAAGTCTAGTGAATAATAGTCTCAAAGATGGTTGTAAATTGAGTTATGTGCATAAATGGAAATGCAAAACAACTTGTTATATAACCAAATCTTTTGTTTCCACACAATAGAAATTCTTGAATCTTGTCATATTGTCATGAAATGAAAAATCTGTATAACAACTTATGCATTTGGATAAATTTAATGAAAATAAGTTGTGCAGTTCAACCAACACAACACACTCAAACTTAGTAAAGAAGAGACAAAGACAAATCATACTAAACAAAGTCTCATGACCATAATAGAAATTTAATTCTTCCTCACTATTCTTAATAAAATAGACTATCTATTTATATATAATGAACCACGTGGAGGTCAGAAAGGTCTATTAATTTGTATAATGTTATAATTAAGTAGTTCAATTCACATATATCATGAATCATCCACGATTCAAATAACATAAATGATTAAATAGCAAAATCCAAAGACATGATATTTAAGATGCCCATCTCGGTGTAATAAGATGACATAATCAAATAATTTACACGCTAGATTATCCTTACAATCTAACACGTCTATTAATTGAACATTTAGAAACACCAACATATTGACGTTTGTTGTGAATCAGATACCTTAGAAACAAAGTATAATAGGTTTCTTTATGATCAAGAAACCCATAAAGATTAGGGGTTAGGGTAACCAAGGATAATAACAATGATTGAATATAAACTATTATTATTTATTTTCTCTTAAAACAAGATTACAAGTATACAAGAATAACAAATAACATCTCTCACTTTTGAATTAGGGTTTTATCTTTCTATTTTCCCTTATTGCAAATATGTGAGACTAGTATGTTATTTATAAGAAAACTAACATACTAACCTAATGAGCTTTTTAACAATTACCCATTACAAGTTAACTTAGGGTACAAGCTAACTTAAACAATTGGATCCATAACACAAGCTCAATTTAACAACAACATGTGAGCGGACTCCGACAGCATGTTAAACCTAGAATTTTTTCCAATGTCCACCTTGGAACAAACTCTATAACAACAAGAAACAAACTAGTTTTCTTCATGTTGCTTTATCAACTGCATATAGTGAAAAAACTTGCAACTGGGCAACGTCTTGGTGATCATATCAGCAGCATTATGATCTGTCGAAACCTTCAGCACTTGGACTTCTTCACGCTCGATTACCCCTCTGACGAAATGCAGCCTCACATCAATGTGCTTGGTTCGCTCATGATAGGTTGAGTTCTTCGACAGGTGCATTGCACTTTGACTATCACATTTAACAGTGATACCTCGACCTTGAAGTTTCAGCTCCTTTGCAAAACCTTCAAGCCACAATGCTTCCTTTACAGCTTCAGTTAGGACGTTATATTCTGCTTCAGTGGTTGATAAGGCAACAACCTTTTGAAGTGTAGTTTTCCAACTAATTGTTGTGCCAAATATAGTGAAAATATATCTAGAAATAAATTTTTTGGAATCTATACAACCTGCATAATCGGAGTCGACATATCCTTCGATTGTTGTTTTACTATCTTTACCCAAGGGTCCACCATAAATTAGGACTCTCCTCAGAGACCCATTTATGTACCTTAGAATCCACTTCAATATTTTCTAGTGAGTCTTTCCAGAATTCGCCATGTACCTGATTATAAGACTTACTGCATATGTTATGTTGGGTCTAGCACTGACCATAACATACATCAAAGAATCTAATATATTAGAATATGGAATGCTACCCATATAAGTTCTTTCAACATCATTATTGGGACACTGATCTATACTCAACTTGAATTGAGGGTTTGTCGAAGTCACAACAGGCTTTAAATTCGATATACCAAACTTTTCGAGAATATTATGTAGGTATGCCTCTTGAGATAAACATAATTTCGACTGTTTTATATATCTTCGGATGTCAATCCCAAGAATCCTGGACGCAGCTCCCAGATCCTTCATGTCGAACTCCTTATTGAATTGATCCTTTACTCTCCTTACATCTTTGACGTTGTTGCTTGCTATTAGAATATCATCCACATAAAGCAACAAAATAACAAATGAATTACAAGGTCAAAATCTGAAGTAAACATAATGGTCGAACTAACTTCTGATGAAACTTATGTGTGCCATGAATTTGTCGAATCTCTTATTCCATGTTCGAGGATATTGTTTCAGCCCATATAATGATCTCTTTAGTTTGCACACATACTCTTTTTTTCCCTCTTCGACACACCCTTCAGGTTGCCTCATCAGGATTGTTTCATCAAGATCACCATACAAGAATGCAGTTTTCACATCCATCTGTTCCAGTTCAAGGTCGAATTGTGCCACTATGGAAAGCAACATTCAAATGGACATGTACTTCACAATAGGAGAAAACACATCATTGAAGTCGACACCTTCTTTATGAGTTAAACTCCTTGCAACCAACCTTTCTTTGTATCTTTATGACACCACTCCTTTGATTTCTTCCTTAACTTTGAAAATTCATTTACAGCTAATTAACCTGGCTCCAGCAGGTTTCTCGATCAGTCCCCATGTGTATTATCATGAAGAGACTTCATCTTATCATCCATGGCCTTCAACCATTCAGTCTTATTTTGACTCCTCATAACTTACTTAAAGTCTTTAGGTTCTTCGTCCAGAACCTCACTTGTAAAGATTAAGACATAAATTATAAGATATGTATACCCTAAATATCTGAGGTGGCTTGATGACTCTTCTCGACCTGTCTCATGCCAGCAGGTAGTCATTATCAGTCTCCTCATCTTTGACAGCAGTTTCTGCTTTTCTTCGACTTCATTTGGGTCATGCAATTCAGCATCACTATGCTCCACCTCAACAGGAATTTCTCCATGTTCCAACTCTTTGTCAGCATCATTAGTTTTCTTGAAATCCATCTCAGCTTCATTGAAAACTACATCTTGATTGGTGATACGTCTCCTGTGACCTGGATCTAGACACCATAGCCTATAAGCTTTGGCTCCTTCATGGTATCCCATGAACATGCATTTCAGAGCTCTAGGTTCGACATTGTCTTGCCTAATATGAGCATAGGACACAACCAAATACTCTCAGTTTGTTGAGATCCGGTGGATGTCCTGACCAAACTTTTTAAGGTGTCTTCATATCTAATGCAGTCGAAGAACATATGTTTATCAGATATGTTGTTGTCGAAACAACATCAGTCTAAAACACCTTCTTCAATCCAACACTAACCAACATGCATCTAATCCTTTTTAGGATTGTTCGATTGAATCTCTCAGCTATACCATTTTGCTGAGGAGTACCTTCTACAGTCTTATGCATTGCAATCCCAAACTCGACATAGTAATTGTCGAAAGCTTCATTGCATAATTCAAGGCCATTATCAGTTCTCAACCTCTTAACCTTTCTGTCAGTTTGAGTTTTTACCAGAACCTTCCAAATCTTGAAATTCTCAAAAGTTTCATCCTTAGTCTTCTGAATGAATCCTCTTAACTTTCTGGAATAATCATCAACTATGGATAGAAAATACCTTGCACTTGAATGTGAAGAATTACTTGCAGGCCCCCAAAGATCAGCATGGATATAATCAAGGGATCCATGTGTTCTTTGTTTACATTTGTTAAACTTCACCCTACAGGATTTACCAAATACACAAGGCTCACAAAACTCCAACTTCTCGAATTTGTCACCGCCTAAAAGGTTTTGTTTCCCCAGTTCGACCAGGTCTCTTTCACTGACATGGCCCAACCTCGTGTGCCAAAATGTTACCTTCGACAATAGTTTCATGGATGCAACATTTGTCGAACCACTTACAACTTCAGCCTCAAGGGTATACAAGTCTTTTTTCTTCACGCCCTTCAATACTTCCTTCGACCCCTTCATGACTCTTAGGATACTTTTCTCTCCTTGAAAAACATATGATAGCATCAAACACCAGATGTTTCACCACTATAATACTTCTGCTAACTTTTACCCTTCTTCTTGTAGAATTTACCATCCTTTCGCAAGAATTTCGCCTTAACGGCCAAACCTTCAGCAACCATCGAAGGTATATGTTCCTTTCGTTCGTTCAATTCCTTAAAGTACAAGACATATTGAACATTTTCAAAGGTCATAGACTATCTTCTATACAAGAGGGTTTCTTTGAAGTGAGCATTGTGGCACCCCAATTTCATAATTTAATTATTTATTTAATTATTTATTAACTTGTGGTATTTTGTGGTGTTGTGGTGAATTATTTTATTGAAATAATGATATTAGAATAATTGATTATTATTTAAATATTATTATTAAAAATAAAATAAGAGAAGTTGGAGGTCTTTGGGGTAATGTTTTCTTTTGAGAAGGTATGAGAAGGGGAATAGAGAGAGTTTTCTCATAACTCGTGTTTTTGGTGAAGATTGAAAGAATGCTCTGAAGAACCAGGAGGCTGAGGTTTGGAATTCTTCAAGAAGTGATCGAAAAGCGCATTTGACTAAGGTATGGGGAGTAATTCTTATTCAATATCTATAATGTATATGTAGTCTTATGAGAAAGGGGATTGTTGTTAAATGTTGTAGTTAATGAATATATGACGATAGTATAGTATACGAATGAATTTTGTTGTTTTATGTTGTTTAAAGATGTTTTTTATGAGTTTGGTCGTAGCTGAGATGTGTGGAAAATCGCAGGGTTTTCTGCCAAAATTCACCGTCTCGCTTAGCAAGCAAGATCTTGCTTAGTGAGCGAATGAAACTTTGAGGATTCCACAACCCGAGAGTAGCTCACTTAGCGAGCTTGATGCCCGCTTAGCGAGACCTGGAATCTTTTGAAAAATGTTTTCTTATTCCAAATGACTTGTAATGACTTGTTTTGCTGCCATATGTTGCTATGATGTTGTTGTGAATTCTTCCCATGCTATAATATGCTAAATGTGTAAGAATTTGCGATGAAATGATGTTTAAATGATTATGTTGTATTATGATGATATGTAGTATGAGTAGGCAAAGTAGTAGATTTATGAATGACGAATAATGATGAATGCTTATGCAAGTGTTGATTATGATGATTATGTTGATGTTGTTGCATCGTTGTATTCATGGCATAATTATGTTGGGGCTTCGTTTTGTTGTTAGCTTCAACCCCATCGTGTGGATTGGAGTGATATATTGTTTATGTTGTGCTCCCTTGTGGAGGGTTGATGGCCCAGTGTCCATCCATGATAATGATTCAGTACCACATGCATATTATGAGGATTGCATTTCATTCTTGATAGCATAACATGATTGCATTTGTTTTATGATTATGTGATTGATTTTGTTGTATATGGGTGAGAATTGATGTAATTTATGTATTGTTGTATGTTGTCTTATAATTTCGTCTTTACATTATTTATATTGAATGTGAATTTACTCACTCTTCCTGCCTTTCGTGATGGTCTATTATGCCATCCTGCACATACTCAAGAATAGCTTGGTGCTTGAACGTAGCATGGAGTATGTTTATTTTGTCGTTTATAGATTCTAGGTGGTGTCCTGCTCTATGTCGTGTAATATCATGAATGCTTGGATGTTTTGTTGTTTTTCTTTGTTGTTTTAACCTGGATATAATGATGTTTTGGAATTAACAATTGGATTTTTTACTATGTTGATTTAAGTTGTTAAATGATGATCCGATGCATAACAATAATGTTGGTTTATTTATGATGCATGTTGTAACCCGTGTTATGGGACAGGACACATGAATGAGTTAATTTGATGTTTTATGATGAAATGTGATGCCCTTTTAGGTTGAGAACTCTGATTTCATGAATAATTTTGTATTATTATGTTGTGGGGTAAAAAGGGTGTTACAAGCATGTGTTCTGGGCAAAGCGCATAACAGTAACAGCGCTTGATCTTCATCATCGATCTTCACATTAATATTTTCAAGATAAAAAATCAGCTTGTTGAACATATTCAACTGCTCAGCCAACACTTTGTCTTCACTAATCTTGAATGAGTACAAAGCTTGCTTCAGGTAGAGTCGATTCACCAACTATTTGGTCATGTACAAACCTTCAAGTTTCAACCATAACCCTGACGATGTCGTCTTCTTTGATACCTATTAAAGAACCTTATCACCAAGGCTCAACAATATTACGTTGTGTGTTTTCTCAATAATGGTCGTCTTTTCAGTTGTCGTTAACGCAACATTCATGGTTTCCTTTCCCTTCAACGCTTCCAAGCAACCCTGCTGAACAAGTAGGGTTTTCATTTTTAAGTGCCACAGACCAAATTCGTTAACACCAATGAACTTTTCAATCTCATTCTTTGTTGAAGGCATCTTCTCCAGCTCACCGCACCAATTTGTTGTGAATTGGATACCTTAGAAACAAAGTATAATAGGTTTATTTATGATCAAGAAACCCACAAGGGTGTTACATTAGTGGTATCAGAGCAGGTCAGTCTGTCCATTCGTGCATTGTTGTTGTCGGTCGTTACTTATTAATGATTATTTCTTTTTTGATGTTGTGAGTGTTGTGCAAAATGGTTGGAAACAACATGCGTGCTCTTGCGGAAGTTATTGCGGCACTTACTGAGGCTACAGCTCGAAACAATGAACAAGATGAGTTTGTGCTTTGGAGAAGTTCTAGAGTAACAGTCCGCCGGTTTTTGAAGGAGATCATGACCTGCATAGTGCATAAAAGTAGCTCAAGGAAATTGAGAAGATTTTTATAGTGATGGCATGTACGGATGCGCAGAAGATACAATATGGTATCCACATGTTGTCTTAGGAGGCTGGAGACTGGTGGGATAATACCTGTCAACGTTTGGAGGATGTTGGTACTGTGGTGACTTGGGCAGTGTTCAGGAGAGAGTTCCTGGGGAAGTATTTTCTGGAAGATTCTCGTGGTAAGATGGAGGTGGAGTTCCATGAGTTGAACCAAGGAAACATGACGGTAGCAGAGTATGCTGCTAAGTTTAAAAGGCTAGTAAAGTATTGTCCTCACTACAATCATGTTGATGTTGAACTGTCTAAGTGTCTCAAGTTTGAGAATTAGCTGAGACCAGAGATTAAACAAGGGATTGGATGTCAGCAGATCTGTAGGTATGCTAAGTTAGTTGACAAGAGTAGAATATATGATGAAGATAGTCGAGCTTGATCTTCTCACTACAAACAAATTAGTGAGAAGAAAGAGAAAGGCCCGTTTAGAGGAAAGCCTTATGTAACTCCAGCTGAGAAGAGGTAGCAGAAGGTTTCAGATGGGAAGAAGCCAGGTGGGGGATCAGGTTCGATTCCTCCCAAGTGCTACAAGTGTGGAGAATCTGGTCACAAGTTTTATGTGTGCAGCAATCCAGTGGTGAGATCTACAAGTGTGGCAAGAGTGGTCATCGGGTTGGTGATTGTCCGAATGAAGGTCCAAATTGTTTTAATTATGGTGAACAGGGACATATCAACACCCAATGTCAGAAAACCTAAGAAGACTACTATTCCTACTCAGACCAATGGTAGATTGTTTTCTTTGAGTGGTTCCAAAGTTCCTAAGAAGGACAACTTGATTCGAGGTACATGTTTTATTAATGGTGTTGAGTTAATTGCAATTATTGATATTGGTGCTACGCATTCTTTTATTTCTCTTGAATGTGTTACTAAGTTTGGTTTGACTTTATCTAGTATGAATGGTAGTATGGTAATAGAAACGCCAAATAATGGTTTTATTACTACTACATATGTGTGTTTGAAGTGTCCTTTGACTATTTTTGAGAAGGACTTCTTGATGGATCTGGTGTGCTTGCATTTACACCAAATTGATGTTATTATTGGAATGAAATGGCTAGAGTTCAATTTTGTGCATACCAATTGTTATGCGAAGACTGTAGAGTTTCCTGAACTTGGTGATCATGGTGAATTGATTTTCTTAACGGCTAGGCAAGTAGATGAATTGTTAGAAGACGAATCTTAGATGTTTGAATGTTTGCATCGTTGTGAGTCGAAGGGAAGACTTCGAGTATTGATTTACTGGTTGTCCAAGAGTTTCCAGATGTGTTTCCGAAAGACATAAGTGATTTGCCTCCAGAACGTGAAGTTGAGTTTACAATGGATTTATTACCTGGTACTAGTCCTGTGTTTATGGATCCGTATCGGATGTCTTCTGTGGAATTGAGTGAGTTGAAGAAGAAACTGGAAGAATTGTTAGAAAATAAGTTTGTTCAACCTAATGTTTCTCTGTGGGGTGCTCCTGTGTTGTTGGTCAAGAAGAAAGATGGTAGCATGAGGTTGTGTGTTGATTATTGACAGTTGAACAAGGTTACTATCAAGAACAAGTATCCACTTCTGAGAATCGACGATTTCATGGATCAGTTGGTGGGAGCTTGTGTATTCAACAAGATTGATTTAAGGTTTGGTTACCATCAGATTCGTGTGAAGTCTGATGATATTCCGAAGACATCTTTCAAAATAAGATATGGTCATTATGAGTACACGGTGATGTTGTTCGGTATATTCAATGCACCCGCTGTGTTCATGGAGTACTTGAATATAATATTCCATGAGTACTTAGATACATTTGTGGTAGTTTTTATTGATGATATTCTGATTTATTCCAAGACAGAAGAGGAACTTGCAGGGCATTTGAGGATTGTATTGCAAGTGTTGCGAGAGAAGAAGTTGTATGCAAAGCTGTCAAAGTGTGAGTTCTGGTTGCAAGAAGTGAGTTTCCTTGGACATGTAATTTCTAGTAGGGGAATTTTTGTAGATCCATCGAAGATTGATACAGTGTTACAGTAGGAGACTTCTAAATTTGCTACTGAGATTATAAGTGTTCTGAATGTAGCAAGTTATTACAGGAAATTTATTGAAGGCTTTTCGAAGTTGGGTGCTACCTTTGACACAGTTAACTCGAAAGAGTCAAGCTTGTGTGTGGGATGTTGCATGTGAAAATATTTTTGTTGACTTGAAGACGAAATTGACAACTACTCTAGTGTTGATTTTTCCTAATCTGAATGAGTCATTCGTAGAGTATTGTGATGCGTCGAAGATGGGACTTGGAGGAGTTTTGATGCATAATGATCGAGTGGTTGCTTATGCTTCTAGGCAATTGAGAGTTCATGAAAGGAATTATCCTACGCATGACTTAGAATTGGCAGTCGTGGTATTTGTGTTAAAGATTTGGTGGCATTATTTCTTTGGTTCAAAATTTGAAGTGTTCAGTGATCACAAGAGTTTGAAATAGTTGTTTGATCAGAAGGAACTGAATATGAGGCAGAGAAGTTGGTTGGAATTGTTGAAATATTTTGATTTTGATTCGAATTACCATCCGGGTAAGGCGGATGTGGTTGCAGATGCTTTGAGTAGGAAGACATTGCATATGTAGATTTTTATGGTGAAATAAATCGAAATGATTGAACAGTTCAGAGACATGAGTTTGTTGTGTGAGGCTACTTCTGAGAGTGTGAAGTTGGGAATGCTGAAGTTGACCAGTGAAATTGTGGAAAGGATCCGAGAAGGACAACAATATGATTTGAAGTTGGTTGATCAATTGACTTTGATTAACGGAGGTGAATTTAGAATTGATGAGAATGATGTGATAAGATTCCGAGATAGAGTGTGTATTCCTGATGTTCCAGAAATCAAGAAGAGTATCTTAGAAAAAGGACATCGAAGTAGATTAAGTATCCATCCTGGTGCTACGAAGATGTACCATGATTTGCAGAAATTATTTTGGTGGCCAGGTATGAAGAAGGGCGTTGCAAAATTTATGCATGCATGTTTGACTTGCCGAAAGTCGAAGATTGAACATCAGAAATTGTTAGGTATGATACAGTCGTTGAATTTTCTAAAATGGAAGTGGGATAGCATTTTCATGGATTTTTTGATGGGTTTGCCGAAGACTGCTAAAGGAAATGATTCAATTTGGGTGATTATGGATAGATTGACTAAGTCGGCCCATTTCTTAACAATGAAGATTAATCATTCTATGCAGAAGCTAGTTGAGATGTATATTGAAGAGATTGTGAAGTTGCATTGGATACTGTCGAGTATCGTATCAGATAGAGATTTGCGGTTTACGCTGAGGTTTTGGAATAGTTTACAAGATGCTTTGGGTACTAAGTTGAGGATGAGCTATGCTTATCATCCACAGACAGTTGGTCAGACAAAAAGGACTATACAATCTTTAAAGGATTTACTAAGAGCTTGTGTGTTTGATCAAAGAGGATATTGTGATAGTCATTTTCCGTTGATTAAGTTTACCTACAATAATAGTTATCATGTTAGTATTGGAATGGCACCGTATGAAGCGTTGTATGGTAGACAATGTCGGACTCCATTGTGTTGGTATGAATCAAGCGAGAGTGTAGTACTTGGACCTGAGATTGTGCAGGAAATGACTGAGAAGATTAAGATGATACAAGAAAGAATGAAGGTTTCTCATAGTCAACAGAAAAGTTAGCATGATAAGAGGAGGAAAGCTCTTGAGTTCCAAGAGGGAGACCATGTGTTCTTGAGAGTTACTCCTGTGACCGGTGTCGGTGGAGCTTTGAAGTCTAGAAAGCTCACTACGTGTTTTGTTGGTCTGTATCATATTTTACAAAGGATCAGAGTGGTAGCATATTAGATTGCATTACCACCATCGCTTGCGAATTTACATGATGTGTTCCATGTGTCGCAATTAAGGAAGTATGTGTGTGATCCATCGCATGTGATTCAGATGGATGACGTGCAAGTAAGAGATAATTTGGCCGTTAAGGCATTACCATTGCGGATAGATGGTTGAGAAATGAAGCAGTTACAAGGAAAAGAGATTGCCTTGGTAAAGGTATTGTGGGGTGGACCAGCAGGTGAAAGTTGGACTTGGGAGCGTGAAGATCAGATGAAGGAGTCGTATCCAACTCTATTTATTTCAGGTAACATTTTCGAGGACAAAAATTCCTAAAGTGGGGTAGTTGTGACACCCCAATTTCATAATTTAATTATTTATTTAAGGCTTAATACCCTTTTTGGTCTTGTAACTATAGGTCAGGGTCTAATTTGGTCCTCTTTCTTTTAAAAGTTCCAAATTGGTCCCATACGTTTTTAAATGGTTCCACATTTGTCCATTCAGTTAGAAAAGTTAAATTTTGGGTTAAAATGTTGATTACGTGTAAGTGTTTTGTTGATGTGTGATGAAGTGAATGGTGATTTGGCATGGTGTTGACTATTGACCTTCCCTTTAGTTGTATGACCCAACAATCCTCATATTTTCAAGACACGAAGAACGCATTCTGTGTGCCCTAGCAGAGAAGACGAAGATGAAGACCAAAGAAGACGAAGATTGAGAAGCTGCATTTGTTCAAGACGAAGACGGACACTTATCAACGAGGTTAGTTTAATAAATTCCTTTCTGATTCTAGGGTTTATGTATTTGTATGTTTAGGGATTTTAGCCTGAGAAATATGTAATTTATATTCTAGGGTTTTTTCCCTCTTTCGAAATCTAGGGTTGATGTATGTCGTTTTTTAAATTTGACATTGTAGGTGATTTTGTTTGAAATGGAAGAAATAATATCTCTTAACATTCACCATAGTGGTGAACTTCTGGATTATGATAAGAGTAATTATGTTGGATGAAAATGCAATGAGTTAAGAGGGTAGATGTTGATATGTGGTCATATTTTGAGTTGATTGGTGTTTTAAAAGAGCTAGGGTATGCTCAGGTAGAGAATATATACTATAAGGATCCTACCTTTGGTATTTATTTGCTTAAAGATGATAAGGGAGCCTTAGAAATAGATGACTTATGTAGGGTTCACCTTAAAGTAGACATTTATATTGAACACCCTTTGTCCCAACCTGAGTATGTTGATGTTCCATTAGATGAACAAACTTCAAACATGGAGGTGAAAGGTGAGACTAGAGATAGATGGACATGGTTTTTGAGCCTACTGATTGATGATTTAGGGGGAAGAGAAGAATGTAGGACTTATACATTCATCTCTGATCAACAAAAGGTACCACTATAATTGTCTCAAGTTTTGTTTATTATTTTGTATATTATTATGATATTTGGCTATTTATTATTCTGATATGTATGTATCTTATTGCAGAGTTTGCTTCCTGCTATGGATGAATTATTACCAGGTGTTGAGCAAAGGTTTTGTGTGAGGCACTTATACAACAATTTCAGAGGCACTCAATAGTGTGATTGTTGAAGTAAGGGCAAAACCATTGGTAACAATGTTAGAAGAAATAAGGGGTTATATAATGGAAAGATGGGTAGCCAATAGATTGAGGTTCTCTACTTTGGGTGATGGGGATGTGTTACCAAATATCAAGAAGAAGTTGGAGAAAACCAGTAGCTACACTAATTCATGGATAGTAAGGTAACATTTATTCATTTTGTTTAGATAGTTAACATTTATTCATTTTGTTTAGAAGTTGGAGAAAACTAGTAGTATAACCAGTCGTATAACACTTATTCATTCTATTTATATAGGATGTCAGCAGAGTACATTTTTTAGGTGAAGCATATTGAGACCTAGGGTGATATCTTTGTGGTCAACTTGAAGGACCATGATTGTTCTTGCAGGAAATGAAAACTGACAGGTCTTCCATGTGTCCATGGAATTGCTTCAATGAAGGCTAGAGGTCTTTGTGTTGATGATTTTGTTCCTGATTATTACAAGAAGGCTAGGTATCTTCAGGTTTATAAACCAATCAGTTATCCACTTAATGGTGCCAATTTATGGGTTATGACTGAGTATCCTGATGTCCAGCCACCCAAATACAAGAAGATGCCTGGAAGGCCCAAGCAAATGAGGAATCGTGAATAGGGTGAGATTGATGGATCAGACAGAAAAATTAGGAAAACTGGTATGGTTGTGAGGTGTGACAGGTGTAGAAAAACTGGACATAACAAATCCACATGTAAGCAAACACCACAAACTACTCAAACATTTGTTTCAGGCCAGTCAACAACTCATTCAACTCAGACTTCTCAGAAAACTCAGGCAACTATACCATCTCAGGCAGCTACAACAACTCATGCAACTACACCAACTCACAAGACTGCACCACATGCTAGGTACAAACTTCCATTTAGAAAGCCAACACAGATTACAAGAGGTCCACTACAAGGCTTAGTGCATCACAGAATGCAGTTGGTCCAACAATTAGGAGGACAACTCCTACTAAAAGGAACATCCCAAAAACAACCACTTAGATATTGTGTCTTAGGATGTGTGTACTGATGTATTTTGTGCAATGTTGTTTTGGTATTTTGCTATATAATGTGCAAGACCTGCTATGTAATGTTTTGGTATTTTTGTAATTTGGTCATTCTGTTATGTAATGCTTAACCTGCTATGTGCAAGACTTAATGTTATGTAATATGCAAAACCTGCTATACAATGCAGTTTGTAAAATCTGTTTATTTCATAGTTGTAAAATTCTGCTATTTTGTAAAAATCTGCTATGTTAAACTTATGCATGTGTTGTTTCATAAGTTTGCAACTCTTGATGAAACAATACATTTTCAACATATGTTGCAATGATTCACATATAACAATACAATGCACCACTTCATGAAGTGTTGTGCATTTTTGAATTTGAAATTCAAACTTTCAGTATCCCGACACGAATTTAGCCACAATTTCCATCGGTGGATGTTTAGTGCAAAAACTAACCAAAAATATTTTTAGAGAGATTTAAAGGCAACTTCCATTGGTGGATATTTAGTGTAAAAACTGACCAAAGTATTTTCAGACAGATTTAAAAGGCAACTTCCACTAGTGGATATTTAGTGTAAAAACTGACCAAAATATTTTCAGACAGATTTAAAAGGCAACTTCGGTGGATATTTAGTGTAAAAACTGACCAAAATATTTTCAGACAGATTTAAAAGGCAACTTTCACTGGTGGATATTTAGTGTGAAAACTGACCAAAATATTTTCAGACAGACTTAAAAGGAAACTTCCATTGGTGGATATATAGTGTAAAAACTACCAAAATTCCTACAGAAAGATTTGAAAACAATTTCTACTTTTGTCTATGGGGAAATTTTATCCTCTTTAACTTTGTCATATTTGAACACAACCATGACATTGATTGTCCATGATTTCCATCACATGTTATGTTCAACTTATTTACAAAAGAAATTATGGCAACAAATTATTAATATATCAAGCCAATAACAATAAAACATAATAGTCCTAAACCAATCCTTTTTCATTCAAAAGAAACTTGTTAGAACATAGATGACAGTCACAAACTTGCTACAATTAAACCAAAGAAGTTTTCAACTCTATTACAACACATAATATTCAGAACATCCTAACTACTAAAAAAACCAACAGTGAGTAACACAAACACTTCCATATAAGCTTCCATTTATTAGTGTTCTTCAAGCATTCATCTTGTTGCAAATTCTCCACCTTCAAAACTTCCACCATTTCTTTTGCCTCGCACAATTTATTTTTGATTTCAACCAACTCTTTTTATTGCATATCAATTTTCCATTGAATATTCCTTATGCTTTCTTCATTCTCACCATTAGCAACATCATAGAACCATTCAAAGAATCCACACCTCGAATTTGTGCTTCCATGTACAACAATGCTTTTCAAGTCATAATATTGAAGAGAAGAATGTCGATCAGGTGCTAAAGAAAGAACATTACCTTAAATGTTGACAACCCCAAAAAAGCTTTCCGTAGTTGTTGGGTGTTCATGCTTTTCGAAGAACAACTACTTCTCCACAACCATACATAATCTTCCCAAAACTTATGTACACTTGTGGATCAAAACCAGTTCTTGACGAAGAAGATGAACCACGTGAGACACTCATACTTATGGAAGATTGTAGTTTCAATTAGAAGAAGAGGAATTTGTGCCCTAGCTTTTGGTAATGAAGAAGAAGATGCAATGGCGTGACCTAATTTTATTAGAAAACACAGCACAATGTAAAAGGAGGATGATTGTACATTAACAATGCCAACTCAGAATACAACTCAGCAATTTTAACATCGTTAGTTGTAATTTGACGGTTTGGACCAACATGGAACCATTTAAAAACGTATGGGACCAATTTGGAACTTTTAAAAGAAAGAGGACCAAATTGGACCCTGGCCTATAGTTAGAGGACTAAAAAGGGTATTAAGCCTTTATTTAATTATTTATGAACATGTGGTATTTTGTGGTGTTCTGGTGAATTATTTTATTGAAATAGTGATATTAGAATAATTGATTATTATTTAAATTTTATTTTTAAAAATAAAATAAGAGAAGTTAGAGGTCTTGGGGGTAATGTTATCTTTTAAGAAGGTTATGAAAAGGGAAATAGAGAGAGTTTTCTCATAACTCGTGTTTTTGGTGAAGATTGAAAGAACGATCTGAAGAACCAGGAGGCTGAGGTTGGGAATTCTTCAAGAAGTGATCGAAAAGCGCATTTGACTAAGGTATGGGGAGTAATTCTTATTCAATATCTATAATGTATAGGTAGTCTTATGAGAAAGGGGATTTTTTAGGGAAACCTTAAGGTTACGAGGATTGTAGGTAGATTTTTGATGAATTGTTGTTAGATGTTGTAGTTGATGAATATATGACAATCATAGAGTATAAGAATGAATTATGTTGTTTTATGTTGTTTAAAGGTGTTTTTGATGAGTTTGGTCGTAGCTGAGATGTGTGGAAAATCGCAGGGTTTTCTGCCAAAATTCTCTGTCTCACTTAGCGAGCAGGAGCTTGCTTAGCAAGCGAATGAAACTTTGAGGATCCCACAACCCGAGAGTAGCTCACTTAGCGAGCTCGATGCCCGCTTAGCGAGACCTGTAATCTTTTGAAAAATGTTTTCATGTTCCAAATGACTTGTAATGACTTGTTTTGTTGCCTTATATTACTATGATATTACTGTGAATTCTTATGATAAAATGATGTTTAAATGATTATATTGTATTATGATGATATGTAGTATTTATGACATGACTAGGAAAAGTAGTAAATGTATGAATGATGAATAATGATGAATGTTGATGCAAGTGTTGATTATGATGATTATGTTGATGTTATTGCATCGTTGCATTCATGGCATAATTATGTTGAGGGCTTCAGTCCGTTGGTAGCTTAAATCCCATCGTGTGGATTGGAGTGATATGTTGTTTATGTTTTGCTCCCTTGTGGAGGGTTGATGGCCTAGTGTCCATCCATGATGATGATTCGGTACCACATGCATATTATGAGGATTGCATTTCTTTCTTGGTGGCATAGCATGATTACATTTGTTTTATGATGATGTGATTGATTTTTTTGTATATGGGTGGGACTTGATGTAATTGATGTATTGTTGCATGATGTCTTATAATTTTGTCTTTACATTATTTATATTGAATGTGAATTTACTCACCCTGCCTGCCTTTTGTAATGGAATATTATGTCATCATGCAGATACTCAAGAATAGCTTGGTGCTTGGACATAGCATGGAGTATGTTTATTTTTTTCGTTTATAGAGTCTAGGAGGTGTCCTGCTCTGTGTCGTGTAACATCAGAATGTTTGGATGTTTTGTTGTTTTAACCTGGATATAATGATGTTTTAGAATTAACAATTGGATTTTTTTACTATGTTGATTTAAGTTGTTAAATGATGATCAGCTGCGTAACAATAATGTTGGTTTAATTATGATGCATGTTGTAACGCGCGTTATGGGACATGACACATGAATGAGTTAATTTGATGTTTTATGATGAAATATGATGCCCTTTTAGGTTGAGAACTCTAATTTCATGAATAATTTCGTATTATTATGTTGTGGGGTAGAACGGGTGTTACAAGCATATGTTCTGGGCAAAACGCATAACAACAACAACTCTTGATCTTCATCATCGATCTTCACATCAATATTTTCAAGATAAAAAATCAGCTTGTTGAACATATTCAACTACTCAGCCAACACTTTGTGTTCACTCATCTTGAATGAATATAAAGCTTCCTTCAGGTAGAGTCGATTCACCAACGATTTGGTCATGTACAAACCTTCAAGTTTCAACCATAACCCTGACGTCGTCGTCTCCTTTGGTACCTATTGAATAACCTTATCACCAAGGCTCAACAATATTACGTTGTGTGCTTTCTCAATCATGGTCCTCTTTTCAGTTGTCGTTAACGCGACATTCATGGTTGCCTCTCCCTTCTACACTTCTAAGCAACCCTGCTGAACAAGCAGGGATTTCATCTTTAAGCGCCACAGACCGAATTCGTTGACACCGGTGAACTTTTCATTCTCATACGTTGATGAAGGCATCTTCTCCATGCTCATCGCACCAATTTATTGTGAATCAGATACCTTTTAAACAAAGTATAATAGGTTTATTTATGATCAAGAAACCCACAAGGGTTAGGGTTTAAGGTAACCAAGTATAACAACAAGGATTAGCTATAAACCGATATTCTTTCCTTTCTCTTGAAACAAGATTACAAGTATACAAGAATAACAAATTACATCTCTCACTTTTGAATTAGGGTTTTATCTTCCTATTTTCCCTTATTGCAAAGATGAGAGTCTAGTATGTTATTTATAAGAAAACCAACATACTAACATAATGGACTTTTTAACAGTTATCCATTACAATCTAACATAGGATACAAGCTAACTTAAACAATTGGATCCATAACACAAGACCCAATTTAACAACAACATGTGAGTAGACTTCGACAACATGTTAAACTTAGAATTTATTCCAATATCTCACAACGTTGTTTTAGATTACTAAGAATATATTCAAACCATATAGGCAATCCACCTATCTTAGAATCAATTGCATAAAAAACTCATGTTTATATGTTCACTGATATTTTTGGTAAACAATCGCTTAGTTTTAGGTTAATTATATGAAGAGATAAACTAGTAAATCCTAAGTCAAGTTTGTGCTAATTTTACAAGCAGAGAAAGTATACATTCAATGTTGTCAGATTGTTTGCAATTAATGTTGGGTAATTCGGTAAAATAACTATGTTATAAAAAGTAAAGTAACTAACTAGTTTTGACACAGTCAAAATTAGTCTTTTAAATGTTAAAGATAATAAGTACAAAAACAATTTTAAATAGAAAAATAATTTATTTGCATAAATGTAAAAGTGGTAGGCAAATATATTTTCTTCAGAAAACTTGTTTCTCTCTTATGTGTGGGTACTTTGAGTGTATATTGAAGTTTACAATGTTTCTCTCTTATGTTGGGTGATTCAAGTTAATTAATAGCTTGATATCTGATTCTCACTACGACAATTATAATATAGGAGGCAGTGAAGAAATATGGGATCTGATATATCCAATATCCAGTAATATAGTATTTGTATTAGGGATTGTGGATAGCATTATTGTTAGTAATTTGTATTTTTTATTTTATTATGGGTTCATAGTTGATTAATTTATACATGGAATTTTCATGTTATTAGATCAATGTATAGTTTAATTGATAAAAAAATATTATGATAGTGTAGTTATAATACATGGTCTATCACATGAGCTTACTTCTAAAAAAAGTCAAAATTTACTACCTAAAGGATGATTACAGAAGTGTACGTATTTTTTTATGGAGATGCATCTTTGGACTAAACTATGGAAAAATCAGGGTGTGACTCGATTACGAATGGATGAATTGTATATGGAGTTATTCTAGAGACGCATATCTAGATTGAATAATGGCAAAAAAATGAGTGTGTTGCTCAGTTACGCATTAATTTGGTGTAAATAGGTGGATATAGAGATGTACTCCCATAATTGGAGGGCATTTTCATATTTCCATAAAGTGCTTCTCCACTGTTAAGAATGAGAGTAGCAATCCCCTTTGAATATTATTGTTAATGTTTTGTGTTTGAAGAGTGTAACTTAAAAAATAAAAGATTGTTACTGGCAAGATATTTTCACCTGCCACCCAACACTTAAAACTGACACCCCCGAAATATTGTGATTTTACCGTATTAACATTGCCAAATAAAACTCAGTTCACTATTTATTTGTAATATTTTGAATATATCAAAAAGAGTCGTGCCTTGCTAGATTTTTTGAGCATTATACCGAATTTTTCCAAGTATGCAATTTTATCAACAATTACAATTTTATAGCGAATATTTTGGAAAAAAACATGCATTTTTGGGGTCTCCAGATCGGAGGCTTTAAATCAGGTACAATTGGAAATAAATGCGACTAGAAATGAAAATGGTGGCAGGATTAACTTCTACCAGAGTGATCCAAACTTGACTATAGACTCGATCAATAGTGTGATAAATCTTCGATGTGAAAGGATTATCACTTACAAGACTGGAAAATATATGGCTTAAGTTTGCAACTAAGCTTGGATGAAGAGAAATGAATAGGGAAATAATATATTTATAGCCAAAGCAAGAATCATGGAAAGACAATAGTGCCCCCAAGCATTTAACAAAGGTGGCACCCGCCGCCCTTTCCATGGCGCCCACCATGCGAGTTAGTGATGATCATGGGTGTTTTTCTCTAACCGTTTTTTACCAGAATCGATTTTGTGAAGGTGGCACCCTCCATGTTCTTCCTGGCGCCCGCCATGAGTGTTAGGTCCATTTCTCATTTTGTTTCTCTCTGTTTTAGCTTTCCAATGCTTTGAACGGTGCATCATTCTTATTTACGAATCAAAAGTTATGGTCAAAATCGTCGGACAACGTCTTGTGTGCAAATTGCTCCATTTCTCTCGTTTTTCATCCGAATTGCTTCGTTTCTTCGCATGTGACACTTAAATGGCTAAATACCTGAAAACAAACAAAATAACAACATAATAGTGCAAATTCAAATCAAAACAACTAGAAAACATGCATTAATCAAGTCAAATAAACGGTGTATTTTCACGTCATCAAGTAAATGATGTTTATATACTCTATTCACATGAATCAGAAAGGCAAAGAATTTCATTATCTTACATGGTATTAACCCTAACTTATACCTTTCTCTAAAATAAAAACTTTTCTTTATGTCATCGCCACATTTCTCTAGGACTGCCAAAACAGTTGTCATTCCATCTTGCTAGCGTTGTCACACAAACCTTTGTGTCGTCCTCCCATCGTTGATGTTGCACCAACCTCCCAGCAATTCCTCTCCCGTGCCTCAACAACCATTGCACAATCTCTCTCTCTCTCTCTATCTATCTATCTCTCTTTCTCCCTCTCTCTTTCTCCCTCTCTCTTTCTCCGAGATCCATCCATCGTCCTGCTTCCTTAATTTGTGTCTCTTTTTCCCATATGTGATGTCTGAGTCCGATCATAGTGATAATGTCATAAACAACAAAACCAACTATCCTAGAAGTCGTGATACCAACATGGAGACAACCTCTTCTCCCTCATAGTCGTGATACCATTCATTTCTAGTCGCGTTTATTTCCAGTTGCGAATGTTGGTACTCTCCAGTTGATAGTCCGACCTCTCTCAAGGATGCTAAAGTTGTGGTTGAAGATGGTGGTTGTACTATTTGGGGTCAACTTCCTGACATTCCTTACAAGTTTGGTTTGGTTTTTACTGCAGAATCTCAGAAGGTTGTTCGTCGTGATCGTGTTGTTTGTATCACTAATCAAGGAATCATAAAGGACCAAGTCAATGCTGTGGGAGATTATGATAAAGATTACAACCTGGATAATTGGATCTTTCCTACCATTGGTGATGGGCTCAAAAACTGGAAGGCTGAATACGTTATTCATATCTCCTTTAGTCAGGAGTAAATGTTATTTTGTTTTTCTAATCTTAATTTTGTAATTTTGAACAATTAAATACTTTTGAGCCTTGTGCCTTGTCCGGGGCATAATGGCGTGCTTGTTAGGGTTGTCATTTCATTTGCATATTTTCATTCAATAAAATCAATGGACGTTTCTTGCTTTCACAAATATTGCACTCTTTGTCTTTCTTTATTTTTTCCTTTATCAAAAGTTATGTGTTCTTACACACACCCACGTCACTAAAATGCAGATCCTCATCCACTCTGGATCCTGTTGATAACACTTCTGCTATTGCCAATTATAACTTCGAGAATCCGATCTATCAATTCGAGGATGGAAAGGAGGAAGATTGTGAAGTACCTGTAGAGTTGGCAGATTGCTACAACAAGAAGAGAAATCTATACAGCCACATGAGGAGCCAATTGAAAGAGTTCTCTATCACTCTCAAGAAAGAGTTTTCTAACACTCCGATGGATGATTTTTCCAATGTATATGCTTATTTTCAGTGTCTTAAGATGAAGAATGTTGGCTCTCCTATTAACAACCATCGTCTGGTTCTTCAACTTATACCTGGTCTTTCAGAAGCCTACTATAGTGTTGCTACCTTGATCCACTAGAGTAATCATCTTCTTGACTTCTATCAAGCCCACTCCATGCTCACTTTGGAAGAAGCTAGTATGGTAAAATGACTAGCATTGATTCTCTTTCTTCCATGGACACCACTCGACAATGACTTTTAGAAGGCACCTTTCAGCGCGGCAACCGCCGCCCGAGCAATTTTTATCGCTCTCATGGAAACCAGGCCTGAGGTGGGCAATGTGGTAACTTTCATGGTCCTCAACTTGGATCTCCCAGCGCCCTTCCACCATGGTCATATCCTCCTTAGCAACGGTAACAATATCAGTACTCATCCTAACAACCATGAGGTTGGACTCCACCATCATAGGCTATGCCTCTGCACCCGTATCCCAACTCTCAATGGGCACGCCCCATCAGTACTCCAAAGTAGCCAAGTATACTAGGACAACATCCTCAGGCATATGCATCTGCTACACCATCTTAGACACTGACAAATATTAAGGCCACTATGCACACCATGTCTTTCAATACTCAGCAAAATCAATGGTAAATAGATACTGGCGCAACATCTCACACGACAATATCACAAGATAGTCTCTCTTCATATTATCCTTTAATTAATTTAAATCATAAAGTTATTGTTGGAAGTGGCCACAAAATTCCAATTCATGGCACCGGACACATACACAAATTGCCACCTATCAACAAACCCATCCCTTAAACCATGTCCTGCAAGCCCCGAAAATTATTAAAAATTTAATTTATGAGAGACAACTCACCTCTGACAGCAATGTATCTATCTCCTTGACCCTTTTGGTTTTATTGTATCTAATTTTCAGATGAGAATCCCTCTCGTGAGATGTGATAGTCATGGCGTTCTACATCCTATGACCCCATCTCTTCTATTTTGTCGGTCTTCCGTCCAATCTCTGGCACAATCGTCTTCGTCACTTTGGCGGGTATGTTTTAAATTCTCTTTGCAGTAGTAAGTTCATATGTTATGTACCTATTAATTCTTATACTATTTGAAACTCTTGTGTTTTAGGCAACCAAATTAAATTTCCATTTTGATATTTTACATAATGGTTTATGGACGTCCCAAATTTTAAGTTCCGATGGTCATAAATATTATGTACTATTTTTGGATGATTTTACAAATTTCTTATGGGCCATTTCTTTTAGCATAAAATCTAAAGTATTTGAAACGTTCAAGTCACTAACAAAACTTTTTGAAACACAATTTTCGCAAACTATAAAATCTTTCGATGTGACAATGGCAGTGAATATAGTAATGAGCTATTTCAAAAATATTGTATTGATCATAGCCTTATTTTTCAACTCTCCTTCCCTCACATATCCTCACTAAAAGGGAAAGCGAAATGCAAAATAAGAACCATTAATAATATAATACACACTATGCTAGCTCATTCTTATGTTGCCACATCATTTTGGAATCATGCCATTCAAATGACAACCTATATTTTAAACATTATTCCTTATAAAACACTTCAAAATTAGTCACCAACACAACTATTATATCACTGAAATCCCACTTACACATATCTATGAGTTTTTGGTTGTCTATATTATCCTTTATTCTCGTCCTCTAACATTCATAAGTTACAACCTCACTATACTTTGTGTATATTCTTGGGTTATCTACTTAATCATAGAAAGTGTTATGATTTGTTAAACAGAAAAGTAATAATTCTAAGGCATGTTATCTTTTATGAAACCCAATTTACCTTCACCAAGATACATTATCCTTCCTTTCACTCTTATAATTTCCTAAATGATGACTTACACCCTTACCTGGTATATCAGTGGCAAAATCAATCACCACCTATTGCATATACCCAACCAACACCAACAACCACAACTACCCAACCACCTCACCTAGACACGAATAATGAATATCTTTTAACTCTGATCAACTCACACGCTACAACCTCCTTTCCATCACCATAACCAACCTAACCATATCCACTTCCACATACATAAACCATTACCGCTCATAGCATGAAAGGAATTTTAAACCTTATAAAATATTTACCCAATCAATTTGTCAACCAGACCAAACCATCTCTCTCATACCTAAAAACTCCAAACTAGCCTTATTCGACCCAAATTGGAAATCTGCAATGTAATATGAAAGTGATACTTTGATTAGAAATAAGATGTGGGATTTAGTTCCTCGTCCTTGTGATGCTAATATTATTTGATCTAAGTGGATTTTTAGGCATAAGAAAAATTATGATGGCTCATTTGAGTTATAAGGCTCGTCTTGTATGTGATGGAAGGTCACAGGTTGCAAGTGTGGATTATGATGAAACTTTTAATCCCTTAATGAGTCTAGCTACCCTTTGTATATATTCGCCATTTCTCTATCAAAATCCTGGCCCATTCATCAACTGGATGTACAAAATTCATTTTTACATGGTGATCTCCATGAGACTATTTACATGCATGCACATTTGGCTATTGTGTCTTTCCAGGTGACAACTTTATCTCTTGGTTATTCAAAAGGCAACACATTATCTCTTGTTCTAGTGTTAAAACCAAATATAAAGGTGTTTCTAATGTTGTGTCTAAGTCATTTTGGATTTTTAGTCTTCTTATGGAGCTCCATTTTCCTATTTCTCAAGTTACTTTAGTGTATTGTGACAATGTTACTGCCATTTATCACTCTGGTAATCATGTGCAATATCAACGTACCAAGCATATTGAAAGGGACATTCATTTTATTTAGGAAAGAGTAGCTTATAGTCAAACACATGTTCTTCATGTTCCCCCCGACATAAGATTGCATACATTTTCACCAAAGGGCCTCCTCACATTCTCTTTGATGATTTTCGGACTAGTTTAAGCATATGTTAACCCCCCGCTTTGACTGTAGAGGTGTGATAGAATAAAATATCATTATTATAATTAATCATAATTAGTTTACTGTAATTAGAATATTTTGTTCATATAATTATATTGTATCATAATTAGAAAGTTAACAAAATTATGGATATATATTCTACTCAGATGAATGAGAAAGGCAAGCAATTCCATTATCTTACTATGATATAGCTGTAGGGAGGAATCGTACAGGGACAAATAACATCGAAGATTCACATAACTGGGCGAGGAGAATAGCCACAATTGGTTCTCACAGGAGGCAAATGGCTGACTAAGCTCGTCTTCCCCATAATATTCGATGTTAAAAAGGTATAGGTGATAGATGGGCCATAGATCTTACTGATGAGCCTAATGATACAGTTGGTGATAGTGTCCTGGCTATAATTGAGAGTTTGTATGGTTAGGTTGTGGAGGGCCAGGTTGTGGAGGGTCAGGATGTGAAGGATTAAGATGTTGAGGTGGAGGTGGAGAGTCATGATGACGGACAAATGGTGACTGAGATTGAGATGATCCATCATATTAAGATGAAGGTGAATCCTATGGAGGATACTGCTTTGACAGATAGTTAGGAATTTGTGTATTATTTATATATTACTTGTACATTTTTGCATTATTTGTATTAATACTCAGACATTTTTATCATACAATTTATTAGATAACATTGTGTCACTTTCATTATTGTGGGATTAACATAACTGTTCCGGACTGGGCCTCAAAACTGTATTAGACTACGGCCCAACAGGTCAAGCAGAGGCCCATATACTCGAGCAGGGACACCTAGCAGACGGCCAGAGACATCTAACAGTCGGGAAAGTTTCTCATATGTCGGGCATGTCCTCAGGACGGGCAAAGAACAAGTCTGCCAGGTCACTTGCCACGTCACCCAACTTCCCCCAATTATCTCCTGAAAGATAGGGGCAGTTGGACCAAGGACCAGACCTCTTAGCTAGGTCTTCACGCTTCTCACGCGTTCCTTGGCAGTTCTTCCTTGGGCCTAGCTGATATAGCCCAAAGAAGAACCTTGGCCCAGCGCTGGGGGCTCACTATAAATACACTTTTGTCTCTAAAGGGTCAGGTATTCTGATTCATCATATAACTTACCTATTTCATTGTACCCATACTCACTTAAGCATCGGAGTGCCTTGCAGGTACATCCCCTCTCTCCCATTCTTTGGCCGTTACACCAAACTGCTGGAAGGACCTCCTGATCAGGTAAGATCAATAACTTAACACATGAGGATTAACCTAACTTAACACAAACGATTACACAACTTAAGCAAACAATAATAAATAAATAAAATTAGACACTACTAGATTATTCTGGATGTTTCAACATCTTGATTATCTTGTTGACAAATCTAGAAATTATCACATCTAACTAAATCAGTCCCTTTGTTAGCCTATGATGATATGTTATCCACATAACCTTCAAATCTTCATCATTCTTCAGCTCAATATGATTTCATTTTACCTTTTCATGTATATCAATCCATGGTGCACAAAACTCAATCCTACTCACCTTTTTATTCTCGGTGTCAGGCAACGTATTATCCAATTCAGATCTTAGAAAACGAGATAGGGGTGTCCTCATGGAACCCAAAATCAACATGAGATTTCACCCTATTGAAGTACACAACTGCCTTAAATGAATAGTGAGGCATTCTAATATGGATTTGTTAACAACACATGATCCCTATTTATACGAGTTTGGATTCATTCTAAATCATACACAATTGTTGGTGCAATCACAACCGTAGAATAATGTCGACAAAATCTCAACCGTTGAAAATTACAATACTAAATTTTTTGAAGCCCTACTAAAAATCCGGTAAATCTTAAAGCTTTTTAAAAAAACAATGATTTTACAATATCAAATTTTTCAAAGTTTTGCAAAAAAAAATCCAATATACAGGTGTTTTTTAAGAAATAGACAACTTCTTACCATCCACCGATTTTTTTTTAAAAAGCTATACAAATGCGATTTTTTACCTAATTACCCCTCTTTTTTAAATAAAATCCCCAAATAACCCACTTTCCAAATTAAATTCCAAACTACCCCACTTTTTCAATATTTTCAAAGGGGTATCCAAATGAATTGGCGATCGTGTACAAGTTTATAGAGGTGTCGCCAATTGGATTGGAGACACCATATGTAGTCTCCAATCCAATTGGTGACTGTGTACAAAATTAAGAAGTGCCTCCAATTCATATGTAAGTGAAATTTTGCTATAAATAGAGGTTGTGAGATCAATTATTCTCACATATCTTCCCATATACAAGTAATACTGATATCATGTATCAACACCGCTACGGGAAAGTGATATTTTCAAGAGAGAAACCTCTTATCGATATGCTCTTCTAGAATATCCAAAGTTTCAATCAACTGCAGAGGGAGTTGAATCGGTGGTTAGAGGGAGAAATTGTTGAAGGTGAAAAAATTTGCAGTATTGAGAGACTTGATATTTTGCGTGGGTGGGTGTGAGTTAAGACTGATGTGGAAGCAAGGAAAATGATGTTTGGGCCTAATGAAATCATGTTTATTGTTGTAATCAGTTAGAAATATTGTGTTTATCTGTTGTATGTGTTATTTAGATTAAGTTTATTTAAGTCAATGTGATGTTTTTTGTTAACATTGTTGTAACAAAAAGTTCTTAATATATTAAATTTTAAGGTTACAACAACGTCTTAATTATGATGCAGAGGTGGATCCAAGATTTGGACATTTTTTCTTGTTGTGTCCGGGATGACGACATATACTACACAATCTTATCATTTTATCAACCGTATCCATTTTTGTTCTTATACACATGTTTCTTGGACGACCTTTTTTCTTTCTTTGTATCTCATTGTTATGCCAAACTATGTCCCTTTGGTATGGAGGCCAGTATTCCTCCATTTGTACCACTGCAAAACTTTGGTTGTAGACATGCATCATGTTAATGGTCTTGTAAACATCATATAGATAGTTGTATGGGTCTTGATGATCACGCGCGCATGCCACAATTACATGGGAGCAAGGTACACGGGAGGCCTTGCCACAATCACATCAGCATTTGTCTAGTCTGACAACATATTATAAAAATGACCTCCTTTCATTGTAATTTATTGTTTCCTTAACACTAAAAATTTTCCCATGACTATCAAAGTTTATGATTGAATGTGTGTTATCCTTGATAGTTTCCTCTTTCATCACTTCCATTATGCATTCACTATATATTTGACCCGACATTAACATTGCACTCCATCTTTCTCCTCTTGATGCAAATTGTGATGCCAACCTATAATAGGTTGATCTCACCAATGCAGTTATTGGTAGGTTTATAATTCCTTTGAAGACTTCGTTCATGCATTCCACATGGTTTGTTGTCATGCGGCCCCAACGACATACATCGTCAAATGCCTTTGTCCACTTGTGGATTATGTACATTCATTTACAAATGTTTCTATTTTTTAATGTCTCTATTTTTTTCAATTTCTCTATTCTTTCTCACTTACAAATGTTTAACTTTTATATGATATCTTGAGATTTTGATGTCGTGTACATGAATATGTTTCCCCCGACGTTTTAATTGAACCATATATTGAGCTCACCGATTTCAGACATGTAAGCAAAATCATGTCTTACTCAGTTGATGCAATGTTTAAACTAGCTTTGCAAGAGAGGTGGCGTCCAGAGACACACACTTTCTTTTTCCAACAGGTGAATGTACCGTCACTTTAGATGATATGTACATGTTATTTGGGTTGCCTATTGATGGTAAGGCAGTCAATGGACAAACAAACATCGCAAATTCAATTTGTGTCGAACTTTTGGGTGTCGATTTGTTGGATGTCAATTCAAGAGGTCAAGGTATCTTACTTTCACGTCTCAAGGCATATTACCACACGTTAATATTAGATGAAAACTCTACAGAAGAAATGAAAATGATTAAAACTAGGTGTTATCTTATGATTTTATTTGGTTCATTTTTATTTCTCGAAGAAACTGGTTCTTCTATGCTCGTTATGTATTTACCCTTACTAATAAACCTAGAAAATACTAGGGAGTGTAGTTGGGGTTCCGCTTGTTTGTTCTATTTATATAGCTCTTTGTGTAAAAATACAATGAAAGGCACATCTATGTTGTTGTTTTGCTCCAACCATGGGGTTGGTCTAGGTTTCCAACCCTAGCGCTCGTCAATGAAAACAACTTCTCATTCTCGTATGCAGAAAAGTAAGTTAATTGTTTCATATTAGTTAGTTCACTTTAATAGTTCACTTTATTTATTATTCTCTTTAACTAATTTATTTTAACTATTTTTTGTGGCAGATGGTCGGCACGCGGTATGACTTACAATAGATGTCCAAGATATTGTATCATTCAATACCGCAGTTTCTTGGATCACCTTACGCCTGCAGATGTAATGTCACTAAATTAATCAATTTATTTTTAATTCTAACCTATTTTATAATCTAATAATTTTCTCTTATACATTCCATTTGACGTCCATATCTAGGAATGGAACATGAACACAAAGTCAGAGATGAAGACGCATCTGTTTGGACAACATATATGCAGATCATCATATTCACCAATATGGAGATACACCATAATGACTGTGTCAAACTACAGTTTGGAATGCATCAAAACATCCCAGATCCCCCGACTGATCTTGGTAAATGGCATCTACAAAAAGTCAACGACCAATGAAGCCTTAATAATTGGAAAGACTTTGCTAAAACTAAGTGTCGTAAATGGAGGAACCGTCGCCAATATGTCTTACGTGAACTAGTGATGGAAACCCCGTCTATACCAACTAATACTTATATGACTTGGTATAGATCAGTTGCAACTAAGTTTTTGTCCGAAGATAGGTATCTACACGACCCACGCCAGACCACTTACACACAAGAAGCTTCCACGTCTAACCAACAAGAAAATTACCAGCCTTGTTACTCACAACTCCCTACCCAACTCAATTACCGAGCGAAAAACACACAAACCCACTATACAAACATGTCAGACACCCAACCACAATACCAAGAGCGTCCCCATACTATGTCCAACAAAACGACTATTATCTAGACACCTAAAATGCATATAACCTTAGCAAAAACGCCCAAACATCGTACCATAGCCAAAACGCTCAAACATCACACCATATCTGACAACATAAACATCACACCACAACCTCCAAACACAACCATCACAACCACCCTATTGTCGCTCCCCGTACTTTCGTCCTGGTGCAAACACGAACGGTCGGTGATGTTGGAGGTTGAGGTTGAATAGAGTCGCCAACTAGGCATTTTTATCCCAAAGGAAAAGGTAATGCTGCATAAACCTGGAAGGGTATGGATAAGACGGTTGCGAACCAGAGAAACTGAGAAAGGGGGTTAGTTACGACCTGGGAAGGTATTAGCACCCAGATCGTCCTTCGTACTCGACGGGATCCACGCTTACAAGATTGTGTTTAAAAGGGGTAAGTGTATGTGTTATCTGTGTGCAAAAGCTAGGGGAAGAAAGTACGGGTGTCAGTGCAAAAGGTGTGAATTGCTCAGGAACTGAGGCTTAAAAAAGAATGCTGAAAGAGGGGGAAAACACAGAGACTTTTGTTCGATAACTGTTAAGTTATGCCTACGTATCATCTCGTGCAATGAGGAAGTCAGAACATCGTAGTTCGACTCAAAGAGACTGAAAAAAAGATTGACCGTGAACTGCTTACTTGTCTATGCTCAAGTGTATGACTTGTCTGGCTCGAGTGCTAACTGTCTTGCATTAGACAGAAGAAGCAAGTTCTCGTTTATAGAGTGAATGTGATGAGAAAAGAATCCCGGAGGAGACGATTATTGTTTGTTTTTGTGTTTTCAGTTTTTTATTGTTTTTGGTGTTTTGCATAGGATAATGAGCTTAAGCCTAAATCAAGGGTTGTAAACTCATTATATCCTACCTGATTAGGGATAATGAGCCTACTTAAGTGTGAGATAAGCATCTCAACTTAATTACCATGATGATGTAGGATTAAGATCATTAACTTACTTGTGATTATTTAGATGTTTTTGGTTTTTTTGTTTAGTGTTAAGTAATGAGTTTAATCTTTAATCACAAATTAGTGAACTCATTACACCATCCTAATAGAAGGATGATAGATGAGAACAACTTAAGTTGAGGAAGATACCTCAACTTAATCCATGGTTAGAGACTAAATTCATTATATAACAAGCCTTTATTAAATGGATTTTAATTAAAGGATGGGATTAAGAAGTGGATTTTATGGTTTGTAAGACAACTTGAGGGGGACTTGTCCATTAAACACTAGGGTTAGTCCCTCTTAACCATAAGGAAGAGATAGAACCCTAATGTAAGGCCCAAGTTACAAGATAAAGTCTTAGTGATTATTAATGTGTTTTGATTAAGAGATGTAAACCAATTAAAGGTTTAACACTAAGGATTAAAGTTATGCACTCCATCCTAAGATAAGGATGCAGACATAACCCTAATTCAAAGTTCTAAAGCTTTAAGAGTTTAGCCTCTGATTATTGAGATGAGAAGGGAGATTCAAGGAGACTCAAAGGTAAAAGACTAGGGGGACTATACATAACCATAAAAATTATCATACTTGGATATCCTATGGTTTGTGAGGCTTAAGAGAAAAGATCTTCAAGAAGGCCACCATGGAAGAAGCAGATGAAAAGAGAAGAGATGAGAGAATAAGTTACTTACTTCCTGAAGAAGATAAGTAACTTAGGAGAAACTAAAGGAGCAAGAGAAACACAAGTGAAGCAAGTTCACTCCAAAGACAATTAAGAATGCATATGAAGAGATGAGAAGAGGTGGTAGGTGAAGGAAAATCCACCTCCCAGATAACTTACCAAAATTTCCTGAAATGTTAGTATGAATGCATAAGATGCAAAGCACAAAGGAATGAGATGAATAAAAATGCAAAGACCAACACCATAAGTGATTATGCAATGCCAATGTGTTATGAGATGATTCAAAATCATACAAGATGCATATGAATGATCATACAAGGATGAGATGCAATGGAAGCATGAAAACACATGGATGTTCATGAAATGTAATGGATGAAAAACATACCAAAATGATGCAACAATGATCAAGCAATGTTTCAAACATGTCCTAATATGTCTAAAATGACATACAAAGAATGGAATGGCATGGCAAGTTCATAAGTTCATGATATGCAAAGAAGAATGCAAATGAAGATGCAAAATTAGGGTTTTAAGGCAACATAAAATGCATATGACCAAAACAGAAGCATACATCATGGTAAAAAATTGAAATTGAACTCAAACAAACCCTAATCCCATATAAGATCACACCCCAAAGGATAAAGTCAGAAACTTAACCTAGTGAAAGTTATGGAATTTCTAAGTTACCTAGGGTTTTTGGGTGCTTCTAAAGGGAAATGGTAAATCAAATTGAAAATGCAAGATAAAGACATGAGATAAATAACCTAGAAACTATATGCAATATGTGAAATAATGCAAAAAGAATCAAGTTCAAACTCATCATGGTTAGGCAGAAATAAAATTTTCAAGTTAGGGTTAAAAAATGTAAAATTTAAAAACCCTAATTCAAAGAAAATTGTGAAAATGTAATCAAACCTAAAAAGAAATTTGTATGGTGAGTTTGAAAATGTTTCTAAATGTATTGGGATGCTTCATGAAATTTTTGGTGATTTTTAGAAACCTAAATGCATATTTAATTAATTAAAATCAATTAATTAATTAAATAAAACATTTAAATATTAAAAAAAAATACTTTTTAATGCAAAAAATAAAATAAAAAATGTTTTTAGGTAAAGAAAAATATTTGAAACAAAAATGCAGAAAATGAGATTTTTTAATTGTTTTTGCTATTTTTAAAAATTATATGAAAGAAATGCAATAATAATGAAAATAAAATGAATTAAATGGAAAGTATGAAGATCCAGTGGTCCAGATTCAAACCTAGGGGAAAGGGGTTGACTGCGCGCGTATTTTGATGGCTAGGATCTAATCTGGCAAAAATTAATTAATAAACCTAATTAATCTAATTAATCAGATTTAGGGTTTTAATGAATCAATCTAGACCCTCCATATGCGCACTAACAAGATCCTACGGCCTACATTCAAACTGGCAAGATTAACCCTAATCCTAACCCTAAACACTTTCAGGTGACCGGAGCAAGCTCCGGTCATCTTCTCCGGTGAACCCTTCAACCTATCTTCTTCCATAGGTTACCCCAAACCCCCTAAAGCTCCAGAATCAAACATCTAACAACCCTAAACACGAATCCAGCCCCAAAAACAATTTATCATGCATCAAATCCATGAATCGAACAAAAACATTTTCAGATAAAAAAGTTTCAGAACATCAATACATCCTGGTTTCTCAACCATTTTCAAAAATAATCATATCAACATGATCAGGGAGACACATAGAATCATTCTAGAACTTAAAACAAGAGTTCTGGAAAAAAGTTTGAGGGTGACTACCTGAGATGAAGCTTTCTGATTCTGAGCTTTCTGACCCTTCCTTTGATGCAAAACCACTCCAATGGTTCTCCTTGAGCTTCTGAAAGGCTTGAATGGAGCTTGTATGGCTTGGTTTGTGTGTTTCAGTTCTGATAACTCAGAAATCGTGTTCTTGTTTTGTGAGGTTTCAGGCCATGACAAGGGGTGGGAAATGATCTTTATGATGTGTGGAGATGATTGGTGGTGAAAGTTTTGAGTTTGAGTGGCTGAGGAGTGAGTTTCGAAGGAATGAAGATTTTAGGGATTTTTGTGAAACTGAGCTTGTGTAATGTTTCAGGCTTGTGTGTGTTATGAAATGGCTTGCATAATGTTAGTATAGGCCAATGGGAGTGATCAGAAAGTGGGTGGTGGCATAGTGTGATTGGTATGGGCCAAGTTGCAAAAATGTCAACATTGTGTACTTGAGGTATAGATATGGTTCAGAGTTGTTTCAAGGGGTGTCTTGGCCTCAGCTGAGTTTGTGGAGGGCCCTAGGATTGAATTTGTGCAGCTGGATCACTTGGATGAAGATATATCATAGGTTTTGCAAATTTCCCTCTTTGGAATTTCTTGAAGTGCAAGGCATAGAAACTTGTGATTTTTTGTGCAATTTTGATCAAAATGTGTTGCATTATGTTGGTATGATGTTTAGAAATTGATTAGAGGTCATGAAAGGGCTTGGCAAGTGAAATTGCAAAAATCCCTCTTTGGTGCACACTTGAAAATTATAGGATTTTTGCCAACTTTGAAAGGTCATATCTTGAGTTCTAGGATGAATCAAAACATGTTCTTGTACTTTTTGAAAATGGGAAGACATAATCTGCAACTTTCATGCCCAAGGATTTTTCATTTGAAGCAATTTTGGTCATGAAAGAATAGGTTGAATATCTTTCCCAAAATGGAAAGTTTCCATTACAAGTTCTTTCCAAAAATAGCAAGTTTGCATTTGACTCAAAATTCTTCAACTTTGTGAACTTCTAACCACTTCAAGGATCAAATAAATATCATAGAGACTCAAAATGACTTCCAATGATCATATCGCCTCAGATGCCCTGATTTTGACTTTACTTGCTCAAGAAGTTACCCAATGATCAAATGACTTCCACAGTGAATTTCTTCATCAAATTTGGTACACATGATCCTTATAACATATTAAGACCATTAGAAACAAGAATGACCAAAAAATTTGGGATTAAGACCTCTGAAACCAAAACCCTAATTTTAGGTCATTTGTGCAGGAAATCTTCAGTTTGCCTCTATGCCTTTGCCATGCTTTGTGATCCCTTGACTTTTATGAACTTTGGGGAGCATATTATGATCATGGAACACACATGGACCCTCTTGACAAGCTTTAAGACCAATGGGATGGCTCAGATCACTTCTTGGATTGCCCAGATCACAAACCTTAGATGCAGATGAAATGAACTATGCAATGGGATATGATATGCTTATGCTAATGCAAAATGAAAGATCACAAGCCATGGTGTGAGAAAAAGTGAGGGCAAATTTGGGGTGTTTACACCTATGGCTTTCAAACACCATTACCATTTCAATCTTTCACCAATGAAACCTTCACACCAATGTCCCATTTCAATCGTCCAGGTCGCACACCAATGACCCTATCATCACATTCAAACTACTCTGGCATGGGTCACGACCTCAGCTACAGCATGACGTCGATTCATACACAAAACTTTGTAAAAATGCAAGGATAACTGAGGGAATCTAACGATGTTCCAGAGACCTCAATTCCACAAACACCTGAAGTGAATCAACAACAAGGGCCGTGAATGTAGCGAGTGAAGGTACCTAAGGGATGTGGAACCGACGATCGGTATGCCTAACCCGTGATCATTAAATTATGTAATTTTATCTTTAATTAATTATTAATATAATATTATTTTTCATCAATTGTTAAAAAAGTATTTTTAAAAAAATTGAAAAATGCACTATATCTCTAGATGAAGACTGCATATGGTGTCTCCAATCCAATTAGCGACACCTTTAAAGCCCAATACATGGTCGTCATTTTATTTGAAGACCCCGCTGAAAATCTTATAAAAGTGAGGTAGTTTAGGAATTAATTTGAAAAGTGAATTGTTTAGAAGTGAATTATTTAATAATTTTATTTGAAAAAATGGGATAATTAGATTAAAAAAAATCTATAATTACATACCAAAATTTGTTTGTAAATACACTACCACATTTTTCAATTTCTACCAAATTTTTACTTGTACTACCGAATTTTTTTATGCATTCTTTTAATAAAAATTTGGCAAGATATTTTAGGTATTATATCATATATTTTATATTACAAAATATAAGAAGAAAAAAAAAAAAGAGTAGTAAAATTTTCCAACCATTGCGAAGGAGATGAAGAACTGGTGGTGGTTGTGATAACACCGCCATATCCTTAACTTTTTTATGTCACAAACGCTAATTCCTTTCCCAACTCTTTCATGGAACAATCAAATTATGGGTCTCTCTTTTGCTTTTAGATTAAACCCAAAACTCAGTTATTCTCTTCCAATTCACTCTCCTCATTTCTTCCCCTCTTCTTCATCTTCTGGTTTGTTCTTTTCTTTCTCTTCCTTTTCTTTTATACTAACACTCTACTTGCTTGGATCATGAACTATATTTCACTTTTATTATGTCTTCAATTATATTTACTATTTACAATTTACATATCAAATTTTATGTCTGTGTCTGAAACTGAACCCGACATTTGTGATTACGTTTAGTTTAGTTAGATTTTCTAATTATTATATGTGTAGTGTTGGTGTCGTGTTTTCGGTGTCCGTGTTTTCAACAATTTTTTGTTAAAATGTGATGTAGTTGGAGGCAGGGAAACTTTATTCAACCCTGTGAGGTTATCTTTGCTTTCAACAATTTATGAGGAAGGAGAAACTTTGCACAAGGATTTTGGAAAGACATTTGCGTTTTCTTCATCGGCGTTGGAAGCTCCGGTGAAAGATTTATTGCTTGGAGATGTGACAACAAAGGTCGTTAACATAATCTTTTGCATACAGTTATAGTTTTGAATTGCAGTCATATGGGAATCATTGTCGAATAGGGCTGAGTCTTGCTTAAGCGCGGTCACGGAACTTATTGAATACATTTTGTTATGTTAATGGGTACAGAAGATTAAAAGATGTTTGTTTTTCAGGTAAATAAAGGAAAGAGGTCGCTTAGTAATGTGCGTGAAATGATCGATAACACGAAACTACCTCATGGGGAGTCGCGTTTCGGTATGTTAATGGAGAACCTTGATGTTTTGGAAGAAACTTTTGCTGATTCGGAAGCATTGAGGTTGAAGAAGAATATTATATTGCAAATAGAAAAGCTTGGAGCTCTTGAGTTGTTCAATGTTTGTCTAACAACATCTTTCGGAACCTCATGCGTATTGAATTGCAATGACGGAGTTCTTGAACAAGTTGAAGAGAATAAGAGAAACTGCAAAGTTGATGACTATACAGGTAAAGTTATTGTCCGTTCTAGCAAGAGGAAGGAAAGTAGAACAGGAAGAAAGCGAATATCTGGTTCCATTGCACCTTCGTCTGATTCGTTGCCGTTAGAAGATAATAATCAAGAAGATACGTTACGTTCTTCGCCGGCTTCTTTTGTAAAAAAAGCATCAAATACTAAAAATAGAAGAGCGGCGATTGCTCAAAGGGAAATTGAAATGACAAAAGGTGTAAAGGTTAGTTTATTGTAAATAAAACATTTAGTGATTTGGTACCGTGATTGTATATTATGTAAACGTTAAAATTCTGCACTATTTTAGGTTTTAGCAGAGTTATTGAATATGAAAACGGCGTTAGAAGAGGATACAAAGCAGGTGGTAAGCTTGCGTATCTGGGCGGAAGCATCCGGAGTCGAGGAGAAGATGCTAAAACAGCAACTGTATCATGGCTATAATTGTAGAGCCGAGTTGATACGGAGTACTCGTTCGTTAGTTCTATACTTCGCCAAAAAATACAAGGGTATGGGAATAGCTATGGAAGATTTACTTCAGGTAGGGTGTATAGGTGTTCTCCAAGGAGCCGAGCGATTTGACATTACAAGAGGATACCGATTCTCAACCTATGTGCAATTCTGGATAAGGAGATCAATGTCAAGAATAGTTTCAAAATATGCTCGAGGAATCACCGTTCCTGTATGTTCGTTCATCTTTTGCTTAGGAGGTTGTTTGTTTCTTAGTTTCTTAGTACAACTATAATTCAAGAAAAACCATGAATTTGATCCTTGTGTTCTTTTTCTGTCCGCTATTCTTTGTAGTGGTCAATGAACAAGACGATAAGTAAGATCCAGAGAGCACAAAAAGTCTTTAAAAACACGTCTATGAAACACGCAAACGATCTCGAGATTGCAAATATCACAGGTTTTTCTCTGGATAAAATCAGATCAGCTAGCCATTGTCTGAGAATCGTTTCTTCAATGAATCAGACTCACGGTATAGATTATTTGGTAAGACCAATATTTTTCCTATCTATGATGCCTTTTTCGCTACTTTATTTCTTTTGTTGTGTTGTCATCTCGAGATTACAATTTGGATAGAAGCATGATCCTTGATACGACTTGGTTGTTGTTGTTGTCGTCTTGTGTTGTCATCTGATGACTGGTAAATCTGCAGGGTGAAATGACCGATAAGACGATAGAGAGTCCTGAAGAGACCGTCTTGAAACAACACATAAGAAAAGACATATATGATATCCTTCAAAGCTTGGACTCGAGGGAAAGACAAATAATAATCCTACGATTCGGCCTTACCGATCACCAACCGAGGTCTCTTGAGTATATAGGAAAGATTTTCAAAGTTAGCAAAGAGTGGATAAGAAAATTAGAGCAAAAAGCTTTCACAAAACTAAGGAATGAAACAAACATGACAAAGTTGAATTACTATATGGATCTGCAGTAGCATATATTTTCATCTGTATACGAGGGATGATGTGTACAAACTCTTAGTCCAAAGTTTGTTGCATGCATTGTGTATTAAAGAAAGTTCTTTTACAGTTTTCATCACAAATTAATTTGGGTACATTGAAGAGAACTTGAACTGTACAATGATGATGATTTTTCTGAGTTTTATGTGATCATTGTGAAACTGTATGATAATCTATCTATTTATTTATTTTTGGGGCCTTGAGAAATAATGATTTTGATGCTGAAAACTGAAGTTTTTTTTGTCATGGTAGTAGGCTTGTACTTAGGTAAAATTTGGATTCTGTTATGTTTGATTTTAGTATTTTATGTAATCTCAAATTAGAGAGAAATGCATCAAATATAGGCAACATAAAGTATAAATAAATACCAGTTATGTAATCTCTTATTATTTTAATTAAAAAATTATTATTATCCTTTATATTTTATTATAATATAGTAAATAAATGTGTAATAGCATGGTTGTTGAATAAATTTATTTTTATTATTAATTTAGATTAATGTAACTGAAATTAAAATTATAATGTTATAAATGTATCTTTGTTAAATTTTATTATTAAATTTATATATAATTGTTTAATATATTTTGGTGTTATATTTAATTTTAGAAGTATATTTAAAATGTTGTTGTGGTGTTATATTTGTAAATGAGTCTGCCCCACGATGTCCTGGGACCGTCCTAGTAGAAGACGGTGACATAAAGTCTTCAGAAGGGAAGTATCGCCTCGTTCTTAAGTCTTTCTCGTCCATAGAGGGAAATAAACCTGAGATAAGATGTGTATTGGATAAAGACAAAGTCAAAGTTGTTGTTGACCCATCACCCTTGAAAATAGAGATTCAACCGTCTATCATTTAACTGAGTGGGTAGTGACCTTTTTTGGGATAACCCTAAGTCTTAGAGGCCTCTATAAATACATTACCTCCTCAAAGGAATAGACAGACTCTTAAGTTATACACATTTTCCACTACTAAAAGAGCATTGCACTCCCAATAGCCGTAACACACCATCAACATACTTTCAAACCAACATCGTCGACCACTAACAGGGCCTCTCACCTCACGTGATTTTTTCCCTTAAACAATCTCAAAAATCACCGTACAGGACTTCTTGTCGTCATGAGTAAGCCCTCACTACCCAAATTATAATACACATATTAAGGCATCTGAGTCCTATTGTCCTTGCAGAGGGACATGCGAACACTGTATTTTTTTACTAGTACAGTGGCACCCACCGTGGGGCCTGATAAAATTAACCTGAGTCACGTCTTTCAATCCAACCATAACATCCCCTTCTTTCTAGAGATGACTAAGAGAGTCTTACACCATATAACCAACATCATTCAACCCTTAATCACACAATTGACTTATTCTGATCAAGTTAGCAATAAAGTCATGTACCAACAACACTTCATTAAAATAAAGAAGACCATGACTAACCATTTTGCATATGCCCTTTATTCTTCTCTTTTCTTCATCACCAAAAGTGATATAACTATTGGAGTAAGATTTCAACTCCTAAAGATATGTCTTTTCTCCAGACACATGTCATGTGTCTGGAACACCCAATATCAAAATACCAATCTTCTCTTGAGAAAACTCTGTGAGAAGTATGAACTATGAAACTATTGACAACTGTTTTGGGTTTTCATTCCTTGTTAGCTTGAACCTTCTTACAAATTGTTATATATTTTCAATTTTAATATTATGTGTAAACAATATAATATTATGTGTAAATAATTTAATTTAATATTATGTGTAAACAATGTAATTTTTATTAAAAAATTATTTTCCCCCTCGATTATAGTTATAAATTGAGAGGTATGTGGCACTAGTTTTGAAAAATAAAAAGTATTTTTGCTTGGGATTGAACGAATGATCATTTCAACTATCTCTTCGATTATTCATAAACCAAGGGATAAAGTGGCAAATTTTCATGATACCATTTGTTACCTTGCTTGTATCACTGAGGTAAAATCCTCTTCGCGTCTGACGTAACATGTGTTTCTTATAGTAGTGATCAAAACTAAATTATATAGGCGATGAAAATATTTTTCACGAAGTCCTCCCTATTTATTGTCCAACACAAATACATGTCATCGTGAATTGAACTCACCAGGTGTTGCATTTTCGTGAATGGATCTCTCATAGTATTCTTTTATGTGTGTATTACTTTGTATACTTACTTGACACTTGTCATATTTTAAATTTTGATCTATCAATGCACCCATTATGAATATTTGTGTAATGTGGTACCTTGTCATATCATTCATAAACTATCTTTCATTTATTTTTAAGCGCCAAAGTATTTCATGATCGTCTTAATCCTCAATTAGCTTATGGTTGTGAATGTCACATCTTTTGAGAACATGGATGGCCAAAACTTAAATGAAGTAATAAAAAGTTTAGAAAGTCCTATGACAAGAACACATTCTAGGAAAGTTAATGATGTCTTAATATAATTCTTTCTAAATTTTATTTTGTTTCAAATTTGTCCCAACAAAATTAATCTATAATATTCATCTCCTTATTCTATATCATCACATTAAAATCATAAATCTCATTTGTTTATAAAAGAATGAAAAAATTGTTGAATACCTAACTGGATAGTCATTCTAGAAAAGTCAATAATTGTTTTATTGGATGAATAGGGGTATTTAAAACCGAACCAACCCAATAGAAAAACGCAAATCAAACCAAACCAAACTGAAACCACAAAAAATCGTATTTGATTCGGATTTATTCGAGCCATCTTTTAACAAAACTACACGAGTTAGTTTGATCTGCGATTTGTATTTTGCAAACTCAACTAAACCAAATCATATTGTATTATGGTACACCTCAAACTTCACTATTTTCATATCTAATCCAAAACTCAAATCCATTGTGTCTTAACCTTACAATTATGATATTTTTTCTCTTACTCACACTTAACTTTTTCAGTTTCAACTTTCTCAAACCTTTTCTAAAAGTATTGCACATTATTCTCATCTTCTTTGTCATGTTCGTCTCACTTCTTCTACATCAATCTCTCATCTCACAAGTTTTTAATTTTTCATGTTCTCATTTTTATGTTACTATTTTCTCTTCTTATTACGTTTTTATCACACATTTCTTCTCTAATCTCATATCTCTTATGTTTTTCTTTTTCATCTTCTCTAATCTCCTTCTCCTCTATTTTTTTTCTATTTTATTATAATATTTTTGATATTATTTTATACTATTTTTTCCACTTTTATTTTTGTATATAGAATGAAATTTTTTTGTCTAAATATGATGAGTTTTGTTGTTATTTTGTAATGTATGAATGACTAAATAAAAAATCATTTTATTATATATATATATATATATCACTCAATAAAGATCTTGTAAAAAATCGAACCAACCCAAACCGCATTGATTTGGTTCAATTTTTTTTAAAATCAACTGAACCAAAGCAAACCTCATGTTTTTTCTCTTACAATTCGAATGATTTATAGTGTAAAAACCGTTCAAACCACACCGCAGACACCTCTAAATAAAAATACCGGTATCCAACTAAATATAAAATAATCAGAGTATTCACCTTTAATAAATAACTAAAATAAAAAGACAAATGTTTTTTTTTCCAACTGTGTGATATCTAAATTCTGCAAGGGTTACAATTGACATTTTAAAAATACATGAACAAAAGAACCAAACACCTATGAACAGAGAACAAAACATTCAATTTTGTTTTGTCAATCGTTGATGTTTTGACGGCTAATACTTACAATTCAATTATCACCAGCAACCTTCAAAAGTAAAGTTCCATCGATTCAAAGACAAGAAGAAAAATGGGTATTCCTTCAGAACTCAGGGACGCTTGGGTCTCCAAAAGAAATTCTTTCATCATTGCTTCTCCAGATGAAGAGAGGAAGATCTTAAGGACTAAGAAATGTACCGATGGTAATTTCATTTTCATTCTTATTTACATAATTCACAACTTTTTTTTATGTTTAATTAAAATTTAATTATGTGGTTTTGGATGATTATACATGAAATAATTGCTCCCTTTTTGCATGCTGTTAGTATTAGGATTTGGGTGATTGTGAAATATTGCTCCCAATTACTTTTTGTTTTCTTTTTGGATTTGTTTGAGATATATATTTCTTACTATGAAGCACAGACACGCCAAATACGAATTCGAACCCGGCACTTACACATTTATAGACGTAATCACCAGTGTCAGTGAGGTGTCCGACACATACAGACACACGCCTTTTTTCAGAGGTATCGTTGCTACATAGATTTCTTAAGATTATGAAAATGGTTTATTTTGAAGAAAAACAACGGAATCGAATGTCATTTCCCTTCTACTATTGTATTCCGTTGTGGGGTGAGATATAATAATAGTAGAGAAATGAGTTCTTAAGGTACAACGACTCGGCGGAGTGAGGGACTTGCAAGGTTAGCACTCAAACGCCCAAGATAATGAACCGGAAAGAAGTGTTTGTGATTGAGAGTGAGATCTATCCTGCAAATGGTGCATGGTAAAGCTTATATATGGTAGATATTTAAAACCGAAAACCGCCTTGTATAACCTGACGTGAGATGCGGGAAACTGTCTGATCAAATTCAACTACGGGTGATGCTTGGGCAGGTTTTCGACCTTTTTGCGCTATCTTTTTGGTCTTTCGCTGTCCTAGAAGATGCTTTTCGGGTTGGGCCTCGTTGTAATTGGGCTTATGACTGGCCCGGGTCATGTTAGAAAATAATTCTTGAATGATGGACATAGAACTTTTACTTGGTTATACAGGGTGATTATACCGATTGGCCAAATCAATGTTAAACCGAATTGTAGTAGCTTGAGGTAATGCATGTTTAACAATGATCAACACTTAAAGTTGAAGGCATGGTACGGTTATGTACAATTACTTACATTTTCTCAAATTTGTATCGGTGCTATCATAGCCGCCGATACATCAAATATATGTCTTTATTTCCGTCTCCTAGATTTTCAATTTTATCAATACAGCATGGCATATGTTATCTAACCCTATTATGATATTCTGTCAATGGGTGCCCCGTGCCCGACATAATGAGAAATGCGAATTACATTTCCTTACTCGTTAGCCTTTTCTTAATATGCAGAAGGCGTGCGTGCTGGATTCAAGGCGGCTGTCATTGGAGCCATTGCCAGTTCTGTGCCTACAGTAAGTACATTTTCTGTCCGGGGACCTACTATGCTGTGTTTCTTCTGTTTGCCGGTGTTCACGTCTGATGTTGAAATAAAACATTGTCATTCTCTATGTCCCTCGATTCATGAATTTGAATTCCATTCGATGATAAACTTTTCAAATTTGCAGTTGACTGCTGTTCGCATGATTCCATGGGCAAAAGCAAACCTCAATTATACCGCTCAGGCACTTATCATATCGGCCGGTACAATCTCAACACATAATTGCCTTCTTTTCAAGACTGAATGAAAGAATGAATGTTGCTCATCTTTTCGACTGAGTGTTCGAGTTTGAATGCATATTAACACTTTGATGTTGGTTTGTGAACAGCATCTATTGCAGGATACTTCATCACCGCCGATAAAACTATCTTGGAATGTGCGAGAAGAAATGCGCAGCTTGAATATTCTCTAAGCCACAATCGCGATTCGGTATCATCTTAGACACTGCTTTACTCCGAACCAAGGCAAACACTTGATCCGATTTTGTAGGATTGAGTTAGATGGACCCTAAGAGTCCTTTCAAAATGAAGTTTGGATATCAAATTCTATTTTCCTAATCTGAACGATCAATTTTGGAAAATGTGACTCGATTATAAAGTTGTTAAATGTTTTTCTTTTACAAAAGCATTCTATTTTAATTGTAAAACCATATTTTGTTGCTTTAATTTTTACATTTCATTTTCCAATATGTTGAATGTACAATTTTCTATAAAATTTTACTATTTTAAAACTAATTAACATTGTCCTTAGAGGTCTTGTAAATATAACTCAATTGGTATATGAAGAATATTTAATATGTTGAAGTGCATATTCAAACTCCTAATTTTTCACTTTTCCATATAACCACTTTAGTAAAAAATGTCTTTAAGACATTCATTAGTTTTCAAATGATAAAAAAGAATAAATGGTTTTAATTCTCTGCAAATTTACAAAAAATTTAATTTAATCTTTAGAAAATAAATTAAAACTTTTATTTATTTATTTAATTTTTGCAAAAAATAATTTATTGACAAAAAATAAGTTGATTTATTTGGACAACAAAATATGTATTGGGCTTAGCTTTTTTTTAGTAGAGAAATTCTTTTTCACACTTAGAATGTGATTCACACCTCTGAAAACTTAAAATTATCGTCAAGTGTTTTCAAAGATTCTCCAAACGCAGCGCACCTTAAATCACCTCATCCTTCGTAAATCAAATGAGCATCCTATTTTTATCAAAAAAATGATTTGGAGATGCATCTCCAAAACAACCTTGAACCCATTTACAATGTATTTTTCATTGAGTTGGTTATTTAATGATTCAGTGACATTTTCAGATATGCATCTCCGAAAATGTCAAGCGGAAAATTGAATATATCACCACCTTGCATGATCATTTCTCTCACACTCCATACCACCTATATAACCCAAAATCCTTAAAAGAATCACTCTCAATCAACTTTTAGACTCCAAATCATCATTCTTGTGTTTTATCACATTAAAAGGAGCAAAAGAACCTGCAATTTAAGATAAATGTGTGTCCGGATCGAGAAAATGTGAGTGTCCGTTTAAATTGCACGGATACTGTAATGTGAACGATACATGGAAATTTGATGTGATTTCTGATATACATAATCATGCCTTACAAACCGAGCTAGTTGATCATGCCTTACAACGATTTTCATTGGTTCGGTTCGGTTTTAGAATCGAACCATAAACAATTGGTTTTATTTCGGTTTGATTTGGTTTGGTTTGGATTATCGGTTTAATTGGTTTTTTTTGATCCACCTACACCCCTACTTACATCAATGGAGTGAACGACTCATTAAACAACAAAAGCCAAGACTTATTCTGACCAATTTGTAGAAAGGATCCAAGAGTTCGAGAATTTGAGCAACATTGAAAGAGAATCAAATACACAAAAGTCAAAGGGATACCACCCATACTTATAGATTTAATCGGAGATAAATTTTGATTCGTTTTAGTTTTTCGTCATCAATTAACTTTATGTAATTGTGTATTAATATTAATGAAGTGTAATACATACAATTTCAAATATTTTAATACATTTTGTTGTTTGTCAAAAAATTGTTTATGCCAAACAAAACACTAAAGTTCTATTTTCGGTCTAGTTCAGGTGAGGTTTCAGAGATGCATCCCCGGAATAAGATACCAGGGTGGTACCAGAAATGTATCTCTGAAACCAGCATTGTAACAAAAATTTAAGATCCACATTTTTCTACAACTTATTTAACTTAGGAGTTCTTGTTTTTTTATTTTATACAACAGAAAATATCTCAAATGTCACAAATAAACATCTTCTGATATGTCACAAATGTCTCCTTCAACACGACACCAAGACGAAAGTTTAAGCTCAATGCGTATACTTTTTTTTTCCAGATCTGCAATACGAAGTGCATAATCTCCTACCTTACCAAGATAATCAAAAACTTGTGAAGTTTGAGTACCGTTCACTGTCAATTAACAACGAAAGCAAGATTGAGTTCAACAATCATGAGCTCAAGACGGACGCAGATGTAAGGGCAATGTGGAATACTTTTTTTTTTTGAAACAATTATTTCGTTCGAATTGGAAGCGAAGATTTCAAGATCAATCAAAGATATTGTGAAGATGTTGAAGCGTCCATCTGCATAATAAAATGTAATGTTTTATTTTATGTTGAAATCACCTACATAATATTGATTTTATGTTGTCAAAATACAACTTTATAGTTTTTTACTTCTATTTCTGTTGTACATTTGTTACAGAGATGTATAGAGATGTATTTACAGACATATTTCAGAGATGCGTCTTCAAGTTAAATAAAACTCAACTCATAGGACATCATTATGACTGTGTTGCAAAGATACAAGTACATACCCAATATCCGATACGAGTACTCGTACGAAATACATCATTTTTATAAATAAAAAATCAAGGTACAAATACACGAGTATAAATCTATATGTATTCCGATTTCTCTCAGCAAAAGATGAAGAACTTGGTTGTACAAATAATTTCAATGCAATAGATTGAATATCCATAAGTTATCTATCAATAGATTGAATATCCACCGATCTTGCAACAAATCAAATTGATCAAACTCAACATTAGCACTTCAAAATCCATTAAAAAAAACCTATAACTATACTATTAGAAGATAAAATTTTAGTTCGCGTATCCAATATGTACGAGTTAAAGTACACACTTTAAAATAAAAATAAAAAGGTACGGTGCCAATACGTGCCATACGAGTACTGTTCCCGATCCCAATACTTTGCCTAAAATAGAGGACCCGTGCTTAAGAGATTATAGGCATTGGGATTGCTTGCAGTTTGGATTCAACATTGAACCGATATCAGACAGTTGATCAATCACCTTTTTCACGTTCTTTTGGCAAACACCTTTTGAGTTAACACAATCTCACGTGCACTTAAAAATCCAGCATTCAAACTATAATTTTATGCAACTGTCATGTTATCTTCACCTTATGATAGTAGAGTTGAATTTGTATTGTTTTCGATGTATTCTACCAATTTGAAAAAATAATTGGTTACAGATTTAATGACTAAAATAAATGACATGATATATTTCCTTCATTTTTAACATTTTGTGAAGGAGTATAAATGAGATCAAAAAATAATATGGGTATCAACTTACACCCTTATAGAAAGGGATTGCAATCATTTAAGTAGCCTTTGAGCTGCTCAGAATGCATATCGATAGATTGCGTCGGCTACACCATCTTCATCGTTGCTTAAACCAATTACGTCAGCCACAGCTTTGGATTTTTCTGATCCATTACTGAGTGCAATACCTAAAGAAGCCATCTCAAGCATCTCCACATCATTTTCCCCATCACCAATAGCCATTATCTGCATATCATAAATTTGAATGAAGAAATGTGTGGATAGAAGTTAACTCAAACATGGTACGGCTCCATAGGTATGATAATAATCTTTCAGAGTTTGGGACAAAAAGACAACGAAATAAATGTTCATTGTACCTCGGTAGCAGTAACTCCCAAGTGATCCAGCAGCACTTTTACACCTTTCCCTTTAGATGTTCCCAAGGGTACGATTTCCAGCATGTCTGGTACGGCTTGAACTACATTGGCACGGCCGTTTGTTGCATCTGACCAGTATGGGCGTAATGTATCTGCCACACTCTGGCGAGTGCCTAAGAAGATCATTTTCTGTAGAACCAAATGTAGTAGTTAGGAAGATATATCCCAAGTGAAAAGTGGCAAGAGTAACAAGAAATTGATAGTTCTTTGGTATTTAAGAGACTAATGGATAAAATTATAAACCTTATTGATGGAACAATTCTGCAGTAGCAGTTACAGAATAAAGGGAACAAAAATTTGTCCTAGTGAATACCTGTATGTCTGCAGATGCCAGAAGATGTTCAACAGAAGGGATGATTTCGGCCTGAAAAATATTTTTGTCAAGGCAAAAAGAAAATAGCATAGTAGAATGCAAGTAAACATATAGGATCCCGAAAATGAGGTACCTTTGGTTCACGGTATATTGTATGAAGTGAATCGACAAGTGGGTCGTGAAAAAGTGATAAGCAGCGGCCTTCACAAAATGCAATAAGCGGAACCTTATTCTCCAAAGAGTAAAGACATGCCTGCATACAAGAAATACAATTCTTATATATGTTACAAGAACCTTCCCGCAAAACAATGAAATTCCGAAGTATATAATTGCACATTTAGGTTTGAAAACTGAAACGCTAAATCTTATGTAGATAATTGGGATAGGAAATCTATTTCCACATATCCATGGAAGTGAGCTGGATAGAAAATGTTTCTTTTTTCCTTGGGTAAAAAGAGAGCAGAACTTGAAAATTTTGTAGTTGATGGACTTAAGATGGTTATTGAGGGTGTGTCAGGGATGCATAGGTACGAGTACGAGTACGAAATACAAGAGTTTAAAATTAAGGTACAGGCTTGTCAATAAGAACATGAGTTTTTTTTTATACAGTATAAATGAGAAATCTAAATCGTTCAATTCACAACAAAACATCACATAAAAGTTTAAAAAGTCAAAAATCGGGGTTGGTTACAGCAACAAAGAAACTCGTATGTTATTTTATTGTATCTTTATATAAGAGAAAGCTACAATCACCACCAACAACAAAATAATGAGAAAAAATGGATTACCACAAATCCGTATGCATACCGTATCGGATACATACTCAGTACGGGTACTTTACCGTTTTACAAGTACCCAAGCTTCGGATGTCAGAGTTTGGTTTAGGGTTAAAACAATGACAACCATAACGTTTCATAAGCAATAAGGAAATAAAGTGGTAAACAAAGCCACGGCAAACCTTTGCAATTAAGTCCAAAAGGACAAAGGAGTAAAGGGCGTGTCAACAATGAAGTATTTGTTGTTACTTTTGAAGGAAAAGTTGTTATGAAAAATGAAAAAGGAGGGTTAAGGAGATTACCTCTCTACAGATGTCTGGGTCTAAGTTACTCCTATATATTTCCCGACCTTGTCTACCATAAACAAGCAATCCCTGGAATCATATGGTTTAAGAAATATAAGGCATAGGGTAATAACAGCATCATAAAACATAGAAACTATGGAAGAGAGAAAGTTGTAAGCAAAATTAAAACAGAAACTAGATTTTGTTGGTCATTCAATTAAACAATACAATGCTAGACTTAGCAGTTTACTGAAAAGCAAATATCAATTACATTTTGTTTCTTACTTTTCCAAGAGATCAAGTTATCCCCCAAAAAGATACTCCCTCCGTCATATTATTAATGTCACTTTTGTAATATTTCTCTCTCAAATTATTTATCACTTTCGTAATATTTCTCTCTCAAATTATTTATCTTATCCCTTTAGAATGCCAAGACACCATTTCTTAATGTTTTCCAGTAAAACACCCTTATTTATAAGGACATTTTAGTAAATGTAATTAATTTTAATCAATGAATCAACAGAACTAATCTTTTTCTTAAGAATTGTGCACAACTCAAAGAAGATACATAAAATGAGACGGAGGGAGGGAGTATATGATACCTATAAGTGGATCTCATCAATTAAGATTGACTTACTAATACTAATTTTATTATTTTGAATGTCTTTAAAGTTTTATTTACGGATCAGTATAGTAAAATTATTTAACTTATATTACATATTTTGGTATAGTGGCCCTCCCGCTACCTATGAACTACAGATGACAAAAATGCCTGAATGACAGAAATTAAGGAAAACAAAATCCGTGCTGAAATAAAAAGGGAATATGGACATAAAAATCTAGAAAGGGAAGAAAAATATAATAAGAAACAGGGTACACACAAAACTTCTAATAGTATCTGTCAAAATAAAATGTTCTCGTAGTAAAGGCATACGTCTTACTTGTCATCAAATATCTTCACTGTAAGTATTGTTGGCTACTTAAAATTTTTTAAAACTCTATTGTTCAACTATTTTTAATGAGATTGAGATAGCATAACTATTCAAGGTAAATTTTATTGATTGGCATATAAAACATGTATGCAAAATTGTTATAGACAAACAAATGATTTCAGGTTCAACATAAATGAAAGGCACAGAGAATTACCTGTACGAAAACCCCAGGAGAAAATTCTGAAACAATACCATCTTTTCCGGCTAAATCCACACTCTTAAAAATATCGATCACAGCTGGACGAGCCTAATTAATTACCAATGTTCAAAATTAATGATCAGAACATATATTCAACCATATGAAATGTCTACATTTATATTAGAAAAATTACTAAGATATATAGCAGTAGCAGCAACCAATGATTGACATGTGTTAGCCAGTATATAATAAATAACTCAGTATCCTAAAAAACCATGGCTCTATAATATCTTACTTTTCCAGTGGCTATCACAATTTTCACACCCCTTGTTGAGGCCTCTCTCAAAGCCTTGACCGTTGAAGTGGAAATTTGACTTTTGCTGTTCAGCAATGTTCCTTTAAATAATATCATACAGGATTCTATTAAAACCCGAAAAAAGGATAATAGAAAATGTAAAGAGTGTGTTTCACAGAGATCTTACCATCCATATCACAGAATATATGGCTGAACTTTGGTTTGTAAAATCTAAGACCGCCTTCTTTCTTCCTGTCTTTTGACAATTCATCTATAAGATTACTTGCCCAAGTACTTTTTGTGCAAAGAGGGTTACTTGAATGAGCGGGAAGCACATAAAACCAAAATATCATACAGCTTCACAAGTGTTAGTGCATGTTAGCAAAAAAATTACAATTACCATCTGAACTGCTTTGGTGAGAATTTGAATTTGTTTCAGTATCATATGCACTTTTTATTAGCCCTTTTCCTTTCCAATCAAGACTCTTCAAAAGGAGTTCCTCTTCTTTCTCCATTTCTACTTCAGCCTCTTCACTTATTTCATGATCAAATCCCAAAAGATGTAACAAGCCATGGATCTACAAAAAGAATAAATATGAACTACTCCCTCCAATTCAAAAAAAGTGTTTTAAGGTTCCTTCACATAGATAAAGAAAATCAACAAATAAATGAATAAGTAAAACCATTTTATAGAACTGTGCCCATTAACTATTGGCTATTAACAAATGCCATATATGCATAGCAAAATATAATGACTTGAAAGTTATGCACACGATTAATTTTGGGGTAAAATTGGAATAAATTAATCTATGTTGCATCGAGAAAGTAAAATGACACTTATTTTGGAACAGAGGGAGTAATTAATATTATCATGTGGTTCATACAACATAGACAATGTTACAAGATAAGATACTGTATTATTTCATTTTCCACCTTAGGCATCTCATGTTTCATTTCAACCAACGATTTATTTCTACACGGTAAGATTTACACTTTAGCATTTGGTGCATAGATTCTTGCAATGCAACGCAGACCTTCTCTGCTTTTTAGTAAGTAAGTGCATTTGATAGTTGCCGGTGTTGTTACTTAACTTTTATTTTTAACCTTTTGAAATGCCCAGTGAACTCTATTCATGATTTATAGTTAATAACACATATTTCAAAGGGTTGGTTTGAAGTACAAACTTTTTTTTAATGAAAATAAAGAAAGAAACTGAATAAAAGCTAAGCGATGCAAAACTTGTGTGAATTTAACCATGCATATAGCATAAGTATAACACATTAAAATTCAACTCAGGACATAAAATAGTCAGAATATCGAGACACCAACCACGAGGATACGGATCTCGTCAAGAAGAGTGTGCCCTCTTTCCTCTGCTTGTCTTCCCGCTGTCTCAAGAGAAATTACAATATCACCCAACATAAGCTGCAAACAAAGGAATTCATCAAGCACTTACCAATCAGCATTCCATTTAAGTTGCAAGGTTTTATACTTTATGATTATGAGATAGAAACTGCAACTCTTACAATAGGAAGGTCGAGTCCAGGTAGATGTTGTGACATTGAGAGAACATCGGTAGCATGATCTTCATCTCTCCACTCCCTATTAAGTTTTCGTATAAACTCATCATTGCAAAGAAGCACGGATAACTCAACACTTTCAAACCCACCAACATCATCTATAGCAGTATCTCTTGTTTTATACTCTGAGCCTTTCAAACCATCAAATGCAAGTTTCATTGCCATTGGAACATTGAGACGAAGCATCTCTGCAATATTCTGCACACCGTAAAAACAGACTCAAAAAAGAATGAATAATGTAGAGCTCAAATATAAATATTTTCTCCTTTAAAAAAAAACATTAGATGAATGTAAATTAACAACAATAATTCAAGAAATTCCCACTAACTATTTCACATTATGAGAGATGTACATTAGAGGCTTCCATTGCCACCTCAACATTGTTGGAAAAGATACCAATTAAAACACCTAATACAAGGCTAGCGGATGATTATCCTAGGATCGTACTTTTCCCACACTATAATAATAAAATAACAATGGAATAACAAGAATATTTTCTTTATAAATGAATCGGAATACAAAAAAAAAAGATTATTATAATCTCTCCAACACAAATGGTGATTAAACACTTTTGGCTTTCGCTAAAGATACTTTCATTCCAATGATATTATAAATAAATCAAACTGTTTTATTAGTCAATGCATACAACAAATAAATAGCTATACTATAAGAAGTTTTCTCTTTTTCTTTCCATCCGTACTTTAATTTCATTTACTATTTATTATAGTGTGTACTCCTTTTTCTCTCCTAAAGAGGAAACCCATCAATATGAGTTTCCTATTGATGGGTTTCCTCTTTAGGAGGAGAGAAAAAGAAGTAAACACTAACAAATATTAAGTGAAATTAAACTTTTAGTAAACTGATGGAAAAAAAAAAAAAAAAAAGTTCTCCTGATATTATAGATATCTATTTGTTGTATGAATTGCCTATAAAAGCATACTTTGTTTCATTTATAATATCATCGGAGTAAAAACTTTTTGAGAGAAATCAAAAGAGTGTCCGGCCATCATTTATGTTAGTGAGATTGTAATAATCATTTTTTATATTCTCATGCATTTACAAAGATATTATTTTAATTCTATTGCTATTATTGGTATTCTTATAGTGTGGGAAAAAGTATGATCCTCTGATAATCATCTGATGGCCTTGTATTAGGTGTTTCAATTGATATATTTCCCAACAAGTGATATCAGAGTCATGGTTAGGCTCGGTGGGGGACCGGAAGTGGAATCCTTGTATGGATCAAGGCTAGTGATGTGTGTGACTTACACTTGTGGGGGAGATTATTGAATTCATGTGTGAATGATTAAGTCCCACCTCGATTAAATATGGAAAAAATGTTAGATATATAAGAGATATGACCCGTGCACTCATTGCCTACTCATTACCTTAAGATTTTGGGTAGATATCTCTTGGATCCTGAACGTTTAGCCCATTAAATCTTCCAGCGCTCCCCAGATTCTCCAATAACTTAGAGCTAGTTATGCAATAGTAATGCTGGAAGATTCCTATAGAAGCTTTGGAAGATTCCTATAGATGCTTTCTCCAGCTTCCATTTCTACCTCGATATTACTAACTTAGAGTTAGTTATGAGGGTGTAGGACTAGGTGTAGTAGGTAAAGATAGCATTATGGTGTAGGATTAGGATATCTATATAAGTTCTAATCTACTATGTACCAAACTTAAAATGGAAGCCTCTAATGTACATCGCTCACACACATGACTTTGATCTAGTCAAACAAATACTGTGACTCGTTATCAGTAGCACATTCTTATTGTTATTTTCTTTTTTTTCAAAAATGAATAAGACTTATACGTTTAAGATAAATCAATCATCCTTTAGCTTGTTCTTCTTGTTATCCTCTTATCAATTCTCAAAATTTTGCAGTAGCATAGCCGATAAAACCATCAAGCCACTAAAGCTTGTACTTTAGGCTTTTCCGTATCATCTCTTAAAATTATACCGCATGGGGAACATTCAGAGTGACTAATGAATGAGCATAGTATGCTATGACAGTTAGATTTGTAAAAATCATCAGAGCCGGTAAATGGTGCACTTTAAATGCCACTGCTAGGCCTAATAGTAATGCCAATGATTATTCTGCAAAAGGTAAGAAAGTAATAATAGTCTATCATAGGTGCTTATCAACAAATATAGTCTATCATAGGAGGAATAAAGGAAACACCGCCGATAAGAATTGATGTGTTAGTGGCAATAAATTCCAAGTCGGTTAGGTTGGTAGGTTAGTTAGGATTAGTTAGTATGGTTGCCCTTCTTCCCAATATATAAAGGGAATGAGCTAATATTAGGATCTATGTTATAATCTTAGTTGTGACTGTTTTATCCTGTGGAGGAGAGTAGGCTCTCTTGTGTAATTCTTTCTTTCCAATCAATAAAACCCCAAGGACGAATAATTCCCTTTCCTCCACCATTTCCGCCGTCAGTGACCTAACAATTGGTCCAACCTGCCACCATTATGGTTAGCACCATGGAAAACATAATGAATTCCTTGGAAACGGTAGTTGATGAGCACAACCAGCTGCTTCAGGTAATGAATCTCTAACTGAAACAGATTACAACATTGCTTTTAGAACTCACAATAAACAAAGGAAAATAAAATAAAGATGATGGTGATTTTTTAGAGATCCACAACAGCAAAAAGACAATGACCACTTTGGAGATGACAGTGAGGACAACTGGACAAGGATGGTCGGCCACAATCTTGGGTCAAGAAGGTGAAATTACCTACCTTCAATGGCAAAGATCCTTTGGGATGGATAGCACACAGAAAAATTATGAGGTACATTGAATCAAAGACTCGGAGAAACTTCGGCTCACCTTCATTTAAGCTTTGGTTAGTTTCTTTAGCAATAATGGCCGTGGAATGGCTTTTATGAGTGTCTCGCATCTATTCAACTGAAAGGAAACTTTGAATGATTACCTATGAAGCGCGGATTCCGACACGGATACCAGGACACGATATAGATAAAATTTTGCTATTAAAAGAGTTCAAAATATTTTTAATCAAAATTAATGTCTTTAATTCCTCATCGATCAATATTGCTTCGACACATCTTTAACCCTTTTAGATGTGAGAGATTTGTCCAAAAAATGTATAAGATGGGTTGAAGCAAAGAAAAAAAATATTTTTTCAAAAATTTGTTTGAATTGTCCGACACTATCATATGGGTATTGGACCCCGATTTAAAGAGTGTCTAAGAAAATAACCATTTTTTGGGACACTTGTATGAGTTTTCCGACACATGTCGTACGGGTGTCATCCAACCACCGACATGTGTCGAACACCACGACACACTTGCTCCTAGAGGTGTCGGTGCTTCAAAGATGTTTACATCTAAGAGTTCAAGTTATCGGTTTCTCAAGCAGGAAAATCAGCTGCAGCCATGGCTGATAAGACGACATCATATGGATATCCTAATCAGAATCCTAATGACTACCCCACACTACTCAGGTGGAGGCATTGTGGCTCAAATTGGTGTCTTTGATAACGCAGCAATGACGCAGAAGCCAAATGGGTTAGAACAACCCAGAATTGATGAATGAACCAATATGAGTCATTCTTCAAATTAGATTCCTAAACCTGGGAGAAATTCCAACAATTGACGTCAAAAAGGTACTCATGTGTCACCATATCCAAAATATCTTACACGAATTCAAGAAAAACGTTGTTTCCAATGCAACACACCCTTTGTTCCAAGCCATTTTTGCCCAGAAAATGGTTCACAAGTGATTATTTTAAGCGCCGACAAAGAATTCAATGATGAGAATGAAATGTCTTGAACTCTACAAACGCTCTGCTGGTGGCATAACCCACCCAAGAACCACGAAATTAGTGGGGAAAATGGAAAATCAGATGTGACGATTCTCATACACAATGGTGCAAGCCATAATTTCATCTCACATTTGGTTGAACAATACTTAGGGCTGCAAACAAAGGAAACTTCATCTTAAATGTAAGACTAGCTGATGAGCAGAGCATATCCACTCAAGGCTACTGTCAAGGGTTAAAAGTGAATACAAGGGTTTATAAATGTATTCAAGATTTCTTCGTTTTTGAACTCGGTATGCAAATCTAATTTTAGTGGTAGTTTGTCTGGCTTGCTGATTTAGGAGAATTCAAAGTAAACTGGGGAACACTATCCATGAAATTCCACGCCAACAGTGGCATCATTGAAATAAGGGTGATCCAAGATTGTCCAAATTCTTAATCTCACTACAGGCTCTATCGAAGGCCACTGACATTGCAGCCATCTCTGTCCTACAGAATCTACATGTTGAATTTGCTTAATGCATGCATACTAGTGCTGTAGAACTGTTGTATTACTGTGAACTAGCATATCAATTTAGCCCCTAACAACAACAACTAAGTCTTATTATCCCTCTAAGTGAGGTGCTATCAACTTTCGTCGTAATGTTGTATCTAGGAACATAAAACTAGTCCCTAAACTATATGAAACTAGTCGCTTAAACCCCTTGTATCTCTGTCAATATATAAAAGCAAAAACTAATTTAACTGGTTATATGTATGTGCAATTCAAATATTGTCAAAATATCACAACTCATTATTAACCTACTTAACACCGACATCTCTGAAAAAATGTGTCTTAATTTATTTATTTCTTCAAATTATACCTGGTGTTGACGTGTCAGAGTTATGTTTCTGATGTCCATGCTTCATAGTTATTAACCGTCCACTAAAATTTGTATATCAAAATAACACAACAACTAATAAATTCTCCTAAAAAATTTTGGTTAACACTATTAATAGAGTGAGATTAATCATTAATAATTAATTAAAAAGCACAAACCAATATTTCAGGATCATCCGGCAAATCTTCCTCAATGCAAATGGAGACGGAGAGTTCCAACTCCTTCGGCTTACTCTTTGGCGTTCGGCTTCTGACTTTCCGATACTCCCTCTGTCCGCCGGGGTTTGCACGGACTCCCCGAAACAGTTGCGACAGCTGCTTCTTGACGCTGTAATCGAAAAGGGGGAAAGAGACACGTCGAGGAGGGTTACATGAAGGGAATGCGTTATCGTTGGTGTGGAATGCGGAATAGAAGTTAGGGTGATGGGCGCACGTGACGGCGCGTGCCATGACGGAGTTGAAGGGAGTGTGGCGGAGGTAGTTAGAGAAACGGGGAAGCATGTAGGAAGGAGGGTATGGCTATCGATTGTTGATTTCGTTTCTCTCTACAGAGCGGGAGGTGGAAGTAGTCGCACTCGTACTGTTGCTCAAAGCTTTGTTTCATTATTTTTTATTTTTTATACTTAGTTGTTTTTTTAAATACTTGAATTTCAATTGAAAAAATAAATGTTTCGTCCGAAAATATATTTTCGAATTTTAATGGAATGTTATTCGAAAGTGTCTTTTTGGATTGATTCAAAGTTCTAGTTTGACAATTTTTTTGAATATTTTATGTTATTATTGTCCTGAGATGTGGTGCACTCTGATATTGTCCCAAAATTTATTGTGCATATGGATGTCAAACATGTTAATGTCAATGTTGATGTTGGCAACCAATTTACAAATGAACAAGAAAAAAACCGTAAGTATCTCAAATATCAAGCAAGTATACAATGTTCGTGTCCGAAACAACAAGACAATAAGAGGGGATAAAACTAAAATGCAACAATTGTTGAAGCTTCTGGATGATAACCATTATGTATTTAGGTACCAATTGTGCGAGGACAGAGAAATCGTTCAAGATATATATTGGACTCATCCTTATTCTATAAAAAAATTCAACATATTTATCATTGTACTCATTATTGATTCATCATATAAGACCGATAAATACACGCTTCCATTATTGGAAATTGTTGGTGTTACTTCCATTGAAAAGACTTTTTCCTTTGGGTTTGCACTTTTGGAAAGCGAAAAAGAGGATAATATTAGTTGGTCTTTAGAAGTATGCAGGACGATGTTAAAGGACAAAGAGAACACGCCAAAGATCATTGCCATCGATCGTTATACCACATTGATGAATTCAGGTGCAAATGTATTTCCTACATCGTATACATTTCTTTGTAGGTATCACATCGTAAAGAATGTGAGAAGTAGATTTAAGCATGTGGTATGGACCAAACAAATAAAGAGTGAAAATGGGAAAATGATCAAAGCTAGCGTGATAATGTAAAGAATAGGGATGTTTAGAGTGTTATAATAAATGCTTCTACGAAAGAGTTATATGTAGAATCTGTTATACTTTTCAAGGAGAAAATTGTTTATGCTTGGATCGATCAAATTAGACACTTTGAAAATACAACAACTAACCGAGTTAAATATGCTTATTCTACACTAAAGAATTGGTATAGTAAAGGTGATTTGTGTAAAGATCGAGTATTTGTTAACAAAATGATCCAAAATCAACATAATGAGATACAAACATCACTTTGTCACAACATTATAGCGTTGAAACACAGATTTAAAGACAAAAATCTCTATTCATAATTTGTGGGCAATATATCTCGGGCGAAATTGAATTTTATTTTTCATGAAGCCATAAAAGCTGAAAAAGTAGGTTCAGATAACTCAAGGTGTGGTTGTACAATTAGGAAGACATATGGTCTTCCATGTGCTTGTTTAATTTCCAAGAAGGTGAAACTTAATAACCCAATGCAAATGGATAAGATTTACACCCACTAGAAAATAGTTCACTTTGATGATAATAGTGTGATGAAGGACGATAAATTGAATATATCTATTTTGACCGAATGAGAGGTGATTTAAGAGAGATTTTTGAAAGCCGATGACATCATGAAATTACACATTAAAGAGAAATTTAGGAAGATTTCATATCTAGAAACCACAGATTTGAAACCACTGTCACAACCGATAAAAACAATAGGTGCTTCTAAGAAGGTCAACCCAATACTGAGTGACAACTTGATGATGTGACCTTCTTCCTATTTTGAACATGTTGACACACCTTTTTATGGATTCTCCTGTTTCAAAATCTAAAAAAAGGTGTTTTCAAAAGTGCTCACATTTACAAACCATCTCATTCACCACATTTATCTAAAATGTTATACATTGAAAAGATGTTGCTTTTTATACACAAATACATTGAACAAATTGTAAATGTTGAGGATGTTGGTAAATATGGTTATCAAGTTGTTTCAACTTTACTCGATAAACGAGACAAGAATCACACAGTTGTTCGCCAATAACTCATAAAAGAATTGAAGGCACATAAAGAATCATACACAATGCTATAAGGGGAAAAAGTTTTGATACAATTTATGAATCTCTTATTCCTTGTGTTAGCGGTTCAACATCAGAGGAAAAATGGATGTGTTTCCCTGAAAAGGGATCATCTTATAGAAAATACATATAATAGGGTGTGTATTGACCTGACAAGTGTTGGAGCGGAATAGCGGCAAGCAACAAAAGATTTGGAAGAATTTTTCCGGGAATTTATCGTGTCCACAGAGATCAGTTCTATTGAACTATCGTTCGACAATATCTAAGTTTATGAGTTTGGATTAAAATGGTTTTAAGGTAAATGCGGGAGAGTAAATAAGAACATAAAAAGTATACATTCTTCGGAGAAAAGAAACTTATCAAGCATGTATATAATTGAATCGTCACAAACTTAAAGTTACCTACCAGTTATACTCAACCTACAATACTCCTCAATATAATCCGGCATCGCTCACGACCTAGATTATTTCTAACCCAAATTGAGAGAACAACAGTATTCTTGTATCGACACTCTCGCACCCGACACAACAACACAGAAGACATCCACATCACTCGCATTGACATTCTCACGCCCGGCACAACCAACATGGAAGCATTAAGTTTCGACACCCATAAAGATTGTTAGCTTTAAATCTATCTCTAGCATCCAGAAACTAACAGATAATCATCCTTAATCAAGGTTCGTGATGTTTATTTCTAACACAACCCAAACCCCGAGCATAAAGAAAATATCAAGAACAACATCGATAAAGATTTGTAAAGTACATTTTATACAACACCATGATCAAAAAATATACATAAGATCAAAGTAGATACATATACAAACCCAACAAATAAAGATTACAAAGAGAATAGAAGAATAAAAACCAAACCTTTCTTGGTTTATCAACATCAATCAACGAGAGATTCGACTTTGGATCATCCAAATGCAATCTCCAATGTTGTTTTCTAGCTAAATCCTATGAAGAAATGAAGTTTGATGGAGTGGAAGAAAAAAAAATACCCAAACCATCCCTAAAAAATGTGTTTTTAGCCCTTAAATGGGCTGTCAAAATCGCAGAACCGCCTTAAAAGCGCGCTAAACACGCAACTTGCTGCCTTTCAGCTTCTATATTCATGCTACAAGCCTGCTAAGCGTGCTCGTAGCATGGTCAAAATCCAAAATTGTTTTCTTCATATCTTTTGAATCGTAACTTTGCGCCCGGTTCGAAGCGCTGGAAAGCTAATTCAATGCTCTATCTAACAATGCTCAAATATCAATGCTTTAATACATATAAAAATAAATGGAAAATAATTAAATTCAATGATATTTACAGGATAACATAATATATACACTAAAACATAAAGTAAATGTATTTACAAACAAAGTGGAGTTTATTCGAACAATTACAACAAAAAGTATCGATAAGTGCAACAAAACTTATATACAAAAATAGCTACATTTTGCACTTATCAACAAGATACAGGTTATTAGAAACATTTTTTCCATTGCGAAATGCCCACCTCAAAATATGATTTTACCGGTTAATCAGAACTTGGGGTGGGCCAGAGACTTCGTTTACGATGCCGGAATCAGAGGAGGAGAAAGGGGGTGTAACTGCAAGGCACTTTGATGCTAAAGTAAGAATCAGAGAGAGAAAGGTCAAGTACAAAGTATGTGTGTACTAGGATGATTTTGATTACATGACCCTCTCAAATGAGAGGGTTTTTATAATGCCCACAGTGCATGGACATTGGTCATATTGGGAAAAAACCCAAGTCCCATTTTGGCTAAATATAGAACTCACAATGAGTTTAAATATAATGGCACTCCTCATCTACCAAACGATTTTGTAGGGTTGGGTTAGGCTCAACCACATTTCTTAACATGATATCAGAGCCCAGTTTAAGATTCTTGTTAAGAGTCCCACAAATATATTGCCTGAACATGTGGTTATAGGTGGGAGAAATCCTCACCCTACCAGTCGGTTTTGTAGGGTTGAGTTAGGCCAAACCCACACATTCTAACATGGTATCAAGAGCTTATCGATTCGGGCCACCTACCATTTAATATGCGCACCAAGCCCAAAAATATGTTGGGCACAAGGGGGTGTATTGGAAAAACGAAGTCTCATATATCGATAATTCGGGCCACCCACCGTTTATCCACGCACCAAGCCCAATAGTGATGGGCGTGAGGGGGTGTATTGGGAAAAAAAACCAAGTCTCACATTGGCTAAATATAGAACTCACAAAGGGTTTAAATAGAGTGACACTCCTAACCTACCAACCGATTTTGTAGGATTGAGTTAGGCCAAACTCTAATTCTAACAGGTCCCTATTTTTGGGTCTGGATAGTAAGTTCCCCAAAAATAGGTAACTTCCAGAAACTAGCCATTGTAACAGACATACCTGCTCAAAATTAGTCGTTGCTTTGAGCAAAGGCTTGGACACAGGAAAACACGTAACAATTATTCATGGATGTTTGTCCGTGCATACGGGCTGAGACACGAGGGAAGGCAAAGGTGGCCTTATTGATCCTGAGGATCAACCGACCAAACTTCATCGGGGGAGGGGCAGAAGGAAAACTGCTTTTCTTTGTCCCTAACTAGTTGGGTCTAGACATTTAGACCATTATGGATGCAGAAGTGGGTTGGGTCATGCCTAGTTATCGGACCAGTTCAGAACAAAATCCAACTGATTGAATTATATGTATTAGGTGGATTTCTAAATCACATCATTTTGTTCAAGTTTGTTTGAAACTTGAATGCTCTTTACCGTTGAAATCACTTGAGTGGACAACTCATTCAACAAAGAAATCTAAAACTCTGACAGGTCTTTTTTTGGATAGGATGCAATAAGTCATCAAGTTGAGCGAGATTGAAAGAGAGACAAATAAACAAAAGTAAAATTTAACAAAACCACTTATATATATATATATATATATATATATATATATATATATATATATATATATATATATATATATATATATATATATATATATATATATATGGTTACACATGCATTGTGTTTTATATCATGTTTTGTTTCTAAAGCAGGTTACATGTGAATAGTAACTATGAATCTGAAACAACATTTCCAGATTCACCCCATTCTGTTAAAAAAAAGATAGTATAGGTTTATTCAGAAATGCATTTTCGGGCTCATCCTTATTTCACTAAACGAAATAGGGTGTATCCAGAAGTACATCTCCGAAATATCCCCTGAAACGAAATTGACTTTCTAAGGTCTATATTGATCTAAAACTTGTATAAATATGAGTGTTAGTAAACCTGTTAGCACAAACACACAAGAACATATAAAATGTCTCAGTATGCAATATTTCGCTTTTGTCTACCTCAAAGGCGATAAGATCCCTCTTCAAATTTGTTCTTAAAGATCACTCGTCTTGTCGATATAAAATTAATATTAAAGAATTTTTACCCAGATAATCGAAGATTTGTAAAACTCTATCAACATTCACTCTCAATTGACACCGATGGGAAGAAATAATTTTACGAGTTTGAGCTGAGGAAGAGTGAAGATTTAACTGTTATGTGGAGTACATTTTACTATTACAAATCAAAAGGTCAGATCAAAATGTCTCAGTATGCATTTTTCGCTTTTGTCTACCTCAAAGGCGATAAGATCCCTCTTTAAATTAGGTTCTTAAAGATCACCCGTCTTGTCGATATAAAAGTAATATTAAAGATTTTTTACCCAGATAATCAAAGATTTGTAAAGCTCTATTAGCGTTCACTCTCAATTGACATCGATGGGAAGAAACAATTCAAGGAGTTTGAGCTGAGGGCATGTGAAGATTTAACTATTATGTGGATTACATTTTACTATTACTAATCAAAAGGTGTGATCGAGTTGGATGCGAAGATTGCAAGATCGACCAAACATATTCTAAAGATGTTGAAACGTCCTACTTGATGATGAAATGTATTGTTCAATTTACGTTAATGATCATAATGATATTAACGATGTTAATTTATCTTTGTTCTTGCACCTGTTTTGTTCCAACATTTGTTTACATTTCAATTTTTTTCGGATATACACTTCCGAAATTTGTACAAAGATATATTTCCATAATAGTTTTTGTAAAAAATCAGGGTTTGACTCAATTACGAATGAAATGTGTATGATTTAAGGTGTGTCTGGAAGTGCATTTTCGAATTTCATCGATAACACTGATTTTTCACTAGGGTGGGGGAGTAAGCCTTAGGGCAGGAAAAGTAATCCCCAAAATTTAGAGCAACGCTAAAAATAATTTAGGCCCTATCATAAAATGAACACAGTGAAACGAAAAAGAGTCGAATGGAATAGCGCATAGGGGAGTTAAGACTATGTTTAGATATCATAAAATGAACATTGTGAAATGAAAAAGAACGATATATTGAGATAATTTTATTGGGCCATAAAAGACAACTTATGACAAGAGCAAACTAGATGCAACAATGTTGGACAATCAACCGAAGTGGGTCTAGTCGCCCGAAATAGGCTTGAGCGTACGAAGTGGGCCTAATCGCCTAAATTGATATTTAGGATCCATTTCTCTTATCAGATGTGGCACATGAGGTATTCAAGTAGCAATGATTTGATAATATCAGTCAAAGAGGAAAAACGTCTCCCTCACAATTTGGGGAAGAAGTGGTCTTCCCTTACTCCCACATTTCCTTGAGTGACTTTTATCGAAAAATTCATTGTGCCTTTCACTTAATTTTCGTCATATGGTCAATCGAATACTCTATGTTACTCCACATATGTTTTTTATTTTCTTTAACGAAATCAATTATATATATATATATATATATATATATATATATATATATATATATATATATATATATACCAATTTTCAATGAGAGACTCACCCGTCACCACCATTCTAACCCACCTACCACCATCGTTTCTTTGCTGCCACAATGCACGTAGCCGCCAGACCGAACAGCCGCAGTGTAATTCTCCACCACAGGATCGCCCCCCTCTTGCACCAAACTCTATCTTTCTTCTTTCTTTTATGGATTGGAGTCTTATAGTGGTTTATATGTGTGATGTTGATTCATTGACATTGTGCTTCTTTCCACCTAGAGTCTTGTTTATATATATATATATATATATATATATATATATATATATATATATATATATATATATATATATATATATATATATCAATTTTCAATGAGAGACTCATCCGTCACCACCATTCTAACCCACCTACCACCATCGTTTCTTTACTGCCACAATGCACGTAGCCGCCAGACCGAACAGTCGCAGTGCAATTCTCCACCACAGGATCGCCCCCCTCTTGCACCAGACTCTATCTTTCTTCTTTCTTTTATGGATTGGAGTCTTATAGTGGTTTATATGTCTGATGTTGATTCATTGACATTGTGCTTCTTTCCACCTAGAGTCTTTTATATATATATATATATATATATATATATATATATATATATATATATATATATATATATATATATATATATATATATATATATATATATATATATATATATATATATATATATATATATATATATATATGCAAGGAATAAAAGTAAAAATATTTTTATATGATTAAAGATAAAAAGTGATTTATTTGAAGAATTTAAAATACGCTTAAACCTAATATTTATTTTTCAAAAATACAAATTAGAATATCTCTTTAATAACTTTTTCATATAAATCAAAATCAAAATTCCCCCCCTCTAAATTATTAAACACCAAAATTAAATGTAGTGTGTATACAAAAGATCACCTGATGTTAATATGAATGTTTAGTGTTGTCACAATAAACATTTATATAAGTTTTTATTTTTTATTATTTCCATTATTTCATTATTATCAAGATTTAACTTTTATTTTTCCAACTTAAAAACAAAACAAAACTGTAAATATATAAGAACATTAATCAAATAAATTAAAAAAATGCCTTCTCTATTGTAATATAATAACCTACCATTGAGCATTTAATCTTTGAAACCTACATGATTAAAACCTACCTAAAAACCTAAGCTAAGCTTTATACATAAAGGGTTTGTACTTATGAAAAGCTTTATGTATTTCATGAATGGCAGCACATCCTGCAGCTAATGACACCATCATAAAAATGAAGTTCAAAGTTTGAAGTCCAAACCATTTGAATGTTACTCTCTTAATCTTTTGTTTGGCAATATACATCTGAGTTGGAAAATATATTGTTAATGGCCAATATCCCACTGCTCCAAGAAGGCCAAGCATTTCATTGAAAAACGGCATTGCCATAGCCAAAACAGTCACTATTGTCACAAATATTGTCCTCCAAATGAGCCTAAACAAATTTAAGTTGAACTTCATTTTGCCAAACCCTATTGGATACTCTTTAGTTATGAAACTTGATTCCATCCACCTTTGACCCACCCATAGTTCAACCAGACAAAAAATCGGTTGGACGATTACCTGCATATCACAATTTCTTTAAGATCAATCGTTACACAAACACAAACATCACACACGACATTCTGATATATTGATACAGATAAAATAGTTTAAAGAAAACCACATGTGTCAGTGTCGTATCAGACACTAACACATGTTAGTTGGACGTCAGATAGTAGAAAAGGTATTAATGGTAAAAGTATGAAACCTGATATGCTCCAACCAAATGCACAATAAGGAAGACATTGGCTAAATCAATAAGCCAAAAAGGCTCTTTAAAGCCAGAGCCCATTAATATGCTTCCAGGAGTATTGGACCCAAATGCAGCATAACCAGAGCAAGCACATAAGAGGAAGATGATTGTCATTACAAATATTCCTACTTTGTTTGCCATCTTCATCACTTTGTTTTCTGGTGGTGATGACTTCAATGAATCCTATTTTTCACAAAACACATAATAATTTCAATGAAAATCAGTGTCATCGATATTAAGAAGCTATAAAGCACAGACACAAACGACAGTGATACTGACATATATCGGATATCAGACACATATTTGTTACCTGAATATCTATGGCAATTAGAGAATAGCTGCTGGCAACTGCAACGTTTCCCAATGCAACGAGCATACTCCACACCATGTCTTCTGAATTTTGCTCCTTGTTCCCTCCTATTAAAGAAGTACTCTCTCCATTTCCTGCACGAAAATAAGAGGATCCATTCCTACATATCATATGACATTACTCAAATGATGAATTCGTCGAAAAGAGTTTGACTTTATAATCTTATCGAACAAAATTTAAATTCGATAGTAAAATTGTACTAACCTTGGACGATGGTAGCAAGAGAAAGTCCAATACCGATAAATGCATAACCAAAAGACATTGCTGCTGCTATGATTGAGAGCCATGATAGCTTGTGAAAATTTGGGATTTGGGATAAAAATATTTCAACAATTCCAAGACCAATCATGTATGGATTATTAGAAAACTGGCATGGAGCTTCGGTTCCTCTTTTGTGGAAGCAATTGATTTTTTGTATTGACCTGAAATATCATATATGCAACATTTCGTAATCAATCAATTTAAATAATGGACATTTCTTGATACACAAGTTTTGATTTTTTACATTATAATGATCAGATATATTAATATCAGTTATTCAATGAACTTACACGACGCTTACGGATGTAGTTATTGTATATCCAATTGCAGCTCCGCTAAGGTTAGCATATTGGACAATCCCACACATGACATGCATTTTACCACCTGATAAATTGTGTGACAAGAAACATGTTTATGAAAAATGTGACAAGAAAAATGTTATATAAAATTTTGTTACCTAAGATGGTTTTAACAGCTTCCATGTAATTTTGGTTTCTCTTGCCGGTGACCGGGTCTGGTGTTCTGTAACAATCTGTTAGAAGATTGGAAGTGTAGAGTGTGACGACAGCTATGATTATTATGTATGAAATACCAGGGATCCATCCCAATTGTGCCATCACCCATGGTAAAGTTAGCACTCCAGCGCCAATGACCGCCGTTATAATATGCGCACTCGCAGTCCATGTTGTGCCTGTATTTTAAATTTCTTTATTACCAGTGAATTTGAAAAAGAAATTCATCAAAGTTCAACAGATACTCAATAGAGTCGTTTTGAGAACGTGCATGACGGACTATCACGTATAGGTTAAAATTTGACACAGGTAAAACATAGGGTTAAAATGTAACTAAATAGAGTCCCGTAAACTAAGTGTATATGCTTCCTATGATCACGACATAAAGACGGACACCTGACATGACATACAGGCACAATAATTTAAAAAGAATGAATAAATTATTCGTAATCACAAGTGTCAGTATCACGTGACACAGACAGAGACACGTCAGAGACGTAAATGCTAAGTATGCTTCGCATAATTCCCTTCTAATTCAATAAATGTAAATCATAAATGAAAGAAGAAAAATCCAAATTCAAATCTAAAACAGTGCAAATATACATAGAATCACTGAGTTTAACAAATTAACAGTGATTTTGATGAAACTCTAAAATTTAGAATCACTGAGTTCTTAATTCTAATTATAATTATAACTTACCATGCAGAAAACTTAGAGAAAGAATGAATGAAATATGTATATAAACCTGTTCGTTTTGGTTTGCCATCATCATCTACCGCCGTTTCAGCTTCCATTTGGCTTTCATTCTGCATCTCACTCATATCTTGAAACTGAAAAAACTTCACAATAAACAAACGTGGATTTCAAACCTAAGAGCATATAAAAAATAATCCACGTGTATTTTTCTGTTAAACTCTGACACCTCATACCAGGTTTCTAGCACTCTTTGACATTGTCCATCTTACTTAGTTAAAGGAAGTGTTCTAGGTTTTTAATCAACCTTAATTTTTGTATTATGAAAATAAAACCAGTCATTAATTATAAGTATGTATATTATTTGTGAGTAACATGAAAACTTAGGTTTTTTATTTTTTCTTTTTAACTCACAAACAAACATACACTATGTGAGTTATTGACATGCAATATATATATTTTTTTGCCAAAGTTTCCACTTATATCTTTCATCTTTTTGTTGTAAATTATTATATAAAAAGGAAATGTATTCTTTTAAAGAAATTTGTCGACCCTCACTTAGATATGAAAGAAGATGTTAAGGCACATCTCTTTCATGAAATACCCTTTTTAGAAAAAGGTAGAGTCATGATAGATTTGGAGCATGCTTATTTTTAATATTTTTGAAAAAGGTAAAGTCATCATAGAGTTCATATTGAGATTCTAAGATCAAAACTTATTTTTAACATTTGAAGTGATGCATCATTAAAATAAAAGCAAAGTCTTCAACTTTACAAAATATAAATTAGTTTTAAGATTCAAAGTTTTTTTTAAATTTTTTTTATAAATATTATCTGTGATTTTTTATTCAGAACTCCCCTGAATATGAAATCTCTCTCATTTTCTTAACACTCTCTCAAATATTTGGACAATTACAATATTATTTGAACGATGAACCCAAATACCACTCAAAACAAACTTTATCCCTCTATATAGTAATATCACTAGTGAATAGAACTTCACAACTAAAAACAAACAATTAAAACAAACGACTCAATAAAACTAAAATTTGAAGTTGCATGTCTCTGATACATTAAGAGGGAGAACTCTATGTGATTTTGTTGCTTGTCTCTTAAGCTTTACTTTAAGTTTAGTTTTATATTTGAGTCTCCTCTTCAATTACGCATCTTTTAGGATCAAGTTTTGGATCCATATTTTAACATGCATAATTCAAATTGTTTGTTTTCAAGTATGAACAATATGCTTTAAATCAATTAGTTGAGTTTTCAGAACAAGAACCAAAATTGAGATTGTTTCAAGTCATGACGCAAGTAAAATCTCAAAATGACTTTGAAAACTTCAAAATTTGAGATTTTGGGTGTATGGTTCGAATCACACAATCATATGAGCCGAATCAAATCAAAACAAAGAGAAAAGATGAGCTTCTACAAGTTTGTGAGTCGACTCACAAATTGAATATGATTCGAATCATGGAACCATGTGACTCGAATCACAACTTCCACATGAGTTGAATCACAGAGTCCATGTTAGCGTCTATCTTGCTTGAGTCGAATCATAACTTACACATGACTCGAATCACAACCTGTTTGAGTCGAATCATGCCTTACGCTTGACTCGAATCACAACAAAGTGAGTTTCTCTGTAAGTGCATATCTTGTTCCACATTACTTTTCCACTTGACTTAAACCACCAAGTGTTCTTGACTCGAATCAAACATGATTTTTCACCATTTTTGTGCTTCATCTCGAACACCTATAAATTATATTTTACTCTCAAACCTTTCATAATGTTAGAAAATACATTCTTTCATTGATGATTTAGAAACTTATAAACTATTTGTTCTCTCATTTTAAAAGGAGTTTTGAATCTTTCTTGAACACTTGAAAACAATTTATTTCATCTTATATCTCATTGTCTTTCATTGTTGCATAAAAAAATCTGAATCTTATCTTGGTAGATTTGTGTTTGATTGAGGAGATTCGTTTTGGATTTAACTTTTATTTGAAGAATGATTTAATATTTTAGAAGCTTGCAAGAGTGTGTGGTGTTGTGACTTGTTCTGACAATTCCAGTGAAAAAGAAGGAGGTTCTTCTCTATAGGTTGACCTTGATATTGTTGTGTGGAATCCTACAGATGTGGTATAAGTTATTCTCAATCTTCAGAAAGACCAACACTCAAGATACCGACGAAGTTGTATGGAAATTGTCGCAAATAAAGACTTAGGAACAGGTTTTTGGGGCTGGAAGATTCAAGAGGCGATCTCGAGTAAAGATTTTGCAAAAAGTTTAGTTTGTGGAGCTATGTACAAGTCAAAATTTAGAAAAGGAGAAATTTAATTTTCAACATTTATCTTTGAACTAGAGATTGGACGAACTCTTGTAATATTGTTACAAATCATATTAGAAGATTAACGAATTTTTAATAGGCAACCATTGAAGAGTGGATTAAGAAAAAAACGAGGATGAATGTGCCATACTACTATAAATCTCGATGTAAACTTTCTCTCTCTCTATCTCTATCTCTCTCTCATACACACACATTTAATTTTGTAGTTGATCACATGATTATGTTGTTTCTGTTTCTTTCTAGAATTGGATGTTGATAGGATTTTCTATTGATAGTGATTTATTGCATAAGTTGTAGGTTTTGTTAAAATTGGTGATTCAACCTTGTCTAAGTGTTGATTAAACCCGGAGACTTTGATTGTAGAATCTTGTGTGTGATTGAAAATCACTCGATAACAATGCTTATGGAATTGAACGATTTTGCAATACAATTAGTTTGTTCATTTGGTGTAATTCAACAGTCCAATTTGATATATTGTAAATTGTTTAAGTACATTTGTGAATCTCTCAATCGATAAGCATAATCTCTTTTACAGTGAATTTTCTTCCGCCATGCAAAATAAATTATGATTTTCCAACGCCTTTTAAAACATTTTTTTTAAAACTTGGGAGTTTTATTTACCCCCCCCCCCCCTCCCCCCTCTAAAACCATTCATACTTCATATTATCGCTCAACAATTGGCCTTAGAGCTGGATTTTTTTATCAGGTTTAAGCTACACAAAAGTTTGAGAATATTGGTGGCGATGATCCGAAAGGAGCGTATAATAGAGCACTACTTTTTAAAGGCAGAAATTATGCTTATTAGAATAAGACACATGTATGTTCACTTAATGTCAGCTAACAAGAATATATGGGTAACAATTATCGATGGGTCTTTTATCTCTAGAAATGAAGGCAAGAAATATATTTACATTTTCATTGAACGCTAAACTCTATTATTTTATATCACATCATAAGAGCAAATAAACTATGTGGAATACTCTTCAATTCCTTTACTAAGGTAATAAAGGCTTTAAAGATTATACAATTAATATATTGACAGATGAGTACAAACTGTTCCGTATGGAACTTAGAGAATCCGTGGAATCCATGTAGACCCATTTTCTCCATTTAGTCAACAAGCTAGACAATTATGGAGAAAAACAATTCTAACAAAGATTGTACCAACAAAATTCTGAGATCTATGTGCAAGGAATGCCAACCAAAGATAACTACTATAAGAGAATCAAATGATCTTTGTTCTTTGGATATCACATAACTGTTTGGAAAGCTTACCGAACATGCGAATGAACTGAAATGACTTGCTAAAACTGAAGTAAAGTTGAAGAAGAAAGAGAAAGTAAAAAAAGAGAAGCGGGATATATCATTGAAATCTTCTTCATCAAGGACAAATAAAAATAAGGATGAAGGTGATAATTTTGATAAAGACTTTTCTAAAGAAGAAGATAAGCGAGATACGATTTTGAAAAGGTCAGTGATGTAGAATAAACAAAAGAATCATGGGAAATCTTGGGGAAATCGTTTTGAGGCGCAGAGAAGGTGAGATTATAAACTCACAAAATAAATGTATGAATTGCTTCATATGGAAGACAATGAAAGCATAATATATTTTTTCAACAGGGTTACAAAACTGGCGAATCAAATCAAGGTATGTGGAGAAGTGTTGACATCAAGATCAGTTGTTGCAATGATCTTGAGGTCATTGGCTCCAAAGTTCGACCACGTGGTAATATCCATAGAAGAGTCGAAATATTTGTCAACCTTGAGAAAGGAAGAGCATCAGGGGACGCTTGAATCTCATGAACAATGAATGGTTGAAAGAGCTACAAGCAAGTCAAATAGTGATGCGGCTTTACAGGTGCAATCAACAAGATAAAATAAAAGTAAATGGAAGTGGTTCAATAACAAAGGTAGATGAAGCTAAACCAATTTGACTAGTAGAAATCAACAAGAAGGAGGCTAGTCAAATCAGAGAAAGTCCTCATACCAAAGTAACCAAAGAGGTTGTGTTATAGGTAGAGGAAGAGGCGGTGGTTGAAAACCTGACAAAAGTCACATTCATTGTTTCAATTGTCAAAAGTATGGTCACTACTCTAGTGATTGTTTTGAAAAACAAAAGATCCAAGAAAATGATGCAAAGTTTGTAAAGCGTGAAGAAGAAGAAGAGATGTTGTTGATGGTCACAACAAGAGATGAAGGAAGATTCAAAGACCAATGGTACTTGTGTGAGTGAATTCTACAAATTCAACAGGGATTTGAATGATGTCAAAACTAGTAGTATGTTGTATCATTTTTATATATTGGGCAGTATCAACCTAAATTTATATGTGAATTGATCATTTTAGCTTTAGGATGCATAAAAATGTCTTGAAATGGTTTGAAAAGCCTTAAGCATGCCTTACACATAAAAAACTAAGTTATATGTGTAAGAACAACTACATAGGTCGACCTATACGAGCTTAGGACGACCTATAAAAGCTTTTGCTTCAGTACAGGTTGACTCATCCAATTTTAGCTTGGCTCCCATACTCCAATATTGAAGCCTGTAGGCTCTGCACACATGTTTCCTCACTAAGGTCGGCCTGAACACCTTGATAGGCCAACCTATTGCTTTCATAGGACGACCTATAACCTTCAAAATCTAAAAATTATGTTTTGCATTCAATTTTTCTTGCATCCTCCTTGCCTATTTCCACATACACACACACACACACATACACACACACACACACACACACACACACACACACACACACACACACACACACACACACACATATATATATATATATATATATATATATATATATATATATATATATATATATATATATACTCATACATGCATCTTCTTCAAGCAAGGTACTAGTGTAAAACCTAAACGAAACAAGATTACAAAGTTTTCCCATCATCTTCAACCTCTTTTTTTACATGTAGACAATTGAACTACACATAATAATTTTTCAATTGGGTGACCATCTAAATTATGGTTGATATAGTCCAATTAGGTTGGTGTAACCAAGAATATTGGGTTGGAAACTTTGTGTGTTTCAAATAAGAAAACCAAGGTGGGGGTTTCCTTCAAAATCAATGTGATTTAAAGGTTTTGGATAAGATCACGTTAACAAAAATCCGGCCGAGTGAAGACCTTGGTGTCATACTTGTAACACCCCAAAATTTGCCCTCATATTTTTTAACCTTGACTGACTTTTTCTTCGCATTCATTTGCATTTCTCATTAGGTCATTAACACTCATAATCATACATAACAGTGAGTTCCCAACATCATAAGTTCTTCTTATCAAAGTATCAAGTTAATTTCCTTCATTACTCCCCAAGAGTATTAGGGGTTTAGGGTTCCATCAGTAGTTCAGATGAAAATGCTTTGGTTAGGGTTTTGGCTCTCTTCAACCTTTCAGGGCACTTATTCAAATGTGCACACTCAAGGATATGAATGTCAAGGTTCTTACTTCCATATGGACGAGCTGGGCAAAAGTTATTCAATAAAGGTTAATGGTGCTAGGGTTTCTCTTCGAATCCATATTGAGTATTCATCTTCATCGTAACTTTAGCATCATGAAATGGGCAATTTGGTTTTCATTAAGTCAAGTTAAGTCTCGATATATTAAGCTTAGGATTTTCAAGCAAATTGGTTGTGCGTTTGAGGAATGTAGTTCGTTAGTCAGGCGCGACATGGATGGGTATTTGATTCATTTTAAAGTGGGTTATCGATTACAAAATAATCAAGTGGTTCAAACTTACACGTGGAGTTCAGATAGAAATTCAAATCCACATTTAATTTCTAATTCCATTTTTCTCAATTCATTTTTAATTGCTAATCCTATTTTTTTTCTAAACATCTCTTCTAACCGTAATTCTTTCATTTTTTTTCAAACCATCTTAAAGAAAGTCAGAACCAAGTCATTATCCAAAGTCCATGTTTCTAACCAAATCCATTAAACCAAAATTCTTTTTTGTAACATTCATTCTTTTTATCATATTCTAATTTTCATTCACATGTCCAAGCATTTTGTTAGATTCAGTTCACAAATTGAAACGGTTATTTATTTCAGATTTTATTCATTTACTTAAGCCCAAAGTATTTTCCTCATAGTAGATCACCATTGCTATTATTTTTCTTTTATTTATTTATATTTACTAACCCTTAATCAAAATCCAAAAGTATTTTGTTTTCCATCTTTTACTACCTTTTCAGGAAGAAAACAAGAATATCAAAACAGTTCCTCAGCTCGAATGAATTTCACCTGAACAAAGTCAAAGTTGATATGTAATCAATTCAAATTCATCTGATAAAAGATTTTCCAAGTTTTATTTATTATTATTTAAGGAATTCCAAAGTTCATGTGTTTATTTTCATGCCTTCTTTGACAAGCAAAAGAATCGAGCCAAAACCACAACAGTACAAGAAAAAGCAGTTATTTTTCAAAATTTGAACTGTGTAACCGGTTAACACCCAGGTGATAACTGGTTACAAACACAAAAATTGGAAAAATTTGGCAGTAATTCAAATTTTGTGATTTTGGCACCAATTTAATTTTTGATCACATGTCGAATATTCTAGACCATCTCCATTTAATTCCCCTACATCATCAAAACTAATTCCCACTATGTACCTTCATTAATCACCACTCTTTTACTAATTTCCCTCCAAATTTGATTTTCAAGCCTAATTTTGATCTCCCAAACCAAACTACATTCTACTTAATTCCCATACCAAAACTCTATAAATAGAACCCTCATTTCATTCAATTATCAAGCTTTTGAGAGCCAAAGAAACCTCTTGCAAATTATATCCCCAACCACCAAAATTCACTAAAGCTCAATTTCTTCTTTTGAAAGTTATCAAGAATTCACATTGAAATCTTGATTAGATTTGAGCTAAACCTTCATCCATTTCATTTCTCTTCACCAATTTCAGTATATCAAGCTTGTTTGTGGAGATCTTAAAGGAATTGGAGTGTTTCTCATTCTTGAAGTGGTAATTCATTTCACACCATTGTTGAAGCTTCATCTTCATCATCCATAATGTAGACCTTTGGTAATTCTTGTGTTTGATCCTTTTGGATTTTATTTTATCTTTTAATTATTGGTTTTTACTATGGTTTTACTCTAAAACTCATGCAAATTCAGATCTATGATCATAAGGTGTTTGAAGAATGTTTTGAAAGAGGATCATGCTGAATTTTGCATATTTTTCAGCTTTTGGGCACAATGTAATCGGTTAGCACCCAAGTTGTAACCGGTTACACGATGCAATTTTTTCCTTCCTACTGCGTTTTTGAACTATGTAACCGGTTACGCCCCAGGTAGTAACGAGTTACATCTGAGGCAGAATGTTATTTTTAATTACTTTTGGGGTTGTCTTGGTTTCTTTTGCTTCTTCTTCCCCTTTTTTCTTATTTTAACCTTGGAATGCATTATTGAGATTAATTCTTCTTTAATATCAATGGACTTCGAATATCGATTAGAGTATATTAACATTCATTAATCAAATCTATCTTCAAGTGAATTATTAAATTCATAAGAGGGGCTTTAGATTAGTGATATGTTTTTCAAACTTGAATCTATCAATTAGAGGTGATTGATCTTAAAGATGGAAGGACATCAAAAGTTTAGTTCAATTTGGTTCTTCTTAACCCCCTTCCTCTAGTTCTCCTTTTTATTTTTTTATCGATGAAAGTCTTATGGATCATGGGATTCCTTTGTTGAATTCATGATCAAGACTAGATCATTACCTATTTTCTTTTCGTGTGGCATTGTTTTCGGATGGCAACCTACATGTTGTTCATCTAACATGCATTAGCATAAATAGTAGTTACCTTAATTGGTATTGACCGACCTTGTTGTAGGGTGACTTCTATATAAGTTACTTGGCAATTTCTTAACATAGAGCTACATTTGTCCCTCTATATCCTTATCGACATTTGTACTTTCATGGCCCGAACCTTGATTGGTTGCATAAGCCCAAGCATGGGTGATATTTGTGCTAAGTTCATAATTCTCAAACTTGTTGTTATAGAGGCTTTGATTCTATCAATCTTCTAACAAGATTTGTTAATCAATGACTTGAGTACATATGTCAACCATATATTACAAAATGCAAGACGAAATTCGATTGTCGCTTTGAGTTTTTTTTTTGCATTGTTACCTTTGTGGATGTGTTGCACCCCAAAATTTGCCCTCCATAAGACAAGTCATTGTGTACTAAGAGGATCACAAGGTTCACAAGACATCTCATAAGGTTCACAAGGTTCAAAAAGTTCACAATTAGTCAAAAAGTTTGACAATCCCCTCAGACAATGCATCTTCCTAAGCACTGCATCTTAAACTAGGGTTTTGACTTTAATCAGGCTAAATGGACTTACAAGGCTTCAAGTGAGCTTCATAAAATATTATATGTGTTCAAGAATCCCCATGACAAGTTTCAAGACTTTTCTCAAAGGTTTGCTCAATCAGATGATCAGATAGGTCAAAATCAGTCAAAGTAGTTAAAAAGTCAAACTGAGGTCAACTGTGGTCAAACAAAAGTCAAACTTCATGATTTTTTGCCAACATCAATTATATGAAGTAAAATTCATCATTTTATCAAGGGTTGATCATGATTCATCAAGGAGATTTCAGATCATCAAGAATCAGGAGTTTCTAAATTAGGGTTTTCATAGGAAAAGTCAACTGAACTTTGACCAACCATAACTTTCACATGCTTCATCAAGAATTTTCCATCCAAATCTCATTTTGAAGTAAATTGAATTCTCTACAACTTTGTGACTCACAAGCCAAGCCCAAAAATGCTTCATTTGGAAGGTATGAGCTAAGACATTATAGGTCCTTTTAAAAGTCAACAAAAAGTCAACAACTTCAAAAGAGCATAACTTGAGAATGGTAAAAGATATGGACATGAGACCAAAGAGGTTGGTTAGAGGACTCTTTAAGCTTTCCAAAATGTCCAAGAACACCCTCATAGCATTAAAATTGAAGGATTTGTGCCCTTGTAAAGTTGGGAAATTTTAGGGAAACTTATGAAGCAAATAAGGCTTTAAATCAAGTTTTTGCTAAATGAGCCCACCAAATTGCCATCCTATCTTTACAAAAACACCAAGCACGACCCAACCCATGCAATTTCTGATTTTTTTTATTTTATTTAATATTTATTTGAATTTTATTCATTTAAATACATATTAAATCAAAATAAAATCAAAAAATCAATATTTAAATATGATTCTTCTTCTAGAAAATCATAAAAGTCATTTAACATGAGTATATATTGACCAAACTCGTGCACACTCTTTAGAGCATGAAAAGATTTGATTTTTGGCAAAATTTGGAATGAGATTTCTTCATCATCAAGGCATCCAAAAAGCCCAAAGAAGGAGCATATTTTTTGACCTAAATCACTTCTATTATAAGTATGCAACACAAGACAAGGCTGGGGACACGAAATTTAGGAGTCAAAAGTCATCATCAAATCTCAAATTTTCAAGAAAAAAGTGAAATTCGGATTCCATTATTCAAGCTATCCCAAAGACTTTTGAAGGAAATTATCAAATTGGTGGTGATGGCCTGGTGGTTTTGGACGCGCGTATGCAAGGCAAAGTCAAGGGTTCGAGTCCTATCAGGACCATTCTTTTTTTTGGAAAAAATCTCAAATATTAGTTTACGCATATGATACATTCTTCTCCCCCAGATGACAAGGCGCGCGCCTTGTCCCAGTGGTCATGTCTTGCCAGGTATCAGGGGAGGTCCTGGGTTCAAATCCAGGCCTCCCCTCTTTTTTTTTTACTTGTTTTCTTTGTATTTTTCTTTTATTTATTTTATTAATTATATAATTAGGTTAATTGATTTTTCTTAATTAAAACATTAACCCTTTTTTTTTCTTACTAATCCTAAAAAATTAATTTATTTTTCTAAAACTCTAATTAATTAATTTAAAATTTATTTTTATTAATATGTATATATTATATTTAAATTGATATTGTATAATTCTAATATAAAACTTAATTATTTCTTATATAAACCCTAATTTTCTTTATAAACTCTAATTATGTTATAAATATTAATTTATTTGTTTGTAAATTTTAATTATATATATTTATTTTATAATTTGTTTATATTATTATTATATGTAGTTTTTTTTTAATTAAGTTTAGATTAAGTAATTAACCCTAATTTATTTATTTTCCTAAACAATTAAAAACCCTAACTTTATTTTATGAGTTTAATTTCTTATTTTTTATATGCTTACTTAATTATAATTAACAAATATTTTTATAATATGTATATAAAACTAAATTATTAGAACTATTAGTCATATTTATTAGTATATAATTATTGCTATTTATTTCTTTTATTAAAATTCTTAAAAATAATTATTTATTTAATTTTGAACTTTTAATTTGTTTCTATATTATATTGTTATACTAACCTTCTTATATTTATTTGTTATTACTAACCAATTTATTTATTTATTATATGCTTACTTATTTAAATTATTTTTATAATGTAATTGTGCCAATCATGTAATAGTTGTAGAATTATTCTTATTATTTATTTTTAATTGACATGGTTAGTAAAATAGGGAGTGTAAACAAGTTTGTATTTAAAATTAAATTTAGATCACTAATTTGTAAGATAAATACTTGAATTTGTACACGCACACACGTAAGTAGATCTGGGATCGCCGTCTCACATTCTTAATGATACCTCTCATGTTGCCTAAACAAAAAGGTCAAGTAAGGTGTAAAGCAAAGTCCCTTCTCTCATATCATCTAGTCCCTTAAAAGATAATAAGATCAAGTCCCTCCATGGTTGCCTTCGTAAATGATCTTGTCCCTTTCGAATAAAGATGATAAGTCCCTTCGAATTGCTAAATACACTTTGTAGTTGCCTAATTACAGTTGTCCCTTCATTTGTCCCTCACACATCCAAGGTAATGATTACCTATTCCTTAATAATAGGGATAGTCTTACCATTTAAAGGATATTTAAGAACAAAAAAGATTTAACTTAGGGTAGGTTTCTCTTATGTACTTGCTCACCTTTTCAAAACATTTCAAAACACTTCACATTTTCAAACAAATTTTCGAAACAAAGTCTTTATATATATCCGTACATGGATCATTATAAAGTACTTAAGAAAATTTTTTCACACACTACACTTCTCAAAAACATTTTAAAGTGAGCTAAGTAACTAAGAGCCCATGGATAACCATGGATGTAAAGGGTGCTAACACCTTCCCTTTACATAACCTACCCCCCGAACCCAAAAATCTTTTAAGGTATTTCCTGTTCTTTTATGCACTTTCCTTTGGATAAAATAAAAGTCGGTGGCGACTCTTGCTATCCGCAACATTTAACTAAAGTCAGTTCTCCCACCGTGTTACAGGATGATTACGTTCACCATATTATTATGTATATTATTATATTTCTTTTATTTCCTTCTTTCTCTCTATCCATTTTTATTTTGCTTCTTTCTTCCTTCTCTTTTATTTTATTGTGCTTTATATCATCCATTATCATGTTTATATTTATGTCATTATTTCTTGTGCTTTTCTTTTCTTCTTGTCCATTTGGACACCAAAAATATTAATAAAGGCCTAAACACTTTAAAAGACTTGTTCTTAATTTTGGACTATGGTTATTATCCCTTGCTTTGGAGGATTTCTACATTTTGGACCTATTAACTTAGTACTAGGATTTTATCCCCTTGCTTGATTATGGAGTGGTTATGCTAGCCTTTATTTGGCTCATCATTTGCTCAAGAGGATGAAATTCTAAGTTACTTTTGCTTTGAATTGTCTTCAAGTGATTAGATCCCTCCTACCTTAGCACATTTATTTTATTTTTAGGGTAGTCTCTTCATCTCCTCTCATTCTTTAATTTTCAAAACTTTCTCACTTTTTCAAAGGATTCTTTTTTTTGAATCTTTCACCACTTTTATAATTCAAACCTTGACTTTGGTCAAGTGACTTTTTCCCTTTTCTTTTTATTTCTTAATAAATGCTAATGAACTTAAGCATATTGACCATTTTTTCAAAAAGACCTTAAAAAATACAAAAACTCATTCACTCTTTTTTGTGACTTTGTGCACTTTTTCTTTTAACTCTTTTCATATGTTTAGACATGATTCATCATTTCTAACGAAATTATTCTCTAAGGGATGACGAATTGTATTTACATTCTTAAAAATTAATCAAAACTAATAAATAACTTTGTTCTTTTTACCACAAACTACGAGATTTTGATTTTATATTGCATTTTGTGTTTATGTAGGCATGAGGTGGTAAACGTCTCCAAACACAAAAATATTAAAATCAATTCTTTTTCTTATCCCGCCACTCTCATTTAATAATCCTTTTTCAAACCAAAAAGCATAAACATTTCAAAGGGCTCCCATGGAGTACCACAGACGTTTTGGGTGCTAACACCTTCCCATTTTGTAGCCAACCCCATAACCCATTCTCTGTTTGTTTCTTTTAGCTTTTTCTTTTAGATTCATTTTTAGGATTTATTCGCTCTTTTTTCCTTTTCCATTTGGAATAAAATAAAAGCGCGGTGGTGACTCTGTTTTCATTGAGTTAAGTTAATCAATAGCTTACACTCATAATTTTTACCGCTAGAGAAAAGTGGCGACTTTGTTGGGGAGTAATCTCTATGTGGGTTTGGCCTACTTTGATTTATTTATTTCTTTGGCTTAACTTGTTTGTTATTGCTTGTTCTGTTCTAGTTTGGTGATCCTCTGTGAGTGAGATAAATATTGTACCTGGATCTGAGAGTACTTATGATAGGACGATGGTAAATTCAAGGAGATACGCGTGGAGTAGTCCTATGTAATGTCAATTCGAGAACCACCACTCAGTTAGGCTCCCTCAGATTACTGATTCCATGGCGAGTAATTGTACATTGGCATTACTTTTCTGACCTCGAGCTTATCATAATGAGGATCATAAAACCATTAACCCATCCAGACCATTTTAGGAACATAGTGCAGAAGTCATCCAGGTGTAGACCTAAGATGATTGTCACACGATACTACACTTGGACGAGGTCTTATTATGAATGTTATTGGTTAGGGAGTAGTCCAACATACCGATAATATTCTAAAGATGAATGCTAACTCCAGAAACTTCTGTTAGAAACCTTAGGGTTTTTGGGCATGACCCAGTCCTTCACTGCCATGGAAGACCTGATAAGACGATACAAACCAATAAAGTGGTTGGAGCATTCCCCCATGTGCTCCTCAATGGAAACGTGGCCAACTTACCCATGAAGATATTGTCTTCAACTACAACGAATATCACGAGACAATTGGACCAGGGTGAAGACCATGTGTTATGTCTTCCCTGCTTTCACGCAGACCCTAACAGTCTCCCATATTGTGGGCCTGAGAATCTAGCTCACAATGGGGACCTTGGTCCAGTGCTGGGGGTCCTCTATAAATACCACATTTCACTAGAGATTTAGGTATTCTAAAATTATCTCTCTTACCTTATGTACTTTCCACTCTACATTTCGGTTCTCACTTTAGCATCAGAGTGCCTTGCAGGTACATCCCCTTCTCTCCATCAACCGTTGAAGCTTTGTATTGGTCACTGAAGATCTTGTATGATCAGGTGATATATATATATATATATATATATATATATATATATATATATATATATATATATATATATATAGAGAGAGAGAGAGAGAGAGAGAGAGAGATATTCAGTGACTAGTACAAAGCTTCAGCGGTTGATGGAGAGGATATATATATATATATATATATATATATATATATATATATATATATATATATATATATATATATATTGAGGATCAACTTATTCCAAGAGTAAGTCATTTTTATCTTACTCCAAATCATAGCCTTTAAATTAGATTCAATCTAATGATTATAAGTATACATATTAATTTAAACATTCAATTGAATCTAATTTAAAGACTACGATTATGAAGTTAAAAAGACTTACTCTTAGAATAAGTTGATCCCCGCTCATTTATATATATATATATATATATATATATATATATATATATATATATATATATATATATATATATATATATATATATATATATATATATATATATATATATATATATATATATATATATATATATATATATATATATATATATATATATAAATTGTGAATCAGATACCTTAGAAAAAAAGTATAATAGGTTTCTTTTTGATCAAGAAACCCGTAAGGGTTTAGGGTAACCAAGGATAACAACAAGGATTGGCTATAAACTGTTATTCTTTCCTTTCTCTTTAAACAAGATTACAAGTATACAAGAATAACAAATAACCTCTCTCACTTTTGAATTAGGGTTTTATCTTCCTATTTTCCCTTCTATAGAAGATGAGAGACTAATATGCTATTTATAAGAAAACTAACATACTAACCTAATGGGATTTTTAACAATTACCCATTACAAGCTAACTTAGGGTATAAACTAACTTAAACAAATGGATCCATAACCCAAGGCCCAATTTAACAACAACATGTGAACAAACTTTGATGGCATGCTAACCCTAGAATTTGTTCCAATATCTCACAAATCTCCGCCTTGGAACAAACTCTATAACAACAAGTAACAAACTAGCTTTCTTCATGCAACTTCATCAACTACATACATTGGAAAAACTTGCAACTAGGCAACGACTTGGTTATTATATCAGCAGCATTATGATCTGTCAAAACCTTCAGCACTTGGACTTCTCCACACTTGATTACCCCTCTGACGAAATGCAACCTCACAATAATGTGCTTGGTTCGCTCATGATAGGTTGAGTTCTTCGGCAGGTGTATTGCACTTTGACTATCATATTTAACAGTAAAGTTTCAGCTCCTTTGCAAAACATTCAAGCCACAATGCTTCCTTTACATCTTCAATTGGGGCGATATATTCCGCTTTCGTGGTTGATAAGACAACAACCTTCTGAAGTGTTGCTTTCCAACTAATTGGTGTGCCAAACATAGTGAAAACATATCCAGAAATAGATTTTTTGGAATCCATACAACCTGCATAATTAGAGTCGACATATCCTTCAATTTATGCTTTATTATCTTCACCCAAGGCTCCACCATAAATTAAGACTATACTGAGAGACCCATTTATATACCTAGAATCCACTTCAATGCTTACTAGTGAGCCTTTCCAGGATTCTCCATGCACCTTCTTACAAGACTTACTGCATATGCTATATCGGGTCTAGTATAGACCATATCATACATCAAATAACCTATTATATTAGCATATGGAATGATATCCATATAAGTTCTTTAGAAATTAATATTGACACACTAATTTATACTCAGCTTGAATTGAGGGTTTATTGGAGTTACAATAGGCTTTGAATTCGACATACCAAACTTTTCGAGAATCTTCTGTAGGCATGCCTCTTGAGACAAGCATAATTTCGACTGCTTTTTATCTCTTAGGATGTCAATCCTAAGAATCCTTGACGTGGCTCCCAGATCTTTGTTATCGAACTCTTTATTGAGTTTAACCTTCACCCTCTTTACATCTTTGGCATTGTTGCTTGCTATTAGAATATCATCCACATAAAGCAACAAAATAAAACATGAAATACCAGGTTCGAATATGAAGTAAACACAGTGGTCGAACTGACTTTTGATAAAACTTATGCGTGCCATTTACTTGTTGAATATCTTATTCCACTGTCGAGGAGATTGTTTCAGCCCATATGAAGATCTCTTCAACTTACACACATACTCTTCTTTCCCCTCTTCAACATACCCTTCAGGTTGTCTTATCATGATTGTTTCATCAAGATCACCATACAAGAACACATTCTCACATCCATATGTTCTAATTCAAGGTTGAACTATGCCACCATGGAAAGAAACATCCGAATGGACCTGTGTTTCACAACTGGAGATAACACATCATTGAAGTCAATGCCTTCTTTTTGAGTGAAAACCCTTGCAACCAATCTTGCCTTGTATCTCTTCGACGTCACTCCTTCGATTCCTTCCTTAACTTTGAAAATTCATTTACACCTAACTAACCTAGCTCCAACAGGTTTTTTGATCAGTTCCCAAGTATTGTTATCATGAAGAGATTTCATATCATCATCCATGGCCTTCAGCAATTCAGTCTTATTTCGACTCCTCATAACTTCTTTATAGTTTCTAGGTTCTTCGTCCAGAACCTCACTTGCAGATATTAAAACATAAGCTATAAGATTTACATACCCAAGTCTCTAAGGTGGCTTAATGACTCTTCTCAACTTGTCTCTTTCTAGTAGGTAGTCATTATCAGTCTCCTCATCTTCGAAAATAGTTTCTGCTTCTTCTTTGACTTCATTTGGGTCATGCAATTCATCATCAATATGCTCCACCTTAATTGGAATTTCTCCAGGTTCCAGCTCTTTGACATCATCAACTGTTTTCTTGAAATCCATCTCAGCTTCATTGAAAACTACATCTCAACTGGTGATACACCTCTTGTGACCTAGCTCTAGGCACCATAGCCTATAAGCTTTAACTCCTTCAGAGTATCCCATGAACATGCATTTCAGAGCTCTAGGTTCGACCTTGTCTTGCATTATGTGAGCATAGGCTAAAAAACCAAATACTCTCAATTTGTCGAGATCTGGTGGATTTCCCGACCAAACTTCTTCAGGTGTCTTCATATCTAACATAGTCGAAGAACATCTATTTATCATATATGCTGCTGTCGAAAAAACCTCATCCCAAAACACCTTCTTCAATCCAACACTAACCAACATGCATCTAATCCTTTTGAGGATTGTTCGGTTGAATCTTTCAGCTAGACCATTTTGCTGAGGAGTACCTGCTACAGTCTTATTCCTTGGAATCCAAGACTCGACATAGTAATTGTCAAAAGCTTCATTGCAGAATTCAAGGCCATTGTCAGTTCTCAACCTCTTGACCTTTCTGGCAGTTTGAATTTCAACCAGAACCTTCCAACTCTTGAAATTCTCAAAAGTTTCATCCTTCGTCTTCTGAATGAATACCCATAACTTTCTAGAATAATCATCAACTATGGATATAAAATACCTTGCACCTGAATGTGAAGGATTCCTTGTTGACCCCCAAATATCAACATGGATGTAATCTAGGGATCCATGTGTTCTTTGTTTACCTTTGTTAAACTCCACCCTACAGGATTTACCAAATACACAAGGTTCACAAAACTCCAACTTCTCAACTTTGTCACCACCTAGCAGGTTATGTTTCCCCAGTTCGACCAGGCCTCTCTCGCTGACATGGAATGATCTCATGTGCCATAATTTTGTCTTCGACAATAGTTTCGTGGATGCAACATTTGTCAAACCACTTACAACTTCAGCCTCAAGGGTATACAAGCCTTGTTTCAAAACACTTCTCAATACTTCCTTTGATCCCTTCATGACTCTTAGAATACTTTTATCTCCTTGAAAAATATATCCCTTCTTATTGAATTCACCAAGAGAAATAAAATTTCTCTTCAAGTCAGGTACATACCTAACTTCAGTTAATAACCTTATTACTCATCATGGAGCTTGAATCTCAGAGATCCAATACTTGTAATTTTGCAAGCTTTGTTTTTTTCCAGCAGCACCGATCTGCCATCTTGATAACATAACTCCTCGAACAAATCTTGGTTTGGAGTCATGTAACAAGTACAACCTGAATCCATAATCCACTATTTTCTTGAGTCGCCGCTTGAAACCACAAGAACATCAGATGATTCGATATCATCTTGAACAATGGCAGCATTTCCATCATCCTTACCTCCATGATCTTTCAGGTGTTCAGGGCACACTTTTTTTATGTGACCCTCCTTCTTACAATGATAGCATTGAACACCAAATGCTTCACCACCATAAGACTTATGCTGACTTTTACCCTTCTTCTTTTCGAACTTTCCATCCTTTCGCAAGAATTTTGCCTTAACGGCCAAACCTTCACCAACCGCTGAAGGTTTATGCTCCTTTCGTTTGTTCAAGTCCTTAGAGTACAATGCAGATTGAACATTTTCAAAGGTCAGGGACTCTCTTCCATACAAGAGGGTTTCTATGAAGTGAGCATGTGTTCTGGGTAAAGTGCATAACAGGAACAACTTTTGATATTCATAATCGATCTTTACATCAATCTTTTCAAGATCAAGAATCAGCTTGTTGAAGATATCCAACTGCTCAGCCAACACTTTGTCTTCACTCTTCTTGAATGAATACAAAGCTAGCTCCAGGTAGAGTCAATTCACCAACGATATGGTCATGTACAAACCTTCAAGTTTCAACCATAAACCTGACATCGTTGTCTCCTTTGATACCTATTGAAAAACCTTATCACCAAGGTTCAACAATATTGCGCTGTGTGATTTTTCAATCACGACCATCTTTTCAGCTGTCGTTAATGCAACATTCATGACCATCTCTCCCTTCAACGCTTCCAAACAACCCCGATGAACAAGTATGGCTTTCATATTCAAGCGCCACAGACCGAAATCGTTCACTTCGATGAGCTTTTCAATCTCATACTTTGTTGAAGGCATCTTCTCGACGCTCACCGCATTAATTTTTTGTGAATCAAATACCTTAGAAACTGAGTATAATAGGTTTAGTTATGATCAAGAAACCCACAATGGTTAGGGTTTAGGGTAACCAAGGATAACAACAAGGATTGGTTATAAACTGATATTCTTTCATTTCTCTTTACACAAGATTACAAGTATACAAGAATAACAAATAACCTCTCTCACTTTTGAATTAGGATTTTATCTTCCTATTTTCCCTTACAAAAAATGAGAGATTAGTATGTTATTTATTAGAAAACTAACATACTAACCTAATGGGCTTTATAACAATTAACCATTACAAGCTAACTTAAATATTTTTTTTGAAAACAACATGGGCCAAAAGCCCAACCATAAAATCCACCCTAAATCAAATTAGGGTTACCAACTTCCATAACCCTATCCTCTACACTATGTTGAGTTATAAAAACCCTAGCCACCACATGTGCTAGGCTGTTCATCTCCCTCCCAATATGCTGAAAATCCACCGAAACAAAACCCTTCCCTTATCTCCTCCATCCTACGACACACCAACCCTAACCCGTTACGAGGTATCCCTTCATGTCTTCCCATCATTGTCTCAATCAACTGCTTGTTGTCACTTTGGAAACCAACCTTACCACACTCCTTCTCCCTAGCCAGCTCCATCGCAAACAGAAGAGCCTCAACTTCCGCTTCCACAATCGACGTGTTGCCTATGACTCTTTTGGTATAACCCTCCATATCCTCACCTTTATCAGCTTGTCGGACCACCCCAAGCCCCACCACTGTTCTCTGTCCACTGCAGCATCCGATTGAAACCAGGTAATAATTTGATCCTGACTCCTGTTAACTCCTCTTTGATTTGTAAAATTTCCAGTATGTTGACTCCTCATATGAGTTTCGTCACTTTTCGTTCTCTGCTTACTACCATTTCCCCTGAACTTGATGTGGTTACAACTTTTCTCATTATTGATATTCATCCACGGACTTCTCATATGCCTCGTCCCACTATGCTCTCGCATCTCCGTCCCTTTGTTGCTGCAATCACTAAACCAGGTGACCTCTTTAATGCTTTTCTCTCTGATCTGCCTCATATTTAACCCGTGCTTCCTTCTCCCTTCATTATTATGCATCTCAGTTATATTGGTTTGATAATACCCTGTGTGAATAATGTTGTCCTTCCCAGGTTTAACCTTCACACTCTCCTGCTCACTTCGCGCCTCTGGAACTTGCCTCCAAATGGGTCTATCCACGGTATTAATGTTATAACCTTTCTCTTTTTGCTGAGCTTTATTTTGCATAGTTAACCGACCGTCTTCCTTCTTCTCCTCTTTGTCATCTGTGTAGGTTGCATATTTAGGAACAAGTTGACTCAAATTGAAATCCTGCTTTTGTTTGCAAATAGCTTTAACTGCTTCTGCCGGGTTTGTCACTACTCCTTCAAAAACTAGTTTATTTATGCATTACCATATAGTATCAATAATATGAATGAGCATTGAAACCTCTTATTGATTCCTAGTCATAATGAAACCTTCACACCATTATCTGAACAACATCTTAGTATCCCTTATATATCTGAAGTTGATAGTTTATAGGTTATGGAACCACACCCTTCTCACCCAATCACAATCCTTGAAACAGTGATTAAGAGTTTCAAGCTCCTCACCACATCTAGCGCAAACAAAGTATGTAGCAATATGCCTCATGCTTATATTGGCTTTCACTGGGATATTCTTGGGCAGAATATTCCACATAAGGACGATCTTTCTAGGAGGCACTTTACTTTTCCAAAGCTTTCTCCACATGCTCTCCCGGATAGAATTACTAGAGTTAGCTTTCTGATGCTTATTTGACCACTCAATTTGTTTTCCGTACCCATTCCTAACACTAAAAATCCCATCTTTGGTATACACCCACCCCTCTATATCTTCTTCCTGGGTACTATAAGATTCATTTTGCTTATGGTTTGAGCATCAACTGGATAGAACACCTCTTCCAGTCTAAGCATGTTCTAACTCTTAGTGCTAGGCACAATTAAATCCACTACCCTCAGACCTTCCGTACTAATAATCATAGGCGTAATACTTCTGAATTTGAAATTGTCAGCGATCCAATTATCCTCCCAGCATTTTATGGACTTCCCATTGCCTATTGTCCATATGGTACCCTTTTTAATAACCTATAGCTTGAAACAGACTCCTCCACTGGTAACTAGCGCTACTGCCTTGTTTAGCTCTCATAATGTTAGTATCCGGGTAGTACTTAGCCTACATCAGTCTGGCCACCAAATTGTGGGGTTCTGTGTGCAGTCTCCACACTTATTTAGCAATCAGAGCCAGATTGAACTCTTTTAACTTTCTGAAACCCAAGCCCTCTGCATTCTTGTGAGCACACAAAACATCCCAGTTATTCCAATGAACTTTTTTATCCCCTCACCAATAATTAGCCATAAGCCTCTCCATCTGAGATAAAACCTGATTAGGCAGGATGAACGAACTCATAACATACGTAGGTATGGCTTTAGCCACAACTTTAATTAACGTAACCTCCCTGCTTTAGAAATATGTTGATTGCTCCACCCCTGAGGTTTATGCCTCCATTTGTCCACAAGATACTGAAAGCACCTGCTCTTAGATCTACCAATAAGAGTAGGAAAACCAAGATACTTAGTGATATTAGTTTTATCATTGATGTTAAGCAAACTGGTGAAAAGAACTTTTTGAGTTGTAGGAGTTTCCTTTGAGAACATAATTTGAGATTTGGCTGCATTTATTCTTTGCCCATATCTAATCTGATACACTGAATAATGTCCTTTAGTTGTTTAGCTTCCTTTTGACCTGCATGGCAGAATATTAAACTATCATTAGCAAAAAATAAATGAGTGATTTGAGGACTATTTTTGGCAATAGTTATGCCTCTAAAACCATCAATCTCCTTAGCTTGATTAAGTTTATTAGAGAAAACATCTGCACAAATGATAAAAAATAAGGGGATAGGGGGTCCCCCTGACGGATCCCCCTAGAAGGAATAAAATACTCAATAGTAACACCATTTATCAGGATAGAATGTTGCATTGTAGTAACACAATTCATAATCAAATTCACAAAATGACACGGGAAACCACAATGATCCAAAAGCCCTTTTGATGAAATTTCAATCCAGTATGTCATAGGCTTTTTCCATGTCCAGTTTGATCCCCATCGGCCCAATCTTTCTTCTCTTTTTTTTTTTCTAAGGTGATGAAAAACCTCACTAGCTAACTTAAACAATTGGATCCATAACACAAGACTCAATTTAACAATAGCATGTGAACGGACTTCAACGACATTCTAACCCTAGAATTTGTTCCAATATTTCAAAAAAAAATATTTTATATATATATATATATATATATATATATATATATATATATATATATATATATATATATATATATATATATATATATATATATATATATATATATATATATATATATATATATATATATATATATATATATAATTTTTCAAAATACTCATTTAATTAGACGGCATATATACATATATTGGTATATAATAATTCAACAAATTTTCTGATTTATCCATAATTTTTTTCTTAAATTTATTTTTAAAAACACAAATTTTATATTATTATATTATTAATTTAAAAAGTTACTATATAAAATAACAATATATTTTTTAAATTTACTATAAAAATGACTTTTTTATATAATCTATCAAATTTATTTAAGTCTTACTTAAAAAAAACATTTCATGTGTTTATTATTTACGTTTGTGAACTTTACGTTAAACATTTAAATTTTTAGAAGAAGTTTAGGGGTCTAATTATAAATTATACTCTAATATAATTAAATAATATTGCTCGGTAACTTACGTATTTTTTCAGTGTGTGAAAGATAAGATGCACATTCCATCGTATCATTTATTACAATTAAGGAATCGTAAAAGAAAAACATTTCCTCCAGTGAATTTTAGAATAATTTTGAATTAATAGTAATTTTTTTCCTTCTTTGAAAAAACTGCTATAAAGAATTTGTTGAAGTCAACACAGTAGAAAGATAATAAGAAATGTATTAATTGTTAGAATGGATAACTATTTCCTTTGTTTTGGCAAATAATTTAATAATTAATATATACTGTGATATTTATTTATTATTCCATTTATAATATATAAAAAATTATAGGATTGGCCTATATATACATTAGTTTCTATCTTTTTGACACATGAACTATCACTACTACTACTCATAATTATTAGCAGAAGCAATGAGCAACAACACTAAAGCTGTAATGGATTTTGAAGTAGATGACGATGGCAGAGTCAAGAGAACTGGTACTCTTTCTTTATGCATTTAATATCTATTTCTCTTTCAAACCTTTGATGATTTAATAACTTTGTCACTACTATGTGAATTAACGAGCATTTATTGGGTAGATAGTTCTGATATTTTCTTCAATTTTTAAAACAGTGTTATTTCTTAATTATAAAAGGGTATAAAAATACTAATTTTTTTGATGCACAATGTTGTAGGCAATGTGTGGACAGCTACAACACACATAATAACTTGTGTTATTGGTGCGGGAGTATTGGCTTTGGCATGGGCCATGGCACAATTAGGATGGATAGCTGGAATATTAAGTATATTGCTCTTTGCATGTATCTCTCTTTTTACTTATAATCTTGTAGCCGATTGTTATAGATATCCAGACCCAGTCAATGGGAAACGAAATTATACTTACATGCAAGCTGTCAAGGTCTACTTAGGTATACTCTTCTAATCCTCTCTTGCATGATAATATAAATGTGAAAACTAAAACTCCAAATTGTGCATATTGTTACATATTCTTGACCTATTTGTCAAGGTCTACTTAGGTATACTCTTTTAATCCTCTCTTGCATGATAATATAAATGTGAAAACTAAATCTCCAAATCGTACATATTGTTACATTTTCTTGACCTATTTCTGTTTACTTTAATTTTATATTTCTATTTGATAATAGGTGGAAGGATGTATGTGATTTGTGGAATATTTGTATATGCAAAGCTCGCTGGAATCACAGTGGGCTACACAATAACTTCAGCCAGAAGTTTGGCGTATGTTCTTACATTAAAAAAATTATCTATGAATATATATAACTAATTGTATGCATCATTAAATTATTAAACTACGAAATTATATATTAGCTAATACAAAATGCTTTGAAATACAAAATTGATTTATATTTTTCTTTCTTGTGACTAATAAATATGAATGTAACATATTTCATTTCAGAGCAATAGGAAAAACTGTTTGCCTTCGTAATAAAGGACATCAAGCTAATTGCACGGGTTCTTATAATCCATACACGATTGGTTTTGGGATATTGCAACTTTTCTTGTCTCAAATTCCAAACTTTCACACATTGACATGGCTCTCATCAATCGCTGCTATTACATCATTTGGTTATGTATTAATTGCAATAGGTCTTTCTTTTTCGGTACTTATTTCAGGTATTTTCACCATTAATTGATCTAAAATAGTTTACTATCGGTTTTCTTTAATAATAATGTAGTTTGTTACTCGTTTTTTTCCCTCTATTTAATGTGTATAGTTTTGAAATTTTGATCATCTTCGACCGACATTATGGTATATTTGATTAAAGATGATCCTAATTTATAATATTATGTCTAATCACAAAGATATTTCGGCTAAGAATAGGAAAAAGTGCACCAACTAGCATATTTGGAACAAAAGTTGGGCAAGAACTATCCGCTGCAGATAAAAATTGGAGGATTTGCAGTTCATTCGGAAACATAGCACTTGCTTGCAATTATGCCACAGTTATTTACGATATAATGGTACAAAATCATGATTTACTTATTTCTTATTATCATCAATTGAAGTTTAAGAAAAGCTCTATATATCAACAGTTGTTAGCATCTACGAGATTAGAATCTAAGACCTATAGAGAAGCACACTCCTAGGTCTTAGGTCTTCTCACCAGGCTAGCTGGGTTTTGGTTATTACCTTGAATTTGATTATTTCATTCTTTTGTTTAGGATTCATTAAGGTCAACTCCATCAGAAAGTAAACAAATGAAAAAAGCTAACTTAACAGGGCTCTCAACTATGACAATAATATTCCTACTATGTAGTTGCCTTGGCTATGCCGCTTTTGGTGATAAAACACCAGGAAATATTTTTGCTGGATTTTCTGAACCTTACTGGTTGGTTGCAATTGGAGAAATATGTATAGTTATCCACATGGTTGGAGCATATCAGGTTGGATAAATAATATTCCAATTTGATAATCGAATATATTTGCATGCATATTGTTCTTATATACTATTTTAAACATGTTTTAATGTATATATGTGATAATTTAATGTTGTGCTATAGGTGATGGCTCAACCATTTTTTCGAATAGTTGAAATAGGTGCGAACATATTGTGGCCTGATTCAAATTTCATAAAAAAAGATTATCAAATTAGCGTGTGCAAGACAACAATCAGTATGAATTTGTTTAGGCTAATTTGGAGGACTATATTTGTGATAATAGCAGCAATTCTTGCCATGGCATTTCCATTTTTCAATGAAGTTCTTTCTCTCCTTGGAGCACTTGGATTTGGGCCCTTAGTGGTTTTCTTTCCAGTACAAATGCACATTGCGCAAAAGAGCATAAAAGTACTATCATTGAAGTGGTGCGCGTTCCAAATTTTGAATTGTTTGTGTTTATTCGTCTCCCTTGTTGCTGTAGTAGCTTCAGTTCATCAGATTAGCCAAAATCTACATCGATACAAGATTTTTGGTTATACAAATTAACATATTTGTAAGACATAAATAAATAAAGCTAAATTATCTTGTTTTTCCTTTGACGCCTCTTATATTCTTCTATTTTTTATGCACTAACAATCATTGTGTCTCACATTTTTTAACCAAAGAAAAATATCATAAATAAAAAAGGAAATACAATGAAAACCAGGGACATAAACTTGACCCAACAACCACATAATAACCCTAAATGGGAAAAATAACAAAGAAAAATAAAAGTGGTAAAGAGTCTAATGCAAAGTAAATAGATACACACATAAGCACAATTTAGTGAACCCAATATGGAGTCCGAAACCAAATTGCAAACATTATGTGTAAAAATAAGCCAACAGTTTAAAAAAAAGCAGAGATGAGTCTGAAGAATCAAACTCTTCTTGTTAAGAATGGTGAATGTATCTACCGCCAACACAGAAAAATACATATTCCAATTGACCCAGTGAATTGAAAATCACAGAAATTTAATAGCCCTTTTGATCCAAACCAACCCAGACCCTGATGAGCAAGATCTAAAACATCTGAACAGAAATAAACAAAACAACATATCAACAACAAGGTATGAATGAGCACATAACCACTGTTGTAGTGACGAAGACCTCAAAACCTGTAGAAAATTACATATCTCAATAGATCTAAAAAGAACAAGAGATCAAAGTCAAGAAACCGCTGTTGGTGTAAGCCCTAGAGGCCAATACTTTTTGGTACTTGTATCGGATTATTCGTTTAATAATAAAAAGGCATTTCTTTATTATGTTTGTCTTTCAGAATAATAAAGTCCCTAGAATAGTTAGTCTGTTTAATGAAATGTTAAGTGTGACTTAATCATGAGATCCCATTAAACATAAAGACATTATTCTTAAAATATCCGTAGTCAAGCTTTATTGCAAAGTGGGATAACATTAAAGCATTGAGACTATTATGAAGATAGACTGATGATCACATCTCATGAATCATGGATAAAGAGTTATCAAGTCTTGACATAGGTATAAATATTAGGAGTAATATTTATACCGGATTGACCCGCTATGAGAATACTACATAGTATGTTATGCAAAGTGTCATAAGTTATTCTCATGGTGATAATGGTGTATTACCACCCTTCGACCTGAAACCACTATGGACCCTAGATGTAGAGTCGGGTGCTTTATTGCTGATCAAACATTATCCGTAACTGGATGATCATAAAGACAGTTGATGGGCACTCCACGAAGCATGCTGAGGGACATGAGTGTCCTAGATGGAATTTGCCAATCCTGCATAACAGGAGAAATGTCTAAGGGCCCAATATTGAACTGGACAAGGATGACACAGTGTATGCCTTGTGTTCAATATAGACATAGGGGCAAAAGGGTAATTGTACAAACATATATTATCACGAAAAAGGTTTTGTCAGATCACATGACATTTTCGTGACTTGGGTAGCAGTGATGTGTTGCTAGATACCGCTCACTGTTTATTATGTTAAATATATAATTTAATATAATTACCAACGTTACGAAATCCTACAGGGTCACACACATAAGGACAGTTTGATAGAGAAATCAAAGGAACACCGTAAGGTACGGTGCACTTAAGTGAAAATAGAAATTCGGATAATATAATAATAATTATTGTTATTTTATAATGGTTATAAAATAATAATAAAATAAATATATTTATTATAATAATAGTTATTATAATAATATATAATATTATTATGGATCATGTGAATTGGGCTTTTAGCCCGCAGCCCACAAGAGAGTCTATAAAAGGAACCCTTGTGATGAAGCTTTCACTTGATGCAATTTCGTTTTTGATTCTCTTTTCTCACTCAAATAATTCCGTTCGTAAGCAGCTAGCACTGTGACCGGAAGCTGTTCGTGTGGACTGAGTAGAGGCGTTGCACTTCATCAACGCTTGTGATCGTTGCATCAAAGATCTGAATCGCCACAAAGAGGTAACGATTCTATCACTGACCATGCTCATTCGTAAGGATCACTAAAGGAAATTTTTGTTTTCCGATGCGTTTAGATCGCAATTTTCCTTCAACCGCCACCGACACTAGTGAAACGTAGCTTTAGATCAAGAATAATCATACCTGAACTAAAAAGACCAATAAGAAAATTGATCTCAACAATGAAACAACAAACAAGCCATCGAAAATGACGACCGACAAGAATCCAATTGGAACTCTGAAGAACGTTGTGAGAGGCAGGTTTGTCATCACTGTAAAATGGATAATGTAGAGAAACCCCAATGGGGTGGAGAGGTGGTGCGACTCACACCATTAAAAAATAGAACTATATGATGTAGGTTGGTGTTTGGATTTGAGAAGAGTATTCTAGCTCGATTTTCGTGGTCTTTAATCACTATCACATTTTTGTTACTTTCCGATTTCTTATTTTTCCTGGTGAAACTGGTTATGGAAGGGAAAAAATATCTTAAACTCACCCCGCTTTGCATACTGTTGATTGACAGATGCCCACATGGTTTTGGGTTCTTCTTTAGATTATTTCACCTTCGGTTTAGTGCAAAATTTGTTCTTTTTGATATTGATGGGGTTTCTTTGATTTGGGCCTGGGAATGATGTGAGTGCTGGTATGATAGGATGAAGTTGTTTTTGTGTTTTCATAACTTTCTGATGTTTTTCATAGGTCTGAGAAACTAATTGTTGTTTTTTGTTTGGTGTGCTCGCGAAGATCTTATGACATTTTGCCTACGTACCCCCAAAAAGAGAATTGAGGAATCAGAGCATTGTAGTTCCTCCGATAAGTCTAGAGCTAGAATGAGAGGTTAATTTGTATCCTGGTTAAAGCACATGATGTTGATGCTCAAAGTTTGTATTTGTGTCTTGATCAAAACCCAAGATTGAAGCTAAAAAGTTTGTTTGTGTCCTAATCAAAGCCAAAGATTGAAGCTGGAAAGTTTGTTGAAACTGATAGAGGTGCTTGAATTGTATAGCTCAAGGCATAAGTTGGATGGTATCTTGATTTGTATAGCTCAAGAAAGGCTGGATGGGTACCCTGAATTGCATAGCTTAAGGAGGACTGATTGGTTGACCTGAATTGCATAACTCATAAAAGTTGTTGAAAAGTGTTCTTGAACCTCCATATGCAAAAGTGATTTTTTATTATTAATTTTTCGTAATTTTTATTCTTAATTTTTTTTTATTTTTTAATTGTTTATTTTTCATTTTTAAGCATACCATTGTGTTCATGAAATTGAGTAGATAAATTTTTATTATTTATTTGCATAATTCCGTGAAAATTTGAGAAAGTTATAGTGTTTTTAAGTTTTCAATGGAACTCATTTCTTCCATTTTTGTTGCTATGGGATTTGTATTCAAAGGTGGGTTTGGGGAAGATGAAGTCTCCCCACACCCTCATAACTGCTCAACACATCATGTGGGATCCCCTCCTTTGGGCCTAAAGCATTTTCTTAGTTACACCCCCCATTTCTTAGTTTTTTTATTATTTATTTTTGTTTAATTAATTACTTAACAATAGTTTTTTTGTTTACCACTATTTTGTTTAATCATTATTGTTATCTTATGAGTCTTTAGTATATTTTCAATATTTACTTTTCTTTTATTTTTAATTTTGGTCTATGATATGAACAAACGATCTTGAGTTATTGATTTTTAATAAATCAATGAAACTCGATCGATATGAAACTACTTTTTTGTTTTCCCTTTTGGAATTGTATCTTTTATTTATTTATTTTGGGCCGATGATATAACAAACGATCAAGGAGTAATCGATTTTATTAAATCGATGAAAACTTGATCAATATGAGGCTAAATTAGTTTAGTTTTTTATTTATCGTTTTAATTTTGATTTAATTTCCCTTTTGGAAATCAATGTAGTTTAATTTATTTTATTTATTGTTTTATTTTTGATTTATGGTCGATGAACATCTAGATCTTAAAATTCGTCGCAAGCCGACTTGAAATCTCAATTAATGATGAGACCAACTTACTTTCCCTTAAGGAAAGTTATTTTATTTTATTTTATTTTTTTGCATTTGGTTGATGAAAGTCTAGAAATAGAGATTGTCGCAAACCGATAAAATCTTGATTAAGACGAGACCATTTTTCCGCATTTTGATTTCGTTCGCTAGGAGCACCCTTAGGGACTATTATCAATTTCATTTCTTTTGCGAACCCTTGGTCCAACGCCATGTTGTTTCACTCACACACACTTGCACTTTATTTTCGGTTATGGTTTCGTTCGCTAGAAGCACCCTTAGGGACTAGGAATCAAATCCACCTAACCATTCAAACAATAAACCTCCATTTGCATTCACCCTTGTCGAGAGCATTGTGCCTCGCAATCGACCTTCCCTTTGACCAATACGTCTCTTTTAGACTCAAACCCTTGATCCAACGTCAAGTGGTCTTAGGTAATAAAATGCTTTAATAAATACGAGATGAATTGTACGCTTCAAGCCTTAAGTGGTAGAAGGAGGATAATAGATACCCCGTTACTCGTTCTAATTATTTCGACGCAAGACATTTGGCTTGTTGGGTGGAATAATAACCTCTACCCATAGACTTTAATGAAATTCGACTCCTAAATCTTTTTTTTTAAATAAAGGTAATAAAATTAATAACCAACCACCCATAGTAAGTCGAACTACGAGACTCTAACTTTCCCATTGCAGGAGGGAATACGTAGGCACAAAGACCTTCAATCCTTGTTGAGCACCTAGGATCAATCAAACTCTTTACCCTCTAACAAGTAACTAATAGGCATAAAAATCCTTTTGTGTGTGACAACTTAGATGGTTCCCGTTGAGTACAACGGAAGTGAAGGGTGCTAATACCCTCCTTTTGCATAACCGACTTCCAAACCTAGGAAATGGTTGCGATGACCTTTGTCTTTATCCTCTTTTTAGACAGGTTATATATATATATATATATCTTCCCTTTCCCTTTTGAGAATAAATCAGAGTTAGGTGACGACTCTCATGTCAGCCCAACTCGTGGTCTTTTCTCGCAAGGTCATATTTTTAGAGGTGTGACAGTTGATGACTCTGCTGGGGACTGGTTCACTCCTATGCAAGTCAAGCCTAGTCTAGGTTGTTCCACGCTTGTTTGGATGTTTACCTTTATGTGTTATTGTCGCTCCCGGGATTTTCATCCTAGTACAAACGCGAAAGTGGCGCGAAAAAGGTAGAGTCGCCAGCCAGACATTTTTATCCCAAAGGAATGGGAAAGGTAATGTTGCACAAACCTGAGGAAGAAGGAAAAGGACGAGGCCTTGCGAACCAAAGATCTGGATACGGGAGTCGGTTACGAATTGGGAAGGTATTAGCACCCCAATCCGTCTGCCGTACCCGACGGGATCCACGCTTAAAAGTCTGTTTTCAAAGGGTGAGAAATAATATGTTGTTTGAATGAAAGAATAGCTATCTGGAATGAAATGGAAATGAGAAAAGAAATGAAATTGGAAAATGGGAATAAGATGGGAAATGTAGGGAAAAAGAAAGATTATGCTCGAATGGGCCCTACCCCACTGCCTACGTACCTCATCGGGATAAATGAGGATCAGAGACGCCGTAGTTCGTCTAACTAAGGCTTACACTCGTTTGTGGTTTTTTAGGATGACGTTGCCATAGCTCTAGCTCAGGTGTTACCGGCTCTGACTCGAGGGTGTTTACTGTATCGCTGTTTGAACTGTCGAGACAAGTCATGTTCGTCCGCAAAGAATATGGGATGAGATGAGAAGGCGTGACTTCTTGGTTTGTTGTCTTTTAGAAGAAATGTTTTGAATTTGTGTTTATTGAATGTACAACACTAAAGACTATGACACAGGAACGAATACTTTCCAAGATCGCCCCCAATGGAACGTTTGTAAAGCATCCTAGAAGAGTGAAGGAGACCTCCACTAATCATTTCCCGTATAGCTTAAGGCTCGTGGCACATTGTACACCTTTTCCTTTATTAAGTGTTTTTGATTTTATTTTAAGATGAGAAGTGAGACTCAAATTGAAAAAGGACAAAATCTAAGGGACTAAGACTCAATCCTAAGTTAATTGAATTCATGGATAACCTATGGTTAGTGAGGTTTGAAATTGAATCTACCTAAGAGATATAAGACTAAACATGCAAGTAAAAGAAGTCAATAATGAGCAACAGGGTCCCCCTAAGTCATGGTAGGTAAGAACGTATATGAAATGTAAATGGGATGAAACAATGGATCGGGTGGGTCGGTTGCGTGGTGCTGAGACGCACGACTTATGGTGTGAAACATGCAAGGCTTGATTTTGGTTGAATGGAATGGAACGATGGTGATCGAAGAACCCTATAGTTACATGCAACTTTATTTATTTATTTAAAAATATACTCGACGTTGGATCGAATACTTTATTTGTTTTTGTGAAATTTTGGTTTTCTATCGATTCGTTTTATCTTTTCTATCCTACTTATGGAAACTATAAAAGCATACAAGTTCTAGGATATTATATCACAACGCATACAAAGTATAAAACACAAATAAGGCATAAAAATATCCGAGTCCAATAAGCCAATCCTTGAACACATACCTTGCACAAAAAACAAATAGTTAGTGAATGATATGAAGCATGAACATGCATAGTATGATGGAATGATTTAAAATGACGAAAAATGTTAAAAGTCATGAGAAAAATATGAAATTAAATTCCTAAGGTCTTAAACCTGATTATAGCACTATGCTAAAAAATCTCTCAAAAAATTCTAATCCTAACTAAGGCAAATGGTCACTTAATTCTATGTAAAGTTTCACCACAAATTTACACAAATTACACTATTAAAACAGTAGAAAAAATGTCCTAAATATTACACCAAAAATATTATAGGTACTTCAATTTGTCCTCTAATCATAGCAAAAAGAATGGGCAAAAAATGTTATGGGAAGTGGCATAAACAAATTGTACAAATTTATGTGTTTGTGAAGGAATTTAACATGAATCAATTAAAATACAAAATTGAATTAAAATCGAAAAATACTAAATTTCAGAAAATAAAAATTGGAAATGGTTCTAAAATGAGTTAATATTCTAATATATTTTTTATAGAATTTTAACATTCATTTTAATATTTATTTACGAATTAATTGAAAAATGCATAAAATTGAAATTGGAAAAAAAATGAGAATAGAGGGGGAGGTGAAAAAAGAAATTTTGATAAGTTAAAAAAAAACAAATGGGCCTGCGCTGGGGGTGCAGATAGCAGGGCGCAAGGAGGCCCAAAACGCAGAAGCTTGGGTGGTAGAAATATGAATATTTTTAAGTTAAAAAAACCAATTAGGCTTAGATGGGGGTGTTATTAACGAATCACCTAGGCCCAACGCGCAGGAGGAAAATGACCTGTTTCGTTTTGTAAATTAAATGGTCAAAACTACTTAATCTCATTGATTCAATTAATTTGCTTTTATTATTTTTAATGATAATTATTGAAGTTAATTATTTTAATTTTTCTTACAATCAAAATTATAAAACATTTAAAACAGACATAACTTTATGATTTACATTAGAAACCTGAGTATCTCTCCCTCATAAGACACGCTCCAACTTCTCCAAACACAAACCCTAGCCCCTCTTCCTGCGCCGCCACCCTCTCACTCTTATCTTCATCCTCCCCAACAACAAACCCTAGCTCTCTCTCTCCTTCTCATCGCGCCGCCACCAGACCTTCACCCTACCACCGTCACCATCTTCCTTCTTCCTTACGAACAAAACCTAATCGCCGCCCTCTCCTTCTTCTCCTCACCTCCATGACCTTCCCTCTCCCCTAATCTATCTCTACTTCTTATTCGCTCTCTATTTCACTTCCAAAACCTAATCTTCATTATCATCCCTAATTCAAACCGAAAGCCTAAGAAATTGGTCAGGAATCTAAACAAACAGTAACCTAACCTTAAAATTGAAACCGCAAGGAGAACACCTCCGCCGATTGACGTCGTCGCGATTAGAGGCTTTGTTCCGGCTTTGGAAATTCGCCTGCTTCGCCTTGCTCGGCAACTTCGCCTTCTCAGCTCCACGGTTACCCGACTCGGAATGGTTCGTTCACCGTTATCCCCCTTGTGTGATGTCGGTCTGAGATGTTTCTTGTTGATGCAAGCTTCAATTCGATACAATGGTGAAAGTTGAGGTAGGAGGGAACGATTCCGTTGATCCTTGTAGCTGGCTTTACGTGGCAATTGTGTTTTGGATACTTACCAAGACTCTTGATACGTTTCACCGTTGTAATACCTCAAAATTTGCCCTCATTCTTTTTGCCCTAACTGGCTCGCTTCACATTTCATCTGCATTTCTCGTTAGATCATATCATTTGTAATCATACATTTCATGGATTCTTAAGGCATGAGATCAAACGTTTTCTTGTGACTTGAATTTTTTATTTCTTAGGTGATTTATCTGACAATTACATTGAGACAAAGGTTAAGCTCACATCATCAGGAGCCTATTCTTATTTAGAGGGTCATCCATCACTAAGAAGGTCGAGGCTTCATTCTTTTGGTATACGAATTGGTTTAGGATTTCATGGTAAAAGTATATTGATGTTCTTGGTGCAAGAGATCGGATATTGGTATTCTTGGTGCAAGAATGTGTTTTGAATCGGGGACGGAAAGTGTGCAGTTTCGATTTATTTGGAAGATCTTGTTGAAGTTCAAACTCGAGTTTCCAATAACCATTTCAAATTCAAAGCCCATTTTTAATTCCAAGGCCCATTTCAAGTTCAGATTCATGTGTCCACAAAGCCCATTTTATTACTCAAATTAAACTCATTGTTAGACCCTTGTTTTTATCTCAAATCATGACCAATTTTTGGTCTTAAACCAATGAAATTTGTTTTAACTACATCCCTTTCAATCCATGTTCTAAACCTTTTTCTTTTTTTTGTAACCCAATTTCAAACCCATCATAATCCATGACAAAAATGGACAAATCAAGGACTCTCATGTTAGTTTGACTCATCTATCAAATAACATTCCAATTGGTATTTCAGCTTTTAATTATTTTAGTTTTATTATGACAAAATAGGATTTGAAATATTATAAAGATGAAGATTATAAGAGGAAGCTTATCAGAAAAAAATGAATAAAGGAGAGGCAAGAAAATTTTGGTGGAATATAATATCATTAGAAGAAAAAATCCAGTTTGAAGTTAAACTGAAAAAACAGTTAACAGTTACAACAAAAAGAGAAAAATTCAGTTTTCATAACTGATATAACAAAAAATATACAGAAACAGAAGGGCAAAAAAAAAAAAAAAAAAAAACAACTTCAGGATCCCTCAACCAACTTCTCATCAATCTCTCACTTCTTCGTCATCAATTGACTCTTTAATCATCTTTATCACTACTCTTAAATCCAATCCTCATATAAGCTTGCATCTACATCAACACAAATGATTCCTACATTGCATCAACAAGAGATTTACATCAAAGAAGATGGAGGAAGAAGAACTCAACAATTTTCAACAATAACTCATGAGCATATTCACCATCTTCATCAGAATTTTCCATTTCAACCGACCCGCAATCCTTCATCATCTCAATCTGCATACCATTCGATCAATATGGTATCAGCAAAAATTCAGAGTCAGGAATGATTCAACACTCACTGTGCAAGAGCCATCAACATCATCGACATCGTCGCTCGACATCTTCATCAACATGGCAGCAATCTTAGGAGGACCTCATCTTCTATTCTCAATCTCAACGTTGCTTTACGAAATTCTGCAAGATTCATATCGACTTATCATAACAGAGGATCAACACAGACGCAAAGACAAACACAAACAGAAGAGGGATTCACGGAAACTCTCTCAAAATACCTCATTTTTTCTGCATATGGATTCTCTCATTCAAGAACATCCGCGACAATTTCTCTCCAAGACTTCCGATATTCATCATAAGCACAATTCAGTCAAACCTGCAGAGCCACAAGAAACGTATCAAGAACAGTTTCAACATTCTTCAATCTATTCAACGACTCACACGGCAAAGCATCGTCACAACAGTAGTCCATGTATCGTAAAGGTTCGAAAGAAATAAGACCAGAAGGATAGAGAAATCTTGTTTTGAGGTAAGAAGAGTGCGCTAGGGCGTTGTACCTGAGTATCGGTTATCGCAGCCGATGATGTATTTTCGTCAACATCGATTTCACCGTCATCGCCGTGGAAGGAGCATTCTGATCGATCTCGCTCCCATGTCTCGTGCGTGTTCTGAGTCGCTCTCTGGTCTTTGAGCTTTCTGCAATCCTTTGAGATGCGCTGAGGACGATACTTCGATGGTACTTCGCCGCCGCTGTTCGAAAGTTCCGATGAGGGCCAAGTGTTCGGTGTTGCTAGAGTTTGCAAATCGCGGCGGAGAGTTTGAGAGGGAGGGAACAATGCTATCCGTTTAGAGAAGAAGAAGATGTCGTGGTGGTGTTCTGGATCGGATGGTTTTCGCCGTCAGTGTAATGGGAGGGAGATGCCGCCGCGGCGCCGTCGGGAAGAAGAAGTGAACTTGCTGCTTTTTGTTCTTGTGTATGATGGATTCTAGGGTTTGAGAAATGGACTTGGGTTGGACCTGGTGAATTCATAAACCACAGATTCGTTTTGGCACACTCCAATTCAACTCATACATCCATGGAGTTATCATTCATGTGGGTTGGGCCTTAGGCTTTTGTTTTGGCTATTCATACACCCTGATTACCGCCCCCTCCTGCACTTGGCAAGGAAAAATGGGCCTTGGGCCAATCTATTTCTATTTGCTGCCTATTGGATTTCCTATTAGACCCTCATGTGTTCTTTCTTTTTTATATATAGAAATTACTATGTAGATTTCTTAATTAATTTTATTGTAAAATCATTTTTTTTGTGGATTAATATTTTAATCCATTTCTTGTAAATTTTAATTGATCTTGGTTGATAATTTTAAATTATGGTATAGTCTTGATTATGGATTAAATTGGTTCATGCGTTTTTCATCGATATGGATCGATTTCGATTATGGCCAAGCTTCACAAAAGATTATGGAAGATGAGCATTTATTTTGCTCATAGGAGATTTCAAGACCTTGCACGAGTTTTTTTTTTTGGATTTCTTTTATGCGGAGAATCGTCACTTCAAACAAGTAAGTAATTTCAAGCCTTTTCGACTTTTATGCACCATTTTAGTCGTATGCGGCTTAGGACCATATAACTTAAGGTGCATCTGAGCCCTCCTACCCGAGGCATTGGATTTATTTGTGATTTTTGATGATATGTATCGATTTCGGAGCTTAGGGATTAGGTTACGAACCATTAGGATCGTTTCCTTTTACTTCCCCTTAAAGTCCACTTTGTCACCCGTTTCGTCGCATTTATTAAAAATAGTTTTAGGTGAGATAAAATTGTGGAAAAATTCATGAATGATCCTCATCCTCTTAATTAATTTGTCATATTTTTTATTTCCAGATTTGGGTAGTTTTAATAATTAATTTGGATTTTAGTTCATGAGCTGTCCCAAAAGGGAATGTTTTGGCATAAGGGACCGAAATCGATTTTTCCCCATAGGTGTGAAACCTATTTTTTGTGTGTGATTAATCACTGTAATTGGTGACATTTTGATGCTCATTAGGCATTTTTTTCATAATTTTTAGTGCCCTTTTTGATCCACTTTGTGGAGTTGTTTGTGGGTGATCATGTTTTGTTACCTTGCTAGTCAAGGAATTGTTTTGGCACTTTGGTGCATAATTTTATGAAATCCTTTTGGACAATGTAAGATAATGACTTTATTATTCCAGGGATTTAATTTCATAATTTTTCAAAGCTTTTTGCTATTTTTCCATGTCACCTAGATCCTAGGTTGATTCATGTGTTTATGTGTAGCATAACCTAAGTGTTAAGAAGGCATTCATGCTATTTGATTGAGAAGCTTTTTGGTAGCTTTCATGAGTTGATTATAGGTCATTTTTATGTCCTTAATTCTATTTATATACCACTTTTTGAACCATACTCATTTGGTTTGTTTTAGTGTTTCAAAATGCATACTTATGTGAATTAGTTTAACTTAAACGGTTTGTTAATCTCTTCTCATGTTTAACTTGAATTATGTGGAAATCATTAATGCCTATTCATGCATTCTAATGGCATCTCATAACTTGTATGCTACTGACCCATAATCATTTCATGCATATTCACATGCCATTCTTCCTTAACTTTCATCATGTGCGGTCTTATGCGATGTTTATTCCATTTCATCTCACATATTCTTCTCATTGCTCCATATGCCTAATCCATTGAATCCATGATTGTATATTCACTCATCCATCTTCATAAGCATTCACTACTGACTTTTATGTTCATTTCATGTATTAATTCATGCTTGTAAGTCATATGCATTCATACTTCATCCATAAACCCTAACTTTGCATTTAGGTGAATTTAGGTGAACTTTTTGTACATAGTTTGACATAGTTTGATCTTGTGAGGTATCCTAGCATACTTAGGGACCTATATCATGTAGCTACTGACTTTAGAAGTCATGTAACCTTTAGGTACCTTCACCTTTAGACTTAGGTCTTATTTTGAACCCTAGTTCCATTCTAGGACGTTTATGGTACTTAATCGCTTTCATGCTTTGATTTTATTTTCAATATGCATTGTCATGCTAACTTTTGTTTTGTAGGGGGGAAGATTGAGGTAAGTATTACTTCATTCCTATCTCTTATGCATTTTAATTGTGTTTTCCTTAGCACCTTGTGTTTTGCTTTTAGGTTTTCCCTTTCTTTAGAGACAACTTAACTTCTTTAGGAAGTAAGTTAGTTTCTAGTTCTCTTTTCTTCTTTTCTTTTTTCTCATTAGGATTAGAAAACCTCATTAACCATAGGGTCTCTCTTGTAAATAAACAAATGAAATTAGGGTTGTGTCTTAGTCCCCTTAGTTTGTCCTTTTTGCAATTTGAGTCATTCTCTTCTTATCTTCAAACAAAATCCAAAAACACTTAACAAATAAATGAAATGATTCCTTGTGTATAGTCTTATTCCATGAAGCACTTGCATTCATTCCATCTTGGAGTGGTGTAAGTTTGTTTATCATGATGCACAAGTCTCATCAAGGAATTGTTCATAAAGAAAGCTTAAAAGACATTTCTTCACAAAAGCAACAAAAACACTTAATAAAGTTCAACAAGCTAGTGAACTTAAACCCTAATCCTAGGAAGCCAGTCTTGGATAAATTCTCCTTGCTGGGTATGCTTGTTCTATTATTCCATCTTGGAATGTAGAATCAAGTGTACATTCCATGGAGAAGAGTTTGAATTCACTTCCTTGTGCCAAATTCATATAAAAACTCTTAAAAGCCAAAAACAAACAATAAGCGACTATCCTGCGGGAACTTCTCTTCTCATCTCATTCACTCACAACGCGAACTCGCGACGACTTGTCTCGCATGCAAGACGGTTAACGCACTCGTACCAGACGAGCCTGCAACACCTGAGCATAGACATACGCAGTTCCAGCATAAAAAACACAAACAAATAGTTCCCGCCTAGGTTAGGCGAACTACGTCGACTCTGATCCTCATTATCCTGATGAGGTACGTAGGCAGCGGGGTAGGGCCCGTTCGAGCACATTCTTTATTTTCCCTACATTTCCCCTTTTATTCTCTTTTTCTTATTTCAGTTCATTTCTCATTTTCCATTCCCTTTATTCCAGTAGCGGTTTTATTCAGCAGCATTCGTATTTTCTCACCCTTTGAAACAAAACAAGCAAGCGTGGATCCCGTCGGGTACGGCGGACGATCTGGGGTGCTAATACCTTCCCAGGTCGTAACCGACTCCCGAACTCAGATCTTTGGTTCGCAGGACCTTGTCCTTTCCTTCTTCCTCAGGTTTGTGCAACATTACCTTTCCCATTCTTTCGGGATAAAAATGTCTGGCTGGCGACTCTACCTTTCCGCGCCACTTTCGCGTTTGTACTAGGATGAAAATCCCGGGAGCGACAGCTGGCGACTCTGCTGGGGACTAACCTGATACTTCCGGTTTCCCTTGTAGAGTCAATCCTAGCGCCTGTTTGGTTTTGTTTCTTTGGGTGTTTATATGTTTGTTGCTGTGTGCTTTAGTTTAGCTTTACTGTTTTTATTTACAGTTTTATTTACAGCTTTACTTTATCGCATTTATTTACCGCTTTCAGTATTTTATTTTCCATGCATCATATTATACTGGACTGTCTGGCTGTGCTGGTTTTCATTTTTTCTGTGGGTTGGGAGTTACTGTGAGATAAGCCAACTACCCGGCTTGAGTGCACCCTAGGACTTAGAGTGGTTCCACTTTGGCTTCATGGCATCTTGCTATGTTGGTAGTAGTGAGTTCCACACCTTGACTTGCGACCTTCTCGGGAATGTATTGATACCGGAATCTTTCTGGGTTGATGCGCTACCTTGATAGTTATGTGCAGTCAGGGGACCGATCATTGAGAACCTTTGTGGAAACATCCCTCTCCAGTGATGACAGTGGCAGACCACATTTGTTGGCAAACCCACTCGCATCCGAGGGCCCACTGGGAACTTGCATAGGATGGCCTGGTTCTCTCATAGGAATTCAGTTAAAGCAAACTGATCGTATGACGATAGTATTGTACCCTTCGGGATGAATGTACTATTGTTTCTCGACTCAGTGCTTGAAGCTGAAGACTTGTGAGGGATGCTTGTTTTTCCGGACTCAACTGAGACCTCCCTGAGTAGTACATAATGCCAAACCGATTCCCTGATTTGGTCATGAGCCATTTCTCGGAAATGGTGAACGTATTATTACTATTCGGCCTCGAGAGTCCGTGATGTTGACCCGAGTAGCACACCCGTAAGATTGGGAGGGGTTTACAGGTTTGCAGGAACCCTAAACTTCAACATACCCGCTTTGCCAGTGTTGCTTTATGATATTATCTGGTGCTATATGGTTCTTTGATTCTGAGATCTGGGATTTCTATTCAGAGAAATTGTTACTGTGATTATCATTATGACCTTGATATTGTGACTCTTCACAGATACTTGGCTTATTGTTCAGCTTCAACACCATCAGTAACTGTTCAATTATGTGATCCAGTTCTACAGTTATTGGGTTCTCAGTTATGGGGTTCTGTACAGAGATGTTGCTACTATTATGGTTCTATTCGGACACTTGACTCATTGCTCAACACCGGCACCAACATCGGATCATTGATCACGTGCCTATTGCATACATGACATCATAGCATTTCTGCACACATGTTCAGTTATTTTCAAGGATCACATATCTGAATCATGCTATTGGATTTTTCTGTATCAAGACTTGAATCAAAGCAGATAGATTCCTCAGAAATAATTGAACATGGCATTTGCATACATCCTTGCATTCTTGACAGGTGTTCAGAGACAGATTTCTTTTCCTGACTTAATTTCTCATCAGAATGGACAACTTGAATCACAGTAATCAAGGTATATATTTGAAGCAACTACGGGTGAAGGTAACCGAAAGGAAGACCCAACTGGGGCAATTCAGGGCAAAGGTATAAGCTTTATTTCAGAACCAGAAACTGCAGAAATAGGAAGTCAACCAGATAAAGACTCAGATGAGCTTGGTTATGGAAATTGTGAACAAAGCTATTTTCATCCCTATTGAGGGTAACTACGCTGCTCTGATTCTCCATTGGTCAATGGAGATACGTAGGCAGGAGATCATATGAGATCTTTCCGAGCAACCTTATCTATTAACTTTATCAACCTCTTCCCTCCAGATGTCGATTGTCAGCATCCAACCTCAGCTTCCCAAGAGAATCCTTGGGGAAAAGCATATGGGTAAAGGCCAAAACAACTCGAGAAGAAGTTTGATCATATTATGATGTCGTACATGCAACAAGTTTCCTCATTTACTCAAATTCGAACTGGTTGATCTAGTTGCATCAGGATCATCTCCGACAAAGCTTCCTTTGGGGTTTCAATGCCAAGTATGACTATCATTCTGGGGCACCTGGCCTTTTAATTGAAGATTGCAAGTCTTTCAGAGGCAAAGGTGAAGAAAAGGTCCAGAATTTGATCGACTCAAAGGTCATCATGCCAGAAAGTCTGCTTACATATTGAAGTCTCCTCATCAAATGGGTCTCCCAATTTGCAAAGGCATCTTCAGAAGCAATAAGTCCAGACGGAGTCAAGTCTCCTCAATGACGGCAATGTTCAGCTTCTTTACTGCATTTCCATTTATAGTTTACATTGTTTGTTTAAACATTTGTATGCATGCATGAAACTTATTTGTTTTTGAATGATAACTATAATAAAATGCACATGTTTTTCTTGAAGTAATCCATTCGTATTCACTCATGATTTTGTGTATGTGCATTGCAATACCAACTGTTGTGCTTAAACTCTATCAGTGAGGATGACGAAATGAAAACGCAAAAACTCTAATTGTTCGCTTTTGAGAAAGACCCTGTTGACGATGTACAGGCATTGTTTCAAATCCTAAACACCGGAGATATAAGGGAGATAGACCCTCGCCAACCCGTTTGAGCCTTGAAGTAGGAGTTTCTTTTTGCATGAAAAACCCTCGCACTTAACCCAGGGGCAGGGTAGGCGTCAGTTAGTTTGACCGAGCATTCAAATTTCAAAAAGGAGTGCAAATTTGAGGATCCATTACCTTTCGTTGTACCAAATCAAGAGGTCCAATGACCAGAAACCACAATGGTTATCCCAATCAAGAGGTCCAAAGACCGGAGACCACAATGGTTATTCCTCAACAACAAAGGAGTGAGACAGTCACGACCCCCGCAAAGCATTCAAGACAAACAGTGTCACACGATTTGTTCAAAAAAAAAAGAATTTAAAAAAAAATGATGAGAAAGCCCGCTAAGTCGAAACTCGAAAACAAGCGACTTAGGCAAAAGTTAGGGCATCCCGCTGGACTTCAAAATCAAAGATTCACAAGAATCAGTCCAGGCAAAAGTTAGGGATAAGGAAAATAATGCAAAAGTGAAAAACGAAAAGGATTACACAAGAAAGATCCTCAAACAAGAACAAAGTCGTGTGGCACAGACACAAAAGACTAAGGGGTGACTGACTCCCAACAACAACCTGTTTGGTGCTTACACCGTTAGTGTAATTGGTTCCTCAACCATCACAAAACCCTTTTTGAGAGGTGAACGCTTGTGAAAGCTAGCTGAAAATAGGAATGGAGAACATCACGAAGATGGGTGGGCACAAATAAATTTCGAGCCTATATCTTTTGTTTCTATAACCGTGAACCGGGCCATGATACAACCCTTAAAAGTCCTAACTGAAACAGGGTTATTTTTGAGAGCGTACTACCACGAGACCGCGTTCTTGACTCCTATGAGTTGTGCTAAAAGTTCTTTGTTGGTGTTGCATGTGCATGCTTTCATTCATCAAAAATCAATGTCGTATCTTAACCAGTGATTCACTCACAAAGGTTGGCGACATTTTTTTACGGTAAAACTTCAAGATTAACATGCGTGTTGCATTAGAATTTTCATTCTTAGAATAAACATTTTCTGCTTGCATATATTTGTTGGGCATCATAAAAATTCACATACGAAACTTCAGTCCAGAAGCTTAATCTTGCCAAGTTGAGAAGTCTGAAACTTCCGAAGGACAATCTGTCGAGGTGCACTTTTTAAGAAAACTCCATCGAGTAGGGACTTTCCCAACATTCCTGGTAAGAGCCAATTAATCAGGGGCAATCATGTCGAGCAATCTCTCCAAAGTTCAGCCAATCTGGGGCAATCACTTCGAGATTCAAATCTCTCAAAGAGCCGTGAGTCTGATGCATGCATTCAAATTTTAGCCAAACTGGGGAAATCACTTCGAGATCCAATCTCTCAGAGAACAGTTGATCTGAGTGTTTTCTTCAAAGCACAGTCATTCAGAGGTGATCACTTCAAGGGCATGAGAAGTCACTCTCTCCCGAAGACCGTCAATTCAAAGCACCCATCCGAAGTTCAAAATACTGGGGCAGAATATCTCACAGTGATATGAGGCTTTTCATGAACCCTTGCGAGGCAAATTCTTGCACGGACCATGCAGTCTGGGGCAGTTATTTCGAGATCCGATGAATCTCTCCAAGAGTTTGAAGACACTGAGGAATTTCATATGCCATGTTTTCTGTAAAATCCTCTTGAGACATTTACTTCTGATGGACTTTAATCTGAGGCGAGTCGAAAATTGCAAAGAACCATTGTTCACTCATGATTAGTCGGCAACCTATCAACCCAGGGCTAGGGGCAAGGCCAGTGTCGGCACAGTACTGCAAGAGTTGTTTCATCTGCGGACTTCATCGATCAAGGTTCCTTAGCAAGTCTCATGGGAGGTTATTTCTTGAAAAGAAGGGTATCATCGTCTCTCATCACCGGCATGAGACGCCTTACATCTCTCATTCCCAACATGAGAGGATTTATCTTTTATCCCCAGCAAGTGGCAACTTGAGCTCTTATCTTCAACAGGAAGCTTCATCATTGACATCCTCCATCATCCCCAGTAGAGTTGGAAGTTGAAATTTCACCCAGCAAGGTAGCAGAGAGTGGGAGTCGTCCCCAAGCAGAAAGTTCCCTTCAGACGGGGGCAATTCCCAGCAGTACAAGGAGTCTTTTCCTCCCCAGCAGTTGTTTCCTCGGCAATGTCATGCCTTTGGTTCCCAGCCAAGCCAGGGGGTCCTCAGTTCCCCACCAGAGTTCAAGAAGAGTCCATCTCCAGCAGGGTCTTGGCACTCCAATCTCAAAGTCCAATTTATTTTTGGCAGTGGCGGCTATTCAGAGCCAGTGAATTATTAACAACTTTCCCCGCAGAGTTGTTTCCTCCTCATCAGGATGAACCAGATCAATGCAGTGATCATCGTTTCTCCCCAGTCAAGCCATCTGGGATACTTGTAGTCTCCTTATCAGGAGATCTCCTTGCATTTTGCATACTCATATTCATCACATTTGCATCCTCCAAAGCGTAGCATTTCCATCGTCATGGAGCATTATGCCATAAATCCAAACATATGCATACCAACATGGGCCAGTTTTGAGGTATATTACATAAGACCCGTTACATCTCCAATCAGATTGAAGTGTTCCCCACAGAATGCAACTTCGTTTCCCAGGGTGGTTACTTTTACCACGTCTTGTTGTTATCCCCGTTTGAGTCTTGTTTCAGTACAACAGTCTCATTTTTTCGCGTCTCCGTTTCCGTACAACGGTCGCGTCTTGGGCTCTCGTTTAAGTACAACGATCCCGTTCCTTTCGAGTCTCCATTTAAGTACAATGGTCTCGTCTTTGAGTCTTGTTTCAGTACAACAGTCTCATTTTTTCGCGTCTCCGTTTCAGTACAACGGTCGCGTCTTGGGCTCTCGTTTAAGTACAACGATCCCGTTCCTTTCGAGTCTCCATTTAAGTACAATGGCCTCGTCTTTGAGTCTTGTTTCAGTACAACAGTCTCATTTTTTTCGCGTCTCCGTTTCAGTACAACGGTCGCGTCTTGGGCTCTCGTTTAAGTACAACGATCCCGTTCCTTTCGAGTCTCCATTTAAGTACAATGGCCTCGTCATTGAGTCTTGTTTCAGTACAACAGTCTCATTTTTTCGCGTCTCCGTTTCAGTACAACGGTCGCATCTTGGGCTCTCGTTTAAGTACAACGATCCCGTTCCTTTCGAGTCTCCATTTAAGTACAATGGTCTCGTCATTGAGTCTTGTTTCAGTACAACAGTCTCATTTTTTCGCGTCTCCGTTTCAGTACAACGGTCGCATCTTGGGCTCTCGTTTAAGTACAACGATCCCGTTCCTTTCGAGTTTCCATTTAAGTACAATGGTCTCGTCATTGAGTCTTGTTTCAGTACAACAGTCTCATTTTTTCGCGTCTCCGTTTCAGTACAACGGTCGCATCTTGGGCTCTCGTTTAAGTACAACGATCCCGTTCCTTTCGAGTTTCCATTTAAGTACAATGGTCTCGTCTTTGAGTCTTGTTTCAGTACAACAGTCTCACTTTTTTTCGCATCTCCGTTTAAGTACAACGATCGCGTCTCAGGTTATCATTTAAGTACAATGATCCTGTTTGCTTGGGCTCTCGTTTATGTACAACGATCCCGTTCCATCTTATCCTATTTTCTTTGTTTCTGGTTACCGCCTGCGGCCGGTATACCTTTGCGTCTCCATTCGGGGATGGTTTCGTGTTAGATCTGAGGATCTTTTGATTTGTCATTCGAGGATGGCATTTCTTTTCTTCAAGCCCTTCTGCGGTTGGTCTTGTTGTTGTGGCTATTATTCGAGGATAGTAGTTCACTTTTCGAGCTTATTGATCGAGGTCAGTTTGTCTCTTTTGCAAAGTCTGTCTGAGGTCAGCTTTGTGTTTGGTTATCAGTCGAGGTTGGTATACCTTTGCGTCTCCATTCGAGGATGGTTTCGTGTTAGATCCGAGGATCTTTTGAATTGTCATTCGAGGATGGCATTCTTTTCTTCAAGTCCTTCCGAGGTTGGTCTTGTTGTTGTGGCTATTATTCGAGGATAGTAGTTCACTTTTCGAGCTTATTGATCGAGGTCAGTTTGTCTCTTTTGCAAAGTCTGTCTGAGGTCAGCTTTGTGTTTGGTTATCGGTCGAGGCTGGTATACCTTTGCGTCTCCATTCGAGGATGGTTTCGTGTTAGATCCGAGGATCTTTTGAATTGTCATTCGAGGATGGCATTCTTTTCTTCAAGTCCTTCCGAGGTTGGTCTTGTTGTTGTGGCTATTATTCGAGGATAGTAGTTCACTTTTCGAGCTTATTGATCGAGGTCAGTTTGTCTCTTTTGCAAAGTCTGTCTGAGGTCAGCTTTGTGTTTGGTTATCGGTCGAGGCTGGTATACCTTTGCGTCTCCATTCGAGGATGGTTTCGTGTTAGATCCGAGGATCTTTTGAATTGTCATTCGAGGATGGCATTCTTTTCTTCAAGTCCTTCCGAGGTTGGTCTTGTTGTTGTGGCTATTATTCGAGGATAGTAGTTCACTTTTCGAGCTTATTGATCGAGGTCAGTTTGTCTCTTTTGCAAAGTCTGTCTGAGGTCAGCTTTGTGTTTGGTTATCGGTCGAGGCTGGTATACCTTTGCGTCTCCATTCGAGGATGGTTTCGTGTTAGATCCGAGGATCTTTTGAATTGTCATTCGAGGATGGCATTCTTTTCTTCAAGCCCTTCTGCGGTTGGTCTTATTTGTGGCTATTATTCGAGGATAGTAGTTCACTTTTTCGAGCTTATTGATCGAGGTCAGTTTGTCTCTTTTGCAAAGTCTGTCCGAGGTCAGCTTTGTGTTTGGTTATCAGTCGAGGCTGGTATACCTTGGCGTCTCCATTCGAGGATGGTTTCGTGTTAGATCCGAGGATCTTTTGAATTGTCATTCGAGGATGGCATTCTTTTCTTCAAGTCCTTCTGCGGTTGGACTTGTTTTTGTTTTGTGTGGCTATTATTCGAGGATAGTAGTTCACTTTTTGAGCTTATTGACTGAGGTCAGTTTGTTTCATTTGCAAAGTCTGTCCGAGGTCAGTCTTTGTTGCTGATGGTTATCGCCTGCGGCCGGTATACTATCGTGTTTCTATTCCAGGATGGTTTTAGTATTGAATTCGAAGATCTCTTGTGAGTTGTCATTCGAGGATGGCATTCTTCCCAGCGTATCTCCGCCTGGTTCTTTCCCCTGTTACCTATTCAGAGGTCAAAACAAAAAATATATAAATAAATAAATGGGCAGATGGCATTTCTGTTGCCCTCAGTGTGCAAATTTTCAGGTTTTATTCGAGTATTCAATCACTCCATACCTTGAACGTCTAAAAGCTGTTGCAATTATCCGTTCAAGTCTGCAGATGATTGAATAGGGGCAGCTGTAATACCTCAAAATTTGCCCTCATTCTTTTTGCCCTAACTGGCTCGCTTCACATTTCATCTGCATTTCTCGTTAGATCATATCATTTGTAATCATACATTTCATGGATTCTTAAGGCATGAGATCAAACGTTTTCTTGTGACTTGAATTTTTTATTTCTTAGGTGATTTATCTGACAATTACATTGAGACAAAGGTTAAGCTCACATCATCAGGAGCCTATTCTTATTCAGAGGGTCATCCATCACTAAGAAGGTCGAGGCTTCATTCTTTTGGTATACGAATTGGTTTAGGATTTCATGGTAAAAGTATATTGATGTTCTTGGTGCAAGAGATCGGATATTGGTATTCTTGGTGCAAGAATGTGTTTTGAATCGGGGACGGAAAGTGTGCAGTTTCGATTTATTTGGAAGATCTTGTTGAAGTTCAAACTCGAGTTTCCAATAACCATTTCAAATTCAAAGCCCATTTTTAATTCCAAGGCCCATTTCAAGTTCAGATTCATGTGTCCACAAAGCCCATTTTATTACTCAAATTAAACTCATTGTTAGACCCTTGTTTTTATCTCAAATCATGACCAATTTTTGGTCTTAAACCAATGAAATTTGTTTTAACTACATCCCTTTCAATCCATGTTCTAAACCTTTTTCTTTTTTTTGTAACCCAATTTCAAACCCATCATAATCCATGACAAAAATGGACAAATCAAGGACTCTCATGTTAGTTTGACTCATCTATCAAATAACATTCCAATTGGTATTTCAGCTTTTAATTATTTTAGTTTTATTATGACAAAATAGGATTTGAAATATTATAAAGATGAAGATTATAAGAGGAAGCTTATCAGAAAAAAATGAATAAAGGAGAGGCAAGAAAATTTTGGTGGAATATAATATCATTAGAAGAAAAAATCCAGTTTGAAGTTAAACTGAAAAAACAGTTAACAGTTACAACAAAAAGAGAAAAATTCAGTTTTCATAACTGATATAACAAAAAATATACAGAAACAGAAGGGCAAAAAAAAAAAAAAAAAAAAAAACAACTTCAGGATCCCTCAACCAACTTCTCATCAATCTCTCACTTCTTCGTCACCAATTGACTCTTTAATCATCTTTATCACTACTCTTAAATCCAATCCTCATATAAGCTTGCATCTACATCAACACAAATGATTCCTACATTGCATCAACAAGAGATTTACATCAAAGAAGATGGAGGAAGAAGAACTCAACAATTTTCAACAATAACTCATGAGCATATTCACCATCTTCATCAGAATTTTCCATTTCAACCGACCCGCAATCCTTCATCATCTCAATCTGCATACCATTCGATCAATATGGTATCAGCAAAAATTCAGAGTCAGGAATGATTCAACACTCACTGTGCAAGAGCCATCAACATCATCGACATCGTCGCTCGACATCTTCATCAACATGGCAGCAATCTTAGGAGGACCTCATCTTCTATTCTCAATCTCAACGTTGCTTTACGAAATTCTGCAAGATTCATATCGACTTATCATAACAGAGGATCAACACAGACGCAAAGACAAACACAAACAGAAGAGGGATTCACGGAAACTCTCTCAAAATACCTCATTTTTTCTGCATATGGATTCTCTCATTCAAGAACATCCGCGGCAATTTCTCTCCAAGACTTCCGATATTCATCATAAGCACAATTCAGTCAAACCTGCAGAGCCACAAGAAACGTATCAAGAACAGTTTCAACATTCTTCAATCTATTCAACGACTCACACGGCAAAGCATCGTCACAACAGTAGTCCGTGTATCGTAAAGGTTCGAAAGAAATAAGACCAGAAGGATAGAGAAATCTTGTTTTGAGGTAAGAAGAGTGCGCTAGGGCGTTGTACCTGAGTATCGGTTATCGCAGCCGATGATGTATTTTCGTCAACATCGATTTCACCGTCATCGCCGTGGAAGGATCATTCTGATCGATCTCGCTCCCATGTCTCGTGCGTGTTCTGAGTCGCTCTCTGGTCTTTGAGCTTTCTGCAATCCTTTGAGATGCACTGAGGACGATACTTTGATGGTACTTCGCCGCCGCTGTTCGAAAGTTCCGATGAGGGCCAAGTGTTCGGTGTTGCTAGAGTTTGCAAATCGCGGCGGAGAGTTTGAGAGGGAGGGAACAATGCTATCCGTTTAGAGAAGAAGAAGATGTCGTGGTGGTGTTCTGGATCGGATGGTTTTCGCCGTCGGTGTAATGGGAGAGAGATGTCGCCGCGGCGCCGTCGGGAAGAAGAAGTGAACTTGCTGCTTTTTGTTCTTGTGTATGATGGATTCTAGGGTTTGAGAAATGGACTTGGGTTGGACCTGGTGAATTCATAAACCACAGATTCGTTTTGGCACACTCCAATTCAACTCATACATCCATGGAGTTATCATTCATGTGGGTTGGGCCTTAGGCTTTTGTTTTGGCTATTCATACACCCTGATTACCGCCCCCTCCTGCACTTGGCAAGGAAAAATGGGCCTTGGGCCAATCTATTTCTATTTGCTGCCTATTGGATTTCCTATTAGACCCTCATGTGTTCTTTCTTTTTTATATATAGAAATTACTATGTAGATTTCTTAATTAATTTTATTGTAAAATCATTTTTTTTGTGGATTAATATTTTAATCCATTTCTTGTAAATTTTAATTGATCTTGGTTGATAATTTTAAATTATGGTATAGTCTTGATTATGGATTAAATTGGTTCATGCGTTTTTCATCGATATGGATCGATTTCGATTATGGCCAAGCTTCACAAAAGATTATGGAAGATGAGCATTTATTTTGCTCATAGGAGATTTCAAGACCTTGCACGGGTTTTTTTTTTTTTTGGATTTCTTTTATGCGGAGAATCGTCACTTCAAACAAGTAAGTAATTTCAAGCCTTTTCGACTTTTATGCACCATTTTAGTCGTATGCGGCTTAGGACCATATAACTTAAGGTGCATCTGAGCCCTCCTACCTGAGGCATTGGATTTATTTGTGATTTTTGATGATATGTATCGATTTCGGAGCTTAGGGATTAGGTTACGAACCATTAGGATCGTTTCCTTTTACTTCCCCTTAAAGTCCACTTTGTCACCCGTTTCGTCGCATTTATTAAAAATAGTTTTAGGTGAGATAAAATTGTGGAAAAATTCATGAATGATCCTCATCCTCTTAATTAATTTGTCATATTTTTTATTTCCAGATTTGGGTAGTTTTAATAATTAATTTGGATTTTAGTTCATGAGCTGTCCCAAAAGGGAATGTTTTGGCATAAGGGACCGAAATCGATTTTTCCCCATAGGTGTGAAACCTATTTTTTGTGTGTGATTAATCACTGTAATTGGTGACATTTTGATGCTCATTAGGCATTTTTTTCATAATTTTTAGTGCCCTTTTTGATCCACTTTGTGGAGTTGTTTGTGGGTGATCATGTTTTGTTACCTTGCTAGTCAAGGAATTGTTTTGGCACTTTGGTGCATAATTTTATGAAATCCTTTTGGACAATGTAAGATAATGACTTTATTATTCCAGGGATTTAATTTCATAATTTTTCAAAGCTTTTTGCTATTTTTCCATGTCACCTAGATCCTAGGTTGATTCATGTGTTTATGTGTAGCATAACCTAAGTGTTAAGAAGGCATTCATGCTATTTGATTGAGAAGCTTTTTGGTAGCTTTCATGAGTTGATTATAGGTCATTTTTATGTCCTTAATTCTATTTATATACCACTTTTTGAACCATACTCATTTGGTTTGTTTTAGTGTTTCAAAATGCATACTTATGTGAATTAGTTTAACTTAAACGGTTTGTTAATCTCTTCTCATGTTTAACTTGAATTATGTGGAAATCATTAATGCCTATTCATGCATTCTAATGGCATCTCATAACTTGTATGCTACTGACCCATAATCATTTCATGCATATTCACATGCCATTCTTCCTTAACTTTCATCATGTGCGGTCTTATGCGATGTTTATTCCATTTCATCTCACATATTCTTCTCATTGCTCCATATGCCTAATCCATTGAATCCATGATTGTATATTCACTCATCCATCTTCATAAGCATTCACTACTGACTTTTATGTTCATTTCATGTATTAATTCATGCTTGTAAGTCATATGCATTCATACTTCATCCATAAACCCTAACTTTGCATTTAGGTGAATTTAGGTGAACTTTTTGTACATAGTTTGACATAGTTTGATCTTGTGAGGTATCCTAGCATACTTAGGGACCTATATCATGTAGCTACTGACTTTAGAAGTCATGTAACCTTTAGGTACCTTCACCTTTAGACTTAGGTCTTATTTTGAACCCTAGTTCCATTCTAGGACGTTTATGGTACTTAATCGCTTTCATGCTTTGATTTTATTTTCAATATGCATTGTCATGCTAACTTTTGTTTTGTAGGGGGGAAGATTGAGGTAAGTCTTACTTCATTCCTATCTCTTATGCATTTTAATTGTGTTTGCCTTAGCACCTTGTGTTTTGCTTTTAGGTTTTCCCTTTCTTTAGAGACAACTTAACTTCTTTAGGAAGTAAGTTAGTTTCTAGTTCTCTTTTCTTCTTTTCTTTTTTCTCATTAGGATTAGAAAACCTCATTAACCATAGGGTCTCTCTTGTGAATAAACAAATGAAATTAGGGTTGTGTCTTAGTCCCCTTAGTTTGTCCTTTTTGCAATTTGAGTCATTCTCTTCTTATCTTCAAACAAAATCCAAAAACACTTAACAAATAAATGAAATGATTCCTTGTGTATAGTCTTATTCCATGAAGCACTTGCATTCATTCCATCTTGGAGTGGTGTAAGTTTGTTTATCATGATGCACAAGTCTCATCAAGGAATTGTTCATAAAGAAAGCTTAAAAGACATTTCTTCACAAAAGCAACAAAAACACTTAATAAAGTTCAACAAGCTAGTGAACTTAAACCCTAATCCTAGGAAGCCAGTCTTGGATAAATTCTCCTTGCTGGGTATGCTTGTTCTATTATTCCATCTTGGAATGTAGAATCAAGTGTACATTCCATGGAGAAGAGTTTGAATTCACTTCCTTGTGCCAAATTCATATAAAAACTCTTAAAAGCCAAAAACAAACAATAAGCGACTATCCTGCGGGAACTTCTCTTCTCATCTCATTCACTCACAACGCGAACTCGCGACGACTTGTCTCGCATGCAAGACGGTTAACGCACTCGTACCAGACGAGCCTGCAACACCTGAGCATAGACATACGCAGTTCCAGCATAAAAAACACAAACAAATAGTTCCCGCCTAGGTTAGGCGAACTACGTCGACTCTGATCCTCATTATCCTGATGAGGTACGTAGGCAGCGGGGTAGGGCCCGTTCGAGCACATTCTTTATTTTCCCTACATTTCCCCTTTTATTCTCTTTTTCTTATTTCAGTTCATTTCTCATTTTCCATTCCCTTTATTCCAGTAGCGGTTTTATTCAGCAGCATTCGTATTTTCTCACCCTTTGAAACAAAACAAGCAAGCGTGGATCCCGTCGGGTACGGCGGACGATCTGGGGTGCTAATACCTTCCCAGGTCGTAACCGACTCCCGAACTCAGATCTTTGGTTCGCAGGACCTTGTCCTTTCCTTCTTCCTCAGGTTTGTGCAACATTACCTTTCCCATTCTTTCGGGATAAAAATGTCTGGCTGGCGACTCTACCTTTCCGCGCCACTTTCGCGTTTGTACTAGGATGAAAATCCCGGGAGCGACAACCGTGAGCAAGTCTGTTTACTTTTTTTGATCCTTTCTTGTTTTGATTAAGTTGCTGTGATGACATCAGTCACAATTGCTGATCTTGTATTGTTGTGATTCAGCAGATTGATGAAGGAGCACGAAGATGACGAAGACGAACGATGATGAAATCACTTGGACAGTCTATGCGATGAGGAAGCCAACTCTTCCTGATTAAAATTGAAGAAAAGTATTGAAGGCGTTGTGTTGACGACGAGTCTTGCGGATCAGTGAAGAGGGCGTTAGGAGACGACGATGCCGTGTTTGCTGAGTTTGATGGCGTTCTGATAAGGCTTGTTGCAGCAGTGATGATGAAAGTTTCTTGATGTGTGCATTGGTTGCTGTTTTTTTATTGAAGGTTTGTTGATTTTTGCAGGGATACTTGAAGTTTGAGGAAACTAAGATGGTGGAATTCTTGGTATATTGAGGGTATGGTGATGAGAACAAGATGAAGATGAAGGTGAATGTGATGATCCCAGGAGGAAAGGGGTGAAGATATGAGAGTAATAAAGAAAAGGATTCACGAAGAAGAGTTTGGAAAGAATTTTGAAGGATGATCAAGATAGAGGAGTGGTAGAGAGTGAATGAATCTGAAAAGTGGGAGAAGAATCCGGAGAATCCGGGCCTGAAAATCTGCCGAATTCGACTATTTATAGAAGGTGACCATTATGAAGTTCAATGGGAATTTCAGGTAAAACAGTTATATTTTCTGTTATGGATTTCTGAGTTGGTTATATTAGTTATGAAGTTGTTAGGAAATTCTGTTTTATTGCTGAAGTTTATAACTGATTTCGGTTATAGATTTTTCTTCCCCCCTTTTGATTTTTTAGTGTGCCTTGTTACAAGTTGTGATACTTCTTCATTTTTTCTGAACTTATGATTTGTTGTGTTACCTCTTGTTTGGTTGACACAGTGATTGATCCCAAATTGGCGAAAATTGATGCGATGATGCTGATGCGGATTGATGATGATCATTCAAGAAGGAGATGTTGTGGATTGATGAAGGAAGTTCTAAGACTGTGATCAAGTGAGGGAGACCCGAGATTGAGGAAAAAATGTTTTTGAGAGAGATTTTTCCATTTCCTGCTTTTTCGTTATCAGTTTTCCTATCCAAATTCTTGTCATTATTTTATTGTGAGAATATTGAACATTATGAAGGGTTTTAAGATTGAATGAATAGGGAAGAATTTCTTTCAAATTTGGTTTTCTACCTTAAAAATATAGCTTACTTCCTGATAAAAATCTGGTAGTTCTAGGATTTGGTATACCAGAAACTTATTTCAAAATTATTTCATGGGCTTTGAATTAGATGAACCAAAAAAATGGACATAACATGTGAGTTCAATAGTAATAGAGACAAAAACAACAAAACCTTGGAGCATAAAAGACAACCCTCATAATTGATAAAAATGGACTTTGAATCATGGGAAATAATGCTTGAATTTGTGGATAAATCAAAGAAGGGATGAAGAGGTGACCTTGACAAACTTTTGGGATGAACTCAAATAATGGATTCAACACATGTATAATTTTGGACTTTGATTTTCTTTTAAAAAAAGGTGAATTAAAATGAGTTTGGAGAAGTGTAATATATTAGTTATTTGGTTATTGGATTGAAAAGATGAATAGAAGAACAACATGGTTTATTGAACGAAATTGATATGGAAATAGACATTTGAAGATTGGACCTTAGAAATATCAACTGAACACTTGAACAAGTACATCACCAAAATTCTCGTTGGCCCATGAAAAACAACCTTGACTTCACTGTTTCGACCACGAATGATTTGTATCACAAATAAAGGCTTGAAAAAGTAACGATGCCTTGAGTATAATAAATCCTTGGCCACGAAACCATCTCAAATAACCTGATAATAATGTCTTGGGGAGCCATTGAATATGATAACACGATCCTCAATTAATGAAACACTCATGAACTCAAACATGAATAAGAAACCCTTAAACTTCCTTGCAATATGCACTAAGTGAAAGAATGCTTTGAACTGTCGAAATCCAACCCAACCTTAGCTCCTGGTCAGTCTCAAGTAAACCCTGACGAAGCTTAAATCGCTTACTGTCTCTTGTAAGATCTTGGGACAAATACTTGATGAACCCTTGATATGGAGACCAGGATAAGCATAGCTCAACCTCTTGCTTTGTCTTGAATGAAAGAAAACCCTAAAAAAATAGGAAAACTCGATCCAAAGCAATTTATGGTCATCTGTCTTAAGAATTCTATGCAAATGCATGATCACGAGCAACGTGAATTAATGAGAGAAAAATGTGAAACATAAGCCACTTAAGGTGATAAATAAGAGGGCAAATTTTGGGGTGTTACAGCTGCCCCTATTCAATCACTGTAGACTTGAATGGATGATAGCAGCTGCTTTCAGACGTTTGAAGTATGCAGGGATTGAATACCAGAAACAACCAGAAAATTTGCACTCTGCGGAAGAAGAACAGGGAAATAAACTCAACCGAATGAACTCTGCATGGATATAATTACGATGGTAAGGTCATAAACGGGGGATGCCTTTTGAGTGATGCCAGAAGGCTAATGGCCTGCCACACTGCGGGTGGACTTGTAATATGATGCCACCCTGAGGATGGACTTTCGCCAATCTGCGGTTGGACTTCAAAATACATTGCCACACTACGGGTGGACTTTGGAAATTGCCACGCTGTGGGTGGACTTGTGATATGATGCCACCCTGTGGATGGACTTTCGCTAATCTGCGGTTGGACTTCGAAATACTTTGCCACACTGCGGGTGGACTTTAAAGAGTTGCCACACTGCGGGTGGACTTTTGATATGATGCCACCCTGAGGATGGACTTTCGCCAATCTGCGGTTGGACTTCAAAATACTTTGCCACACTGCGGGTGGACTTTAAAGAGTTGCCACACTGCGGGTGGACTTTTGATATGATGCCACCCTGAGGATGGACTTTCGCCAATCTGCGGTTGGACTTCAAAATACTTTGCCACACTACGGGTGGACTTTAAAGGTTTGCCACACTGCGGGTGGACTTTTGCTCGCTGTGGGAGATTTTTGAAACTTGCCACGCTGCGGGTGGACTTTTTGGAACTTGCCACCCGAAGATGGACTTTGGCCAGTCTGCGGCTGGACTTTTGCTCACTACGGGAGACTTTTTCTCACTACGGGAGGCTTTAGCTCACTACGGGAGGCTTTTGCTCACTACGGGAGGCTTTTGAGATTTGCCACACTGCGGGTGGACTTTTGCTCACTACGGGAGACTTTTGCTCACTACGGGAGACTTTTGCTCACTACGGGAGACTTTTGCCCACTGCGGGGGACTTTAGAGATTTGCCACACTGCGGGTGGACTTTTGCTCACTACGGGAGACTTTTGCTCACTACGGGAGACTTTTGCCCACTGCGGGGGACTTTAGAGATTTGCCACACTGCGGGTGGACTTTTGCTCACTACGGGAGACTTTTGCTCACTACGGGAGACTTTTTCCCACTGCGGGGGACTTTAGAGATTTGCCACACTGCGGGTGGACTTTTGCTCACTACGGGAGACTTTTGCTCACTACGGGAGACTTTTGCTCACTACGGGAGACTTTTGCCCACTGCGGGGGACTTTAGAGATTTTCCACACTGCGGGTGGACTTTTGCTCACTACGGGAGACTTTTGCTCACTACGGGAGACTTTTGCTCACTACGGGAGACTTTTGCCCACTGCGGGGGACTTTAGAGATTTGCCACACTGCGGGTGGACTTTTGCAGCTTGCCACCCGAAGATGGACTTTGGCCAGTCTGCGGCTGGACTTTGAAATTCGCCACCCGAAGATGGACTTTGGCCAGTCTACGGCTGGACTTTGAAATCTGCCACCCGAAGATGGACTTTGGCCAGTCTGCGGCTGGACTTTACATATGCTGAATTTGCACGGCATGTTGCCCCATGACACTGGGGATATTATGTCTTGAGTATTGTTAATGAACTGGTGTGAATGTAAAAGAAATTCCTGACACGGAAGTAATAAGTCCCTGCTAACTCTGTGGGGAAACACAATGATCGCGAATTCGATATCAAGAAGCCCTGTGGGGATAACATCTCTGTCAGAGAGGAGCGTGAATAATTCATCTGTCCGAATCATCACCTTTGCCAAAAATAAATTGGACTTTTAGATTTGAGGGTCGTGCCCGAGGATACCTTGATTATTGAGGAATATCCACTCTTATGGACCTGTTGGGGAGGAGAATGATTTATCTGAAATCTTCTAGGGGAATAAGAATTGCCTTGGATCTGATGAGGAATCAAGATCAAGGAAACCAACTGAAAGAAAAAGTGCTGACTTTAGTGAGGACAACTTCCATTTGCCTGCTGGAGATGACAACACCGAGACACGTCCTGCTGAGGAGGAAAGATTTCAAATTGTCCCGGGCTGGGGATCAGCTGCTTCCGTATGGATTTTACCTCAAGAGGATTTTACAAAAAGACTTGGCGTCTTTAAACTCTTAGGTATTGTAATGACTGCATGAATCAATGTAATAACCTTGCTGGGAAGGTAACCATTGCCAATGCGGATGAGTTTGTATCTGTCAGAAGTGTTGAACGAGATAGTTGGCTTGACAAGTGACCACGGTATTCTAAACTCCGGGTAAATGCTTTTGATCGTCTATCTTCGGGAAAGAATGAACTTTTGTACTGTTGTGGTGGCCTGCCCCAGTACGAGTATTTGACTAGCTTTGCGCCTGACTGACTGATCTTCGCTCTTGGAGAGATCTGAATCTCGAAGTAATTGCCCCAGTTTGACTGAAGTTTGAAGAGATTGCTCGACTTAACTGCCCCAGATTGGCTAGCTCTTACCATGACTAGCTGGGAAAGTCCTTGCTCAATGAAGCTTTTTCGGAAAAGTGCACCTCGACGTGACAGTCTTTCAGAAGTTTTAGACTTCTCAACCTGGCAAGCTTGAGCTTCTGGATTGAATTTCCGCATGTGAACCATTTATAATGCTCAACAAATGTATGCAAGTGAGAAAATGTTTATTCTTAGAATGAAAATCCTAATTCAACAAACATGTTAATCTTGAAGTTTTGAAAATGGATCGTTAACCTTCGTGAGCGAATCACTGGTTAAGATACGACCTTTATTTGAATGAAAGTATGTACATGCAATACCAACAAACGTCTTTTAGCACAACTCGTAGGAGTCAGGAGCGCGGTCTCGTGGTAGTACGCTCTCAAATTAACCCTGTTTCAGTTAGGACTTTTAAGGGTTGTATCGTGGCCTGGTTCACGGTTATAGAAACAAAGGATATAGGCTCGAAGTTTATTTGTGCCCACCCACTCTTCGTGATGTTCTCCATTCCTATGTTCAACTAGTTTTCACAAGCATTCACCTTTCGTAAGGGTTTCATGTTGATTGAAGAACCATTGCTGCCATCAATTCATGCACCAATCAGGTTATTGTTGAGAGTCAGTCACTCCTCTATCTTTCGTGTCTGTGTCACACGACTTTGTTCTTATTTGAGGATCTTTCTTATGTAATCCTTTCTGTCTTTCGCTTTTGCGTTATTTTGCTTATCCCTAACTTTTGCCTGGACTGATTCTTGTGAATCTTTGATTGTGTAGTCCAGCGGGATACCCTAACTTTTGCCTAAGTCGCTTGTTTTCAAGTTTCGACTTAGCGGGCCTTTCTTTTATTTTTCTATTTGTACTTTGAACAAGTCGCGTGACATTGTTTGTCTTGATTACTTCGCGAGGGTTGTGACTGCCTCATTCTTTGGTCGACGAAGGATAACCATTGTGATTTTCAATCTTTGGACCTTTTGACTTGGATAACCATTGTGGTTTCGGGTCTTTGGACCTCTTGATTAGCATAGTAGAATGCAACGGATCTTCAAATACACTTCTTTATGAAAGTCTGAACGCTTGGTCTGACTAGCTGACGTCTACCCTGCCCCTGGGTTACATGTGAGGGTTTTTTCATTTGAAAATAAACTCCTACTTCAAGGCTCAAAGGGGTTAGTGAGGGTCTATCTTCCTTATATCTCCAGTGTTTAGGATTCGAAACAATGCCTGTACATCGTTAACAGGGTCTTACTTGAGAGCACACAATTAGAGATTTTGCGTTTTTGTTTCGTCATTCTCCTTTCACAGAATTTAAGCATGACAATTGGTATTGCGATGTACACATGCAAAATTATAAGGGAATGCAAATGAATTTACTTCAAGAAAAACATGTGAGATTTATTATTGCTAACATTCAACAGCAAACAAATTTCATACATGTAGACAAATTTTTAGCATATAAAAGAAACTACAAATGGAAATGCAGTAAAGAAACTGAATATTGCCGTAGTTGAGGAGGCTTGGCTCCGTCTGGACCTGTCAGTCTTGGATACTTTTAGTGATCAATAGCTCTTTTCACAGACTTGTAATCTTCAATTTGCAGTTGCATGTCTAACCATGGCAGTCATATCTCTTCTTCTAGCTATTCTGACTCTGACACGAGACATCTGAAGGAAAGAGTGAAGCTGGGGAGTAAAGTTGTCCCATAAGGTTGCTCGGAAAGACCTGACAATCTTCTTCCTACGTATCTCCATTGACTGATGACCAATGAAGAATCAGAGCGACGTAGTTCCCCTCAATAGGGATGAAAATGAACAATGAAGAAAGGCAAACACATAAATGCCATCACTGAAAGTATTTGAATACTGCTGGCTCTATTTGCTTCGTGAATACCCTGGTATCCTGGGTGATTAACTTGAAGACTTCAGGTTAACATGGACCATCTGGTAGAATAACCGTGACACTGGTTCCGTCGTGACTAGGCATCAGATTCTGGAGTACCTTTGGATGAGAAGAAAAAATGATTGTCTTGGACTCAATTAGGTCTTGTACCTTGTTCTTAAAAGCCCAACATTTCTCAATACTGTGCCCCTGGGCACCTGAATGGAATTCACACCTAGAGTGTGGATCAAAATTTGGTGGTAGATTATCAGCAGAAGGAGCTCTCATGGTACGAAGCTCAACCAAGTTCAACTTCAGAAGTTCTGGAAGCAATACAACATATGGACATGGGATAGGATCAAGTCTGCGGTTCCTCGCTCTTGTTCTTTCCTGAAACAATCTCTGTACCTGTTGTTGCTGACCCTGTGGTCGTGATTGAAAACTTCGTTGTTGACATTGCGTTGGATGCCTGACATGTCTATGTACTCTTTTATTCATACTCGGCCGAGGAGTGAATGAAGATTGTTGATGCAGCCCCTTGGAAGACTTGGCCTGAGCAATGATTCCAGAAGAAGGAAAGTTGATCACTTCTTTTGTATTCCTGCATGCTGAAGGAGGAGTTAGCTCGTGACACTCAATCAATCCCGTTTTGATCAGTTGTGGACATAATTCAGCATAAGACATGGGTATCGGATCAATAACCCTTTCTTGAACCTGTTGATGACGGGTTGCTAGCAATGGAGGAGTTATAGATGAAATCGGTTGAAGTATTTCTCCTGGAAACCAAGGTGTAGCAGCTGAGGAGGATCCCTGATAAGGAAAGAGAGTGCTCACTTCTTTGGTAATGATTGGTGTAGGATCATTCAGTTCACATGTGGAATTGGTTCCTATCTGATGCTCTTCCTGACTGCCAAGTGGCGATTGCTGGTGAAGAGATTCGAACTGTAGAGGAAATCCACCTAAAGAACCCTGATTTAGTGGACATCCCAAAGAGATGGGAGAAACATGACCTTCTGTTTGAAAAGTAGACACACAACTATCTTCCTTTTTCGACATAACATTCATGATTCCTGTAAGCAGATTTATCTGAGTCTTCATCAAGTTGAATTCTTCTCTCAGCAATTTCTGATCCTGGGACAACGCTCGAATGTCCACTACAACATGCCCCAGTTGGGCCTTTATCTCAGTCACCTCCGCTCGGAGTTGTTCCATGTCTAAACCTTGACAGTCGTGATTCGAATTGGCCATTCTGGAGAGAAACCAGGTCAGGATAAGAATTTGTCTCTGAACACCTGTAAAAAATGCAAGGATGTATGCAAATGCCATGTTCGGTTATTTCCAAGGAATCCATCTGTTTTGATCCAAGTTTTAATGTAGAAGAAAATCCGACATAATCCAGATACGGGATCCTTAGAAGTAACTGAACATGTATGCTAAAATGCCATGATGTCATGTATGCAACTGGCATGTGGTCAGCGGTCCGACGCTGGTGTGGATCAGATAACCAAGTGTTGGTGAAGATCATGATATCAGTATCTCTGTGCATAAGTTCCAGAATTCTCAACCAAGTATCATATAGGACCAGATCATAACACGGAGTAATACTGGCAAAAGCGGGTATGTTGGAAGTTTTAGGGTTCCTGCAAACCTGTAAACCCCTCCCAATCTCACGGGTATGCTACTACGGGTCAACATCACGGACTCTCAAAGCCGAATAGCAATAATACGTTCACCATTTCCGAAAAATGGCTCATGACCAAATCAGGGAATCGGTTTGGCATTATGTACTACTCAGGGAGGCCTCAACTAAATTCCGGAAAAACAAGCATCCCTCATAAGTTCCCGGCTTCAAGCACTGAAGTCGAGAAACAATAGTACATTCATCCCGAAGGGTACAATACTACTGTCATACGACCAGTTGCTTTAACCAGGTTCCTACGAGAGAACATGGTCATCCTATGCGATTTCCTAGTGGGCCCTCGGGTGCGAATGGGTTTGCCACGAAATGTGGTCTGCCACTGTCACCACTGGAGAGGGTTGTTTCCACTAAGGTCCTCGATGATCGGTTCCCAGTGTTAACAGCTCAGGTGGGAACATTCTATGGTCTGCCTAGGCAGTATAGAACATATCCCAAGAGAGCCTGATCTGGGTGTGGGACTCGTGAAAACTACACGTGCTCAAGACCACGCAAGCCACACGACTGCCCACTCTAAATCCTATGTGTATACTCAAGCCGGGTATTTGGCTTATCTCACAGTAACCCCATCCCGCCAAGGAAAACCAGAACAGCCAGTACAGTATATGCCAGTATATGCGACAGTAAAGTAAAGTGCAGAAAGCTGTAAATAAAGCTATAAAGGAAAGCGATAAACTGTAAAACAAAACATTAAAGCTAAACAAAAGCATAACAACGAATGAATAAACACCCAACGAAAACAGAAACAGATAAGCGTTAGGAGTGACTCTCAAAGGGGAAATCAGAATTTCTAATTATCCCCAGCAGAGTCGCCAGCTGTCGCTCCCGGGATTTTCATCCTAGTACAAACGCGAAAGTGGCGCGAAAAAGGTAGAGTCGCCAGCCAGACATTTTTATCCCAAAGGAATGGGAAAGGTAATGTTGCACAAACCTGAGGAAGAAGGAAAAGGACGAGGCCTTGTGAACCAAAGATCTGGATACGGGAGTCGGTTACGAATTGGGAAGGTATTAGCACCCCAATCCGTCCTCCGTACCCTACGGGATCCACGCTTAAAAGTCTGTTTTCAAAGGGTGAGAAATAATATGCTGTTTGAATGAAAGAATAGCTATCTGGAATGAAATGGAAATGAGAAAAGAAATGAAATTGGAAAATGGGAATAAGATGGGAAATGTAGGGAAAAAGAAAGATTGTGCTCGAATGGGCCCTACCCCACTGCCTACGTACCTCATCGGGATAAATGAGGATCAGAGACGCCGTAGTTCGTCTAACTAAGGCTTACACTCGTTTGTGGTTTTTTAGGATGACGTTGCCATAGCTCTAGCTCAGGTGTTACCGGCTCTGACTCGAGGGTGTTTACCGTATCGCTGTTTGAACTGTCGAGACAAGTCATGTTCGTCCGCAAAGAGTATGGGATGAGATGAGAAGGCGTGACTTCTTGGTTTGTTGTCTTTTAGAAGAAATGTTTTGAATTTGTGTTTATTGAATGTACAACACTAAAGACTATGACACAGGAACGAATACTTTCCAAGATCGCCCCCAATGGAACGTTTGTAAAGCATCCTAGAAGAGTGAAGGAGACCTCCACTAATCATTTCCCGTATAGCTTAAGGCTCGTGGCACATTGTACACCTTTTCCTTTATTAAGTGTTTTTGATTTTATTTTAAGATGAGAAGTGAGACTCAAATTGAAAAAGGACAAAATCTAAGGGACTAAGACTCAATCCTAAGTTAATTGAATTCATGGATAACCTATGGTTAGTGAGGTTTGAAATTGAATCTACCTAAGAGATATAAGACTAAACATGCAAGTAAAAGAAGTTAATAATGAGCAATAGGGTCCTCCTAAGTCATGGTAGGTAAGAACGTATATGAAATGTAAATGGGATGAAACAATGGATCGGGTGGGTCGGTTGCGTGGTGCTGAGACGCACGACTTATGGTGTGAAACATGCAAGGCTTGATTTTGGTTGAATGGAATGGAACGACGGTGATCGAAGAACCCTATAGTTACATGCAACTTTATTTATTTATTTAAAAATATACTCGACGTTGGATCGAATACTTTATTTGTTTTTGTGAAATTTTGGTTTTCTATCGATTCGTTTTATCTTTTCTATCCTACTTATGGAAACTATAAAAGCATACAAGTTCTAGGATATTATATCACAACGCATACAAAGTATAAAACACAATTAAGGCATAAAAATATCCGAGTCCAATAAGCCAATCCTTGAACACATACCTTGCACAAAAAACAAATAGTTAGTGAATGATATGAAGCATGAACATGCATAGTATGATGGAATGATTTAAAATGACGAAAAATGTTAAAAGTCATGAGAAAAATATGAAATTAAATTCCTAAGGTCTTAAACCTGATTATAGCACTATGCTAAAAAATCTCTCAAAAAATTCTAATCCTAACTAAGGCAAATGGTCACTTAATTCTATGTAAAGTTTCACCACAAATTTACACAAATTACACTATTAAAATAGTAGAAAAAATGTCCTAAATATTACACCAAAAATATTATAGGTACTTCAATTTGTCCTCTAATAATAGCAAAAAGAATGGGCAAAAAATGTTATGGGAAGTGGCATAAACAAATTGTACAAATTTATGTGTTTGTGAAGGAATTTAACATGAATCAATTAAAATACAAAATTGAATTAAAATCGAAAAATACTAAATTTCAGAAAATAAAAATTGGAAATGGTTCTAAAATGAGTTAATATTCTAATATATTTTTTATAGAATTTTAACATTCATTTTAATATTTATTTACGAATTAATTGAAAAATGCATAAAATTGAAATTGGAAAAAAAATGAGAATAGAGGGGGAGGTGAAAAAAGAAATTTTGATAAGTTAAAAAAAAACAAATGGGCCTGCGCTGGGGGTGCAGATAGCAGGGCGCAAGGAGGCCCAAAACGCAGAAGCTTGGGGGTAGAAATATGAATATTTTTAAGTTAAAAAAACCAATTGGGCTTAGATGGGGGTGTTATTAACGAATCACCTAGGCCCAACGCGCAGGAGGAAAATGGCCTGTTTCGTTTTGTAAATTAAATGGTCAAAACTACTTAATCTCATTGATTCAATTAATTTGCTTTTATTATTTTTAATGATAATTATTGAAGTTAATTATTTTAATTTTTCTTACAATCAAAATTATAAAACATTTAAAACAGACATAACTTTATGATTTACATTAGAAACCTGAGTATCTCTCCCTCATAAGACACGCTCCAACTTCTCCAAACACAAACCCTAGCCCCTCTTCCTGCGCCGCCACCCTCTCACTCTTATCTTCATCCTCCCCAACAACAAACCCTAGCTCTCTCTCTCCTTCTCATCGCGCCGCCACCAGACCTTCACCCTACCACCGTCACCATCTTCCTTCTTCCTTACGAACAAAACCTAATCGTCGCCCTCTCCTTCTTCTCCTCACCTCCATGACCTTCCCTCTCCCCTAGTCTATCTCTACTTCTTATTCGCTCTCTATTTCACTTCCAAAACCTAATCTTCATTATCATCCCTAATTCAAACCGAAAGCCTAAGAAATTGGTCAGGAATCTAAACAAACAGTAACCTAACCTTAAAATTGAAACCGCAAGGAGAACACCTCCGCCGATTGACGTCGTCGCGATTAGAGGCTTTGTTCCGGCTTTGGAAATTCGCCTGCTTCGCCTTGCTCGGCAACTTCTCCTTCTCAGCTCCACGGTTACCCGACTCGGAATGGTTCGTTCACCGTTATCCCCCTTGTGTGATGTCGGTCTGAGATGTTTCTTGTTGATGCAAGCTTCAATTCGATACAATGGTGAAAGTTGAGGTAGGAGGGAACAATTCCGTTGATCCTTGTAGCTGGCTTTACGTGGCAATTGTGTTTTGGATACTTACCAAGACTCTTGATACGTTTCACCGTGAGCAAGTCTGTTTACTTTTTTTGATCCTTTCTTGTTTTGATTAAGTTGCTGTGATGACATCAGTCACAATTGCTGATCTTGTATTGTTGTGATTCAGCAGATTGATGAAGGAGCACGAAGATGACGAAGACGAACGATGATGAAATCACTTGGACAGGCTATGCGATGAGGAAGCCAACTCTTCCTGATTAAAATTGAAGAAAAGTATTGAAGGCGTTGTGTTGACGACGAGTCTTGCGGATCAGTGAAGAGGGCGTTCGGAGACGACGATGCCGTGTTTGCTGAGTTTGATGGCGTTCTGATAAGGCTTGTTGCAGCAGTGATGATGAAAGTTTCTTGATGTGTGCATTGGTTGCTGTTTTTTTATTGAAGGTTTGTTGATTTTTGCAGGGATACTTGAAGTTTGAGGAAACTAAGATGGTGGAATTCTTGGTATATTGAGGGTATGGTGATGAGAACAAGATGAAGATGAAGGTGAATGTGATGATCCCAGGAGGAAAGGGGTGAAGATATGAGAGTAATAAAGAAAAGGATCCACGAAGAAGAGTTTGGAAAGAATTTTGAAGGATGATCAAGATAGAGGAGTGGTAGAGAGTGAATGAATCTGAAAAGTGGGAGAAGAATCCGGAGAATCCGGGCCTGAAAATCTGCCGAATTCGACTCTTTATAGAAGGTGACCATTATGAAGTTCAATGGGAATTTCAGGTAAAACAGTTATATTTTCTGTTATGGATTTCTGAGTTGGTTATATTAGTTATGAAGTTGTTAGGAAATTCTGTTTTATTGCTGAAGTTTATAACTGATTTCGGTTATAGATTTTTCTTCCCCCCTTTTGATTTTTTAGTGTGCCTTGTTACAAGTTGTGATACTTCTTCATTTTTTCTGAACTTATGATTTGTTGTGTTACCTCTTGTTTGGTTGACACAGTGATTGATCCCAAATTGGCGAAAATTGATGCGATGATGCTGATGCGGATTGATGATGATCATTCAAGAAGGAGATGTTGTGGATTGATGAAGGAAGTTCTAAGACTGTGATCAAGTGAGGGAGACCCGAGATTGAGGAAAAAATGTTTTTGAGAGAGATTTTTCCATTTCCTGCTTTTTCGTTATCAGTTTTCCTATCCAAATTCTTGTCATTATTTTATTGTGAGAATATTGAACATTATGAAGGGTTTTAAGATTGAATGAATAGGGAAGAATTTCTTTCAAATTTGGTTTTCTACCTTAAAAATATAACTTACTTCCTGATAAAAATCTGGTAGTTCTAGGATTTGGTATACCAGAAACTTATTTCAAAATTATTTCATGGGCTTTGAATTAGATGAACCAAAAAAATGGACATAACATGTGAGTTCAATAGTAATAGAGACAAAAACAACAAAACCTTGGAGCATAAAAGACAACCCTCATAATTGATAAAAATGGACTTTGAATCATGGGAAATAATGCTTGAATTTGTGGATAAATCAAAGAAGGGATGAAGAGGTGACCTTGACAAACTTTTGGGATGAACTCAAATAATGGATTCAACACATGTATAATTTTGGACTTTGATTTTCTTTTAAAAAAAGGTGAATTAAAATGAGTTTGGAGAAGTGTAATATATTAGTTATTTGGTTATTGGATTGAAAAGATGAATAGAAGAACAACATGGTTTATTGAACGAAATTGATACGGAAATAGACATTTGAAGATTGGACCTTAGAAATATCAACTGAACACTTGAACAAGTACATCACCAAAATTCTCGTTGGCCCATGAAAAACAACCTTGACTTCACTGTTTCGACCACGAATGATTTGTATCACAAATAAAGGCTTGAAAAAGTAACGATGCCTTGAGTATAATAAATCCTTGGCCACGAAACCATCTCAAATAACCTGATAATAATGTCTTGGGGAACCATTGAATATGATAACACGATCCTCAATTAATGAAACACTCATGAACTCAAACATGAATAAGAAACCCTTAAACTTCCTTGCAATATGCACTAAGTGAAAGAATGCTTTGAACTGTCGAAATCCAACCCAACCTTAGCTCCTGGTCAGTCTCAAGTAAACCCTGACGAAGCTTAAATCGCTTACTGTCTCTTGTAAGATCTTGGGACAAATACTTGATGAACCCTTGATATGGAGACCAGGATAAGCATAGCTCAACCTCTTGCTTTGTCTTGAATGAAAGAAAACCCTAAAAAAATAGGAAAACTCGATCCAAAGCAATTTATGGTCATCTGTCTTAAGAATTCTATGCAAATGCACGATCACGAGCAACGTGAATTAATGAGAGAAAAATGTGAAACATAAGCCACTTAAGGTGATAAATAAGAGGGCAAATTTTGGGGTGTTACAGCTGCCCCTATTCAATCACTGTAGACTTGAATGGATGATAGCAGCTGCTTTCAGACGTTTGAAGTATGCAGGGATTGAATACCAGAAACAACCAGAAAATTTGCACTCTGCGGCAAAAGAACAGGGAAATAAACTCAACCGAATGAACTCTGCGTGGATATAATTACGATGGTAAGGTCATAAACGGGGGATGCCTTTTGAGTGATGCCAGAAGGCTAATGGCCTGCCACACTGCGGGTGGACTTGTAATATGATGCCACCCTGAGGATGGACTTTCGCCAATCTGCGGTTGGACTTCAAAATACATTGCCACACTGCGGGTGGACTTTGGAAATTGCCACGCTGTGGGTGGACTTGTGATATGATGCCACCCTGTGGATGGACTTTCGCCAATCTGCGGTTGGACTTCGAAATACTTTGCCACACTGCGGGTGGACTTTAAAGAGTTGCCACACTGCGGGTGGACTTTTGATATGATGCCACCCTGAGGATGGACTTTCGCCAATCTGCGGTTGGACTTCAAAATACTTTGCCACACTGCGGGTGGACTTTTGATATGATGCCACCCTGAGGATGGACTTTCGCCAATCTGCGGTTGGACTTCAAAATACTTTGCCACACTACGGGTGGACTTTAAAGTTTTGCCACACTGCGGGTGGACTTTTGCTCGCTGTGGAAGATTTTTGAAACTTGCCACGCTGCGGGTGGACTTTTTGGAACTTGCCACCCGAAGATGGACTTTGGCCAGTCTGCGGCTGGGCTTTTGCTCACTACGGGAGACTTTTGCTCACTACGGGAGGCTTTAGCTCACTACGGGAGGCTTTTGCTCACTACGGGAGGCTTTTGAGATTTGCCACACTGCGGGTGGACTTTTGCTCACTACGGGAGACTTTTGCCCACTGCGGGGGACTTTAGAGATTTGCCACACTGCGGGTGGACTTTTGCTCACTACGGGAGACTTTTGCTCACTACGGGAGACTTTTGCCCACTGCGGGGGACTTTAGAGATTTGCCACACTGCGGGTGGACTTTTGCTCACTACGGGAGACTTTTGCTCACTACGGGAGACTTTTGCTCACTACGGGAGACTTTTGCCCACTGCGGGGGACTTTAGAGATTTGCCACACTGCGGGTGGACTTTTGCTCACTACGGGAGACTTTTGCTCACTACGGGAGACTTTTGCCCACTGCGGGGGACTTTAGAGATTTTCCACACTGCGGGTGGACTTTTGCTCACTACGGGAGACTTTTGCTCACTACGGGAGACTTTTGCCCACTGCGGGGGACTTTAGAGATTTGCCACACTGCGGGTGGACTTTTGCAGCTTGCCACCCGAAGATGGACTTTGGCCAGTCTGTGGCTGGACTTTGAAATTCGCCACCCGAAGATGGACTTTGGCCAGTCTACGGCTGGACTTTGAAATCTGTCACCCGAAGATGGACTTTGGCCAGTCTGCGGCTGGACTTTACATATGCTGAATTTGCGCGGCATGTTGCCCCATGACACTGGGGATATTATGTCTTGAGTATTGTTAATGAACTGGTGTGAATGTAAAAGAAATTCCTGACACGGAAGTAATAAGTCCCTGCTAACTCTGTGGGGAAACACAATGATCGCGAATTCGATATCAAGAAGCCCTGTGGGGATAACATCTCTGTCAGAGAGGAGCGTGAATAATTCATCTGTCCGAATCATCACCTTTGCCAAAAATAAATTGGACTTTTAGATTTGAGGGTCGTGCCCGAGGATACCTTGATTATTGAGGAATATCCACTCTTATGGACCTGCTGGGGAGGAGAATGATTTATCTGAAATCTTCTAGGGGAATAAGAATTGCCTTGGATCTGATGAGGAATCAAGATCAAGGAAACCAACTGAAAGAAAAAGTGCTTACTTTAGTGAGGACAACTTCCATTTGCCTGTTGGAGATGACAACACCGAGACACGTCCTGCTGAGGAGGAAAGATTTCAAATTGTCCCGGGCTGGGGATCAGCTGCTTCCGTATGGATTTTACCTCAAGAGGATTTTACAAAAAGACTTGGCGTCTTTAAACTCTTAGGTATTCTAACGACTGCATGAATCAATGTAATAACCTTGCTGGGGAGGTAACCATTGCCAATGCGGATGAGTTTGTATCTGTCAGAAGTGTTGAACGAGATAGTTGGCTTGACAAGTGACCACTGTATTCTAAACTCCGGGTAAATGCTTTCGATCGTCTATCTTCGGGAAAGAATGAACTTTTGTAGTGTTGGGGTGGCCTGCCCCAGTACGAGTATTTGACTAGCTTTGCGCCTGACTGACTGATCTTCGCTCTTGGAGAGATCTGAATCTCGAAGTAATTGCCCCAGTTTGACTGAAGTTTGAAGAGATTGCTCGACTTAACTGCCCCGGATTGGCTAGCTCTTACCATGACTAGCTGGGAAAGTCCTTGCTCAATGAAGCTTTTTCGGAAAAGTGCACCTCGACGTGATAGTCTTTCAGAAGTTTTAGACTTCTCAACCTGGCAAGCTTGAGCTTCTGGATTGAATTTCCGCATGTGAACCATTTATAATGCTCAACAAATGTATGCAAGTGAGAAAATGTTTATTCTTAGAATGAAAATCCTAATTCAACAAACTTGTTAATCTTGAAGTTTTGAAAATGGATCGTTAACCTTCGTGAGCGAATCACTGGTTAAGATACGACCTTTATTTGAATGAAAGTATGTACATGCAATACCAACAAACGTCTTTTAGCACAACTCGTAGGAGTCAGGAGCGCGGTCTCGTGGTAGTACGCTCTCAAATTAACCCTATTTCAGTTAGGAATTTTAAGGGTTGTATCGTGGCCTGGTTCACGGTTATAGAAACAAAGGATATAGGCTCGAAGTTTATTTGTGCCCACCCACTCTTCGTGATGTTCTCCATTCCTATGTTCAACTAGTTTTCACAAGCATTCACCTTTCGTAAGGGTTTCATGTTGATTGAAGAACCATTGCTGCCATCAATTCATGCACCAATCAGGTTATTGTTGAGAGTCAGTCACTCCTCTATCTTTCGTGTCTGTGTCACACGACTTTGTTCTTATTTGAGGATCTTTCTTATGTAATCCTTTCTGTCTTTCGCTTTTGCGTTATTTTGCTTATCCCTAACTTTTGCCTGGACTAATTCTTGTGAATCTTTGATTGTGTAGTCCAGCGGGATGCCCTAACTTTTGCCTAAGTCGCTTGTTTTCAAGTTTCGACTTAGCGGGCCTTTCTTTTCTTTTTCTATTTGTACTTTGAACAAGTCGCGTGACATTGTTTGTCTTGATTACTTCGCGAGGGTTGTGACTGCCTCATTCTTTGGTCGACGAAGGATAACCATTGTGATTTTCAATCTTTGGACCTTTTGACTTGGATAACCATTGTGGTTTCGGGTCTTTGGACCTCTTGATTAGCATAGTAGAATGCAACGGATCTTCAAATACACTTCTTTATGAAAGTCTGAACGCTTGGTCTGACTAGCTGACGTCTACCCTGCCCCTGGGTTACATGTGAGGGTTTTTTCATTTGAAAATAAACTCCTACTTCAAGGCTCAAAGGGGTTAGTGAGGGTCTATCTTCCTTATATATCCAGTGTTTAGGATTCGAAACAATGCCTGTACATCGTTAACAGGGTCTTACTTGAGAGCACACAATTAGAGATTTTGCGTTTTTGTTTCGTCATTCTCCTTTCACAGAATTTAAGCATGACAATTGGTATTGCGATGTACACATGCAAAATTATAAGGGAATGCAAATGAATTTACTTCAAGAAAAACATGTGAGATTTATTATTGCTAACATTCAACAGCAAACAAATTTCATACATGTAGACAAATGTTTAGCATATAAAAGAAACTACAAATGGAAATGCAGTAAAGAAACTGAATATTGCCGTAGTTGAGGAGGCTTGGCTCCGTCTGGACCTGTCAGTCTTGGATACTTTTAGTGATCAATAGCTCTTTTCACAGACTTGTAATCTTCAATTTGCAGTTGCATGTCTAACCATGGCAGTCATATCTCTTCTTCTAGCTATTCTGACTCTGACACGAGACATCTGAAGGAAAGAGTGAAGCTGGGGAGTAAAGTTGTCCCATAAGGTTGCTCGGAAAGACCTGACGATCTTCTTCCTACGTATCTCCATTGACTGATGACCAATGAAGAATCAGAGCGACGTAGTTCCCCTCAATAGGGATGAAAATGAACAATGAAGAAAGGCAAACACATAAATGCCATCACTGAAAGTATTTGAATACTGCTGGCTCTATTTGTTTCATGAATACCCTGGTATCCTGGGTGATTAACTTGAAGACTTCAGCTTAACATGGACCATCTGGTAGAATAACCGTGACACTGGTTCCGTCGTGACTAGGCATCAGATTCTGGAGTACCTTTGGATGAGAAGAAAAAATGATTGTCTTGGACTCAATTAGGTCTTGTACCTTGTTCTTAAAAGCCCAACATTTCTCAATACTGTGCCCCTGGGCACCTGAATGGAATTCGCACCTAGAGTGTGGATCAAAATTTGGTGGTAGATTATCAGCAGAAGGAGCTCTCATGGTACGAAGCTCAACCAAGTTCAACTTCAGAAGTTCTGGAAGCAATACAGCATATGGACATGGGATAGGATCAAGTCTGCGGTTCCTCGCTCTTGTTCTTTCCTGAAACAATCTCTGTACCTGTTGTTGCTGACCCTGTGGTCGTGATTGAAAACTTCGTTGTTGACATTGCGTTGGATGCCTGACATGTCTATGTACTCTTTTATTCATACTCGGCCGAGGAGTGAATGAAGATTGTTGATGCAGCCCCTTGGAAGACTTGGCCTGAGCAATGATTCCAGAAGAAGGAAAGTTGATCACTTCTTTTGTATTCCTGCATGCTGAAGGAGGAGTTAGCTCGTGACACTCAATCAATCCCGTTTTGATCAGTTGTGGACATAATTCAGCATAAGACATGGGTATCGGATCAATAACCCTTTCTTGAACCTGTTGATGACGGGTTGCTAGCAATGGAGGAGTTATAGATGAAATCGGTTGAAGTATTTCTCCTGGAAACCAAGGTGTAGCAGCTGAGGAGGATCCCTGATAAGGAAAGAGAGTGCTCACTTCTTTGGTAATGATTGGTGTAGGATCATTCAGTTCACATGTGGAATTGGTTCCTATCTGATGCTCTTCCTGACTGCCAAGTGGCGATTGCTGGTGAAGAGATTCGAACTGTAGAGGAAATCCACCTAAAGAACCCTGATTTAGTGGACATCCCAAAGAGATGGGAGAAACATGACCTTCTGTTTGAAAAGTAGACACACAACTATCTTCCTTTTTCGACATAACATTCATGATTCCTGTAAGCAACTTTATCTGAGTCTTCATCAAGTTGAATTCTTCTCTCAGCAATTTCTGATCCTGGGACAACGCTCGAATGTCCACTACAACATGCCCCAGTTGGGCCTTTATCTCAGTCACCTCCGCTCGGAGTTGTTCCATGTCTAAACCTTGACAGTCGTGATTCGAATTGGCCATTCTGGAGAGAAACCAGGTCAGGATAAGAATTTGTCTCTGAACACCTGTAAAAAATGCAAGGATGTATGCAAATGCCATGTTCGGTTATTTCCAAGGAATCCATCTGTTTTGATCCAAGTTTTAATGTAGAAGAAAATCCGACATAATCCAGATACGGGATCCTTAGAAGTAACTGAACATGTATGCTAAAATGCCATGATGTCATGTATGCAACTGGCATGTGGTCAGCGGTCCGACGCTGGTGTGGATCAGATAACCAAGTGTTGGTGAAGATCATGATATCAATATCTCTGTGCATAAGTTCCAGAATTCTCAACCAAGTATCATATAGGACCAGATCATAACACGGAGTAATACTGGCAAAAGTGGGTATGTTGGAAGTTTTAGGGTTCCTGCAAACCTGTAAACCCCTCCCAATCTCACGGGTATGCTACTACGGGTCAACATCACGGACTCTCAAAGCCGAATAGCAATAATACGTTCACCATTTCCGAAAAATGGCTCATGACCAAATCAGGGAATCGGTTTGGAATTGTGTACTACTCAGGGAGGCCTCAGCTGAATTCCGGAAAAACAAGCATCCCTCATAAGTTCCCGGCTTCAAGCACTGAAGTCGAGAAACAATAGTACATTCATCCCGAAGGGTACAATACTATCGTCATACGACCAGTTGCTTTAACCAGGTTCCTATGAGAGAACAAGGTCATCCTATGCGATTTCCTAGTGGGCCCTCGGGTGCGAATGGGTTTGCCACAAAATGTGGTCTGCCACTGTCACCACTGGAGAGGGTTGTTTCCACTAAGGTCCTCGATGATCGGTTCCCAGTGTTAACAGCTCAGGTGGGAACATTCTATGGTCTTCCTAGGCAGTATAGAACATATCCCAAGAGAGCCTGATCTGGGTGTGGGACTCGTGAAAACTACACGTGCTCAAGACCACGCAAGCCACACGACTGCCCACTCTAAATCCTATGTGTATACTCAAGCCGGGTATTTGGCTTATCTCACAGTAACCCCATCCCGCCAAGGAAAACCAGAACAGCCAGTACAGTATATGCCAGTATATGTGACAGTAAAGTAAAGTGCAGAAAGCTGTAAATAAAGCTATAAAGGAAAGCGATAAACTGTAAAACAAAACAGTAAAGCTAAACAAAAGCATAACAGCGAATGAATAAACACCCAACGAAAACAGAAACAGACAAGCGTTAGGAGTGACTCTCAAAGGGGAAATCAGAATTTCTAATTATCCCCAGCAGAGTCGCCAGCTGTCGCTCCCGGGATTTTCATCCTAGTACAAACGCGAAAGTGGTGCGAAAAAGGTAGAGTCGCCAGCCAGACATTTTTATCCCAAAGGAATGGGAAAGGTAATGTTGCACAAACCCGAGGAAGAAGGAAAAGGACGAGGCCTTGCGAACCAAAGATCTGGATACGGGAGTCGGTTACGAATTGGGAAGGTATTAGCACCCCAATCCGTCCGCCGTACCCGACGGGATCCACGCTTAAAAGTCTGTTTTCAAAGGGTGAGAAATAATATGTTGTTTGAATGAAAGAATAGCTATCTGGAATGAAATGGAAATGAGAAAAGAAATGAAATTGGAAAATGGGAATAAGATGGGAAATGTAGGGAAAAAGAAAGATTGTGCTCGAATGGGCCCTACCCCACTGCCTACGTACCTCATCGGGATAAATGAGGATCAGAGACGCCGTAGTTCGTCTAACTAAGGCTTACACTCGTTTGTGGTTTTTTAGGATGACGTTGCCATAGCTCTAGCTCAGGTGTTACCGGCTCTGACTCGAGGGTGTTTACCGTATCGCTGTTTGAACTGTCGAGACAAGTCATGTTCGTCCGCAAAGAGTATGGGATGAGATGAGAAGGCGTGACTTCTTGGTTTGTTGTCTTTTAGAAGAAATGTTTTGAATTTGTGTTTATTGAATGTACAACACTAAAGACTATGACACAGGAACGAATACTTTCCAAGATCGCCCCCAATGGAACGTTTGTAAAGCATCCTAGAAGAGTGAAGGAGACCTCCACTAATCATTTCCCGTATAGCTTAAGGCTCGTGGCACATTGTACACCTTTTCCTTTATTAAGTGTTTTTGATTTTATTTTAAGATGAGAAGTGAGACTCAAATTGAAAAAGGACAAAATCTAAGGGACTAAGACTCAATCCTAAGTTAATTGAATTCATGGATAACCTATGGTTAGTGAGGTTTGAAATTGAATCTACCTAAGAGATATAAGACTAAACATGCAAGTAAAAGAAGTCAATAATGAGCAATAGGGTCCTCCTAAGTCATGGTAGGTAAGAACGTATATGAAATGTAAATGGGATGAAACAATGGATCGGGTGGGTCGGTTGCGTGGTGCTGAGACGCACGACTTATGGTGTGAAACATGCAAGGCTTGATTTTGGTTGAATGGAATGGAACGATGGTGATCGAAGAACCCTATAGTTACATGCAACTTTATTTATTTATTTAAAAATATACTCGACGTTGGATCAAATACTTTATTTGTTTTTGTGAAATTTTGGTTTTCTATCGATTCGTTTTATCTTTTCTATCCTACTTATGGAAACTATAAAAGCATACAAGTTCTAGGATATTATATCACAACGCATACAAAGTATAAAACACAATTAAGGCATAAAAATATCCGAGTCCAATAAGCCAATCCTTGAACACATACCTTGTACAAAAAACAAATAGTTAGTGAATGATATGAAGCATGAACATGCATAATATGATGGAATGATTTAAAATGACGAAAAATGTTAAAAGTCATGAGAAAAATATGAAATTAAATTCCTAAGGTCTTAAACCTGATTATAGCACTATGCTAAAAAATCTCTCAAAAAATTCTAATCCTAACTAAGGCAAATGGTCACTTAATTCTATGTAAAGTTTCACCACAAATTTACACAAATTACACTATTAAAACAGTAGAAAAAATGTCCTAAATATTACACCAAAAATATTATAGGTACTTCAATTTGTACTCTAATCATAGCAAAAAGAATGGGCAAAAAATGTTATGGGAAGTGGCATAAACAAATTGTACAAATTTATGTGTTTGTGAAGGAATTTAACATGAATCAATTAAAATACAAAATTGAATTAAAATCGAAAAATACTAAATTTCAGAAAATAAAAATTGGAAATGGTTCTAAAATGAGTTAATATTCTAATATATTTTTTATAGAATTTTAACATTCATTTTAATATTTATTTACGAATTAATTGAAAAATGCATAAAATTGAAATTGGAAAAAAAATGAGAATAGAGGGGGAGGTGAAAAAAGAAATTTTGATAAGTTAAAAAAAACAAATGGGCCTGCGCTGGGGGTGCAGATAGCAGGGCGCAAGGAGGCCCAAAACGCAGAAGCTTGGGGGGTAGAAATATGAATATTTTTAAGTTAAAAAAACCAATTGGGCTTAGATGGAGGTGTTATTAACGAATCACCTAGGCCCAACGCGCAGGAGGAAAATGGCCTGTTTCGTTTTGTAAATTAAATGGTCAAAACTACTTAATCTCATTGATTCAATTAATTTGCTTTTATTATTTTTAATGATAATTATTGAAGTTAATTATTTTAATTTTTCTTACAATCAAAATTATAAAACATTTAAAACAGACATAACTTTATGATTTACATTAGAAACCTGAGTATCTCTCCCTCATAAGACACGCTCCAACTTCTCCAAACATAAACCCTAGCCCCTCTTCCTGCGCCGCCACCCTCTCACTCTTATCTTCATCCTCCCCAACAACAAACCCTAGCTCTCTCTCTCCTTCTCATCGCGCCGCCACCAGACCTTCACCCTACCACCGTCACCATCTTCCTTCTTCCTTACGAACAAAACCTAATCGCCGCCCTCTCCTTCTTCTCCTCACCTCCATGACCTTCCCTCTCCCCTAGTCTATCTCTACTTCTTATTCGCTCTCTATTTCACTTCCAAAACCTAATCTTCATTATCATCCCTAATTCAAACCGAAAGCCTAAGAAATTGGTCAGGAATCTAAACAAACAGTAACCTAACCTTAAAATTGAAACCGCAAGGAGAACACCTCCGCCGATTGACGTCGTCGCGATTAGAGGCTTTGTTCCGGCTTTGGAAATTCGCCTGCTTCGCCTTGCTCGGCAACTTCGCCTTCTCAGCTCCACGGTTACCCGACTCGGAATGGTTCGTTCACCGTTATCCCCCTTGTGTGATGTCGGTCTGAGATGTTTCTTGTTGATGCAAGCTTCAATTCGATACAATGGTGAAAGTTGAGGTAGGAGGGAACGATTCCGTTGATCCTTGTAGCTGGCTTTACGTGGCAATTGTGTTTTGGATACTTACCAAGACTCTTGATACGTTTCACCGTGAGCAAGTCTGTTTACTTTTTTTGATCCTTTCTTGTTTTGATTAAGTTGTTGTGATGACATCAGTCACAATTGCTGATCTTGTATTGTTGTGATTCAGCAGATTGATGAAGGAGCACGAAGATGACGAAGACGAACGATGATGAAATCACTTGGACAGGCTATGCGATGAGGAAGCCAACTCTTCCTGATTAAAATTGAAGAAAAGTATTGAAGGCGTTGTGTTGACGACGAGTCTTACAGATCAGTGAAGAGGGCGTTAGGAGACGATGATGCCGTGTTTGCTGAGTTTGATGGCGTTCTGATAAGGCTTGTTGCAGCAGTGATGATGAAAGTTTCTTGATGTGTGCATTGGTTGCTGTTTTTTTATTGAAGGTTTGTTGATTTTTGCAGGGATACTTGAAGTTTGAGGAAACTAAGATGGTGGAATTCTTGGTATATTGAGGGTATGGTGATAAGAACAAGATGAAGATGAAGGTGAATGTGATGATCCCAGGAGGAAAGGGGTGAAGATATGAGAGTAATAAAGAAAAGGATCCACGAAGAAGAGTTTGGAAAGAATTTTGAAGGATGATCAAGATAGAGGAGTGGTAGAGAGTGAATGAATCTGAAAAGTGGGAGAAGAATCCGGAGAATCCGGGCCTGAAAATCTGCCGAATTCGACTCTTTATAGAAGGTGACCATTATGAAGTTCAATGGGAATTTCAGGTAAAACAGTTATATTTTCTGTTATGGATTTCTGAGTTGGTTATATTAGTTATGAAGTTGTTAGGAAATTCTGTTTTATTGCTGAAGTTTATAACTGATTTCGGTTATAGATTTTTCTTCCCCCCTTTTGATTTTTTAGTGTGCCTTGTTACAAGTTGTGATACTTCTTCATTTTTTCTGAACTTATGATTTGTTGTGTTACCTCTTGTTTGGTTGACACAGTGATTGATCCCAAATTGGCGAAAATTGATGCGATGATGCTGATGCGGATTGATGATGATCATTCAAGAAGGAGATGTTGTGGATTGATGAAGGAAGTTCTAAGACTGTGATCAAGTGAGGGAGACCCGAGATTGAGGAAAAAATGTTTTTGAGAGAGATTTTTCCATTTCCTGCTTTTTCGTTATCAGTTTTCCTATCCAAATTCTTGTCATTATTTTATTGTGAGAATATTGAACATTATGAAGGGTTTTAAGATTGAATGAATAGGGAAGAATTTCTTTCAAATTTGGTTTTTTACCTTAAAAATATAACTTACTTCCTGATAAAAATCTGGTAGTTCTAGGATTTGGTATACCAGAAACTTATTTCAAAATTATTTCATGGGCTTTGAATTAGATGAACCAAAAAAATGGACATAACATGTGAGTTCAATAGTAATAGAGACAAAAACAACAAAACCTTGGAGCATAAAAGACAACCCTCATAATTGATAAAAATGGACTTTGAATCATGGGAAATAATGCTTGAATTTGTGGATAAATCAAAGAAGGGATGAAGAGGTGACCTTGACAAACTTTTGGGATGAACTCAAATAATGGATTCAACACATGTATAATTTTGGACTTTGATTTTCTTTTAAAAAAAGGTGAATTAAAATGAGTTTGGAGAAGTGTAATATATTAGTTATTTGGTTATTGGATTGAAAAGATGAATAGAAGAACAACATGGTTTATTGAACGAAATTGATACGGAAATAGACATTTGAAGATTGGACCTTAGAAATATCAACTGAACACTTGAACAAGTACATCACCAAAATTCTCGTTGGCCCATGAAAAACAACCTTGACTTCACTGTTTCGACCACGAATGATTTGTATCACAAATAAAGGCTTGAAAAAGTAACGATGCCTTGAGTATAATAAATCCTTGGCCACGAAACCATCTCAAATAACCTGATAATAATGTCTTGGGGAACCATTGAATATGATAACACGATCCTCAATTAATGAAACACTCATGAACTCAAACATGAATAAGAAACCCTTAAACTTCCTTGCAATATGCACTAAGTGAAAGAATGCTTTGAACTGTCGAAATCCAACCCAACCTTAGCTCCTGGTCAGTCTCAAGTAAACCCTGACGAAGCTTAAATCGCTTACTGTCTCTTGTAAGATCTTGGGACAAATACTTGATGAACCCTTGATATGGAGACCAGGATAAGCATAGCTCAACCTCTTGCTTTGTCTTGAATGAAAGAAAACCCTAAAAAAATAGGAAAACTCGATCCAAAGCAATTTATGGTCATCTGTCTTAAGAATTCTATGCAAATGCACGATCACGAGCAACGTGAATTAATGAGAGAAAAATGTGAAACATAAGCCACTTAAGGTGATAAATAAGAGGGCAAATTTTGGGGTGTTACAGTTATTTGTTTATCGTTTTCTTTATCTTTCCATATTATATATAATTGTGGCTTCTTGGTACTATGGTATTGGACCGATACTTTGATTGCAAAAGAAACTTGAAGGAAATGCTATATACCTGAGTCTATGAGTATAAACATAAGATTAGGATAAGTTGTGTAGTATGGGATCCTAAGAGAACCGCTCTCTTGAGTTGTCAATATGAAAACCTCACTTGGAATAGATTCTAATGAGAATGCTGACGATCGTCAAGCTCTTGGCGTGGGGGCTCAGTTGTTTTCATTGGGATCATCGACTCTAAGGATCTTTAGAACCTTGAACCATTTGGCCAAAACATAGATTGATGGTCGTGTAGTATGGGGCACCGAGAGATTTCCTCTCGGTGGCTCAATACGAAGATCTCACTCAGAGTAGACTTTCTCAATGGAGTTTATTGACTGTTAAAAAATGACACGTGCAATAAACAGTTAAGCAAAGTCCGCGACTCTAAGACCTTTATTTAAACCTCGTGTCGATGGTCACATAGTATGGGTGTTATCCCTAAATTTCGACGCTAGCAATTAATGAGGTCATTTGGCTTAATAAAGATTTTTCTTGTTATAAGCTAAAAGTGAGGTTTTCAACCTTACTCATTAAAAGGATGAGAGTCGAAGGAACCCACTTACAGGTTCTGTACTTATTGAAGTTCTGAGTTGAAATATTTTCTAAGTGTTGGGATGATTCGACCATGTAGCAATTCGATGAAAATGGCATTTACATGAGTTTGAAACGTTCAAGTTTGGATGGGAGTTATGTAATTTTCAATTCAAATGCAGAGACAAGTGGCGCAAGATCAAGCTTCTGCAGCACGTTAGTGGGACAAGTGTCCTCATCTTAGGATAGTCTTAGGAAGAAACCGTCGAAAACAGTTACTTTGTAATGTATATAAATAGCTTAGTCTAGTGTTAAAATAAGTGTGTGGAAATCATATGTACTAGTAACTCCGTATAATCAAAGTATCTGTGTAGAGAAAAGAGTGCAGCAAGAATGTACGTGATTGAAACACCACCAATTTATCTTCAAACACCAATTTATCTTCAAGTTATTTATCTTTGAAGCCATTTAAACTTTCAATTCTTTTATGTTAAAGCATTTATCTTTCAAAGTCATTTACTTTTCTAGCAATTTACTGCGTTTCCTTTACAATTCATGCCCTTTACTTTTCCAACACTTTAACATTCTGCCTTGCACTTATCTTTTCTTTACACTTTCAGTCATTTAAATTCCCTTGCCTTGCCTTTAATTTTCATTTACCTTCAAGTATTATCTTTACTTTTCCTTTAAATCTTCAAGCCTTGCCCTTCCTTTTTTATTTTACTTTGAAAGTTCTTGCTTTTACTTCATTTTCTTTTATTCTAAAACACCTTATGAATCCTGTAGAAGGATTCAAAACCTTTTTCCCAAAAACATTACAAATCACCAACCTTTTAGCACATGTCCTAGGATCAATCTGGTCGATCCTGTGAGTAACTAAGGGTATTCTTGTATCTTCAGAGGACCAACGGTTGTTTACCAATTTTAGGGGTAAAAAAATTGGCATGCCAAATGTGACAGTGCTAAAAACGGGTTTTAGAAGTTTCATAACTTCTCTTTTCATAACTTCCTTTTTATAACTTCTTTTGTAACTTCTTTTTACGTGGGCATATTGGTCGAAAGAACGGTTACTTCTGTTGCATGCATTTGAGAAGTGTGAAAGTAGCCAGTACATACCATTATATACCCAAAAGAAGAAATATGAGGAGGATGGCATATAACCAAGGAAACCCAAGTGATTCAATTCCCGTAACAAGTGGGTCGAATCCCCAAGTGAGCAGTTCAAATGTTCATAGTATGAATACATAGGATGTGCCTAGGAGTGAGGCCATCCCAGTCTCCAACCCTTCGACAAGGGCTTTGACGATGCCAAGTGTGGTGTTAGAACCAACCCATTCGACGAGGCCAGGAGCAGTAGTTAGTAGCACACATAGTAGTTACTATGATCAACCAGTGTTGGTGTACCTTGGGCCAAATGCTCAAACTCCACCACCAAATTCATCTACATTCAGACCTTAGATGCCTACAGGATTTTCTCAGCCCGTAATCAGAAACACACCCTATGGTATGCCAACAACCATGGTGGCGAACCTAAGAAATGCTCCTCAAGTTTTTTCAGACAATGTTGCCTCTTCACCTCTGCAAGAATCTGGTTCTGCAATAAACATGAGAAGGAACAACCAAATTGTTAGTTTAGGGCATTCGACTCAGAGTCACACTTTAACAAATGAGTCTGCAGCCTATTTAAGACAACAGATGGATGAGAGCAACATGCAAATGGTTCACACTCTATCCCAAACCATGGGAGATCTTTTTCAGCCTTTGATTCAAAATACAACCCAGATGAATCAACAGATGGTATCTCAAATGGCACGCATAGCAGAATTCATGGGAGTCCCAGCACCAATTCAACAACCCAATCGCATGCCAAATGTATGAGAGGCTATGCAACCACCAAATCAAGAGAATCTGCCAGTGTTCGAACCATTGGAAGTCAAACCAATCAGGAATCAAAGACAAATGCCAGTAGAGGAGGAACCAAGGGTGATGGTGGTGAATAGGTATCATGATGCGGACCATATGGTTCAACAAGTTCGAAAAGATAATTTGGAAGGAGGAAACAATTTGGCAGCCTTTGTCAAACGAATAATGTCTAGAAGTGGGATAAATACAAGTTTTTCCAGGCCAAATTTCGTTTCACCAATAGTAGAATATATACTTCAGTCAGAACTTCCTCCTAGGACAAAGGTTCCCAAGTTCACTAAGTTCTCAGGAGATACGACTGAATCTACAGTCGAACATGTGGCACGTTACATGATAGAGGCTGGGGAAATTTCTAATGATGAAAGTCTAAGAATTAAATATTTCCCTAGCTACCCCACCAAGAATTCTTTCACTTGGTTTACTACGTTTCCACCTGTTTCAATATGTAACTGAACTCAATTGGAGCGTTTGTTTCATGAGCAACTCTACATGGGTCAGACCAAGATTAGTTTGAAATAATTGGCCAGTGTTAAACGAAAGTTCAATGAGTCCATTGATGATTACTTGAACAGATTTCGACTTCTCAAGGCCAGATGTCTTACACAAGTACCTGAGCGTGTTGTTGCACCCCAAAATTTGCCCTCACAATACAAGACTTTGTGTGCTAAGAAGGTTCACAAGGTTCACAAGGATCACAATACTTACAAGACCTTTCATGAGGTTCATGAAGTCTACAAGTCACTTTATGAGGTTCACAAGGTTCACAAGATTCACAATACTTACAAGACCTTTCATGAGGTTCATGAAGTCTACAAGACACTTTATGAGGTTCACAAGGTTCACAAGACCTCCCATGAGGTTCACAAGGTTCACAAGACATCTTATTATGGTTCACAAGGTTCACAAAGTTCACAATTAGTCAGAAGAGCTGACAATCCCCTCAGACAATGCACCTCCTAAGCAGTGCATCCAAAACTAGGGTTTTGACTTTAATCAGGCTAAATGAACTTCCAAGACTTCAAATGAGCTTCATGGCATCTTATAGGTGTGTAAGAACCCCCATGACAAGTTTCAAGACTTTTCTCAAAGGTTTGCTCACTCAGATGATCAGATAGGTCAAAATCAGTCAAAGCAGTTAAAAAGTCAAACTGAGGTCAACTGTGGTCAAACCAAAGTCAAACTTCATGATTTTTTTCCAACATCAAGTATATGAAGTAAAATTCATCATTTGATCAAGGGTTGATCATGATTCATCAAGGAGATTTCAGATCATCAAGAATCAGGAGTTTCTAAATTAGGGTTTCCTTAGTAAAAGTCAACTGAACTTTGACCAGCCATAACTTTCACATGCTTCATCACCAAGTCTCCATCCAAAGCTCATTTTTAAGGAAATTAAATTCTCTACAACTTTGTGTCTCACAAGTCAAGCCCAAAAATGCTTCATTTGGAAGGTATGAGCTAAGACATTATAGGTCCTTTTGAAAGTCAACAAAAGTCAACAACTTCAAAAGGGCATAACTTGAGAATGGTGACTGATATGAACATGAAAACAGTGGGGTTGGTTAGAGGACTCTTCAAGCTTTCCAAAATGTCCAAGAACACCCTCATAGCATTAAAATTGAAGGATGTGTGCCCTTGCAAAGTTGGGAAATTTTTGGTTGGTTTATGAAGAAAATGGAGGTCCAAAACCAATTTTTTCTAAATGGGCTTGCCATATGATGACCCAATCCATACTATGACCTCATGCACGACCCAAGACCTCAAAAATCAGATTTTTTATCATTTTATTTTTATTTATTTTGATTTAATTCATTAAAAATCATTTTAAATTAAAATAAAATATAAAAGTCAAAGATTTAAAAAAGATTAAGCTTCTAGAAATTCATAAATATGATTGGAATCAAAGGGGTAAGAAGATCATGATGATTTGCCTAAAATAGCAAGTGTTTATGCAAAAATATTTGATTTTCAAAGCTTATCTTTTTGAATCTTTTTGGATCAAACTTTTCACACAATGATCAATCTTTTCTGACCTAATTCATTGCTCTATAAGTACATTACATAACCCTAATCACTAGACACGAATTCCAGCCTCCCAAGTGTAAGTTTCACATTTCAAAAAAAACCTCACAAAAGTCAAATTCGGATTTTAACATACAAGGCATTTGAAGGTAATTTGAGGACAGAGAATGACTCATTGAACATCCATAAACCAATCTCAGCCATCATTTGCATCAAAAACTCCATAAATCGCATGAACCGAATGGCTTTTTACCTTACATTTGATTTTTTCGATTCAATGAATTTACTGCGTTTCAATTGATTTTGATTGTTTAATCTTGTTTGTTTCATTGTGTTGAAGCTTTCTGGACCAATTAATTGGAGTTTCACTGCCTAGAATGAATTCGGCCATAGTTAGGGTTTATGACCCTTATTTAGGGTTTTTTGATTTAAGCTATATAAATTGATTCTAAGACCATAAATGAATTGTTTGAAGGTTGGGGATCACAACCATGTAATTAATTTGATAAATCGTTGCATATTGAGGAATGTATGAGATTGGCAGGTTTTGTGTGCATGAAAATTCGCAGGAAGTTTCATAACAAAATTCGCAGGTAAACCTACGAATTTCAGAGGAAGAAGATGAAGTCTGCGCGCGAATTTGGAATTTCAAATATTGTTTTATTTTATTATGTTTGATTCTTATTATAATTACAAAGAAAGCAGTTGGTTCAGTTGGTTGAGACGCGCGTGTGTGAAGCTGAGGTCAAGGGCTCGAATCCAGCCAGGAACAAGTTTTTGCTTCAATTTCTTTTTGTTTCGCATGTTTAAAATAAAAACAATTGGACGCCATTGACTATCACCAGCGCGCAGCTGGCCCAGTGGTTGGCTTGTTAGTCTTGGAGCTTGCAAAGCCTAGGGCCTGGGTTCGAATCCCAGCCCCAGGTATGTTATTTTTTCATATTTTTTCTTATTTTGTTTTGTTTATAATATATTTAATTAATTTCTTTAATAATAAATGTTAAAAAATCAAATTGTTATTTTCTTGTATGTAATTTCAAACTTATATTTTCAAAATTAAGTGTTCCGACCCGGCCCAATCCCTCTTATTGGGCCAAAAAGGCTGATCCATTCTTCTTGCTCGACAGTCCGAGCACAGGTATGAAAAGTGGCCTCTCAGTCGACCACTAATGATCCGACCAGGGAGAGACTTCCTAACGGCTAGTATTGACCGTTTCCTATCTTCACGGACCCCTCGATCCGCACCTCATAAAACGAACCAATAGCGTTCCAGCTGGTCCTCTATATAAACTCTCTCATTTGAGAGGGTCAGGTATTCAATTCTCAACCTTAATACTAGTACTTGCTCACTGTCGCTCGGATACTTACTTTGGCATCGGAGTGTGTTGCAGGTACACCCCTTTTTCTCCTCGACAACCATCTCCGCCCGCTCTCGAGCCTAGCTGTATTGGATCCTGATCTTCAGGTACGATCAGGTGGCGCCGTCTGTGGGAAACCAACTTCCCCGTTCTTCTTTCAAGATCCTCAAAGAACAAAAGTTTTAACAAAAATCCATGGCTGCTCGGGACAATCAGGAGAATCGATCGAACGATGGCATGATTCTCACACAACATGAGAGCAATGTCCAACCTCCCATACACGATGACACCACACACGACCAACCAGAGAAGAAGGCAGCATCGCCTTCACCCGATCGTGATCAACCCTTGGAGAGTCGCCCGGAGACCCTCATTCCTTCGACTCCCTCGGGATCAGATTTCGCAGCGTTGGCCGAAATCCTGAACCAAACAAATCTGTTACTCCTCGCTCATGGTGAAAAGATCGCCCGACTTGAAGATAACTCTCGTCAACCTCATTCTTCAAAGAGGCCCCTCCAAGGGGAGCACACTCCGTCTCCTCCGAAGAGAAGGAGAGGAAATACTGACGAATCAACAGGCAACAAACGTTTTCGCCGATCATCTCCACGACCCTCTCCTAAAAGAAAATCAAGAAGGAGCAGATCAAGATCCGCTTCCCCTCGAGGAACAAAGAAACATGATCACAGATCGTCATTAGCTTCCAGTGACGAAGAAGACGCTCGTGGCCCCTTATCTTCCGAAATTATGGCGGCCAAACTACCGAGGGGCCTGGAGAAACCCCCTCCTTTGGGATCGTACGACGGCACAACCGACCCAGACGAACACATCGAGAACATCGATGCCTTGCTCGACTATCGAGGTGTTCGGGGAGCAATTAAATGTCGGCTCTTTCCCACGACGCTGAGGAAAGGGGCAATGACTTGGTACAAGAGCCTTGAGACCGAATCCATCACATCGTGGAAGCAACTTGGGCGCACGTTCTCTAGGCACTTTACTGCGTCAAGAAGACATCCTAAGACAGAGGCTTCGCTCGAAGCAATAATCCAAGGGAGGGACGAGCCGTTACGAGCCTACATCGAAAGATTCAACAAAGAAGCAGTTCAAGTGTCAACAACCGACGACATGAAAAAATATCTGCTCGAACGAGGGCTGCGTCCCTCGACAGATTTTCATAGGGCGGTCGGTATTGAAACCCCAGCGACCCTCGATGCGTTCTTGCTAAAGGCCCAAGCTTACATACAATATGAAGAGAAGCAAGCGGCCAGTTCAGTAAGAGACGCCCGACGTCGAGAAGACGCTAAACCACATCGAGCTGAGGAACCCTCGACATCTCGTCGGGGAGGAGAAAAAAGAAAGGATGATCGCTCCCGTGAACCGCGGGAGCACCGGGGACCCATTGGTCGGTTTCACGAGTACACGCCTCTCCTAGTATCCAGAGAGAAAATCCTGTCCGAATGCGCCAATTCAGAGTTCAAACAGGCAGGAGTACGCTTCCCGAGGCAACAACCTACCAAGCCCGGTACAGATAAAACGAAATACTGCAGGTTCCACAAGAGCCACGGGCACAACACAGAGGATTGCATACATCTCAAGGACGCGATCGAAATCCTCATCAAAGACGGACATCTGAAGCAGTTCACAAAATCCAGAGAAAATCCTCGGCAAGACACACAAGAAACCCAGAAAATCGAAGAGGCCGTGCCCATCCCCGCGGACGCTAACATGCAGGTCGCCCTGAGCATCTATCGCCCGGAAGACTTCTTCTTACCAGACCATACCAAAGGCACAGGATTCCTTTCCTCTCACAGTCCATGGGAAGCTTTCCCCTCGGCGATGGTCATATCGGGAGGCGGATTCAATAAAATCACGGTCGGTTCTGTGAAAAGAAAATTCGACCAGTTGATCGCCAAGGGGCCCGCGCAAAACGCCACTTTAGATCCTCCGAGGGAAGGTTCCGTACCCCTCGCATTCTACCGAGAAGAGCTCCTGGGAGGAGCACCGAACGCCAGCATCCCTTTACTCATCCGAGCACGCATGGCGAACTTCGACGTAAGGAGGATATTGGTAGACCAAGGAAGTTCATGTGACATCATGTACTCCCAACTATTTTCAACGCTCCAACTGAATGAAACACATCTGACTCCATACGTCGGATCCGATCTGCAAGGTTTTAACGGAGCAGTATCCCGACCATGGGGTTATGTCGACCTGTTTGTCACTTTCGGGGCAGGCGAAACAACCAGGACAGTCAGGGTCCAATTTCTCGTCGTGGATTGCCCGTCGTTATACCAATGCATATTGGGACGACCGACTCTGGCCAAATTAATAGCCGTGTCGTCCACCGTCCACTTAAAGATGAAGTACTATACTACTTCGGGCAGAGTTGCCACATTGCACGGAGATGTTGACGCTGCCCGTAGATGTTTCGAGGCAGCATCAAAAGGCCTCAGCTCAATATCGTACCAACCGGTCTCCCCGACACTGGATCCAACAGATGTGCCCAAGGCTTTCCCTCAAGTCAATTCGATCGACTTAGACTGCAGGTTTTCAAACAGCGAGAGCATCCAGAGACCGACAGAGGCCTTAGCCCGGCCAATCCCGGACGGAGACTTCGAGCTAATTCCTTTGGGAGAAGATCCTGCTCGATGCGTCAAGATTGGAGCACACCTGCCCGAGTTAGTGAAGCGGCAGTTGGAAGCTTGCCTCAAAGGAAACGCAGATTTGTTCGCATGGAGTGCCGCGGAAATGCCAGGGCTCGACCCCGAAACAGCTTGTCATCACCTCTCTATCGATCCAACTTGCAAGGCGGTCGCCCAACGCAGGAGAAAGCAGTCGAGCGAGAAGACCGAAGCTGCTGAATCTGCCGTTAAAGACCTCCTAGAGGAAAAATTTGTAACTGAGGCCAGGTACACAACCTGGCTCTCAAATGTTGTACTCGTCAAAAAATCTAATGGAAAATGGAGAATGTGCGTTGATTATACCGATCTCAATCGGGCATGCCCGAAAGATGCATACCCTTTACCTAACATCGATAAATTGGTCGACAGTTCGTCCGGATACAAATTATTATCCTTTATGTACGCATACCCGGGTTACAATCAAATACCCATGGCTGTGTCCGACAAAAAATACACGACCTTCATGACCGAGTCGGGCAATTATTTTTACAACGTTATGCCTTTCGGCCTAAAAAATGCAGGAGCAACGTACCAGCGTATGATGAATAAAGTTTTCCGAGCCGAAATCGGGGACATGCTCGAAGTGTACATGGACGACATGATCGTCAAATCTCAACAAGAAACAGACCACGCATCTCATTTGCGAAAAGTCTTCGACCAGGCACGAAAGTGCAAAATGCGTTTCAACCCTGAGAAATGCACCTTCGGCGTCCGAGCAGGAAAGTTCCTCGGATTCTATTTAACCGAACGAGGCATTGAGGCTAATCCCGATCGGTGTCGAGCATTCGCGATGTTCCCAACTCCCACGTCAAAGAAGTCTATACAATCACTAAACGGAGTCATCACTTCCCTTGCCCGATTCGTGGCAAAATCTGCTCAACACGCCCTCCCCTTTTACAAACTGCTCCGTAAGGAAGCAACGTTCGAATGGACAGCAGAATGCGAATTAGCACTGTCCCACCTAAAAAGGGCATTAAGTGAACCTCCAGTTTTATCCAGACCAGAGGAAGGGGAAACTCTATATCTCTACCTCGCGGTCGCCAACGAGGCAGTAAGCGCGGCCCTTGTGCGCGAACGACCCGAAGGGCAAAAGCCCGTGTATTTCACGAGCAAAGCTCTCCACGGCCCAGAGGTTCGGTACCTTCAGATAGAGAAGGTCGCATTGGCCCTCCTCCTCGCAGCTAGAAGACTACGCCACTACTTCCTGGCTCATACCATCATCGTAAGGACTGATCAGCCCATAAGACAGTTGCTCGGTCGACCAGACATGGCCGGCCGAATGTTAAAATGGTCATTAGAACTGTCTGAATTCGACATCAAATTCGAAGGAAGACAAGCCCTCAAAGCGCAAGCATTGGCCGACTTCGTGGCTGAACTTACCTTCACCGAGCGAGACACGCAAGCTTCATCCAAATGGGTCATTTTCGTAGACGGTGCATCTAGCCCAACGGGCAGTGGGGCCGGTATCATCCTGGAGAATGAGGAGGGGAACGTCATCGAAGTATCTTTAACTCTGTCTTTCCCCACTTCTAACAACCAGGCGGAATACGAAGCTTTCTTAGCAGGCATACGGCTCGCGAACGACCTAGAAGCAGAAGAGATCACAATTTGCACAGACTCTCAATTGGTCGCGAGCCAAGTCCGTGGAGATTTCCAGGCCAGAAGTGATAGCATGGCCGAATATCTGGCCCTCGTAAAAGACGAAATAAAGCAGCTTAAGAGTGTAGAAATCAAACACGTTCCCCGGGAAAGCAACGCCCGCGCAGATATCCTATCCAAGCTGGCAAGCACTAAAAGGAAAGGAAACAACAAGTCCGTCATACAAAAACTGCTCCCCCAACCAAGCATTGGACATTCGTCACCCTGCACACACATTAACCTAGTGGGCGACACAAACTGTTGGATGACCCCAGTATTCAACTACCTAACTAAAGGAGAATTACCAAACGACCCGAAAGAAGCTAGTACCATACGACGGAGGGCGTGCTCGTATTCTTTAGTAGGTGGACGCATGTATCGTCGAGGATTCTCTACACCCCTCCTCAGGTGCGTAGAAGAGGAAAATATTCCACACGTCCTAAGGGAAGTTCACGAGGGAATCAATGCGCAACATCCGGGCGGACGATCATTAGCTCGTAAAATTCTGAGAGCAGGATATTACTGGCCCACCCTGCAGCACGATGCGAAGGAGCACGTAAAAAGATGCGATAAATGTCAACGACATGGGGACGTGCACATAACACCTCCTTCCGAGCTAAAATCGTTATCATCACCCTGGCCGTTCGCATGGTGGGGAATTGACATTTTAGGACCCTTCGTCGTTGGATCTGGTCAAAACAAATACTTAATTGTAGGCGTCGACTACTTCACCAAATGGATAGAAGCTGAGGCTCTGACCAAAATCACTGCACTCAATATACTTCGATTCTTCAAAAGAAACATCCTCGCCCGGTTTGGAGTCCCCCTCGCTATTGTGACCGACAACGGAACTCAATTCACGGATAAACATTTCAAAGAATTCGTCGCGTCAATAGGGACAAAACAACATTTCGCATCAGTCGAACACCCCCAAACTAACGGGCAGGCCGAGGCCGCAAACAGGGTAATACTAAGAGGTCTGAAACGAAGGTTGGACGAGCATAAGAAACACTGGGTCGAGGAATTACATAGCGTATTATGGGCGTATAGAACCACTCCCCATTCAACGACCGGAGAATCCCCATTTCGATTAGCATATGGGACCGAAGCAGTAATTCCAATAGAGATGCACGTCCGTTCAAGACGCACGGAATTTCCCATGGAACAAGATGCCAACAATGAAGCCTTAAGAGACGAGCTCGACATGGTCGAGGAAATTCGATCAGATGCTGCCCTTCGAGAAACCATTCTCAAACAAAAGATAGTCGCTCGATATGATTCCAAGGTCATCAGACGGACGTTCGAAGTAGGTAGCCTCGTCCTCAGAAGAAACCACAGAGATCCCCGCGAGGGAAAACTAACACCGAACTGGGAAGGCCCGTATCGTGTTCGAGCGAAAACCGAGAACGGCGCCTATTACCTAGAAAATCTATACGGGGAAGAACTCGCTCGGCCGTGGAACGCCGAGAAACTTAAACAATATTATAGTTAAGCCAGTCACCTTACTCGACTCCCAGGGGAAGAGAAAGAGAGACCAACTGCGTGCCTAGGTACGAGCACGTCAGTCTAAATATCACAAACAAAACAAGTTCTTTTTCGAGCAAAAGAGAAACTTGTCGCACGAACGGATACTCAAACGAGTCCGACGTCGCCTAAGTACCACGACCAGGTAGAACCCCAGCTCGCGATGGGACGTTCACGCCATGGAGCCCGGGCCATTATCTTGACCCGAGTACCGATCGAGGATACAACCCTCCAAGACTGATTGGTTCCCTTAACCAACAGGTCGTCCACAACCCCCGTATCTATCCAATCACTTCTAATTGATACAAATACGAGCATCAAACATTTAGTAAAAATAATAACAGATCATGTCCTCCGACGGACGAATGGTTGCGAGCAAACAACAGATATAATCAACTTCCACGACCAAGTACTTAACATTTATAAAAAAGAAATGCGGCACCAAAAGGCCGACTTGTTCAGAATTACAGATAAAGGGGGCCACGCCCCCCAAAACAACAAAATACATAAATTATGAAGGCACGCAGGCCATTAATTAATTATCCTCATCTGCTGGACGATCCTCCTCCGCGCGAGCTTCCTCATGCCCTGGCTGCTCCTCTGGCTGATCAGGCTGGATCATTGTCCCCGGCTGGGAATCGGCCACCACCAAGTCCGCAGGCACCACGATCTGACCGGCCACCACTTTGTAAAGGTAATTCATCCGACCTACATCCAAAGCTAGATCGGGATGAAGAGCTTTCACTTGCTCCACCGCATTCAGGAAGCTGAACTCAGTCGACGCGTTCAGATCTTCCATGTCCTGGTCGATCCGAGCGAGAAACTGGGCCCTCGTCATCAAATGCTTGGTGTCCTCGTCCTCGTCCTCCTTGGGGCAGAAGGCATCTTTTAACTTCTTATTTTGTTCGAGCAGCCTCTTTTTGTCAACCTCCAACTTGGCAATGACCGTTGCTCGTTCTGCCGATTCCGCGGTGACCTTTTTTGCCTCCTCCATGGCCGTCGACAGCTTGGCCTCGGCAGCAACCAACTGCTCCTTGAGTTTGCCATTCTCTCGCTCTAACAGAGGGGACCCTTCGGCCGTCATCCAAGCCATGGTTAAGACCCGCATGACAGCGCTCGCATCCTGGGCCAATGAAAGCCGCCGGGCAGGGCGATCCATCCCTTCCAGGAACAGAGAATCTGCCCGGTCCACCTCCATACTATTTCCTTCAAAGAAATTCCGGACAACGAAGCAGGGGGGTATCCCATGTTTTGGCTTCGGAGGAGCACCGGCCGTCAGGTCCACAGTGGCCGTCGTTTTATGTTTCTTCATCAAAGATCCAGTGGATGCCACCGGAGAGCCCTGGACCAAAGGACCTGAGCCTGAAGCGCTCGCCTCGGTCAGTTTAGTTTGCACGACACGCGACCGCTTTCTCTGTTGATGGACCAAACGATCGTGGATCTTGTCCAACGGATTTGTTAAGGAACCTGAAAAAGAAAAATAAAATCAAAGTTAGCCACGAGCAATAGAATCAAATCAAAAACTTAACGAGCATAAATAAACAGATACCAAAAAAATCAGCTATCTCCTGCCCGTTATTACAAGCCAGCAAGTCAGTAACGTTGATCAAAGGACGCTCCAGAGCTTCTCCCCCGTCTTGATCGACCATAACTTTCCCTTCCCCGTCCAATAAAGGGGTCGGAGTGAAAGAAGCTACCAACTTTCTGAAAGCTTCGAAACTGGCCGCATCATCCTCGTCCAGTGTTTCCCCCACCTGGACAAATTCCCCCACTGGTCGCTCGTAATGCATATGACTCCAGGAGAGGGGAAACATCCATAATCTCCTCGGAATCACATCACCCTGGTCGTCCAACTTGGGTTCGTCGTTCTCATCGGTGTCAATCCCGAGGAAACTCATAGTACGCACGGCAGCATCACTTACAGGTTTTATTAAAAAATAATCAGTCTTAAAAGCCCGGATGGACTCCGAGTGGGCCTTGAAGATCTTAGTTCGCTGTTTAAAGGATACGAATCCCTTCCGGTCGGTTCCCCGCCCGACTTGACGTTGTAAAGAAAACAGGCGGAAGAAGAGAGGGAGTGTGGCCCCGACGCCCAAGAAAGCACACGTCATCTCAAATGCCCTCAGGAAGGCGTAGGAGTTGGGGTGCAGCTGAGAGGGGGCTATACAAAGATGTCCGAGCACCGCGCTCACAAAATCGCTGAAGGGCAGCGTAACTCCCAGGACCGAAGTAGCATATTCATACATCGAAAATGCTCGACCACGAAAGTCTGAAAATATGTGATCGTCATCTCCTGGGCAAGTCACGACCCAGTCAGCGAGATCCCCGACGACGGGCAGCGGTTCCGATCGAGGTCTCGAGAAGGAAGACACCTTGTCCAGTAAATCTTCCATCACCCATTCCTCGGGCGAGATCCTCGACTGAGCAGGACATTGAGGAGATTCCGTCGACTGCCCCGCGGTACTTGTATCAGAACTGTCCGAAGTGCCTCCTGAGTTTGAAGGTAGGGACGCAGACGAATCTGTATTCCCCGAAGATGTGTCCTCGGAAAACACGTCCAACGGATTTCCGAGCGAGTTTTCACCTGAAAAGCAGAGGAAAGGCATCAGTGAATTCGATTAAGAATATCAAATCCACCCTTCCACCGCTCGACAAGTGAAAGGGCGCGCCTCAGCTCGGGAATTGCATCCCAAGCTGTAGCCCTGGCTAACCATTGCTCGAAGCAACGGCTGACGCCCAACAGTATGCAGATAACGAAAACCTACCAAGAGACTAAAGTCTAAGTCGACCAAGGTCCGTGTCGACCTTCAAGCTAGGGTTCGTGGCCGACCAGTTACGGTGGCAGAAACTTTAAGAGTTTCCAATCCTAAATCCTAAAACTACCGGTAAAATCACCCTAAACCGCATGCATTCTACAGAAACTAAGCTGTATACGCTCAAGAGAGAAGAAAAGAACGGTACCTTGAGCTTGTGAAGACATTTTGGAGAAGATTGAGCTTCTGTGAGTGGTGGTCGGTAAGAACTGGCGGTGGTCGACGGCTGAAGCAACGGCGGTTGAACGAGCAGAGAGTTGATAGAGAAGACGAAGCGAAAGGGTCAAAATGGGCCCTGGGAATCCTATTTATAGGAAAAAGGACACGTGCGCGCGCGTGACCCCTAGGCGCTAGCCCCTAGACTAGCCGTCAAATCATTAACAGGTGCGAATATCCAGATATTCCAGCTTTTCGTTTCACATTCCTCTACCGAGCAACGTATTCTTTGCCCGAACCATCGACATCATAGATCCTCAACCATGAAATCATACCCAGACGAGCACAGTATTGCTTTAAGTCACTGCTCGATAGCCCGAACAATGACTTGGGGGGGCTCCTGTTCCGACCCGGCCCAATCCCTCTTATTGGGCCAAAAAGGCTGATCCATTCTTCTTGCTCGACAGTCCGAGCACAGGTATGAAAAGTGGCCTCTCAGTCGACCACTAATGATCCGACCAGGGAGAGACTTCCTAACGGCTAGTATTGACCGTTTCCTATCTTCACGGACCCCTCGATCCGCACCTCATAAAACGAACCAATAGCGTTCCAGATGGTCCTCTATATAAACTCTCTCATTTGAGAGGGTCAGGTATTCAATTCTCAACCTTAATACTAGTACTTGCTCACTGTCGCTCGGATACTTACTTTGGCATCGGAGTGTGTTGCAGGTACACCCCTTTTTCTCCTCGACAACCATCTCCGCCCGCTCTCGAGCCTAGCTGTATTGGATCCTGATCTTCAGGTACGATCAATATTAATACTATACAATAAAATAGATATTAAATAATTTTTTAACAATAAAACTTAATGATCGTACCTGAAGATCAGGATCCAATACAGCTAGGCTCGAGAGCGGGCGGAGATGGTTGTCGAGGAGAAAAAGGGGTGTACCTGCAACACACTCCGATGCCAAAGTAAGTATCCGAGCGACAGTGAGCAAGTACTAGTATTAAGGTTGAGAATTGAATACCTGACCCTCTCAAATGAGAGAGTTTATATAGAGGACCATCTGGAACGCTATTGGTTCGTTTTATGAGGTGCGGATCGAGGGGTCCGTGAAGATAGGAAACGGTCAATACTAGCCGTTAGGAAGTCTCTCCCTGGTCGGATCATTAGTGGTCGACTGAGAGGCCACTTTTCATACCTGTGCTCGGACTGTCGAGCAAGAAGAATGGATCAGCCTTTTTGGCCCAATAAGAGGGATTGGGCCGGGTCGGAACAGGAGCCCCCCCAAGTCATTGTTCGGGCTATCGAGCAGTGACTTAAAGCAATACTGTGCTCGTCTGGGTATGATTTCATGGTTGAGGATCTATGCTGTCGATGGTTCGGGCAAAGAATACGTTGCTCGGTAGAGGAATGTGAAACGAAAAGCTGGAATATCTGGATATTCGCACCTGTTAATGATTTGACGGCTAGTCTAGGGGCTAGCGCCTAGGGGTCACGCGCGCGCGCACGTGTCCTTTTTCCTATAAATAGGATTCCCAGGGCCCATTTTGACCCTTTCGCTTCGTCTTCTCTATCAACTCTCTGCTCGTTCAACCGCCGTTGCTTCAGCCGTCGACCACCGCCAGTTCTTACCGACCACCACTCACAGAAGCTCAATCTTCTCCAAAATGTCTTCACAAGCTCAAGGTACCGTTCTTTTCTTCTCTCTTGAGCGTATACAACTTAGTTTCTGTAGAATGCATGCGGTTTAGGGTGATTTTACCGGTAGTTTTAGGATTTAGGATTGGAAACTCTTAAAGTTTCTGCCACCGTAACTGGTCGGCCACGAACCCTAGCTTGAAGGTCGACACGGACCTTGGTCGACTTAGACTTTAGTCTCTTGGTAGGTTTTCGTTATCTGCATACTGTTGGGCGTCAGCCGTTGCTTCGAGCAATGGTTAGCCAGGGCTACAACTTGGGATGCAATTCCCGAGCTGAGGCGCGCCCTTTCACTTGTCGAGCGGTGGAAGGGTGGATTTGATATTCTTAATCGAATTCACTGATGCCTTTCCTCTGCTTTTCAGGTGAAAACTCGCTCGGAAATCCGTTGGACGTGTTTTCCGAGGACACATCTTCGGGGAATACAGATTCGTCCGCGTCCCTACCTTCAAACTCAGGAGGCACTTCGGACAGTTCTGATACAAGTACCGCGGGGCAGTCGACGGAATCTCCTCAATGTCCTGCTCAGTCGAGGATCTCGCCCGAGGAATGGGTGATGGAAGATTTACTGGACAAGGTGTCTTCCTTCTCGAGACCTCGATCGGAACCGCTGCCCGTCGTCGGGGATCTCGCTGACTGGGTCGTGACTTGCCCAGGAGATGACGATCGCATATTTTCAGACTTTCGTGGTCGAGCATTTTCGATGTATGAATATGCTACTTCGGTCCTGGGAGTTACGCTGCCCTTCAGCGATTTTGTGAGCGCGGTGCTCGGACATCTTTGTATAGCCCCCTCTCAGCTGCACCCCAACTCCTACGCCTTCCTGAGGGCATTTGAGATGACGTGTGCTTTCTTGGGCGTCGGGGCCACACTCCCTCTCTTCTTCCGCCTGTTTTCTTTACAACGTCAAGTTGGGCGGGGAACCGACCGGAAGGGATTCGTATCCTTTAAACAGCGAACTAAGATCTTCAAGGCCCACTCGGAGTCCATCCAGGCTTTTAAGACTGATTATTTTTTAATAAAACCTGTAAGTGATGCTGCCGTGCGTACTATGAGTTTCCTCGGGATTGACACCGATGAGAACGACGAACCCAAGTTGGACGACCAGGGTGATGTGATTCCGAGGAGATTATGGATGTTTCCCCTCTCCTGGAGTCATATGCATTACGAGCGACCAGTGGGGGAATTTGTCCAGGTGGGGGAAACACTGGACGAGGATGATGCGGCCAGTTTCGAAGCTTTCAGAAAGTTGGTAGCTTCTTTCACTCCGACCCCTTTATTGGACGGGGAAGGGAAAGTTATGGTCGATCAAGACGGGGGAGAAACTCTGGAGCGTCCTTTATTCAACGTTACTGACTTGCTGGCTTGTAATAACGGGCAGGAGATAGCTGATTTTTTTGGTATCTGTTTATTTATGCTCGTTAAGTTTTTGATTTGATTCTATTGCTCGTGGCTAACTTTGATTTTATTTTTCTTTTCAGGTTCCTTAACAAATCCGTTGGACAAGATCCACGATCGTTTGGTCCAGCAACAGAGAAAGCGGTCGCGTGTCGTGCAAACTAAACTGACCGAGGCGAGCGCTTCAGGCTCAGGTCCTTTGGTCCAGGGCTCTCCGGTGGCATCCACTGGATCTTTGATGAAGAAACATAAAACGACGGCCACTGTGGACCTGACGGCCGGTGCTCCTCCGAAGCCAAAACATGGGATACCCCCCTGCTTCGTTGTCCGGAATTTCTTTGAAGGAAATAGTATGGAGGTGGACCGGGCAGATTCTCTGTTCCTGGAAGGGATGGATCGCCCTGCCCGGCGGCTTTCATTGGCCCAGGATGCGAGCGCTGTCATGCGGGTCTTAACCATGGCTTGGATGACGGCCGAAGGGTCCCCTCTGTTAGAGCGAGAGAATGGCAAACTCAAGGAGCAGTTGGTTGCTGCCGAGGCCAAGCTGTCGACGGCCATGGAGGAGGCAAAAAAGGTCACCGCGGAATCGGCAGAACGAGCAACGGTCATTGCCAAGTTGGAGGTTGACAAAAAGAGGCTGCTCGAACAAAATAAGAAGTTAAAAGATGCCTTCTGCCCCAAGGAGGACGAGGACGAGGACACCAAGCATTTGATGACGAGGGCCCAGTTTCTCGCTCGGATCGACCAGGACATGGAAGATTTGAACGCGTCGACTGAGTTCAGCTTCCTGAATGCGGTGGAGCAAGTGAAAGCTCTTCATCCCGATCTAGCTTTGGATGTAGGTCGGATGAATTACCTTTACAAAGTGGTGGCCGGTCAGATCGTGGTGCCTGCGGACTTGGTGGTGGCCGATTCCCATCCGGGGACAATGATCCAGCCTGATCAGCCAGAGGAGCAGCCAGGGCATGAGGAAGCTCGCGCGGAGGAGGATCGTCCAGCAGATGAGGATAATTAATTAATGGCCTGCGTGCCTTCATAATTTATGTATTTTGTTGTTTTGGGGGGCGTGGCCCCCTTTATCTGTAATTCCGAACAAGTCGGCCTTTTGGTGCCGCATTTCTTTTTTATAAATGTTAAGTACTTGGTCGTGGAAGTTGATTATATCTGTTGTTTGCTCGCAACCATTCGTCCGTCGGAGGACATGATCTGTTATTATTTTTACTAAATGTTTGATGCTCGTATTTGTATCAATTAGAAGTGATTGGATAGATACGGGGGTTGTGGACGACCTGTTGGTTAAGGGAACCAATCAGTCTTGGAGGGTTGTATCCTCGATCGGTGCTCGGGTCAAGATAATGGCCCGGGCTCCATGGCGTGAACGTCCCATCGCGAGCTGGGGTTCTACCTGGCGTGGTACTTAGGCGACGTCGGACTCGTTCGAGTATCCGTTCGTGCGACAAGTTTCTCTTTTGCTCGAAAAAGAACTTGTTTTGTTTGTGATATTTAGACTGACGTGCTCGTACCTAGGCACGCAGTTGGTCTCTCTTTCTCTTCCCCTGGGAGTCGAGTAAGGTGACTGGCTTAACTATAATATTGTTTAAGTTTCTCGGCGTTCCACGGCCGAGCGAGTTCTTCCCCGTATAGATTTTCTAGGTAATAGGCGCCGTTCTCGGTTTTCGCTCGAACACGATACGGGCCTTCCCAGTTCGGTGTTAGTTTTCCCTCGCGGGGATCTCTGTGGTTTCTTCTGAGGACGAGGCTACCTACTTCGAACGTCCGTCTGATGACCTTGGAATCATATCGAGCGACTATCTTTTATTTGAGAATGGTTTCTCGAAGGGCAGCATCTGATCGAATTTCCTCGACCATGTCGAGCTCGTCTCTTAAGGCTTCATTGTTGGCATCTTGTTCCATGGGAAATTCCGTGCGTCTTGAACGGACGTGCATCTCTATTGGAATTACTGCTTCGGTCCCATATGCTAATCGAAATGGGGATTCTCCGGTCGTTGAATGGGGAGTGGTTCTATACGCCCATAATACGCTATGTAATTCCTCGACCCAGTGTTTCTTATGCTCGTCCAACCTTCGTTTCAGACCTCTTAGTATTACCCTGTTTGCGGCCTCGGCCTGCCCGTTAGTTTGGGGGTGTTCGACTGATGCGAAATGTTGTTTTGTCCCTATTGACGCGACGAATTCTTTGAAATGTTTATCCGTGAATTGAGTTCCGTTGTCGGTCACAATAGCGAGGGGGACTCCAAACCGGGCGAGGATGTTTCTTTTGAAGAATCGAAGTATATTGAGTGCAGTAATTTTGGCCAGAGCCTCAGCTTCTATCCATTTGGTGAAGTAGTCGACGCCTACAATTAAGTATTTGTTTTGACCAGATCCAACGACGAAGGGTCCTAAAATGTCCATTCCCCACCATGCGAACGGCCAGGGTGATGATAACGATTTTAGCTCGGAAGGAGGTGCTATATGCACGTCCCCATGTCGTTGACATTTATCGCATCTTTTTACGTGCTCCTTCGCATCGTGCTGCAGGGTGGGCCAGTAATATCCTGCTCTCAGAATTTTACGAGCTAATGACCGTCCGCCCGGATGTTGCGCATTGATTCCCTCGTGAACTTCCCTTAGGACGTGTGGAATATTTTCCTCTTCTACGCACCTGAGGAGGGGTGTAGAGAATCCTCGACGATACATGCGTCCACCTACTAAAGAATACGAGCACGCCCTCCGTCGTATGGTACTAGCTTCTTTCGGGTCGTTTGGTAATTCTCCTTTAGTTAGGTAGTTGAATACTGGGGTCATCCAACAGTTTGTGTCGCCCACTAGGTTAATGTGTGTGCAGGGTGACGAATGTCCAATGCTTGGTTGGGGGAGCAGTTTTTGTATGACGGACTTGTTGTTTCCTTTCCTTTTAGTGCTTGCCAGCTTGGATAGGATATCTGCGCGGGCGTTGCTTTCCCGGGGAACGTGTTTGATTTCTACACTCTTAAGCTGCTTTATTTCGTCTTTTACGAGGGCCAGATATTCGGCCATGCTATCACTTCTGGCCTGGAAATCTCCACGGACTTGGCTCGCGACCAATTGAGAGTTTGTGCAAATTGTGATCTCTTCTGCTTCTAGGTCGTTCGCGAGCCGTATGCCTGCTAAGAAAGCTTCGTATTCCGCCTGGTTGTTAGAAGTGGGGAAAGACAGAGTTAAAGATACTTCGATGACGTTCCCCTCCTCGTTCTCCAGGATGATACCGGCCCCACTGCCCGTTGGGCTAGATGCACCGTCTACGAAAATGACCCATTTGGATGAAGCTTGCGTGTCTCGCTCGGTGAAGGTAAGTTCAGCCACGAAGTCGGCCAATGCTTGCGCTTTGAGGGCTTGTCTTCCTTCGAATTTGATGTCGAATTCAGACAGTTCTAATGACCATTTTAACATTCGGCCGGCCATGTCTGGTCGACCGAGCAACTGTCTTATGGGCTGATCAGTCCTTACGATGATGGTATGAGCCAGGAAGTAGTGGCGTAGTCTTCTAGCTGCGAGGAGGAGGGCCAATGCGACCTTCTCTATCTGAAGGTACCGAACCTCTGGGCCGTGGAGAGCTTTGCTCGTGAAATACACGGGCTTTTGCCCTTTGGGTCGTTCGCGCACAAGGGCCGCGCTTACTGCCTCGTTGGCGACCGCGAGGTAGAGATATAGAGTTTCCCCTTCCTCTGGTCTGGATAAAACTGGAGGTTCACTTAATGCCCTTTTTAGGTGGGACAGTGCTAATTCGCATTCTGCTGTCCATTCGAACGTTGCTTCCTTACGGAGCAGTTTGTAAAAGGGGAGGGCGTGTTGAGCAGATTTTGCCACGAATCGGGCAAGGGAAGTGATGACTCCGTTTAGTGATTGTATAGACTTCTTTGACGTGGGAGTTGGGAACATCGCGAATGCTCGACACCGATCGGGATTAGCCTCAATGCCTCGTTCGGTTAAATAGAATCCGAGGAACTTTCCTGCTCGGACGCCGAAGGTGCATTTCTCAGGGTTGAAACGCATTTTGCACTTTCGTGCCTGGTCGAAGACTTTTCGCAAATGAGATGCGTGGTCTGTTTCTTGTTGAGATTTGACGATCATGTCGTCCATGTACACTTCGAGCATGTCCCCGATTTCGGCTCGGAAAACTTTATTCATCATACGCTGGTACATTGCTCCTGCATTTTTTAGGCCGAAAGGCATAACGTTGTAAAAATAATTGCCCTACTCGGTCATGAAGGCCGTGTATTTTTTGTCGGACACAGCCATGGGTATTTGATTGTAACCCGAGTATGCGTCCATAAAGGATAATAATTTGTATCCGGACGAACTGTCGACCAATTTATCGATGTTAGGTAAAGGGTATGCATCTTTCGGGCATGCCCGATTGAGATCGGTATAATCAACGCACATTCTCCATTTTCCATTAGATTTTTTGACGAGTACAACATTTGAGAGCCAGGTTGTGTACCTGGCCTCAGTTACAAATTTTGCCTCTAGGAGGTCTTTAACGGCAGATTCAGCAGCTTCGGTCTTCTCGCTCGACTGCTTTCTCCTGCGTTGGGCGACCGCCTTGCAAGTTGGATCGATAGAGAGGTGATGACAAGCTGTTTCGGGGTCGAGCCCTGGCATTTCCGCGGCACTCCATGCGAACAAATCTGCGTTTCCTTTGAGGCAATCTTCCAACTGCCGCTTCACTAACTCGGGCAGGTGTGCTCCAATCTTGACGCATCGAGCAGGATCTTCTCCCAAAGGAATTAGCTCGAAGTCTCCGTCCGGGATTGGCCGGGCTAAGGCCTCTGTCGGTCTCTGGATGCTCTCGCTGTTTGAAAACCTGCAGTCTAAGTCGATCGAATCGACTTGAGGGAAAGCCTTGGGCACATCTGTTGGATCCAGTGTCGGGGAGACCGGTTGGTACGATATTGAGCTGAGGCCTTTTGATGCTGCCTCGAAACATCTACGGGCAGCGTCAACATCTCCGTGCAATGTGGCAACTCTGCCCGAAGTAGTATAGTACTTCATCTTTAAGTGGACGGTGGACGACACGGCTATTAATTCGGCCAGAGTCGGTCGTCCCAATATGCATTGGTATAACGACGGGCAATCCACGACGAGAAATTGGACCCTGACTGTCCTGGCTGTTTCGCCTGCCCCGAAAGTGACAAACAGGTCGACATAACCCCATGGTCGGGATACTGCTCCGTTAAAACCTTGCAGATCGGATCCGACGTATGGAGTCAGATGTGTTTCATTCAGTTGGAGCGTTGAAAATAGTTGGGAGTACATGATGTCACATGAACTTCCTTGGTCTACCAATATCCTCCTTACGTCGAAGTTCGCCATGCGTGCTCGGATGAGTAAAGGGATGCTGGCGTTCGGTGCTCCTCCCAGGAGCTCTTCTCGGTAGAATGCGAGGGGTACGGAACCTTCCCTCGGAGGATCTAAAGTGGCGTTTTGCGCGGGCCCCTTGGCGATCAACTGGTCGAATTTTCTTTTCACAGAACCGACCGTGATTTTATTGAATCCGCCTCCCGATATGACCATCGCCGAGGGGAAAGCTTCCCATGGACTGTGAGAGGAAAGGAATCCTGTGCCTTTGGTATGGTCTGGTAAGAAGAAGTCTTCCGGGCGATAGATGCTCAGGGCGACCTGCATGTTAGCGTCCGCGGGGATGGGCACGGCCTCTTCGATTTTCTGGGTTTCTTGTGTGTCTTGCCGAGGATTTTCTCTGGATTTTGTGAACTGCTTCAGATGCCCGTCTTTGATGAGGATTTCGATCGCGTCCTTGAGATGTATGCAATCCTCTGTGTTGTGCCCGTGGCTCTTGTGGAACCTGCAGTATTTCGTTTTATCTGTACCGGGCTTGGTAGGTTGTTGCCTCGGGAAGCGTACTCCTGCCTGTTTGAACTCTGAATTGGCGCATTCGGACAGGATTTTCTCTCTGGATACTAGGAGAGGCGTGTACTCGTGAAACCGACCAATGGGTCCCCGGTGCTCCCGCGGTTCACGGGAGCGATCATCCTTTCTTTTTTCTCCTCCCCGACGAGATGTCGAGGGTTCCTCAGCTCGATGTGGTTTAGCGTCTTCTCGACGTCGGGCGTCTCTTACTGAACTGGCCGCTTGCTTCTCTTCATATTGTATGTAAGCTTGGGCCTTTAGCAAGAACGCATCGAGGGTCGCTGGGGTTTCAATACCGACCGCCCTATGAAAATCTGTCGAGGGACGCAGCCCTCGTTCGAGCAGATATTTTTTCATGTCGTCGGTTGTTGACACTTGAACTGCTTCTTTGTTGAATCTTTCGATGTAGGCTCGTAACGGCTCGTCCCTCCCTTGGATTATTGCTTCGAGCGAAGCCTCTGTCTTAGGATGTCTTCTTGACGCAGTAAAGTGCCTAGAGAACGTGCGCCCAAGTTGCTTCCACGATGTGATGGATTCGGTCTCAAGGCTCTTGTACCAAGTCATTGCCCCTTTCCTCAGCGTCGTGGGAAAGAGCCGACATTTAATTGCTCCCCGAACACCTCGATAGTCGAGCAAGGCATCGATCTTCTCGATGTGTTCGTCTGGGTCGGTTGTGCCGTCGTACGATCCCAAAGGAGGGGGTTTCTCCAGGCCCCTCGGTAGTTTGGCCGCCATAATTTCGGAAGATAAGGGGCCACGAGCGTCTTCTTCGTCACTGGAAGCTAATGACGATCTGTGATCATGTTTCTTTGTTCCTCGAGGGGAAGCGGATCTTGATCTGCTCCTTCTTGATTTTCTTTTAGGAGAGGGTCGTGGAGATGATCGGCGAAAACGTTTGTTGCCTGTTGATTCGTCGGTATTTCCTCTCCTTCTCTTCGGAGGAGACGGAGTGTGCTCCCCTTGGAGGGGCCTCTTTGAAGAATGAGGTTGACGAGAGTTATCTTCAAGTCGGGCGATCTTTTCACCATGAGCGAGGAGTAACAGATTTGTTTGGTTCAGGATTTCGGCCAACGCTGCGAAATCTGATCCCGAGGGAGTCGAAGGAATGAGGGTCTCCGGGCGACTCTCCAAGGGTTGATCACGATCGGGTGAAGGCGATGCTGCCTTCTTCTCTGGTTGGTCGTGCGTGGTGTCATCGTGTATGGGAGGTTGGACATTGCTCTCATGTTGTGTGAGAATCATGCCATCGTTCGATCGATTCTCCTGATTGTCCCGAGCAGCCATGGATTTTTGTTAAAACTTTTGTTCTTTGAGGATCTTGAAAGAAGAACGGGGAAGTTGGTTTCCCACAGACGGCGCCACCTGATCGTACCTGAAGATCAGGATCCAATACAGCTAGGCTCGAGAGCGGGCGGAGATGGTTGTCGAGGAGAAAAAGGGGTGTACCTGCAACACACTCCGATGCCAAAGTAAGTATCCGAGCGACAGTGAGCAAGTACTAGTATTAAGGTTGAGAATTGAATACCTGACCCTCTCAAATGAGAGAGTTTATATAGAGGACCAGCTGGAACGCTATTGGTTCGTTTTATGAGGTGCGGATCGAGGGGTCCGTGAAGATAGGAAACGGTCAATACTAGCCGTTAGGAAGTCTCTCCCTGGTCGGATCATTAGTGGTCGACTGAGAGGCCACTTTTCATACCTGTGCTCGGACTGTCGAGCAAGAAGAATGGATCAGCCTTTTTGGCCCAATAAGAGGGATTGGGCCGGGTCGGAACAAATATCATATATTTTGTACAAATAAATTATTAAATATATTTCTTATTTATTTAATACTATTATATATTATATTCATAATTTAGTTAAAATTCATAATTTAATCAATGTATAAATTGTTTAAAAATTAAAATTTTTAATATGATAATATGCTATAATTTGTTTAGAATTTAATTTTTGCATGTAAATCATTTTATTATATGTTTAAAAATATGTAAAATTTGCTAATTTAATTTTTATTATGTTCATAATCAATTTTTTTACATAATTTATACATAACTTAAAAATTTTATAATAATTAGTATAATTGTTTATATTTTAATATTGAATGATAATTTGTTTATAAATTTGAATTTTTTTCATTATTATTATTATTAATTATATTTATTTGATACTAACCCCATTTATTTTTAAATTGTTATTATTATTATTTTTACTAACCCAATTATAATTGCTTATTTATTTTGCTTATTAATATTTTGCTTATTTATTTAAATTGTTTTTATCATTATTATGTAATTGCTCCTGGATGTAATATTTTATAATGTTTAAATTATTTATTTTTATGCCATGGTTAGTAAATAGGGAGTGTAACATGTATGTTTATTTAAAATTAATTTAGATCACTTGATTCAAAAGATAAATATTAAATTGAACACTCACACACACGTAAGTCGATCTTTGATCGCCATCTCACTTCCTTAGGAATACCTCTCATGTTGCCTAATCAAAAAGGTCAAGTAGGGTGTATAAAGCAAAAGTCCCTCAAAATAAAGTCATCTAGTCCCTTAACAGATAAAAGATCAAGTCCCTTTCGAATGTTGCCTTCGTAATGATCTTGTCTCTTTCGAATAAAGATGATAGTCCCTCCAAGAATTGCTTATACACCCCACAGTTGCCTAAATAAACAGATGTCCCTTTACTTGTCCCACACATCCAAGGTAATGACTACCTATTCCTTAATAATAGGGATAGTCTTACCATTTAAAGGATTCAAGAACAGAAAAGACTTAAACTTAGGGTAGGTTCCTCATAGTTACTTGCTCATTCTTCAAAAAATTTCAAACACTTCACAATTTCAAACAAATTTTTCAACACAAAGGTTTTTTACGCATCCGTACATGGATCATTATCAAAATCTTATGAAAATTTTTATCCACACACTTCACATTTTCAAAAACATTTTAAAGTGAGCTAAGTAACTAAGAGCCCATGGATAACCATGGATGTAAAGGGGGCTAACACCTTCCCTTTACATAATCTACCCCCCGGACCCAAAAATCTTTTAAAAGGTCTTTCCTGTTCTTTTATGCCTTTCCTTTGGATAAAATAAAAGTCGGTGGCGACTCTTGCTATCCGCAACATAACTATAGTCAGTTCTCCCACCGTGTTACATGTGTACTAGTCGAAAATGTTGCTGGTGGCCTTTATTATTCTATCAGGAAAAAGTTGGATACCCAGTACTTGAGAGACATGGCCCAGTTAGCAGATAGAGTTCGACAACTTTAATGTCTGAAGGACGAAAAAGCTAGGGCAAACAAACATAAGAAAATAGCTTATGTCGAATATCAAGATGAGGTCAAAAACATCTATGATGAAACTCTACCCCTAGATTATAATGAGATAGACCTAGATGAACGTAAGAAACAAACAACCAAGGGAAATGAGGGGCCTCGGGTGAGGCTCTGAAACTGGGCTATAGAGTAGCGCCCCACTCCGGACTACCAAAAAAGGTAGGGGAGGATCAAGTGCGCAGAGAGATTTTTACTGTGGAGGGACATGGCCCAATTAGCAGATAGAGTGCGACAACTTGAACGTCTGAAGGAAGAAAAATCTAGGGCAAACAAACATAAGAAAATAACTTATGTCGAATATCAAGATGAGGTCGAAAACATCTATGATGAAACTCTACCCCTAGATGATAATGAGATAGACCTTGTTGAACTTAAGTAGGGTCCTCCTCATTCCTGTAAACTTTTAGTTCCCTCAAATGGAAAGAATCTTGTCGAAGTTGAAAAGAATGACAGATTTCCATAGAAAACATATACTTTCGACGCCACCAAATGTGACGAAATTTTTGATTTATTAGTTAAGGATGACCAAATACTTGTGCCTCCTGGTGCTAAAATGCCACCTTTAGATCAAAGAAAGAAAAGAGGTTTTTGTAAATACCATAGTTATTTGGGTCATAAAACTTCACAATATTTTATTTTTAGGGATTTGGTGCAAAATGAAATTCAGGAGGGAAAACTCAAATTTGGAGACAAGCCTAAGAAACAGAAGATTGATACTGATCCTCTTTAGGTGGCTGAGGTAAACTATATTGAACCTTCTGTAGTGAACTAGATCGAGGTTGCTGAGCAAGTTGCTAATGATGACAACAACCCTGATTCAATTGAAGCTATAGTGGATCATGTGGTAGTTATGGTTACTGAAAACTTCGACAATGATGTTATATCGTTCAAGGCTAATGAAAAGTTGACCAATGAGCAATGCAAACACCTGATATGCAAGGCTACTGAAGGATTTTTCAAGACATCACCATATGTCGAAAAGTTCAATGTGGGGGTTACCATCATCCCACCTGAGGAGGTCGAAGAGTCAAGCCTCCCATTGGTTACAAAATAAACAACTGAGAGTTTCGTGAAGATGGTCAAGGACACTGATGGCCTTGAACTAAACTTCTCCAATATGGAACTTAGGGATGAAGTTAGTGTCAATATGGTCGAAGTGACAGATGACCAAGTGGCAAATATGGACCATTCAGCACCTCAGAAGGATCATTACAAGAAGGATTATCCTAAAGATCATGAGACAATTGTTGATTTCTTGCATAGATGTCAAAGCAATAGGTCAGAAGTAATGATGTGTCCAAGATGTAGTTCCATCTTTGACAGAGAGGCTGCCTAAAGCCTTCAACAGGTGAATAAGGCTAATGGGGGGGGGGGGAGCAGAAGCTAAAGGCTGCCCAAAAGCATGTCCGCTTAGACCCAAGGAGTGCTAATCCATATCAACAAAGTGGTATGCCCCAATCTCTCAAGTATTAAACAACCCACATTTAAACCAAGTGGGGAGGTTCCTAATGACAAATGGTTCATGCAACACCCTTTCTACCCCATCACAAATTAAACAATTTCAAATCAATTATAAGAGTACAACTCATTAAAAGGGCATCATATTTACTTCAAAAACTCAAATGTCAAACATCACATAGGGTCATATCCCGTAACACGGGTTTAAAAAATCATTAGCAATACTATAAATCTTTTCTCAAATAGTTATGCAGCGGAAAACATTAATAAGTCATAATTCCTCTTTTATAAAACAAAACTCATAATTCTTCTCAAATATCATCTTAACGAAGATACTTAAACAAAAACTTAGCATCTTAATCCAATTAAACATAGATATTCAAGAGAAACCCATCCTGATGTTACTGGACACTGTCGCTCCCGGGATTTTCATCCTAGTACAAACACGAAAGTGGCGCGGAAAAGGTAGAGTCGCCAGCCAGGCATTTTTATCCCGAAGGAACGGGAAAGGTAATGCTACACAAACCCGAGGAAGAAGGAAAGGACAAGGTCCTGCAAACCAAAGATCTGGGTTCGGGAGTCGGTTACGACCTGGGAAGGTATTAGCACCCCAGATCGTCTGCCGTACCCGACGGGATCCACGCTTGTTTGTTTGTTTCAAATGGTGAGAAAAATAAAGTGCTGCTGAACAAAACTGCTGACTGGAATGGGAATGAGAAAGGAACTGGAAAAGAGAAAGAACAAAAGGGGGAAAATGTAGGGAAAATAAAGAATGTTCTCGAACGGGCCCTACCCCGCTGCCTACGTACCTCATCAGGATAATGTGGATCAGAGTCGACGTAGTTCGCCTAACTAAGGCGAGAACTATTTGTTTATGTTTTTTATGGTTGGAACTGCGTATGTCTATGCTCAGGTGTTGCAGGCTCGTCTGGTACGAGTGCGTTTATCGTCTTACATGCGAGACAAGTCGGCGCAAGTTCGTGTTGAGAGTGAGTGAGATGAGAAGAGAAGTTCCCGTAGGAAAGTCGTTTATTGTTTGTTATTTTCTTTTTAAGAGTTTTTGTATGAATTTGGCACAAGGAAGTGAATTCAAACTCTTTTCCATGGAATGTGTTCTTGCTACTACATTCCAAGATGGATTAATAGAACAAGCACACCAAGCAAGGAGAATTTATCCAAGACTTATTTCCTAAGGATTAGGGTTTAAGTTCACTAGCTCGTTGAACTTTATTAAGTGTTTTTGTTGTTTTTGTGAAGAAGTATCTTTTGTTTTCTTTGTGAAACAACCCCTTGATGAGACTTGTACATCATGCAAGATAAGCTTACAATATTCCAAGATGGAATGAATGTAAGTGCCCCATGGAATAAGGCTATACACAAGGGATCCTTTCATGCATTTATTAAGTCTTTTTGGATTTTGTTTGAAGATGAGAAAGAAGACTCAAATCGGAAAAAGGGAAAAACTAAGGGGGACTAAGACTCAATCCTAAGTTATTTATTAAAATGGTGGTCCTAATGGTGAGTGAAGCTTTTCTAATCCTAAAGAGCAAAATGAAAAGAGAAAAGAAACAAGGATGCAACTTACTTCCTAAGGAAGATAAGTTGGTTCTAACAAAGGGGAAATCCTACCAATCACAAGCATGAAAAGTAAAGGAAATTAAATGCATAAAGGAATTAAAAGGATAAGTTGAAGGAAACTTACCTCAAACTTCCCCTCTACAAAACAAAGATTAGTGTGCATTTTTATTTAAAATAATAAGCAAACATACCCTAATTAAATCCTAATGACTCTCTTAATTCTAGAGAACTAAAAAAAGGCTATAGACAAAAAATACAGCACCTACCACAGCCCCTAATACACAAACAGCCGTGAAAACAATGCACAACACAAAGCAGCTTTTTACAGCCAGCATGCAACATGAAAAGGTAGGTGTAAAAGGTCAAATACAACATGCAAACATAACAAACATCATGTATTTTACAACACCTATATGCAAAGTCAGCTATGAAATGCATAATCCAGATTTGGTTATTTTCCTTTTTTAATACACAAACTCAATGAAACATGTATTAAATTCATCATGAACATGCATTTGAACCTAAGTTAACATAAACAAATGCAAGATCATGAGCATTTTGGGAGGATTATGCAAGAATGCACCACATGATGGATTGTGCAACAAGTATGCAAAGTATGACACATGAATATGGCATATGAACATGATGATTATTGATTATGAAGATACAATATGATAGCTCAAACATAATGTCAAACTTAATGCAAAATTCAGAATTGAATTGATGTGAATGCTATGATCAAACATGCAACCAAATGCAACAAAATGCATATGCATACATGATTATGTGAAATGCAACATATCTTGATACAATGAAAATGCAAAATGATTTAATGCAATGTGAAATATGTAAAATAGAATGCAACATGGTTATTCACATGCCAAATGATGCATAAATATGGCAACATAATGCAAGAAATCAAGCTATGCACAAAGGAATACAAAAACGCATAATACACGACATGAACGGAATCGCGTCGAAACGACTCGAAATGGGGGAATGAGCTACTGGAAATGGACCCAAAAATTCCCTAAAATCAACACCTAAACATGTATGAACATTAGAGGAACTAGAAACAAGAACTAAGCTATCAAATACGCCAAGAATCCAAAAACCAACAGCGTTAACCGGTTAACGGACCTAAAACTGCACTGTTTGTGGCTAAAACGCTGTAACACGGTGGGAGAACTGACTTTAGTTATGTTGCGGATAGCAAGAGTCGCCACCGACTTTTATTTTATCCAAAGGAAAAGCATAAAAGAACAGGAAATACCTTTTAAAAGATTTTTGGGTCCGGGGGTAGGTTATGTAAAGGGAAGGTGTTAGCACCCTTTACATCCATGGTTATCCATGGGCTCTTAGTTACTTAGCTCACTTTAAAATGTTTTTGAAATGTGAAGTGTGTGAATATAAATTTTCTTAAGAGTTTGATAATGATCCATGTACGGATGCGTAAAAAACCTTTGTTTTGAAAATTTGTTTGAAAGTGTGAAGTGTTTGAAATGTTTTGAAGAGTGAGCAAGTATCTAAGAGGAACCTACCCTAAGTTTAAGTCTTTTCTGTTCTTGAATCCTTTAAATGGTAAGACTATCCCTATTATTAAGGAATAGGTAGTCATTACCTTGGATGTGAGGGACAAGTGAAGGGACATCTGTTTATTTAGGCAACTGTGGGGTGTATAAGCAATTTTGGAGGGACTATCATCTTTATTCGAAAGGGACAAGATCATTACGAAGGCAACATTCGAAAGGGACTTGATCTTTTATCTGTTAAGGGACTAAATGATGTGAATTTGAGGGACTTTTTCTTTATACAACCTACTTGACCTTTTTGATTAGGCAACATGAGAGGTATCCCTAAGGAAGTGAGATGGCGATCAAAGATCGACTTACGTGTGTGAGTGTACAATTTTTAATATTTATCTTTACATTTAAATGATCTAAATTCAATTTTAAAATACAAACATGTTCTTTACACTCCCTATTTACTAACTGTAAACACCACAAATTTGCCCTCACCCTTTCACACCATGGCTTGTGATCATTTCATATGCATAAACACAATCATACCATCTCATAACTCATTTTTTGATCCACTGCATAGATTCTAAGTCATCTGCATCTAGGGTTTGTGATCTGAGCAATCCAAGAGCTTCTTGAGCCACTCCAAAGGTCATCAATCACTTCAAGGGGGTCCATGTGTGTTCAAGCATCATATTATATCCTCTCAAAGTCAAGAATGTCAAAGAATCACAAGAACTGGAAATGGTGTGGATGCAGAGCCAGGTTTAACTGCACAGATGACTTAAAATTAGGGTTTTGGTTTCAGAGGCCATAACTCCAAATTTTTTGGTCATTCTTGTTTCTATTGGTCTCTATATGGTATAGGGAGTATGCATATCAATTTTCATGAAGAAATTCCATGGGAAAGTCATCTGATCAAGAGTTGACTTTTCAAGCAAGTCAGTGTAAAATCAGGGCATCTGAGGCCCCCAATGACCCAACCAAGGGGTGATCTTCATCATTTTGAGTGTATATGATCTTTATTTGAACATGGAAGAAGGTTGAAGTTCACAAAATTCAAGAATTACAAGTTTTTGCAAAGTTGACTTTTTAGGGCATGGTTGACTTTTCATGAAATGTCATTTTATGCCACTTTTTCAACCCTTGCTTTTTGATCCAAAAAAGCTTCAAATGGAAAAACTTTGGTCATGAAAATTGTAGATTAGATCTTTCCCTTTTCAAAAAGTACAAGAACATGACCTAATTCATTTTTGATCAAAAGTTATGGTGTGATAAAGTTGGCAAAAATCACTAATTTTCAAGTTATGCACTAAAAGGAAAACTTGCAATTTCATGTACCAAGCATTCTAGTGACTTCAAAATGACTTCAAAACTTCATCATATGATCATACATGACCCCAAAAACAGAATTGGCCCAAGGAATTTTGCATTGCTTGCCTTGATTTTCAAAGTTCCATAAAGCATTTTTCATAAGAGTGCAAAAGGGGGTTCTTGGCAAAACCATCTTCTAGGAAGTTATGTGATCACTAGCTGACTTCTAAACATTGCCATGACTAAAAGAAGTGCTATGCTACAAAATTCAGCAAGGAATGCTTCATGTACTTAGCATAAAAACATGAGAGAACACAAGTTGTCAAGTTGCAAAATCACTCTCAATTCATGATCCATATGTTGCAGTCACTCTTAAGCCATCCAAGGGCTGTCCCTAACCCAAGCTGAAGCCAGACATGACCTCAAACAGTTGCTGCCATGACCCATACTCTCAAGGACACATATTTGACTTTTTGGCCAAAACTCCCATACTCTTGGCACAGTGAACAGCCACCCCTACTGACCTGCCCTCAGGCTATCCACACAACTTGGAGATGATATATCAAAGCATTGGGCATTGAAGCTGGCCAGAAGATAGCATATCCAAAAACCTGCAAAAACTTTCCTCTCTTCGAATCACCTTCCACAGTCATCAAACACTCATTCTACCTTCACCAATCAACTAGAAAACATCCATAGAACCAATACCACCCTTCACAATGATCTGAAACAGCCTATATGCAGACCTCATTTTCTGATATATCAGATTCGAATCTTTCAAAACAGCTTGTTTAAGCTCATTCCAAACCTACCATTAGCACCAGGGGAATCAGTGGAGCAAGCCTGCATCAAAGAATAGCTCTGCAAACCCAGAAACAGGAGTCTCCATCTCAGGTATGGCCATGAACATTTTTTCTCAGAGCTTGCGTTTTGAGTTATAATCTGGTTGTGTATGTCTTGCTGATCATGGGGATGGGTTTAGATTTGAAAATGAGTAAGAAATGAGTTTGTATTGTCACTCTGAAATTTCACCCGTGAAATTTGCTTCTTTCGATTTGCTTGATTCTTGATGTTTAAATGATGTTTGAAGGTGGATTCGTGACCTAGGTTGTTAGAGGATCACTTGGCTGTGTTTAATTTGATGTTTAGAAGCCTGAATCATGATCTAGGGTTTTGTTGTTGCCGGAGAAGATGACCGGAGCTTCCCTCCGGTCACCTGAAAGTTATTATGCCCTAATCTCATTAATTAACGAACTTTGAATTCTGGCCGTGGATATGTTTCTCCCGCGCGTGTTTGGACGGCCTGGATGGGTCATTAAACCCTAATCTTGTTTAATTAAATTAATCATAATTAATTAAGTTAACATGGAAGCTCAGCCATCAGATCACGCGCGTGTTTGGACTTTGAATCTGGGCCTTGGATTGTGCATACCCCCAGTCTTGTTGACTTGCACGCAGGGCCTTTGGATCACTCAACTCTTAATCACAGCCACTCATACTGCATACTTCATATTTTATTTTCATTTTTCTTTCATTTAACTTCTACAATTTATTTAAAATAGTAAAAATGTTTTAAAAATTATGAAACTTTTTGTCAAGAGTTTCATAAATTTTTAAAACACAAAAATATTTTCATTTTCATTTTTAGTATTAAAAAAGTATTTTTAAATATTTAAAAGTTTATTTTTAATTGATTAATGAAAATTAATTTATTAAAAATACTTTTAGGTATTTAAAAATCACCAAAAAATTCATGAAATGTTTTAAGACATTTAGAAACATTGTCCAACCTTCAAACCAAATTTATTTTTTTGATCTTGATGCATTTTGAGAATTTTTCATTGAATTAAAATCATTTTTATGCATTATTTTGATCCAAACTTCAAAAAATCACTTCTGCCTAACCATGAAGAGTTGGACCTTGATTCTTTTTGCATTGCATTGTGTTTAGCATGTAGTTTGTGAGATTAAATGGCCATGATTTGATCTTTCATTTTCCATTTGTTTGATAATTTTCTTGTTTAGGAACCCTAAAACCCTAGAAAACTTAGGAAAATCATAACTTGAAATTGGTTAAGAGTTGAGACCTCTCCTTTGGGAAGTGGGTTAGTATAGGATTAGGGGTCCTTTGAGTGCATTTTCAATTTTTTATAATGTTGTTTGCTTCTGGTTTTGGTTTTTGTTTGTTGCATTGATCATAAACCCTATTTTGGGCTTCCATATGCATCCATCTTGCATTTTCTTGCATAACATGACTTGCCATGACATTCCATGCTTCCATTTGATTCATTTAACATCATAAGACATATTGAAAGCATGTTTGATCATTGCACCTTGCATTTGTCATGTTGTATGCCATGTGCACTTCATAACTTTTCATGAATGTTCATGCTTCTTAACTTGCTTCATTTGCATTCATAAGCTTGTATGATCATCCACATGGGTTGTTTCTGGTTTGTAGCATCTCATAGCATCATTAACACCATAAACATGCTTCTGGTTTTGGTTTGCATCATGTCATTCCATCCCATTTTGCATTGCATTGCATTTCTTTTCTGACCTTTCAGGTGGTAAGTGATTTTGAGAAGTGAATTTGCCTTCACTTCTCATACTTCTCTTCATCTCTCTCTTGCATCCATGCTGCATTTTTTATATGTGTTTGAGTTTGAGCTTGCTCATTATTCTTCTTCCCACTTTCTTTCTTCAAGTGACTTGACTTCTTGAATGAAGCAAGTTGTTTTGCTTCTCCTGATCCTTTCATCTGCTTCCTGGTGGTTCCATTTGAAGACTTCTTTTGAAAACCTCACAAACCTTAGGAACAACCAAGCATGACAATGATTAGGGTTTTGATTAGTCTCCCCTCTTAGTTTTACCTTTGTGTCTCTTTTGAGTCTTCTCTTCTCATCTCATAATCAGGGACTAAACCCTAAAGGCTTTAAGGCTTTGTGATTAAGTTTATGCCTGCATCCTTATCTTAGGATGGAGTGTATAACTTTAATCCTAAGTGTTAAACCCTTAATGTGTTTAAATCCCTTAATCAATTCACTTAATAATCATCAAGACATCACACTTGTAACTTGGGCCTTGCATTAGGGTTCTAATTCTTCCTTAATTGGTTAAGAAGGACTAACCCTAGTGTTAATGGACAAGTCCCCCTCAAGTTGTCTTATAAACCCTAAAACTCACTTCATCATCATATCATTAACTAAAATACACTCAATAAAGGCTTTGTTTTGTCATGAGTTTAATCCCTAATCATGGATTAAGTTGAGGAGTTTTCCTCAGCTTAAACATTCTCATCTATTATCCTTCTATTAGGATGGTGTAATGAGTCTGTTAAATCCCTGATTATGGCTTAACCTCATTACTCAACACTAAACAAAAACAACAAAAACATCTAAATAATCACAAGTAGGTTAATGATCTTAATCCTATACCAGAGGTGATTAAGTGTGAGAAGCTGACTTCACACTTAAGGTATTCTCATTACCCCTAATCAGAGGGAAGATGTGATGAGTTTACTAAATCCATTGGTTTAGGCTTAAGCTCATTAACTTATGACAAATTCAAAAGCAATAAAAGACTGAAAACTCAAAAAAACAAACAATAATCGTCTCCTTCGGGATTCTTTTCTCATCACCTTCATTCACAAACGAGAGCTCGCTTCTTCCGTCTAATGCAAGACAGTTTGCATCTGTGCCAGACAGATCATACACTTGAGCATAGGCAAGCAAGCAGTTCACAAGTCAATTCATCTTTCAGTCTCTTTGGGTCGAACTACGGTGTTCTGACTTCCTCATTGCACGAGAGGATACGTAGGCATAACTTAACAGTTATCGAACAAAAGTCTCTGTATATCCCCCATCTTTCTAGCCTCGTTATTTAAGCCTCATGTTCTTGAGCATCTTATTCCTGTTCCTACACTGACACTGTACATATTACACTTCACACTTCTTACACTGACACCTGTACATCTTTCCAGCTCTTTTACACACAAATCGCACTGACACTACCCCTTTAAAACACAAATTTTTCAAGCGTGGATCCTGTCGAGTACGGCGGACAATCTGGGTGCTAATACCTTCCCAGGTTGTAACCAACCCCCTTTCTCAGTCTCTCTGGTTCGCAACCGTCTTATCCATGTCTTTCTAGGTCTATGCAGCATTGCCTTTCCTCCGGGATAAAAATGCCTAGCTGGCGACTCTATTCATTCCCTGTGAGTTCACTCCTGTGTGTCCTCGCATCCCCCTTTCGCCGACCGTTCGCGTCTGTACCCCATTTGACCCGACTTCATTTGGTGGGAGCGACAGCTTGGCGACTCTGCTGGGGACCCTTATACTGTAACCAGGGCTTCTGGTTCTTTTTGTGGGTTCCTCCTAGCGCTTGTTTGATTTGTGTTTACTGGGGTGTTATGTGTTATTTGTGTTGTATATTTATTTTGTTTATGTACAGTTGTTTATCTGCTTTCTTTACAGCTTTACATATATCATACTGTCATACTGTGCTGGCTGGATCTGGTTTTGCTTTGGTGGGTGGGGTTCTATTGAGAGTTAAGGTCCTATACCTGGGACCTGAGTGACACCTAGGCTAGAGTGGTTCATATTCTTTCCCATTCCATCTCGGTCTGGTGCGGGAATATGAAACACGGTTCAGATATGGGTTTCTTCTTGAGAACTCTGTGTTGCAGATTTCCTGCAATGCTAGGGCTATCTGGGAAGCCTGCTAAGTCTGGATGACCTTTTAGTATTGACCTTCAGAAACTGAGGTGAATTAGAGGAGGAACTCTTATGGTTATTGTAAACACTGTACCTCCGGGTTGGAAGTGTTTACACTTCTCATAACTGATCCAAGTCTGAGGATCCTTGTTTTAGAACACCACCTGTGAGGGGGTTGGGCTGTTTACAGGTTTGCAGGTACCCTTGGCCTCAACATACCCTGGTACTTTGATGTGATTAAGAATACTCCATGTTGGAACAGTTCTTGTGATTCTAAACCCTGGACATGTGGCTCTTTATTTGAGCCCCCCACCTTGGTTACTGGATTTATAGACCTCCATCTGGAATTCTTGAACATACTTGGACCTATATCAGGACATTTGATCAGATCCAGCTCAGTCACAAACCCTTGCATATCATTTGCATACATAACCATTGCATCATATTGACATTTGCTTATTTGTGTTTCAGGGTATCCACCTTCATTTTTGGTTTGGTTTTGACCCTATCTTCAGTATTGACCTATCTTCATCAGCATCTGCTTCTGCTATCAGCTATCCACTTCAGTCACCTGCACCAGCCAATCAGTGGCCCATTCTTTCAGCATCATCATCAGCACCTGTCTCTACTCATCCTCAACAACATGGCTCCTAAAAAGAGTAACATCACCTACCACTTCTTCCAGCCAGAGCTATCTGACATCAGAAGGATTCATACCCTGGTCACTCCAGACCATATATCACTGTTCAGGGAACACTATGGAGATATACTTGATGTGGTTATGGATCTGGACCCTTCACAGAGGAGCCTGATTCACACCTGCCTTCAGTTTTATGATCCCCCATTGAGATGTTTCACTTTTCAGGACTTTCAGCTGGGCCCTTTATTGGAGGAATACTCATCAATAGTTGGTATACCTATCAGGGGTGGAATCCCTTTCAACCCTGAGATGGTCTTTCCTGGTAATGAAGAGGTAGCAAAGGCCTTGCATCTAGAACCAGTTCTGATTGGGCAGCATATGACTTCTAAGGCTGGAATCCCTGGCCTGCATCTGGATTTCTTGATCTCTCAAGCTACCCTGAAAGCTATTTTAGGAGAGTGGAAAGCAGTTTGTGCTTTATTGGCCCTGAGCATATATGGAATTGTATTGTTTGCAGATGAGCCTCGATTCATTAGCAAGAATGCAATCCATCTTTTCATCCTGAAGAACCCAGTGCCCACTTTATTGGGGGATCTCTATTACTCAGTGCATCAGAGGAATGAAAAGCAGAGGGGAAGATTAGTGAGGTGTTGTGCTCCTTTGTTCCACACTTGGCTTCTCAGGCATTTGCCCAAGACAGATGCATTTTTGAATCCTCATCAGCAGAGAAACTGGGCTAGAAGACTCACTGCTCTAACTTCAGCTGATATCAGGTGGTGCACTCAAAGCACAAAAGGCAGGGATATCATCACCAGCTGTGGGCATTTTCCCAATGTGCCCCTAATAGGAGTTAAGGGTAGTATTAATTACAACCCTCTGCTGTTCAAAAGACAACTGGGCTATGCACTGGTCCACACTCCTAAGGCACAGGACTTGGTTGAGACTCTTTATTGTGAGAACAAGCCTAATCTGGCTATTGTTAGGCAGGCAGCCTGGGCCTGGGACAATGTTCGAACTAAGGGAGTAACCATTCTGGGGAAGTGCAACAATGTGGCATCAGCACAATACTATGAGTGGTCCCATGCCAGGGCTCAATTCTCTGGAATGCCCTTTACCATGGAGGATATGCCTGAATCATCCTCAGCACCACCCCCTGCCACTGTCAGTCTGGAGGATTGTGAGAGCTTGAAAGAGAGGAATGATAAGTTGACTCAGGCTTTGCAGAAGACCCTCTGAGAGAGGAGTGATGGTAGGATAGATATTGAGAGGCTAGAGAAGTTGAAAGTAGAGCATCTGGCTAGAATTGAGAAGTCTGAGGATTATATCAAGAAGTCTAGGGCTGGGGAACAAATTCTGAAGAATGCTTGCAAGGAAGCCCAGTTCCAGAAAGCCAGGACAGACCTGTATCTGAAAGAGAGTCAGGCTAGGTGGGTCAGGATCACCGAAGCTCGTACTCTGGAGGATAAGAGGGTCCAAGACAAGATAGAGCAACTGGAAGCTAGTGCAAAAGAGCAGCAGGAAGCCCTGGCAGCAGCCCAGAGGGAGATATCAGAGCTGAAGATCAAAGCTGGAGTGAAGAGGTCAAAGGACCAAAGTCAGCACAAGAAGCTAACTGCAACTGTTACTACCCGGAATCTCCTCATCAGGAATCTCATGGAGCGTCCAGCTGATCCTGTGACCGAAGCACTTCTCAAGGAAGTTCGGGAGGATGAGTTTGGTCTTGGTGTTTGACCATTTGTTTGTTGTTGCTTTCATTCCATGTACTTTTGTTTTCCTGTAATATATTTTGACCCCTCAGAGGGCTTGTATTTGTAAACAAACTATGTACCATCTGCCTTTTGTAATATATGTATTAGTTTGTTCCATCCGAGTTTACTTCGAAAGCAACATCAACAGCATCTTCAAGGGTCTGGAAGGGTCAAAACTGAATGCCAAGCCGGATACCTTGAAAACAAATAAGCATACTGCATTGCATGCTAACCTTTTGTTTTGTTTTGCAGGCTTTTGTTTTATTGTTGCTAACTCTGTTGTGATATTCAGGAACTATTGCTCGACGCCGGGTATTTCCCCTCAACCGTCCGCACCGATATCCAACCCGTAACAACCTTCCGGGCATACAAATGGATCAGGTACAGCAGGACCTTGCAGAGGTCAGAAATCAAATGGCAAACGAAAGATTGGAAATGAGAACCCAGATGACTCAGTTTATGGAAGTGATGAACAACATGGCTCAGAGCCAAGAAAGATTGAGAGCCATGGTGGAAAGGCAGAATCAAGAAGATCCACATATAGGGACTGCCGGCACCAGCAACAATGAAAGGGTCCAACCTCATGTTAACCCCCCTGTATTTGGCCCCCATCTTCATCCAGAGGTCAATATTCCTGCAAATGTTCAAGGGACTGCCACTGCAGGCAGGGTACTGCAAGAAGACCCCCAAGAGGATCAGTTCACAGTAATGGGTGCTGGGGAGGAAGCTTATGATAGAAGGCTGGATGAGATAGCTGAGAAGTTGAGGTCCTTAGAGTCTCAAAACTCTTTGGGTTTCAATGTCATGGACATGGGCTTGGTAGACGGGGTCAGGATTCCCCATAAGTTTAAGCCTCCTTGTTTCGAAAAATACAACGGGACTTCATGCCCCAGGACTCACTTACAATCATTTCTGGGGAGGCTGAAGGCCTACACCATGGACGAGAAGCTCTGGATGTTCTATTTTGAGGATAGCTTGACGGGAGCCTCAAGAGAATGGTACTCTCACCTGACAAGGGCAACCATCAGGTGTTGGAAGGATTTGGCAGAAGCTTTCATTAGACAATATCAGTACAACTTAGATATGGCACCCAACAGGACCCTCCTAATGGGAATGTCACAGTCGTCAAGGGAAAGTTTCCGAGAATATGCCCAGAGATGGAGGCAATTGGCTGCTGCTGTTCAGCCACCTATGTCCGAGAGGGAAATGGCAGATATGTTTATGAATACCCTCCAGGGAACATATATTGACAGGCTGGCCGCTTTCTCTTCCACTAGCTTCGCAGATGTTGTCATAGCTGGGGAGAGAATTGAGAGCCTGTTGAAGATGGGCAAGATCTCTGACAATGGTGTCAGCTCGTCCAGCAATACAAGGAAGCCTTTCGCAGGCCCAAGAAGAACTGGCGAGACCAATGCCATCCACACCAACAGGGGCAGACCCCAGTATGTTCACAGGTCTGTAGCAGCAGTCACCATTCCCGCTCCAGCTCACCCTCAACCAGCTTATCAACCTCCGCAGCAAAACTATCAGCAACAACCTCAGTACCATCAACAAGCTCAGTATCTTCCAAGGAATTATAACAACACCAACAACAACAACCATCAAAGGCCATTTCAGCAGAGGCCATCTCAAGCCAATAGGGTGATCGATCTGATCCTTATGCCATATGCTACGTTGCTGCCACAACTCCTGAAACTCAACCTAGTTGAGCTAAGGACGTTGGCACCTCCAGATCCCAACAGTCTACCCAGGAATTATGACTCCAACGCCAGATGTGCTTTTCATTCAAATGCACCTGGCCACAGTACAGAAAAGTGCAGAGCCTTGCACATGAAGGTACAAGACCTGGTAGACTCAAAAGCTCTGAATTTCGCACCACCACCTAATGTCAACAAAAATCCTATGCCAAACCACGGGGGTCCCAGAATTAACGCTATTGAAGAAGACAAGCCGTCTTATTTAATAACCAGTGTGGGTCAGATCTGGACACCGTTGGTGGAAATTAAGGCTCAACTCCTCGAATGTCAAATGTTCCCGGGGTATGAGTTGGGGTGTGCTTACTGCAATATCTCGGTAAATGGGTGCGATAACCTGAGGAATGGCATAGATGGTCTCATTCAGAGTGGCCAGCTTCAAATCACCACATCATTTCCTACTAATCCAGCAATCTCATCAACAACGATTCCGGTATCTCCTACAACTGCAACAACCATTGTTCCTGACAATTCTTCGGCTTCATCGACAAGTGCTTCATCTGTCATTTCAACTGACCAGACATCAACGAACGTTCCTTCTACAACTCCAGCACCGCTCCATTTTGAAACTCCTACAACAACAACGTCCATCCTTCCGACAATATCTCCTACAACATCAGCAACAAATCATGAAGATGTCTCAACTGTCACAATATTTTATGATCCTGAAAACAACTCTGCCTACAACTCAGAAAGTGCTGCTCCCATCAGAGCACCAGTCACAATTTATTATGATCCACAGACTATCACAGTCCCTTCTGCAGCTGCCATCAGTCCAGTCACTGTCACGGTGCCTGGACCAGTACCTTATGAAAGCAATAGGGCCATCCCTTGGCACTACGGCTCTGACGTATACTGCGAAGGAAAGAAAATCACCCTTGAACCATCAACACTTGCACCACAGATAGACAATGTGGGAGGAGGCGGAGGCTTCACTCGAAGCGGACGTCTCTTTGCTCCACAAATTCAAAGACCCACTGCCGAAGCAGAAGCTGCTGCCAAGGCAAAAGGAAAGAGCCCGGTGCAGGAATATCAAGCTGTTAAGGAAGCTTTGAAAACACCATTCGATCAAGAAGTTGATGAGTTCATGAGAATCATCAAAAAGAGTGATTACAAAATAGTGGATCAACTTCACCAGACGCCATCCAAGATCTCTATCCTATCACTGCTTATGTGTTCCGAAGCCCATCGGAATGCACTACTCAAAGTCTTGCACGCAGCTTACGTGCCTGAAGAGATCACCGTCAATCAGTTGGAAACCGTGGTTGGAAATGTTACTGCTAGCAATGGGCTAGGGTTCACCAATAATGACTTGACAATGGAAGGCCGCAACCATAACAAGGCCTTGCACATCACCATGGAATGTAAAGGTGCGGTCCTTTCCCATGTGCTGGTAGACACAGGATCATCCCTTAATGTCTTACCCAAAAAGGCCCTGGTGAAGCTAGAATATGAAGGATTGGCGTTGCGTCCCAGCAACCTGGTGGTGAGAGCCTTTGATGGTTCCAAGAGATCGGTTCTGGGAGAGATTGAGTTGCCCATAACGATTGGCCCACAAACTTTTAAAACGATCTTCTACGTGATGGACATTCAGCCTGCCTACAGCTGTTTGTTGGGTAGACCATGGATTCATGCCGCTGGCGCAGTAACGTCTACCCTTCACCAGAAGTTAAAATTCGAGTGGGAAGGCCAAGTCGTTACTATCTGTGGAGAGGAGGATATATTTGTTAGCCATCTGGCTACTTATAAGTATATTGAGATGGATGGGGAGATCCATGAAACAATGAGTCAGGGGTTCGAGGCCTTGAACGTGAATGAAACATCTGCTGTACCTGGAACTTCAATGACATCATACCAACAAGCCCGGAAGGTTGTTGAGGAAGGAACTGCCCAAGGCTGGGGCAAACTACTACCGGTGGAGAAGAAAGAGGATAGATTTGGGTTGGGTTACAAACCAACTCAACAAGATCCAGCAGAGGCTGCGAAAGAGCCCAACTTTGTTAGTGGGGGGATGCTCACCCCTGATGCTGTCAACAATTTGGAAGACGAGCTGGAAGAAGAATGCAACCTGGAAAGCTAGATTCGTCCAAAGATCCCGGGGAGCAGTATCTCGAACTGGTCTTCCCAGGAAATTATAAGAGTTACTCATGCAGAGTAATTATTATTTCCTATATTTTAGCATGCATCAAAGTCTTGCATCTTGCCCAAGATGACAAGACTCATTTTGTAATCGGGCCATCTGTACTTTTTGTGCAACAAGATTAATCAATGAAATATCAGACATCTTTTTGCAAACGAGTCTTTTTCTTTTTTGCTCACTGTTTTTCCATTTTTCTTTTTGTACAAAAAATAAATGGCAATGTTTTCAAAATGACAACTTTATTTCACCTTTCTAAACAAGATTAAAATCAATCACTAAAATGAACAAACTGAACCCTTGCAGAGTGTGCCTTCCAGACAGCACCGACAACAGCACGGCTATGACTTCGTATGACTTTGACAATCCAATCAATCAAGCTGATGAAGGGGTTGAAGAAGAATATGAGCTTCCTGAAGAGCTAGCCAGGTTGTTAAGACAAGAGGAAAGGGTTATTACTCCTCACCAGGAGGAGGTTGAAGTGATCAATCTTGGTACGGATGAAGACGTGAAAGAAGTTAAAATCGGGGCTTGCCTACAAGACTCAGTGAAGAGACAACTGATTGACTTGCTTCAAGAATATGTGGATGTGTTTGCTTGGTCTTATCAAGATATGCCAGGGTTGGACACCGACATTGTTGTGCACAAGTTGCCTTTGAAAGAAGATTGCCCGCCGGTCAAACAGAAATTACGCCGCACTCGCCCAGACATGGCAATGAAAATCAAAGAAGAGGTGCAAAAGCAGTGGGACGCCGGGTTCCTTGCTGTAACTAGCTATCCACCGTGGGTTGCTAATATTGTGCCTGTGCCTAAGAAAGACGGCAAAGTAAGGATGTGTGTTGACTACCGGGATCTGAACAGAGCCAGCCCGAAAGATGACTTCCCTTTACCTCACATTGATGTATTGGTTGATAATACGGCTCAGTTCTCGGTATTCTCCTTCATGGACGGATTCTCAGGATACAATCAGATCAAAATGTCACCTGAAGACATGGAGAAGACAACATTCATCACACCTTGGGGCACGTTCTGTTACAAGGTGATTCCATTCGGACTGAAGAACGCCGGTGCGACGTATCAACGGGCTATGGTGACATAATTCCACGATATGATCCATAAAGAAATCGAATGCTATGTGGATGACATGATTGCCAAGTCCCTTACTGAAGAAGATCACCTGGTGAATCTGCTGAAGCTATTCAAGCGTCTGAGGAAGTATCAACTGAAGTTGAACCCCAACAAATGCACATTCGGGGTGAGATCTGGTAAGCTGCTGGGATTTATTGTAAGTGAGAAAGGGATTGAAGTTGACCCTGATAAAGTCAAAGCCATCCAAGAGATGCCTGCACCAAAGACAGAGAAAGAAGTCCGAGGGTTCTTAGATCGATTGAACTACATCTCGAGGTTCATCTCTCACCTTACGGCTACCTGTGAACCCTTGTTCAAGTTGTTAAGAAAAGAACAGACGGTCAGGTGGAATGAAGACTGCCAGAAGGCATTTGACAAGATCAAGGAATACTTACAAGAGCCTCCAATCCTTATGCCTCCAGTTGAAGGAAGACCTCTGATAATGTACTTGACAGTATTAGAAGAGTCAATGGGGTGTGTGCTGGGCCAGCATGACGAGTCTGGTCGAAAAGAGTATGCAATATACTACCTAAGCAAAAAGTTTACCGACTGTGAACAGCGTTATTCACTGCTCGAGAAAACTTGTTGTGCTTTAGCGTGGGCTGCTCGCCGACTGAGACAGTATATGCTGACCCACACTACTTTGTTGATCTCAAAGATGGACCCAGTTAAGTACATATTTGAGAAGCCAGCTCTTACCGGACGGGTTGCAAGATGGCAAATGATCCTTACAGAGTATGACATTCAGTACACTTCTCAGAAAGCCATCAAAGGCAGTGTATTGTCTGAATATCTTGCTGAGCAACCCATTGATGATTACCAGCCTATGAGATTTGACTTCCCTGATGAAGACATCATGTTCATAAAAGCAAAAGATCATGAAGAGCCTGTTCACACTGAAGGGCCTGACCCAGAAGAAGAATGGACTATGATGTTTGATGGGGCTGTTAACATGAATGGTCGCGGTGTTGGTGCAGTACTCATTACACCTAAAGGAGTTCACATGCCTTTCTCGGCAAAACTCACTTTCAACTGCACTAACAACGAAGCTGAATACGAAGCTTGTATTATGGGTCTTGAGGAAGCCATTGACCTCAGGATCAAGACATTGACTGTATTCGGAGATTCAGCTTTGGTAATCAATCAAACCAACGGCAAATGGTACACACACCAGGATCATCTGATACCTTACAGGGATTATACAAGGAGGTTATTGACTTTCTTTACAACAGTCAAGCTTGAGTATATCCCTCGGGACGAGAATCAGTTTGCAGATGCTCTGGCTACCATTTCGTCCATGATCAAAGTTCAGGCTGCCAACTTTGTACCTCAAATTTCAGTGTCCAGACTTGACAGACCAGCATATGTATTCGCAACAGATGTTGTCAAGGATGATAAGCCTTGGTTCCATGACATTAAGTGCTTCTTGGAGGATCAGACATACCCACCTGGGGCATCTTCCAATGATAAGAAGACTTTGAGAAGGCTGGCTGGTAGTTTCTTTCTGAACACTGGTGGGTCTTTATACAAAAGGAACTTTGATATGGTACTCCTCAGGTGCGTCGACAAGACGGAAGCAGATTTGTTGATGCATGAAGTGCACGAGGGATCCTTTGGTACCTATGCTGGAGGGCATGCCATGGCCAAGAAGTTGCTGAGATCAGGCTATTACTGGATCACAATGGATGCTGACTGTTGTGCCTACGCCAGGAAATGCCATAAATGCCAGATTTATGCAGATAAGGTGCATGTACCTCCCAATCCTTTGAACGTGATGTCTTCACCCTGGACCTTTGCTATGTGGGGCATCGACATGATTGGCAAGATTGAGCCGACTGCTTCGAATGGCCACAGATTCATCCTGGTCGCCATCGACTATTTCACCAAGTGGGTCGAAGCAGCTTCCTATGCCAATGTTACAAGACAAGTGGTAGCCAGATTTCTGAAAAGAGATATCATCTGTCGGTACGGAGTTCCCGAGCGAATCATTACTGATAATGGTTCCAATCTAAACAACAAAATGATGGCTGAGCTATGCAGGGACTTCAAAATTCAACATCACAATTCCTCTCCTTACAGGCCAAAGATGAATGGCGCTGTTGAGGCAGCTAACAAGAATATCAAGAAGATTGTGCAGAAGATGGTAGTCACTTACAAAGACTGGCATGAAATGCTACCGTTTGCCTTGCATGGGTACCGCACGTCAATCAGAACATCCATTGGGGCAACGACGTATCAACTTGTGTATGGTATGGAGGCAGTCCTACCTGTTGAAGTGGAATTACCCTCCTTGCGAGTACTGATGGATGTTAAGCTGAACGAAGCAGAGTGGGTCCGATCCCGATTCGAACAACTGAGTCTGATTGAAGAGAAGAGGTTGGCTGCAATCTGTCATGGGCAGTTGTATCAGAAAAGAATGAAGAGAGCCTTCGATCAGAAAGTCAGGCACCGAGAGTACCAAGTAGGAGATCTTGTGCTGAAGAGAATCCTCCCTCCTCATACAGACCACAGGGGTAAGTGGACTCCAAATTATGAAGGACCATTTGTGGTAAAGAAAGTTTTTTCCGGTGGAGCACTGATGCTCAGCACCATGGATGGTGAAGGCTTCCCGTCCCCTGTGAATTCAGATGCAGTTAAAAAATACTTCGCATAAACTGACCCGCTGGACATAAAAACAGAATGTAAGTCCAGGCAAAAATAGGGCATCCCGGCGAGTCAAAAACAGAATAAAAGACTCGGGCAAAAATAAGGGAAAATAGACAAAAATGTACACCCGCTGAGTTGAAAAGCCACATTGGACAGCTCAGGCAAAAATGGGTATCCCGATGGATTGAAAACCCGAAAGGGCGATCCATGCAAAATAAGGGAATAAGCGAACAACTGCATCCTGAATTCGTCTGTATCACCTACAACTTGGTAAGCTTCGAAAGGATTAAGCCTCGGTCAGAACCAGCCTTCTTCAGAAAGCAAGATGAGAAGAATGTCAAAAGTCATGCGAGTCATAGTGAAGAGGAAGCTCCTTAAAACGTCATCAACATTGCCAGCACTTTGTTTCTCAATTTGTAGCAATCCCCTCATTTTAGGGGATTTGTTTCTTTGACTGTATCTCGCCGATTCAGGGCATGTGAATTAATAAAATCAGATTTTCAGTCATGTCTCGTCTTGTACATTTTTTTTTATTTGCAAAAAATGTCTGATGTCTTAAAGAAAAACGATTGCATGAATACAGATGTTTATCTTCAAAAATAAAAACATGCTTGCAGGAAATATGCTTACTCTCAGAAGTGTCTAAACTCCTATGACGGAATCCAGTAAAAGATACCTCGGGATTACTTGTGCGTTTCTCTATCTTTGCAGGATTGCAGGTATCCAGAATGCAACTTGGGGCACGAAAGTTTTGTCCCAGCAAGCTGACAAATCAACACTCAGCACTCAAAGTATTCTCTCCCCAGCTGAGTTGCCACTTATTACTTATCCCCATCAGAATGGCCAGGTATCACAGAAGGCGCCCATATCCCCGGCTGAGTCAAGAAGCTACCTCAACAGAATTTCTAGGGAGGCCTTTCAGTGATTCCTCTGTTTCTCCCCAGCCGAATTTCCATTTCGTCCTCATCCGAGCACAAAAGTCAGGGAATCATCTCCCCACAGAGCTCCAGTCTCTGTCCAGAAGAGCAGCGCATGGAAGATCACAGCAGAGTGAAGAAAGCCTCTACAAACCCCAGCTGGGTCTCTCATTGACCCATTTCCCCAAGCAGATACATCTCATCAGATCTACCAATGATCTCATCCCCAGCTGGGATGTCTACTTCAAACGGATCGATCGAAGATCTTCGCAGCAACGGGACCCGGATCCCGGTTTGGTATCTTTGCACAATCATAGCATTCGCATCATATTCACCCACAAAGCGTAGCATTCCGTTTTAACACGGAGCATTACGGCAAAAATCCAACACATAGCATAATCATAAGCCATGTTTTAAACCAACACTTGTGAATAATGACAGTTCATCAACGTACAGAAAAATCCCCACCAGAGTCCCCAGCAAAAGCAGCTGCCTCACAATCCACAAACACCAGTATATACTCATTTTGACACCCGTCCGTGCCATCTTTCCCCAGTAAAGTCGCCTGAACACTCTTTGCAAACAACACCACCCGTATTACAGATACTTCCTGACACCCGTCCGTGTCATACTCCCAGCAGAAAGCCAAAGACATCCTCTTTGCACTCACATGTACTTACATACACAATCCTTTGGCACCCGTCCGTGTCATATCCCCAGCACAATCATCTACACTTTGTATATCAGATACTTGTTCATATTACACTCTTCTCCTTTTGACATTCGTCCGTGTCGCTCTCCCCAGCAGTTAAATACTCATCTATATACCAATCACTCTTATACAGATACTCGTCCGTATCCTGTATATACCACTTATATATCCCCTCAGATTCAACACTAGTCCTTGTTCTTTGTTAACTCGTTGGTACTCGTCCGTACCATCATCTCAGAGCATGCGTCCAGAGTTTGTTTCTACATGATACTCGTCCGTATCATAGGTCTTAAAGATGCTCGTCCACATCTTTAATCCATACACTGTATCAAACACTTTTGTCTTCTTGAATATAGATACTCGCCTGTGTCTATTATTCCCCAGAAGAGTCCCCTCAGAATCGACACTCGTCCGTGTTCTCTGTTAACCAGTTGATACTCGTCCGTATCATCCTCTCTGAACACGTGTCAGTATTTGTTTCTACCCGATACTCGTCCGTATCGTAGTCTTAAGGATGCTCGTCCGCATCTTTAATCTATACACAACGTCAAAACACTTATACCTTTATTTCTTGGATGTAAACACTCGTCCGTGTTTACTATTCCCCAGCAGATCGCCAACAAAGCAAATTTCTTTTTATCTGACATTTGTCCTATGTCATGATAAACCCTGAGAGCAGCCATACCCTGCTAGGTGGTCGTCCTCCACCTCTTGATGGTCGTCCTCCATCATGCTCATCCGATGGCCGTCCCCATCGTTGATATTTTTAGCAGCCGTCCCCTGCTAGGTGGTCGTCCTCCACCTTTTGATGATCGTCCTTCATCATTTTATCCAATGGCCGTCCCCATTGTTGATTTTGGTTATCTGGCATTCGTCCTATGTCATGATAAACCTTGAGAGCAGCCGTCCCCTGCTAGGTGGTCGTCCTCCACCTCTTGATGGTCGTCCTCCATCATGCTCATCCGATGGCCGTCCCCATCGTTGACCTTTTATCCGGCATTCGTCCTATGTCGCGATATTTTCGGCAGCCGTACCCTGCCTGGTGGTCGTCCTCCACCTTAGATGACCGTCCCTCATCTTATCCCCAACAGAGCAGCCGTCCCCTGCTAGGTGATCGTCCTTCACCTTTGATGACCGTACCTTATCATCTGTTTATTTCATTTATTCTTTAACCCGATGGCCGTCCCCATCGTGGTCCCTTTTCTTCTTTTAGCCCGATGGTCGTCCCCATCGTTGGTTACTTTATGAACTTGATGGCCGTCCCCGTCATGTTTCATTAATCCCCAGAGAGTTTTACAGCTTTATCTTTATGGCCGTCCCCATCATAATTCTTTTATCCCCAGCATGTCGGCCGTCCCCGTCATTGCTTTATTTTCCGCACTTTTCCCAGCATGTCGGTCGTCCCCGTCATTGCTTTTTACCTAGCAGTCGTCCTCTGCTCGACGGTCGTCCCCCGTCGCCCACACTTTACAATATACTTTACTTTCTTTTACGATCTATATCCCTTTTCTTCTTCATTCTGTGAGTGCAAATTTTGGACTGTCTTTGGTATTCAACCACAAGTTATCTTGTTTGCCTGTTAAGCCGTTGCTTACATCCTGCACAGCTAACTCATGTTTGAATAGGGGCAGCTGTAAACACCACAAATTTGCCCTCACCCTTTCACACCATGGCTTGTGATCATTTCATATGCATAAACACAATCATACCATCTCATAACTCATTTTTTGATCCACTGCATAGATTCTAAGTCATCTGCATCTAGGGTTTGTGATCTGAGCAATCCAAGAGCTTCTTGAGCCACTCCAAAGGTCATCAATCACTTCAAGGGGGTCCATGTGTGTTCAAGCATCATATTATATCCTCTCAAAGTCAAGAATGTCAAAGAATCACAAGAACTGGAAATGGTGTGGATGCAGAGCCAGGTTTAACTGCACAGATGACTTAAAATTAGGGTTTTGGTTTCAGAGGCCATAACTCCAAATTTTTTGGTCATTCTTGTTTCTATTGGTCTCTATATGGTATAGGGAGTATGCATATCAATTTTCATGAAGAAATTCCATGGGGAAGTCATCTGATCAAGAGTTGACTTTTCAAGCAAGTCAGTGTAAAATCAGGGCATCTGAGGCCCCCAATGACCCAACCAAGGGGTGATCTTCATCATTTTGAGTGTATATGATCTTTATTTGAACATGGAAGAAGGTTGAAGTTCACAAAATTCAAGAATTACAAGTTTTTGCAAAGTTGACTTTTTAGGGCATGGTTGACTTTTCATGAAATGTCATTTTATGCCACTTTTTCAACCCTTGCTTTTTGATCCAAAAAAGCTTCAAATGGAAAAACTTTGGTCATGAAAATTGTAGATTAGATCTTTCCCTTTTCAAAAAGTACAAGAACATGACCTAATTCATTTTTGATCAAAAGTTATGGTGTGATAAAGTTGGCAAAAATCACTAATTTTCAAGTTATGCACTAAAAGGAAAACTTGCAATTTCATGTACCAAGCATTCTAGTGACTTCAAAATGACTTCAAAACTTCATCATATGATCATACATGACCCCAAAAACAGAATTGGCCCAAGGAATTTTGCATTGCTTGCCTTGATTTTCAAAGTTCCATAAAGCATTTTTCATAAGAGTGCAAAAGGGGGTTCTTGGCAAAACCATCTTCTAGGAAGTTATGTGATCACTAGCTGACTTCTAAACATTGCCATGACTAAAAGAAGTGCTATGCTACAAAATTCAGCAAGGAATGCTTCATGTACTTAGCATAAAAACATGAGAGAACACAAGTTGTCAAGTTGCAAAATCACTCTCAATTCATGATCCATATGTTGCAGTCACTCTCAAGCCATCCAAGGGCTGTCCCTAACCCAAGCTGAAGCCAGACATGACCTCAAACAGTTGCTGCCATGACCCATACTCTCAAGGACACATATTTGACTTTTTGGCCAAAACTCCCATACTCTTGGCACAGTGAACAGCCACCCCTACTGACCTGCCCTCAGGCTATCCACACAACTTGGAGATGATATATCAAAGCATTGGGCATTGAAGCTGGCCAGAAGATAGCATATCCAAAAACCTGCAAAAACTTTCCTCTCTTCGAATCACCTTCCACAGTCATCAAACACTCATTCTACCTTCACCAATCAACTAGAAAACATCCATAGAACCAATACCACCCTTCACAATGATCTGAAACAGCCTATATGCAGACCTCATTTTCTGATATATCATATTCGAATCTTTCAAAACAGCTTGTTTAAGCTCATTCCAAACCTACCATTAGCACCAGGGGAATCAGTGGAGCAAGCCTGCATCAAAGAATAGCTCTGCAAACCCAGAAACAGGAGTCTCCATCTCAGGTATGGCCATGAACATTTTTTCTCAGAGCTTGCGTTTTGAGTTATAATCTGGTTGTGTATGTCTTGCTGATCATGGGGATGGGTTTAGATTTGAAAATGAGTAAGAAATGAGTTTGTATTGTCACTCTGAAATTTCACCCGTGAAATTTGCTTCTTTCGATTTGCTTGATTCTTGATGTTTAAATGATGTTTGAAGGTGGATTCGTGACCTAGGTTGTTAGAGGATCACTTGGCTGTGTTTAATTTGATGTTTAGAAGCCTGAATCATGATCTAGGGTTTTGTTGTTGCCGGAGAAGATGACCGGAGCTTCCCTCCGGTCACCTGAAAGTTATTATGCCCTAATCTCATTAATTAACGAACTTTGAATTCTGGCCGTGGATATGTTTCTCCCGCGCGTGTTTGGACGGCCTGGATGGGTCATTAAACCCTAATCTTGTTTAATTAAATTAATCATAATTAATTAAGTTAACATGGAAGCTCAGCCATCAGATCACGCGCGTGTTTGGACTTTGAATCTGGGCCTTGGATTGTGCATACCCCCAGTCTTGTTGACTTGCACGCAGGGCCTTTGGATCACTCAACTCTTAATCACAGCCACTCATACTGCATACTTCATATTTTATTTTCATTTTTCTTTCATTTAACTTCTACAATTTATTTAAAATAGTAAAAATGTTTTAAAAATTATGAAACTTTTTGTCAAGAGTTTCATAAATTTTTAAAACACAAAAATATTTTCATTTTCATTTTTAGTATTAAAAAAGTATTTTTAAATATTTAAAAGTTTATTTTTAATTGATTAATGAAAATTAATTTATTAAAAATACTTTTAGGTATTTAAAAATCACCAAAAAATTCATGAAATGTTTTAAGACATTTAGAAACATTGTCCAACCTTCAAACCAAATTTATTTTTTTGATCTTGATGCATTTTGAGAATTTTTCATTGAATTAAAATCATTTTTATGCATTATTTTGATCCAAACTTCAAAAAATCACTTCTGTCTAACCATGAAGAGTTGGACCTTGATTCTTTTTGCATTGCATTGTGTTTAGCATGTAGTTTGTGAGATTAAATGGCCATGATTTGATCTTTCATTTTCCATTTGTTTGATAATTTTCTTGTTTAGGAACCCTAAAACCCTAGAAAACTTAGGAAAATCATAACTTGAAATTGGTTAAGAGTTGAGACCTCTCCTTTGGGCAGTGGGTTAGTATAGGATTAGGGGTCCTTTGAGTGCATTTTCAATTTTTTATAATGTTGTTTGCTTCTGGTTTTGGTTTTTGTTTGTTGCATTGATCATAAACCCTATTTTGGGCTTCCATATGCATCCATCTTGCATTTTCTTGCATAACATGACTTGCCATGACATTCCATGCTTCCATTTGATTCATTTAACATCATAAGACATATTGAAAGCATGTTTGATCATTGCACCTTGCATTTGTCATGTTGTATGCCATGTGCACTTCATAACTTTTCATGAATGTTCATGCTTCTTAACTTGCTTCATTTGCATTCATAAGCTTGTATGATCATCCACATGGGTTGTTTCTGGTTTGTAGCATCTCATAGCATCATTAACACCATAAACATGCTTCTGGTTTTGGTTTGCATCATGTCATTCCATCCCATTTTGCATTGCATTGCATTTCTTTTCTGACCTTTCAGGTGGTAAGTGATTTTGAGAAGTGAATTTGCCTTCACTTCTCATACTTCTCTTCATCTCTCTCTTGCATCCATGCTGCATTTTTTATATGTGTTTGAGTTTGAGCTTGCTCATTATTCTTCTTCCCACTTTCTTTCTTCAAGTGACTTGACTTCTTGAATGAAGCAAGTTGTTTTGCTTCTCCTGATCCTTTCATCTGCTTCCTGGTGGTTCCATTTGAAGACTTCTTTTGAAAACCTCACAAACCTTAGGAACAACCAAGCATGACAATGATTAGGGTTTTGATTAGTCTCCCCTCTTAGTTTTACCTTTGTGTCTCTTTTGAGTCTTCTCTTCTCATCTCATAATCAGGGACTAAACCCTAAAGGCTTTAAGGCTTTGTGATTAAGTTTATGCCTGCATCCTTATCTTAGGATGGAGTGTATAACTTTAATCCTAAGTGTTAAACCCTTAATGTGTTTAAATCCCTTAATCAATTCACTTAATAATCATCAAGACATCACACTTGTAACTTGGGCCTTGCATTAGGGTTCTAATTCTTCCTTAATTGGTTAAGAAGGACTAACCCTAGTGTTAATGGACAAGTCCCCCTCAAGTTGTCTTATAAACCCTAAAACTCACTTCATCATCATATCATTAACTAAAATCCACTCAATAAAGGCTTTGTTTTGTCATGAGTTTAATCCCTAATCATGGATTAAGTTGAGGAGTTTTCCTCAGCTTAAACATTCTCATCTATTATCCTTCTATTAGGATGGTGTAATGAGTCTGTTAAATCCCTGATTATGGCTTAACCTCATCACTCAACACTAAACAAAAACAACAAAAACATCTAAATAATCACAAGTAGGTTAATGATCTTAATCCTATACCAGAGGTGATTAAGTGTGAGAAGCTGACTTCACACTTAAGGTATTCTCATTACCCCTAATCAGAGGGAAGATGTGATGAGTTTACTAAATCCATTGGTTTAGGCTTAAGCTCATTAACTTATGACAAATTCAAAAGCAATAAAAGACTGAAAACTCAAAAAAACAAACAATAATCGTCTCCTTCGGGATTCTTTTCTCATCACCTTCATTCACAAACGAGAGCTCGCTTCTTCCGTCTAATGCAAGACAGTTTGCATCTGTGCCAGACAGATCATACACTTGAGCATAGGCAAGCAAGCAGTTCACAAGTCAATTCATCTTTCAGTCTCTTTGGGTCGAACTACGGTGTTCTGACTTCCTCATTGCACGAGAGGATACGTAGGCATAACTTAACAGTTATCGAACAAAAGTCTCTGTATATCCCCCATCTTTCTAGCCTCATTCTTTAAGCCTCATGTTCTTGAGCATCTTATTCCTGTTCCTACACTGACAGTGTACATATTACACTTCACACTTCTTACACTGACACCTGTACATCTTTCCAGCTCTTTTACACACAGATCGCACTGACACTACCCCTTTAAAACACAAATTTTTCAAGCGTGGATCCCGTCGAGTACGGCGGACAATCTGGGTGCTAATACCTTCCCAGGTTGTAACCAACCCCCTTTCTCAGTCTCTCTGGTTCGCAACCGTCTTATCCATGTCTTTCTAGGTCTATGCAGCATTGCCTTTCCTCCGGGATAAAAATGCCTAGCTGGCGACTCTATTCATTCCCTGTGATTTCACTCCTGTGTGTCCTCGCATCCCCCTTTCGCCGACCGTTCGCGTCTGTACCCCATTTGACCCGACTTCATTTGGTGGGAGCGACAGCTTGGCGACTCTGCTGGGGACCCTTATACTGTAACCAGGGCTTCTGGTTCTTTTTGTGGGTTCCTCCTAGCGCTTGTTTGATTTGTGTTTACTGGGGTGTTATGTGTTATTTGTGTTGTATATTTATTTTGTTTATGTACAGTTGTTTATCTGCTTTCTTTACAGCTTTACATATATCATACTGTCATACTGTGCTGGCTGGATCTGGTTTTGCTTTGGTGGGTGGGGTTCTATTGAGAGTTAAGGTCCTATACCTGGGACCTGAGTGACACCTAGGCTAGAGTGGTTCATATTCTTTCCCATTCCATCTCGGTCTGGTGCGGGAATATGAAACACGGTTCAGATATGGGTTTCTTCTTGAGAACTCTGTGTTGCAGATTTCCTGCAATGCTAGGGCTATCTGGGAAGCCTGCTAAGTCTGGATGACCTTTTAGTATTGACCTTCAGAAACTGAGGTGAATTAGAGGAGGAACTCTTATGGTTATTGTAAACACTGTACCTCCGGGTTGGAAGTGTTTACACTTCTCATAACTGATCCAAGTCTGAGGATCCTTGTTTTAGAACACCACCTGTGAGGGGGTTGGGCTGTTTACAGGTTTGCAGGTACCCTTGGCCTCAACATACCCTGGTACTTTGATGTGATTAAGAATACTCCATGTTGGAACAGTTCTTGTGATTCTAAACCCTGGACATGTGGCTCTTTATTTGAGCCCCCCACCTTGGTTACTGGATTTATAGACCTCCATCTGGAATTCTTGAACATACTTGGACCTATATCAGGACATTTGATCAGATCCAGCTCAGTCACAAACCCTTGCATATCATTTGCATACATAACCATTGCATCATATTGACATTTGCTTATTTGTGTTTCAGGGTATCCACCTTCATTTTTGGTTTGGTTTTGACCCTATCTTCAGTATTGACCTATCTTCATCAGCATCTGCTTCTGCTATCAGCTATCCACTTCAGTCACCTGCACCAGCCAATCAGTGGCCCATTCTTTCAGCATCATCATCAGCACCTGTCTCTACTCATCCTCAACAACATGGCTCCTAAAAAGAGTAACATCACCTACCACTTCTTCCAGCCAGAGCTATCTGACATCAGAAGGATTCATACCCTGGTCACTCCAGACCATATATCACTGTTCAGGGAACACTATGGAGATATACTTGATGTGGTTATGGATCTGGACCCTTCATAGAGGAGCCTGATTCACACCTGCCTTCAGTTTTATGATCCCCCATTGAGATGTTTCACTTTTCAGGACTTTCAGCTGGGCCCTTTATTGGAGGAATACTCATCAATAGTTGGTATACCTATCAGGGGTGGAATCCCTTTCAACCCTGAGATGGTCTTTCCTGGTAATGAAGAGGTAGCAAAGGCCTTGCATCTAGAACCAGTTCTGATTGGGCAGCATATGACTTCTAAGGCTGGAATCCCTGGCCTGCATCTGGATTTCTTGATCTCTCAAGCTACCCTGAAAGCTTCTTTAGGAGAGTGGAAAGCAGTTTGTGCTTTATTGGCCCTGAGCATATATGGAATTGTATTGTTTGCAGATGAGCCTCGATTCATTAGCAAGAATGCAATCCATCTTTTCATCCTGAAGAACCCAGTGCCCACTTTATTGGGGGATCTCTATTACTCAGTGCATCAGAGGAATGAAAAGCAGAGGGGAAGATTAGTGAGGTGTTGTGCTCCTTTGTTCCACACTTGGCTTCTCAGGCATTTGCCCAAGACAGATGCATTTTTGAATCCTCATCAGCAGAGAAACTGGGCTAGAAGACTCACTGCTCTAACTTCAGCTGATATCAGGTGGTGCACTCAAAGCACAAAAGGCAGGGATATCATCACCAGCTGTGGGCATTTTCCCAATGTGCCCCTAATAGGAGTTAAGGGTAGTATTAATTACAACCCTCTGCTGTTCAAAAGACAACTGGGCTATGCACTGGTCCACACTCCTAAGGCACAGGACTTGGTTGAGACTCTTTATTGTGAGAACAAGCCTAATCTGGCTATTGTTAGGCAGGCAGCCTGGGCCTGGGACAATGTTCGAACTAAGGGAGTAACCATTCTGGGGAAGTGCAACAATGTGGCATCAGCACAATACTATGAGTGGTCCCATGCCAGGGCTCAATTCTCTGGAATGCCCTTTACCATGGAGGATATGCCTGAATCATCCTCAGCACCACCCCCTGCCACTGTCAGTCTGGAGGATTGTGAGAGCTTGAAAGAGAGGAATGATAAGTTGACTCAGGCTTTGCAGAAGACCCTCTGAGAGAGGAGTGATGGTAGGATAGATATTGAGAGGCTAGAGAAGTTGAAAGTAGAGCATCTGGCTAGAATTGAGAAGTCTGAGGATTATATCAAGAAGTCTAGGGCTGGGGAACAAATTCTGAAGAATGCTTGCAAGGAAGCCCAGTTCCAGAAAGCCAGGACAGACCTGTATCTGAAAGAGAGTCAGGCTAGGTGGGTCAGGATCACCGAAGCTCGTACTCTGGAGGATAAGAGGGTCCAAGACAAGATAGAGCAACTGGAAGCTAGTGCAAAAGAGCAGCAGGAAGCCCTGGCAGCAGCCCAGAGGGAGATATCAGAGCTGAAGATCAAAGCTGGAGTGAAGAGGTCAAAGGACCAAAGTCAGCACAAGAAGCTAACTGCAACTGTTACTACCCGGAATCTCCTCATCAGGAATCTCATGGAGCGTCCAGCTGATCCTGTGACCGAAGCACTTCTCAAGGAAGTTCGGGAGGATGAGTTTGGTCTTGGTGTTTGACCATTTGTTTGTTGTTGCTTTCATTCCATGTACTTTTGTTTTCCTGTAATATATTTTGACCCCTCAGAGGGCTTGTATTTGTAAACAAACTATGTACCATTTGCCTTTTGTAATATATGTATTAGTTTGTTCCATCCGAGTTTACTTCGAAAGCAACATCAACAGCATCTTCAAGGGTCTGGAAGGGTCAAAACTGAATGCCAAGCCGGATACCTTGAAAACAAATAAGCATACTGCATTGCATGCTAACCTTTTGTTTTGTTTTGCAGGCTTTTGTTTTATTGTTGCTAACTCTGTTGTGATATTCAGGAACTATTGCTCGACGCCGGGTATTTCCCCTCAACCGTCCGCACCGATATCCAACCCGTAACAACCTTCCGGGCATACAAATGGATCAGGTACAGCAGGACCTTGCAGAGGTCAGAAATCAAATGGCAAACGAAAGATTGGAAATGAGAACCCAGATGACTCAGTTTATGGAAGTGATGAACAACATGGCTCAGAGCCAAGAAAGATTGAGAGCCATGGTGGAAAGGCAGAATCAAGAAGATCCACATATAGGGACTGCCGGCACCAGCAACAATGAAAGGGTCCAACCTCATGTTAACCCCCCTGTATTTGGCCCCCATCTTCATCCAGAGGTCAATATTCCTGCAAATGTTCAAGGGACTGCCACTGCAGGCAGGGTACTGCAAGAAGACCCCCAAGAGGATCAGTTCACAGTAATGGGTGCTGGGGAGGAAGCTTATGATAGAAGGCTGGATGAGATAGCTGAGAAGTTGAGGTCCTTAGAGTCTCAAAACTCTTTGGGTTTCAATGTCATGGACATGGGCTTGGTAGACGGGGTCAGGATTCCCCATAAGTTTAAGCCTCCTTGTTTCGAAAAATACAACGGGACTTCATGCCCCAGGACTCACTTACAATCATTTCTGGGGAGGCTGAAGGCCTACACCATGGACGAGAAGCTCTGGATGTTCTATTTTGAGGATAGCTTGACGGGAGCCTCAAGAGAATGGTACTCTCACCTGACAAGGGCAACCATCAGGTGTTGGAAGGATTTGGCAGAAGCTTTCATTAGACAATATCAGTACAACTTAGATATGGCACCCAACAGGACCCTCCTAATGGGAATGTCACAGTCGTCAAGGGAAAGTTTCCGAGAATATGCCCAGAGATGGAGGCAATTGGTTGCTGCTGTTCAGCCACCTATGTCCGAGAGGGAAATGGCAGATATGTTTATGAATACCCTCCAGGGAACATATATTGACAGGCTGGCCGCTTTCTCTTCCACTAGCTTCGCAGATGTTGTCATAGCTGGGGAGAGAATTGAGAGCCTGTTGAAGATGGGCAAGATCTCTGACAATGGTGCTAGCTCGTCCAGCAATACAAGGAAGCCTTTCGCAGGCCCAAGAAGAACTGGAGAGACCAATGCCATCCACACCAACAGGGGCAGACCCTAGTATGTTCACAGGTCTGTAGCAGCAGTCACCATTCCCGCTCCAGCTCACCCTCAACCAGCTTATCAACCTCCGCAGCAAAACTATCAGCAACAACCTCAGTACCATCAACAAACTCAGTATCTTCTAAGGAATTATAACAACACCAACACCGAAAACCATCAAAGGCCATTTCAGCAGAGGCCATCTCAAGCCAATAGGGTGATCGATCTGATCCCTATGCCATATGCTACGTTGTTGCCACAACTCCTGAAACTCAACCTAGTTGAGCTAAGGACGTTGGCACCTCCAGATCCCAACAGTCTACCCAGGAATTATGACTCCAACGCCAGATGTGCTTTTCATTCAAATGCACCTGGCCACAGTACAGAAAAGCGCAGAGCCTTGCACATGAAGGTACAAGACCTGGTAGACTCAAAAGCTCTGAATTTCGCACCACCACCTAATGTCAACAAAAATCCTATGCCAAACCACGGGGGTCCCAGAATTAACGCTATTGAAGAAGACAAGCCGTCTTATTTAATAACCAGTGTGGGTCAGATCCGGACACCGTTGGTGGAAATTAAGGCTCAACTCCTCGAATGTCAAATGTTCCCGGGGTATGAGTTGGGGTGTGCTTACTGCAATATCTCGGTAAATGGGTGCGATAACCTGAGGAATGGCATAGATGGTCTCATTCAGAGTGGCCAGCTTCAAATCACCACATCATTTCCTACTAATCCAGCAATCTCATCAACAACGATTCCGGTATCTCCTACAACTGCAACAACCATTGTTCCTGACAATTCTTCGGCTTCATCGACAAGTGCTTCATCTGTCATTTCAACTGACCAGACATCAACGAACGTTCCTTCTACAACTCCAGCACCGCTCCATTTTGAAACTCCTACAACAACAACGTCCATCCTTCCGACAATATCTCCTACAACATCAGCAACAAATCATGAAGATGTCTCAACTGTCACAATATTTTATGATCCTGAAAACAACTCTGCCTACAACTCAGAAAGTGCTGCTCCCATCAGAGCACCAGTCACAATTTATTATGATCCACAGACTATCACAGTCCCTTCTGCAGCTGCCATCAGTCCAGTCACTGTCACGGTGCCTGGACCAGTACCTTATGAAAGCAATAGGGCCATCCCTTGGCACTACGGCTCTGACGTATACTGCGAAGGAAAGAAAATCACCCTTGAACCATCAACACTTGCACCACAGATAGACAATGTGGGAGGAGGCGGAGGCTTCACTCGAAGCGGACGTCTCTTTGCTCCACAAATTCAAAGACCCACTGCCGAAGCAGAAGCTGCTGCCAAGGCAAAAGGAAAGAGCCCGGTGCAGGAATATCAAGCTGTTAAGGAAGCTTTGAAAACACCATTCGATCAAGAAGTTGATGAGTTCATGAGAATCATCAAAAAGAGTGATTACAAAATAGTGGATCAACTTCACCAGACGCCATCCAAGATCTCTATCCTATCACTGCTTATGTGTTCCGAAGCCCATCGGAATGCACTACTCAAAGTCTTGCACGCAGCTTACGTGCCTGAAGAGATCACCGTCAATCAGTTGGAAACCGTGGTTGGAAATGTTACTGCTAGCAATGGGCTAGGGTTCACCAATAATGACTTGACAATGGAAGGCCGCAACCATAACAAGGCCTTGCACATCACCATGGAATGTAAAGGTGCGGTCCTTTCCCATGTGCTGGTAGACACAGGATCATCCCTTAATGTCTTACCCAAAAAGGCCCTGGTGAAGCTAGAATATGAAGGATTGGCGTTGCGTCCCAGCAACCTGGTGGTGAGAGCCTTTGATGGTTCCAAGAGATCGGTTCTGGGAGAGATTGAGTTTCCCATAACGATTGGCCCACAAACTTTTAAAACGATCTTCTACGTGATGGACATTCAGCCTGCCTACAGCTGTTTGTTGGGTAGACCATGGATTCATGCCGCTGGCGCAGTAACGCCTACCCTTCACCAGAAGTTAAAATTCGAGTGGGAAGGCCAAGTCGTTACTATCTGTGGAGAGGAGGATATATTTGTTAGCCATCTGGCTACTTATAAGTATATTGAGATGGATGGGGAGATCCATGAAACAATGAGTCAGGGGTTCGAGGCCTTGAACGTGAATGAAACATCTGCTGTACCTGGAACTTCAATGACATCATACCAACAAGCCCGGAAGGTTGTTGAGGAAGGAACTGCCCAAGGCTGGGGCAAACTACTACCGGTGGAGAAGAAAGAGGATAGATTTGGGTTGGGTTACAAACCAACTCAACAAGATCCAGCAGAGGCTGCGAAAGAGCCCAACTTTGTTAGTGGGGGGATGCTCACCCCTGATGCTGTCAACAATTTGGAAGACGAGCTGGAAGAAGAATGCAACCTGGAAAGCTAGATTCGTCCAAAGATCCCGGGGAGCAGTATCTCGAACTGGTCTTCCCAGGAAATTATAAGAGTTACTCATGCAGAGTAATTATTATTTCCTGTATTTTAGCATGCATCAAAGTCTTGCATCTTGCCCAAGATGACAAGACTCATTTTGTAATCGGGCCATCTGTACTTTTTGTGCAACAAGATTAATCAATGAAATATCAGACATCTTTTTGCAAACGAGTCTTTTTCTTTTTTGCTCACTGTTTTTCCATTTTTCTTTTTGTACAAAAAATAAATGGCGATGTTTTCAAAATGACAACTTTATTTCACCTTTCTAAACAAGATTAAAATCAATCACTAAAATGAACAAACTGAACCCTTGCAGAGTGTGCCTTCCAGACAGCACCGACAACAGCACGGCTATGACTTCGTATGACTTTGACAATCCAATCAATCAAGCTGATGAAGGGGTTGAAGAAGAATATGAGCTTCCTGAAGAGCTAGCCAGGTTGTTAAGACAAGAGGAAAGGGTTATTACTCCTCACCAGGAGGAGGTTGAAGTGATCAATCTTGGTACGGATGAAGACGTGAAAGAAGTTAAAATCGGGGCTTGCCTACAAGACTCAGTGAAGAGACAACTGATTGACTTGCTTCAAGAATATGTGGATGTGTTTGCTTGGTCTTATCAAGATATGCCAGGGTTGGACACCGACATTGTTGTGCACAAGTTGCCTTTGAAAGAAGATTGCCCGCCGGTCAAACAGAAATTACGCCGCACTCGCCCAGACATGGCAATGAAAATCAAAGAAGAGGTGCAAAAGCAGTGGGACGCCGGGTTCCTTGCTGTAACTAGCTATCCACCGTGGGTTGCTAATATTGTGCCTGTGCCTAAGAAAGACGGCAAAGTAAGGATGTGTGTTGACTACCGGGATCTGAACAGAGCCAGCCCGAAAGATGACTTCCCTTTACCTCACATTGATGTATTGGTTGATAATACGGCTCAGTTCTCGGTATTCTCCTTCATGGACGGATTCTCAGGATACAATCAGATCAAAATGTAACCTGAAGACATGGAGAAGACAACATTCATCACACCTTGGGGCACGTTCTGTTACAAGGTGATTCCATTCGGACTGAAGAACGCCGGTGCGACGTATCAACGGGCTATGGTGACATAATTCCACGATATGATCCATAAAGAAATCGAATGCTATGTGGATGACATGATTGCCAAGTCCCTTACTGAAGAAGATCACCTGGTGAATCTGCTGAAGCTATTCAAGCGTCTGAGGAAGTATCAACTGAAGTTGAACCCCAACAAATGCACATTCGGGGTGAGATCTGGTAAGCTGCTGGGATTTATTGTAAGTGAGAAAGGGATTGAAGTTGACCCTGATAAAGTCAAAGCCATCCAAGAGATGCCTGCACCAAAGACAGAGAAAGAAGTTCGAGGGTTCTTAGATCGATTGAACTACATCTCGAGGTTCATCTCTCACCTTACGGCTACCTGTGAACCCTTGTTCAAGTTGTTAAGAAAAGAACAGACGGTCAGGTGGAATGAAGACTGCCAGAAGGCATTTGACAAGATCAAGGAATACTTACAAGAGCCTCCAATCCTTATGCCTCCAGTTGAAGGAAGACCTCTGATAATGTACTTGACAGTATTAGAAGAGTCAATGGGGTGTGTGCTGGGCCAGCATGACGAGTCTGGTCGAAAAGAGTATGCAATATACTACCTAAGCAAAAAGTTTACCGACTGTGAACAGCGTTATTCACTGCTCGAGAAAACTTGTTGTGCTTTAGCGTGGGCTGCTCGCCGACTGAGACAGTATATGCTGACCCACACTACTTTGTTGATCTCAAAGATGGACCCAGTTAAGTACATATTTGAGAAGCCAGCTCTTACCGGACGGGTTGCAAGATGGCAAATGATCCTTACAGAGTATGACATTCAGTACACTTCTCAGAAAGCCATCAAAGGCAGTGTATTGTCTGAATATCTTGCTGAGCAACCCATTGATGATTACCAGCCTATGAGATTTGACTTCCCTGATGAAGACATCATGTTCATAAAAGCAAAAGATCATGAAGAGCCTGTTCACACTGAAGGGCCTGACCCAGAAGAAGAATGGACTATGATGTTTGATGGGGCTGTTAACATGAATGGTCGCGGTGTTGGTGCAGTACTCATTACACCTAAAGGAGTTCACATGCCTTTCTCGGCAAAACTCACTTTCAACTGCACTAACAACGAAGCTGAATACGAAGCTTGTATTATGGGTCTTGAGGAAGCCATTGACCTCAGGATCAAGACATTGACTGTATTCGGAGATTCAGCTTTGGTAATCAATCAAACCAACGGCAAATGGTACACACACCAGGATCATCTGATACCTTACAGGGATTATACAAGGAGGTTATTGACTTTCTTTACAACAGTCAAGCTTGAGTATATCCCTCGGGACGAGAATCAGTTTGCAGATGCTCTGGCTACCATTTCGTCCATGATCAAAGTTCAGGCTGCCAACTTTGTACCTCAAATTTCAGTGTCCAGACTTGACAGACCAGCATATGTATTCGCAACAGATGTTGTCAAGGATGATAAGCCTTGGTTCCATGACATTAAGTGCTTCTTGGAGGATCAGACATACCCACCTGGGGAATCTTCCAATGATAAGAAGACTTTGAGAAGGCTGGCTGGTAGTTTCTTTCTGAACACTGGTGGGTCTTTATACAAAAGGAACTTTGATATGGTACTCCTCAGGTGCGTCGACAAGACGGAAGCAGATTTGTTGATGCATGAAGTGCACGAGGGATCCTTTGGTACCTATGCTGGAGGGCATGCCATGGCCAAGAAGTTGCTGAGATCAGGCTATTACTGGATCACAATGGATGCTGACTGTTGTGCCTACGCCAGGAAATGCCATAAATGCCAGATTTATGCAGATAAGGTGCATGTACCTCCCAATCCTTTGAACGTGATGTCTTCACCCTGGACCTTTGCTATGTGGGGCATCGACATGATTGGCAAGATTGAGCCGACTGCTTCGAATGGCCACAGATTCATCCTGGTCGCCATCGACTATTTCACCAAGTGGGTCGAAGCAGCTTCCTATGCCAATGTTACAAGACAAGTGGTAGCCAGATTTCTGAAAAGAGATATCATCTGTCGGTACGGAGTTCCCGAGCGAATCATTACTGATAATGGTTCCAATCTAAACAACAAAATGATGGCTGAGCTATGCAGGGACTTCAAAATTCAACATCACAATTCCTATCCTTACAGGCCAAAGATGAATGGCGCTGTTGAGGCAGCTAACAAGAATATCAAGAAGATTGTGCAGAAGATGGTAGTCACTTACAAAGACTGGCATGAAATGCTACCGTTTGCCTTGCATGGGTACCGCACGTCAATCAGAACATCCATTGGGGCAACGCCGTATCAACTTGTGTATGGTATGGAGGCAGTCCTACCTGTTGAAGTGGAATTACCCTCCTTGCGAGTACTGATGGATGTTAAGCTGAACGAAGCAGAGTGGGTCCGATCCCGATTCGAACAACTGAGTCTGATTGAAGAGAAGATGTTGGCTGCAATCTGTCATGGGCAGTTGTATCAGAAAAGAATGAAGAGAGCCTTCGATCAGAAAGTCAGGCACCGAGAGTACCAAGTAGGAGATCTTGTGCTGAAGAGAATCCTCCCTCCTCATACAGACCACAGGGGTAAGTGGACTCCAAATTATGAAGGACCATTTGTGGTAAAGAAAGTTTTTTCCGGTGGAGCACTGATGCTCAGCACCATGGATGGTGAAGGCTTCCCGTCCCCTGTGAATTCAGATGCAGTTAAAAAATACTTCGCATAAACTGACCCGCTGGACATAAAAACAGAATGTAAGTCCAGGCAAAAATAGGGCATCCCGGCGAGTCAAAAACAGAATAAAAGACTCGGGCAAAAATAAGGGAAAATAGACAAAAATGTACACCCGCTGAGTTGAAAAGCCACATTGGACAGCTCAGGCAAAAATGGGTATCCAGATGGATTGAAAACCCGAAAGGGCGATCCATGCAAAATAAGGGAATAAGCGAACAACTGCATCCTGAATTCGTCTGTATCACCTACAACTTGGTAAGCTTCGAAAGGATTAAGCCTCGGTCAGAACCAGCCTTCTTCAGAAAGCAAGATGAGAAGAATGTCAAAAGTCATGCGAGTCATAGTGAAGAGGAAGCTCCTTAAAGCGTCATCAACATTGCCAGCACTTTGTTTCTCAATTTGTAGCAATCCCCTCATTTTAGGGGATTTGTTTCTTTGGCTGTATCTCGCCGATTCAGGGCATGTGAATTAATAAAATCAGATTTTCAGTCATGTCTCGTCTTGTACATTTTTTTTTTATTTGCAAAAAATGTCTGATGTCTTAAAGAAAAACGATTGCATGAATACAGATGTTTATCTTCAAAAATAAAAACATGCTTGCAGGAAATATGCTTACTCTCAGAAGTGTCTAAACTCCTATGACGGAATCCAGTAAAGGATACCTCGGGATTACTTGTGCGTTTCTCTATCTTTGCAGGATTGCAGGTATCCAGAATGCAACTTGGGGCACGAAAGTTTTGTCCCAGCAAGCTGACAAATCAACACTCAGCACTCAAAGTATTCTCTCCCCAGCTGAGTTGCCACTTATTACTTATCCCCATCAGAATGGCCAGGTATCACAGAAGGCGCCCATATCCCCGGCTGAGTCAAGAAGCTACCTCAACAGAATTTCTAGGGAGGCCTTTCAGTGATTCCTCTGTTTCTCCCCAGCCGAATTGCCATTTCGTCCTCAGCCGAGCACAAAAGTCAGGGAATCATCTCCCCACAGAGCTCCAGTCTCTGTCCAGAAGAGCAGCGCATGGAAGATCACAGCAGAGTGAAGAAAGCCTCTACAAACCCCAGCTGGGTCTCTCATTTACCCATTTCCCCAAGCAGATACATCTCATCAGATCTACCAATGATCTCATCCCCAGCTGGGATGTCTACTTCAAACGGATCGATCGAAGATCTTCGCAGCAACGGGACCCGGATCCCGGTTTGGTATCTTTGCACAATCATAGCATTCACATCATATTCACCCACAAAGCGTAGCATTCCGTTTTAACACGGAGCATTACGGCAAAAATCCAACACATAGCATAATCATAAGCCATGTTTTAAACCAACACTTGTGAATAATGACAGTTCATCAACGTACAGAAAAATCCCCACCAGAGTCCCCAGCAAAAGCAGCTGCCTCACAATCCACAAACACCAGTATATACTCATTTTGACACCCGTCCGTGCCATCTTTCCCCAGTAAAGTCGCCTGAACACTCTTTGCAAACAACACCACCCGTATTACAGATACTTCCTGACACCCGTCCGTGTCATACTCCCAGCAGAAAGCCAAAGACATCCTCTTTGCACTCACATGTACTTACATACACAATCCTTTGGCACCCGTCCGTGTCATATCCCCAGCACAGTCATCTACACTTTGTATATCAGATACTTGTTCATATTACACTCTTCTCCTTTTGACATTCGTCCGTGTCGCTCTCCCCAGCAGTTAAATACTCATCTATATACCAATCACTCTTATACAGATACTCGTCCGTATCCTGTATATACCACTTATATATCCCCTCAGATTCAACACTAGTCCTTGTTCTTTGTTAACTCGTTGGTACTCGTCCGTACCATCATCTCAGAGCATGCGTCCAGAGTTTGTTTCTACATGATACTCGTCCGTATCATAGGTCTTAAAGATGCTCTTCCGCATCTTTAATCCATACACTGTATCAAACACTTTTGTCTTCTTGAATATAGATACTCGCCTGTGTCTATTATTCCCCAGAAGAGTCCCCTCAGAATCGACACTCGTCCGTGTTCTCTGTTAACCAGTTGATACTCGTCCGTATCATCCTCTCTGAACACGTGTCAGTATTTGTTTCTACCCGATACTCGTCCGTATCGTAGTCTTAAGGATGCTCGTCCGCATCTTTAATCTATACACAACGTCAAAACACTTATACCTTTATTTCTTGGATGTAAACACTCGTCCGTGTTTACTATTCCCCAGCAGATCGCCAACAAAGCAAATTTCTTTTTATCTGACATTTGTCCTATGTCATGATAAACCCTGAGAGCAGCCATACCCTGCTAGGTGGTCGTCCTCCACCTCTTGATGGTCGTCCTCCATCATGCTCATCCGATGGCCGTCCCCATCGTTGATATTTTTAGCAGCCGTCCCCTGCTAGGTGGTCGTCCTCCACCTTTTGATGATCGTCCTTCATCATTTTATCCAATGGCCGTCCCCATTGTTGATTTTGGTTATCTGGCATTCGTCCTATGTCATGATAAACCTTGAGAGCAGCCGTCCCCTGCTAGGTGGTCGTCCTCCACCTCTTGATGGTCGTCCTCCATCATGCTCATCCGATGGCCGTCCCCATCGTTGACCTTTTATCCGGCATTCGTCCTATGTCGCGATATTTTCGGCAGCCGTACCCTGCCTGGTGGTCGTCCTCCACCTTAGATGACCGTCCCTCATCTTATCCCCAACAGAGCAGTCGTCCCCTGCTAGGTGATCGTCCTTCACCTTTGATGACCGTACCTTATCATCTGTTTATTTCATTTATTTTTTAACCCGATGGCCGTCCCCATCGTGGTCCCTTTTCTTCTTTTAGCCCGATGGCCGTCCCCATCGTTGGTTACTTTATGAACTTGATGGCCGTCCCCGTCATGTTTCATTAATCCCCAGAGAGTTTTACAGCTTTATCTTTATGGCCGTCCCCATCATAATTCTTTTATCCCCAGCATGTCGGCCGTCCCCGTCATTGCTTTATTTTCCGCACTTTTCCCAGCATGTCGGTCGTCCCCGTCATTGCTTTTTACCTAGCAGTCGTCCTCTGCTCGACGGTCGTCCCCCGTCGCCCACACTTTACAATATACTTTACTTTCTTTTACGATCTATATCCCTTTTCTTCTTCATTCTGTGAGTGCAAATTTTGGACTGTCTTTGGTATTCAACCACAAGTTATCTTGTTTGCCTGTTAAGCCGTTGCTTACATCCTGCACAGCTAACTCATGTTTGAATAGGGGCAGCTGTAAACACCACAAATTTGCCCTCACCCTTTCACACCATGGCTTGTGATCATTTCATATGCATAAACACAATCATACCATCTCATAACTCATTTTTTGATCCACTGCATAGATTCTAAGTCATCTGCATCTAGGGTTTGTGATCTGAGCAATCCAAGAGCTTCTTGAGCCACTACAAAGGTCATCAATCACTTCAAGGGGGTCCATGTGTGTTCAAGCATCATATTATATCCTCTCAAAGTCAAGAATGTCAAAGAATCACAAGAACTGGAAATGGTGTGGATGCAGAGCCAGGTTTAACTGCACAGATGACTTAAAATTAGGGTTTTGGTTTCAGAGGCCATAACTCCAAATTTTTTGGTCATTCTTGTTTCTATTGGTCTCCATATGGTATAGGGAGTATGCATATCAATTTTCATGAAGAAATTCCATGGGGAAGTCATCTGATCAAGAGTTGACTTTTCAAGCAAGTCAGTGTAAAATCAGGGCATCTGAGGCCCCCAATGACCCAACCAAGGGGTGATCTTCATCATTTTGAGTGTATATGATCTTTATTTGATCATAGAAGAAGGTTGAAGTTCACAAAATTCAAGAATTACAAGTTTTTGCAAAGTTGACTTTTTAGGGCATGGTTGACTTTTCATGAAATGTCATTTTATGCCACTTTTTCAACCCTTGCTTTTTGATCCAAAAAAGCTTCAAATGGAAAAACTTTGGTCATGAAAATTGTAGATTAGATCTTTCCCTTTTCAAAAAGTACAAGAACATGACCTAATTCATTTTTGATCAAAAGTTATGGTGTGATAAAGTTGGCAAAAATCACTAATTTTCAAGTTATGCACTAAAAGGAAAACTTGCAATTTCATGTACCAAGCATTCTAGTGACTTCAAAATGACTTCAAAACTTCATCATATGATCATACATGACCCCAAAAACAGAATTGGCCCAAGGAATTTTGCATTGCTTGCCTTGATTTTCAAAGTTCCATAAAGCATTTTTCATAAGAGTGCAAAAGGGGGTTCTTGGCAAAACCATCTTCTAGGAAGTTATGTGATCACTAGCTGACTTCTAAACATTGCCATGACTAAAAGAAGTGCTATGCTACAAAATTCAGCAAGGAATGCTTCATGTACTTAGCATAAAAACATGAGAGAACACAAGTTGTCAAGTTGCAAAATCACTCTCAATTCATGATCCATATGTTGCAGTCACTCTCAAGCCATCCAAGGGCTGTCCCTAACCCAAGCTGAAGCCAGACATGACCTCAAACAGTTGCTGCCATGACCCATACTCTCAAGGACACATATTTGACTTTTTGGCCAAAACTCCCATACTCTTGGCACAGTGAACAGCCACCCCTACTGACCTGCCCTCAGGCTATCCACACAACTTGGAGATGATATATCAAAGCATTGGGCATTGAAGCTGGCCAGAAGATAGCATATCCAAAAACCTGCAAAAACTTTCCTCTCTTCGAATCACCTTCCACAGTCATCAAACACTCATTCTACCTTCACCAATCAACTAGAAAACATCCATAGAACCAATACCACCCTTCACAATGATCTGAAACAGCCTATATGCAGACCTCATTTTCTGATATATCAGATTCGAATCTTTCAAAACAGCTTGTTTAAGCTCATTCCAAACCTACCATTAGCACCAGGGGAATCAGTGGAGCAAGCTTGCATCAAAGAATAGCTCTGCAAACCCAGAAACAGGAGTCTCCATCTCAGGTATGGCCATGAACATTTTTTCTCAGAGCTTGCATTTTGAGTTATAATCTGGTTGTGTATGTCTTGCTGATCATGGGGATGGGTTTAGATTTGAAAATGAGTAAGAAATGAGTTTGTATTGTCACTCTGAAATTTCACCCGTGAAATTTGCTTCTTTCGATTTGCTTGATTCTTGATGTTTAAATGATGTTTGAAGGTGGATTCGTGACCTAGGTTGTTAGAGGATCACTTGGCTGTGTTTAATTTGATGTTTAGAAGCCTGGATCATGATCTAGGGTTTTGTTGTTGCCGGAGAAGATGACCGGAGCTTCCCTCCGGTCACCTGAAAGTTATTATGCCCTAATCTCATTAATTAACGAATTTTGAATTCTGGCCGTGGATATGTTTCTCCCGCGCGTGTTTGGACGGCCTGGATGGGTCATTAAACCCTAATCTTGTTTAATTAAATTAATCATAATTAATTAAGTTAACATGGAAGCTCAGCCATCAGATCACGCGCGTGTTTGGACTTTGAATCTGGGCCTTGGATTGTGCATACCCCCAGTCTTGTTGACTTGCACGCAGGGCCTTTGGATCACTCAACTCTTAATCACAGCCACTCATACTGCATACTTCATATTTTATTTTCATTTTTCTTTCATTTAACTTCTACAATTTATTTAAAATAGTAAAAATGTTTTAAAAATTATGAAACTTTTTGTCAAGAGTTTCATAAATTTTTAAAACACAAAAATATTTTCATTTTCATTTTTAGTATTAAAAAAGTATTTTTAAATATTTAAAAGTTTATTTTTAATTGATTAATGAAAATTAATTTATTAAAAATACTTTTAGGTATTTAAAAATCACCAAAAAATTCATGAAATGTTTTAAGACATTTAGAAACATTGTCCAACCTTCAAACCAAATTTATTTTTTTGATATTGATGCATTTTGAGAATTTTTCATTGAATTAAAATCATTTTTATGCATTATTTTGATCCAAACTTCAAAAAATCACTTCTGCCTAACCATGAAGAGTTGGACCTTGATTCTTTTTGCATTGCATTGTGTTTAGCATGTAGTTTGTGAGATTAAATGGCCATGATTTGATCTTTCATTTTCCATTTGTTTGATAATTTTCTTGTTTAGGAACCCTAAAACCCTAGAAAACTTAGGAAAATCATAACTTGAAATTGGTTAAGAGTTGAGACCTCTCCTTTGGGCAGTGGGTTAGTATAGGATTAGGGGTCCTTTGAGTGCATTTTCAATTTTTTATAATGTTGTTTGCTTCTGGTTTTGGTTTTTGTTTGTTGCATTGATCATAAACCCTATTTTGGGCTTCCATATGCATCCATCTTGCATTTTCTTGCATAACATGACTTGCCATGACATTCCATGCTTCCATTTGATTCATTTAACATCATAAGACATATTGAAAGCATGTTTGATCATTGCACCTTGCATTTGTCATGTTGTATGCCATGTGCACTTCATAACTTTTCATGAATGTTCATGCTTCTTAACTTGCTTCATTTGCATTCATAAGCTTGTATGATCATCCACATGGGTTGTTTCTGGTTTGTAGCATCTCATAGCATCATTAACACCATAAACATGCTTCTGGTTTTGGTTTGCATCATGTCATTCCATCCCATTTTGCATTGCATTGCATTTCTTTTCTGACCTTTCAGGTGGTAAGTGATTTTGAGAAGTGAATTTGCCTTCACTTCTCATACTTCTCTTCATCTCTCTCTTGCATCCATGCTGCATTTTTTATATGTGTTTGAGTTTGAGCTTGCTCATTCTTCTTCTTCCCACTTTCTTTCTTCAAGTGACTTGACTTCTTGAATGAAGCAAGTTGTTTTGCTTCTCCTGATCCTTTCATCTGCTTCCTGGTGGTTCCATTTGAAGACTTCTTTTGAAAACCTCACAAACCTTAGGAACAACCAAGCATGACAATGATTAGGGTTTTGATTAGTCTCCCCTCTTAGTTTTACCTTTGTGTCTCTTTTGAGTCTTCTCTTCTCATCTCATAATCAGGGACTAAACCCTAAAGGCTTTAAGGCTTTGTGATTAAGTTTATGCCTGCATCCTTATCTTAGGATGGAGTGTATAACTTTAATCCTAAGTGTTAAACCCTTAATGTGTTTAAATCCCTTAATCAATTCACTTAATAATCATCAAGACATCACACTTGTAACTTGGGCCTTGTATTAGGGTTCTAATTCTTCCTTAATTGGTTAAGAAGGACTAACCCTAGTGTTAATGGACAAGTCCCCCTCAAGTTGTCTTATAAACCCTAAAACTCACTTCATCATCATATCATTAACTAAAATCCACTCAATAAAGGCTTTGTTTTGTCATGAGTTTAATCCCTAATCATGGATTAAGTTGAGGAGTTTTCCTCAGCTTAAACATTCTCATCTATTATCCTTCTATTAGGATGGTGTAATGAGTCTGTTAAATCCCTGATTATGGCTTAACCTCATTACTCAACACTAAACAAAAACAACAAAAACATCTAAATAATCACAAGTAGGTTAATGATCTTAATCCTATACCAGAGGTGATTAAGTGTGAGAAGCTGACTTCACACTTAAGGTATTCTCATTACCCCTAATCAGAGGGAAGATGTGATGAGTTTACTAAATCCATTGGTTTAGGCTTAAGCTCATTAACTTATGACAAATTCAAAAGCAATAAAAGACTGAAAACTCAAAAAAACAAACAATAATCGTCTCCTTCGGGATTCTTTTCTCATCACCTTCATTCACAAACGAGAGCTCGCTTCTTCCGTCTAATGCAAGACAGTTTGCATTTGTGCCAGACAGATCATACACTTGAGCATAGGCAAGCAAGCAGTTCACAAGTCAATTCATCTTTCAGTCTCTTTGGGTCGAACTACGGTGTTCTGACTTCCTCATTGCACGAGAGGATACGTAGGCATAACTTAACAGTTATCGAACAAAAGTCTTTGTATATCCCCCATCTTTCTAGCCTCATTCTTTAAGCCTCATGTTCTTGAGCATCTTATTCCTGTTCCTACACTGACACTGTACATATTACACTTCACACTTCTTACACTGACACCTGTACATCTTTCCAGCTCTTTTACACACAGATCGCACTGACACTACCCCTTTAAAACACAAATTTTTCAAGCGTGGATCCCGTCGAGTACGGCGGACAATCTGGGTGCTAATACCTTCCCAGGTTGTAACCAACCCCCTTTCTCAGTCTCTCTGGTTCGCAACCGTCTTATCCATGTCTTTCTAGGTCTATGCAGCATTGCCTTTCCTCCGGGATAAAAATGCCTAGCTGGCGACTCTATTCATTCCCTGTGAGTTCACTCCTGTGTGTCCTCGCATCACCCTTTCGCCGACCGTTCGCGTCTGTACCCCATTTGACCCGGCTTCATTTGGTGGGAGCGACACTAACCATAGCATAAAATAAATAATAAACATTATTAATAAAATATTACATCCAGGAACAATTACATAATAATAATTAAGCAAAATTAAATATAATAAGTAAAATAATAAATAATAATAATATAATTGGGTTAGTAATAATAATAATAATAAATCACAATATATATAAATGGGGTTAGTAATAATAAAATAAATATAAAAATAAATAGCATTAATGATAAAATAAATAAGAATATTAGCATAATAATCAAAAGATCAAATTTTTATGAACAATTATTATTTAAGATTAAGAAGAAAATATAAACAATTAATTATCATAAAGTCTTAAATGCTATAAAAATTAAGTTAATTATAAACATATTATGAAAATAAATTATATTAAATTAACAAGTTTTAATTATTTTTTAAACATATATTAAAAATTATTTACATGCAAGAATTAAATTATGAATAAATTATAGAATATATATATATATATATATATATATATATATATATATATATATATATATATATTATGAAAATAGGACTAATTATAATTGAATAACCATATAATTATATTCACAAAAATTAAATTATCAATTTTTAATTAATTTAAACATAACCTAGAATTATTTACACATAGAAAAATACATAATTAAAATTGACAAATAAATTAAAAGTCATAATTAAATTGAATAAGAAAATGAGGGTTTGACTATTTAGAAAATATATTAGAGTTTATTTCTTAATTAGAATATAGACAAAAATTTATGACAAATAAATAAATAAATAAATAAATAGTATTTACAATTAGGGTTCATAAAAATAATTAGGTTTTAAAAATATTTTAGGGTTTATGAAAATATTAGGATTCTATTTATAAATCTAAATATAATTAAATTGTTTATACAAAAATACATACAAATATTAAATAAATATAAATAACTTTCATTAATAAAATTTGAATCTTTTTTTAAAAAAAAACTATAAGTTTTTGAATTATATAAGAAAAATAATATGACTAATTTAATTTAAACATTTTTTATTAACTTAATTAATCAAATATAAGATAAATAAAATAAAACAAGTGAAAAATAATGGGAAAAAATAACTTACCTGGGGCTGGGATCGAACCCACGCCCTAGGCTCTCTCTCTTGGACCAACACCAACACCACCAGGCTATGCGCGCATTTGTGAATATGGATGGAGAATGATTTTTATATTTTAAACCTGAAGAATAAATGGAATTTTAATCAAAAAATAACTGAGGACAGGTTCGAACCCACGTCCTTAGCTTCTTTCATGCGCGTACCAACCACCAGGCCACTTATCATCCTGTGAAATAATATACAAACAACACAATAAATATACAAATCAAAATTCAAAAATCTGAAGCGCGCGAAGATCTTCATCTTCAACCTTGGATTCGCAGGTTTTCCTGCGAATTTATCTACAACTTTTCCTGCGATTATTCCTACCAACACAACCTGCGAACATCAAACACCATTCAAACAGTACAATTTCACCAAATTAATAATGCCAATAAGTTTCTTATGACCTATACGATTCATCCATGTCTTTAGAACTTATTTATATTGGTTTAATAGTGAAACCCTAAACGGCCACCCTAAACCCTAACAATGGCATCTGATGATTTAGGCCATGAAACTTCAATTGGTTTGTCCAGAAAGTTTCTACACTTCAAAACAAACATGAATCAGTAATCAAACATAATTTATAATGGTTAAATTTATGAAATCGAAAATCAAAAAAATAAAGGAGAAGAACGATTCGGTTTGTGCAATTCATGGGGATTGAGATGCATATGATTATAGCAACATGATCAGTGATGATCAGAGAAGCTAATGCAACCTTTAGAATGTCTTAAGATCCTCTCTAACTCCAAAACCGTATGTCACTTTTTTCTTGATTTTTTGAAGTTGAAGAATATGTATGGAGGCTGCCAAAATTCCTCCTCTGCCTTGTGATGAGTTTGTGTACATATAGTGATGTAAATTAGGTCAAGAGTTTGTGGATTTATGGGCTTGATGATAGTTACTTGATCATGAAGATATCTCTTTCCAAATATTGAAAAATATCTCATCTAACATTGCCAAAACAAGCCAGCACAAAATTGGATGGTATCAATCAGCTTTGAATGATTATTAAAACTTTCTAGAAAAAGAATCACCTTCAAATATTGAGTTTTCATATTTTATTTAAATTTAATTTGATTTTTAATGGATAAAATCAAAATAAATAATAAATAAATAATAAAAAATCAGAAATTTGTTGCTTTGGGTCGTGCATGAAGTGTTGGCATGGATTGGATCATCATATGGCAAGCCCATTTAGAAAAAAATTGGTTTTAAACCTCCATTTTCTTCATAAACCAACCAAAAATTTCCCAACTTTGTAAGGGCACAAATCCTTCAATTTTAATGCTATAAGGGTGTTCTTGGACATTTTGGAAATCTTGAAGAGTCCTCTAACCAACCCCACTGGTTTCATGTCCATATCATTTACCATTCTCAAGTTATGCCCTTTTGAAGTTGTTGACTTTTTGTTGACTTTTAAAAGGACCTATAATGTCTTAGCTCATACCTTCCAAATGAAGCATTTTTGGGCTTGGCTTGTGATACACAAAGTTGTAGAGAATTCAATTTCCTTCAAAATGAGCTTTGGATGGAAACTTGGTGATGAAGCATGTGAAAGTTATGGCTGGTCAAAGTTCAGTTGACTTTTACTGAGGAAACCCTAATTTAGAAACTCCTGATTCTTGATGATCTGAAACCTCCTTGATGAATCATGATCAAACATTGATCAAATGATGAATTTTACTTCATATACTTGATGTTGGCAAAAAATCATGAAGTTTGACTTTGGTTTGACCACAGTTGACCTCAGTTTGACTTTTTAACTGCTTTGACTGATTTTGACTTATCTGTTCATCTGACTAAGCAAACCTTTGAGAAAAGTATTGAAACTTGTCATGGGGGTTCTTAGACACATATAAGATGTTATGAATCTCACTTGAAGTCTTGGAAATCTATTTAGCCTGATTAAAGTCAAAACCCTAGTTTTGGATGCATTGTTTAGGAGGATGCATTGTCTGAGGGAATTGTCAAACTTTCTGGCTATTTGTGAACTTTGTGAACCTTGTGAACCTCATAAGATGTCTTGTGAACCTTGTGAACCTCATGGGAGGTCTTGTGAACTTTGTGAACCTCATGGAAGGTCTTGTGAACCTTGTGAACCTCATAAAGTGTCTTGTGAACCTTGTGAACCTCATAAAGTGTCTTGTAGACTTTATGAACTTCATGAAAAGGTCTTGTAAGTATTGTGAACCTTGTGAACCTCATAAAGTGTCTTGTAAACTTCATGAACCTCATGAAAGGTCTTGTAAGTGTTGTGAATTTTGTGAACCTTGTGAACCTCATAAAGTGTCTTGTAAACTTCATGAACCTCATGAAAGGTCTTGTAAGTGTTGTGAATTTTGTGAACCTTGTGAACCTCATAAAGTGTCTTGTAAACTTCATGAACCTCATGAAAGATCTTGTAAGTGTTGTGAATCTTGTGAACCTTGTGAACCTTCTTAGCACACAAAGTCTTGTATTGTGAGGGCAAATTTTCGGGTGCAACAACTGCCCCTGTTCAATTTTCTGAAACCTGAGGGGTTAGATTGGTATATTTGTCAGTCGTGACCTGGAAGGTTGAAGGGGATTGAACATAAAAGCCCAAAAATTTGCACTCACCGGTGCGTAGGGTAGTATTGATGACTGGTTGTATATGTTTGAGTGGGCTTAAAGATGCCACTTGGAGAAAAGTTCTTCAGATACATTTCTTGGAGGATAAAGCAATCCAAAATATGAAGATATAATAATAGCTTTCAGGAGGATAAACAACGTCCTGAGGTAATGGTGATAGCTTTCAGGAAGATAAACAACGTCCCGAGGAAATGATAAGCTTTCAGAAGGATAAACAATGTTCTGAGGGAATGATAATATGCTTTCAGGAGGATAAAGCAGTCCTGAGGTAATGATAAGCTTTCAGAAGGATAAACAACGTTCTGAGGGAATGATAATATGCTTTTAGGAGGATAAAGCAGTCCAAAATATGAAGGTATGATGATAGCTTTCAGGAAGATCAACAACGTCCCGAGGTAATAATATGCTTTCAGGAGGATAAAGCAGTCCTGAGGTAATAATATGCTTTCAGGAGGATAACAACGTCCCGAGGAAATGATAAGCTTTCAGAAGGATAAACAACGTTCTGAGGGAATGATAATATGCTTTCAGGAGGATAAAGCAGTCCTGAGGTAATGATAAGCTTTCAGAAGGATAAACAACGTTCTGAGGGAATGATAATATGCTTTCAGGAGGATAAAGCAGTCCTGAGGTAATGATATAACCTTTGGGAAGATAAACAACGGCCCAAGGTAATGATATGCTTTCAGGAGGATAAAGCAGTCCTGAGGTAATAATATGCTTTCAGGAAGATAACAACGTCCTGAGGGAATGATATGCTTTCAGAAGGATAAACACCATTCTGAGGAAATAATATGCTTTAAGGAGGATAAACAACGTCCTGAGGAAGTGATAACCTTTGGGAAGATAAACAACGGCCCAAGGAGATTATATGCTTTCAGGAGGATAAAGCAGTCCTGAGGGATTGATAGCTTTCAGCAGGATAACAACGTCCTGAGGAGGTAATATGCTTTCAGAAAGATGAACAACGTTATGAGGTAGGGGTGATAGCTTTCAGGAAGATAAATAACGTCCTGAGGAAGTGATAACCTTTGGGAAGATAAACAACGGCCCAAAGTAATATGCTTTCAGGAGGATAAAGCAGTCCTGAGGGATTGATAGCTTTCAGGAAGATAACAACATCCTGAGGGAATGATATGCTTTCAGGAGGATAAAGCAGTCCTGAGGTAATAATAACTTTTGGAAAGATAAACAACGGCCCAATAGTCACAATTTGTTGATGAAATTTGTCTGCTGGAGAATTAACCTGAAAACAAGGTAGCATCCTGTATGGTAATATTAACTTATGCATTATGTATGCATGTATAATATGATGCACTTAAGTAATGTATTATGTATCTATGTATATGTATGGCATGGTGTACATGATGTATGTATGATATGATGCTGCCTGAAGCGTCTGTATATCTTCGTATAACAACTGCTGGCCAGGGAAAATAAATCCCGATTCGTTACTGAAGAGTATGAGGAACTCGTTCCCATCTTGTTTGATAATATATTATACATAACCTCCCGTCTTTGTTTGATAGTAGGATATACATAATCTTCCGTCTGCTGGGGATAGCAAGGTATACATAACCTCCTTTTTTCGTTCGATAGTAGGGTATATATAACCTCCCGTTTTCGTTTGTCGTACTCCTATTGGAGAGTAAATTCCCGAATATCTGTATGAGGATAAAAGAGATGGATATAAATTCCAGGGGAGATGTGACTATGGATGAACCGGTGAAGCTTCGTTGGAATCCTTCCCTCGTTCGTCCTTAGTAAATACTATTACTGCATTTTCATGCATTTCTGGTAAACATCAATCATATTAAGCATACATGCATTTCTTGTAAACATCAATCATATTCAAAAAGCATACATACATTCAAACACAACCAATGGACGTTTTCGCTTATGTAAATAGGGTAAAAGTAAATCTGGATTCAAAAAGCATTTCCTGCTTGAATAAAGAGGGAAAAGTAAAGCTGAACTCGAAAACAAAATCGTTTCAACCTTGAGAGTGTATAACCAATTGAATTTAAAGCTCCTGAGATTCTTAACTTTCCTGAATACCTTCCCAGAAATCCTATAGCTGGATCTGAAGACATGATACTGACACCATCTGATACTACTGGCGTAGACAATTAATTTCCACAATGGCTTCTGCTGAGAATCCAATATCAAGGTAATACAATGAGGGGAACGTGTCTTCAAATTGTGATGGACCATATACGCTCCGGATATTAGATTTGAAGAGAAAGCATTGCCCCTTGGTTGAGGATGAATTATACCATAATGGAAGTATCTGAATGTAAGAGAAATAAACAGAGTGCCTCACAATAATATGCCCCTGACATCATGAAGTTCACATATATGAGGAGAGCTGCCTCTGGCTATTGAGCATTGTTGAATCTGGACCTGATTGCCCCAAATGAATTGAATAGTAAGTTGGTATGCCTCTTAACTGGGAAACAGTGACTATGCCCCTGGCATTATGAACTTTGTAATGTTACCCTCAGTAATTTAGACAGATGTGGAGATCTGCCCCTGGATACTTAAACATAACTGAATCCTGTCATGATTGCCCCACATGAGTTAAGCAGTATCATGGCCTGCCCCCTTGATTGGGAGATAATGACTATGCCCCTGGCATACATGGACTTTTATCCAGGAAGCAACTTTGTTCATCGGAAGGACTTTGGTTCATTGAACATTCATCCTGTAAGTTTCTCCATTTGTCAAACACTCAGGTATATGCAAACAAATATATTCAAAAATGCAATGCTTATGTCTGTTTTGAAGTTTTGAAAAAGATTTATTTTAGAAAAACATTTTTTGTGAAAACTGTGATATTAACTCAAGTTTTATAATAAGCCCTAAAGGAGTCAGGATACCTTTTTTGTAGCAGTACACTTTCGAACTAACCATGCTTCAGTTAGGACTTTTAAAGGGTTGTAACGTGGCCTGGTTCATGGTTTAAGAAACAAAAGATAAAGGCTCAAATTTATTTGTACCCAACCCATTCTCCATGATGTTCTTCAGTCCTATACTCAGTTAACTTATGCATTGAGGTTCCATAGCAGTTTGGAATTGTAACACTGACATTTGTGATGGTTCAGAAACCCAAAATTTATTTGAACATTCAGTCACCTTTCTTTGTTGAGGATTCATAGTGACCTCTTTTTTCTTTTGACTTTATTATCCCTTCTTTTTGTCTGAACTGCTTATTTCAAGGTTACAGTCAGTGGGATGTCTTAATGTTTTACTAAGTCTCCTTCATAGGTTTTGACTTAGTAAGCTTTTTCTTTTGCCGGATATTGACTGTCAGGTTTAATGATTACAGAGAACCATCATTAGTTGTGTACAACACAGATAATTGGCATATTTGAGTTAACCGAGTAACTACCCTGCCCCGGGTTATGAATAAGGGTTTTAATTTGTGCGAGAATAAAAACTCCTACTTCATAGGCTCAAAAGGGTTGACTAGGGATTAACTTCCTTATATCTCCACTGTTTAGGAATTGAAACAATGCCTGTACATCATCAACATAGTCTGTTCAAAAGCATACTGCCTAATATTATGGTATTGTTTTCGTCATTCTCCCTCTATAGGCTTATAGCTTTATCAGGAGTTAAATATCATAAGATAGAAAGAAGAAGCATAATTCAAAATATAGTGGAACGAATGGATTAATTCAAGACAAACATATGCAATGCATTAATGAAAACAGAAGTTTAACATAATAGTAAGTGTTCAAACAAAATAAAAGAAATTACAAATGAAAATTCAAATGTTGTCCCATCCAGTTGGTTGAATGTCCTCAATTGCAATCTGTGAACTTTGAGGAGCAGTATACTTCACCATGAAATCAAATTTTCCACTTGGATGTCCTAAGGTGCTCCATATCTCAACAGGAATAGGTGGTCGTCCTTTCTTGCTACTTTGGGCAACTTGTCTTGCAACTTCGATGTTTGATGGACGATAGTAAAACTCAATTTGACCTTCTGGAGTAACCTCTAGGATTCCTCGTCAATCATGTCTTGAATCTTTTTCTTCAATGTCCAACAACTATTAGTATCATGTCCAGGACAGTTGGAGTGATACCCACACATTGCCTTGGGATTATAGCGATGAGAGGAAGTTTTAGGATTTTGAGGAGAATTTTTCAAGGAAATTAGTTTCATCTCCAACAAGCATTGCAGAACTTGTGACATTGGAGTGCTGAATTTGATAAACTGTCTTCTACATCCCTTGTGTTGAGGTGGATTAACTTTACCATGTCTTGTTTCTTTAACTGAAGAACAATCAGTGGTAACCGGTTTCTTACCTTCTTTTATCCTCATCTTCCTTTCAACCAAATCAGCTTGTTTTAATGGGGGTTAATTGACAATTAGATTCCTGACTCCATTACTTTGAAGTTTTTGGACAAAAGTTCTCAGCTCTTCTTGCCCCTGAGCTAAACTTTGGATAAGAGCCACCTGGTCATTCCTCTGGGTCCTCATTTCTGTCATCTTAGCTTGCAGTTGTTTCAACTGATTATCTTCAGGATTTTTAGAGAGGAGTGCTTTCAGCTCTTCTTGCCCCTTGGAAAAATTCAGGATCACTTCTTGGAACTGAGCATTCTGAGCCTGGAGATCCTTAACAGTTTGTTCAAGAGCCATTGCTGAAATAAACAGCGAGAAGATGAGAAACCTGTGCACAAGAAACCTGTGATGCAATGATATGGTATGCATATGCAATGTTTTTCAAGAACCGCAGGATTTAAATTTGCTTAAACAAACAAGAAGGTAAACTTTTATTAGTAGTAAATTTGTTTTGCCTCTTGGGCTTACAAAGGAAATGAAATAAATACAAGAGATGGGGTTTTAAGTCTCCCATGGACGTTTCCTCTTTGTAAGGAGGTATGAGTTGAGATTCCGCTCCTCGTGAAGTTGTTTTGTTAACTCCAGGATTCTTTCATGACTTGCTTTGTAATGAGTCTCAAAAGTATCCCTTTGCTCCTTCAACTGGATCCAGGACCTCTGTAACTCCTCCATGTCAGTGGGCATGTCTGGATGAAGAATGATATAAGAAGTATCTCTTTCAGCAACAGGTTCCATGGTAACTGGCAGATAGCAGGATTATGGCATCATAAGAGTCTGAGCACGAGATCGCACCCATCTGAGATAAGGTTCCATAGGAATAGTGTACTTGGGTTCCAGAGTCTTGCTGTCAACCTTGCTCACTTTACCCCATGCTCGTATAAACCTTTGACGGTAACCTTGAAGATCGTTGTCGTAGTTGAACACAATACCCTGAATAAGAATGTCATGAGGACCATCACTCTGAGCGTAACCAAACTGATGTAGAGCTAAAGAAGGATTGTAGGTAATGCCCCCTCTTATGCCAAGGAGTGGCACATTAGGGAACTCCCCACAACAGTCAATGATAGTAACATTCTCCATAAATCTAGAGCACCAATGAATATCTGAATGAGAAAGTGACATAATCCTCTTGGACCACCTGAACCCTTGTTCATTCTTCATCAGTGATCGAGGAAGGTGAGAAATAAACCATCTGGACAATATAGGTATACAACACATCAGAGTTCCTCGTGCCTTCGTAGTCCGGGTATGAAAAGAGTGTAAGATGTCTCCAAGTAATGTAGGCACTGGATTATGAGTCAAAAATATGTTGATGGCATGTACGTATATGAACTGGTCTGGATTGGGGAACAACACTAAGACATAGATCAATAGGGCTAATATCTCCTCAAAAGAATCATATCTCATAGCCTTCAGGAACACTTGAGCTTTCTCCATCAATACCTTAGCAAGAATACCCTTAACTCCACTCCTTGTTTCTAAGACAATGTCTGATTTCTTTAAATGTAGGGCTGCAACAATGACTTCAGTTTTAGGTTCTTTCTCTAAGCCTATGAAGGGTCTCTGATCAAGGATAGGTATACCCAGTAGTTTAGAGAACTCTTCCATTGTAGGAACCAGCTGATAGTCGGGGAATGTGAAACAGTGGTGCTTAGGATCAAAGAACTGAAACAGGACACTCATCATGTCTTCATTGAACCCTGAGGTGACTAGATCCAATAGGTGACCATGTCTCTTGATGAACTGGGAATGATCAGACACTTGAGAAACCAACTCTTTAAGCTTAGCAGGTATGCCTACAAAGTTGATCCTAATAGTGTTTCTACGAGCAGAAGCCATGACCTGCAACAAAGAACAAAGATAAATCCTTTGGTCCTTGAAATGGTTAGTGAAAATGCTATGCTTATGATGCATGATGATGCTATGATGTTATGATCAATCACAAACATGTGGCACACACAAACAAGTCACACAATAGCCCTAGGTTTAAAGGCTTGCATGAGGTTCAAAGGTAAGTACCCTCCCCTGAAGTTAGTTGGTTCATCCTGTCCTACAAAAGTAACCAGGGTCTAAGGGATCTCAATATCATTGATCCTTCACAAGGGTGGTTGTTCAGTAGGCAACTTACTTGCTAACCAAAACCCTCCAAGTTTAGAATCTCAATGAGCGTAGTATCGAGTATCAACCAACTTCAGTCTGCACCAAAGCCGGTTATCTCACTACTTTTCTAAAGGCCAAGATGGGATAACTAGGGTTCTAAAAGTTAGTTAGTGCATTGACAACATATGGCAGCCTCATATTATCCTTAACTTGACTTAAGGAACATAAGCACCAACAAAGAAGTTACACTAATTATGGCCACCAGATAAACCATATCGGTATACGCCGTACAGTTTCCTTGGTCTATTGCCATTTACCTAAGGTACACTAGATCCGGGTTAGAACCTTTCACACATAAGAGCCCAACAAGTAAGTATAAAGCAAACAAGGCAAACAAAGTTAAAGTGATCTAATTCCTAAGGGTACCCCTCTTTAATTTAAATCCCCAGCAGAGTCGCCAGTTCTGTAACACGGTGGGAGAACTGACTTTAGTTATGTTGCGGATAGCAAGAGTCGCCACCGACTTTTATTTTATCCAAAGGAAAGGCATAAAAGAACAGGAAAGACCTTTTAAAAGATTTTTGGGTCCGGGGGTAGGTTATGTAAAGGGAAGGTGTTAGCACCCTTTACATCCATGGTTATCCATGGGCTCTTAGTTACTTAGCTCACTTTAAAATGTTTTTGAAATGTGAAGTGTGTGAATATAAATTTTCTTAAGAGTTTGATAATGATCCATGTACGGATGCGTAAAAAACCTTTGTTTTGAAAATTTGTTTGAAAGTGTGAAGTGTTTGAAATGTTTTGAAGAGTGAGCAAGTATCTAAGAGGAACCTACCCTAAGTTTAAGTCTTTTCTGTTCTTGAATCCTTTAAATGGTAAGACCATCCCTATTATTAAGGAATAGGTAGTCATTACCTTGGATGTGAGGGACAAGTGAAGGGACATCTGTTTATTTAGGCAACTGTGGGGTGTATAAGCAATTTTGGAGGGACTATCATCTTTATTCGAAAGGGACAAGATCATTACTAAGGCAACATTCGAAAGGGACTTGATCTTTTATCTGTTAAGGGACTAGATGATGTGAATTTGAGGGACTTTTGCTTTATACACCCTACTTGACCTTTTTGATTAGGCAACATGAGAGGTATCCCTAAGGAAGTGAGATGGCGATCAAAGATCGACTTACGTGTGTGAGTGTACAATTTTTAATATTTATCTTTACATTTAAATGATCTAAATTCAATTTTAAAATACAAACATGTTCTTTACACTCCCTATTTACTAACCATAGCATAAAATAAATAATAAACATTATTAATAAAATATTACATCCAGGAACAATTACATAATAATAATTAAGCAAAATTAAATATAATAAGCAAAATAATAAATAATAATAATATAATTGGGTTAGTAATAATAATAATAATAAATCACAATATATATAAATGGGGTTAGTAATAATAAAATAAATATGAAAATAAATAGCATTAATGATAAAATAAATAAGAATATTAGCATAATAATCAAAAGATCAAATTTTTATGAACAATTATTATTTAAGATTAAGAAGAAAATATAAACAATTAATTATCATAAAGTCTTAAATGCTATAAAAATTAAGTTAATTATAAACATATTATGAAAATAAATTATATTAAATTAACAAGTTTTAATTATTTTTTAAACATATATTAAAAATTATTTACATGCAAGAATTAAATTATGAACAAATTATAGAATATATATATATATATATATATATATATATATATATATATATATATATATATATATATATATATATATATATATATATATATATATATATATATATATATATATATATATTATGAAAATAGGACTAATTATAATTGAATAACCATATAATTATATTCACAAAAATTAAATTATCAATTTTTAATTAATTTAAACATAACCTAGAATTATTTACACATAGAAAAATACATAATTAAAATTGACAAATAAATTAAAAGTCATAATTAAATTGAATAAGAAAATGAGGGTTTGACTATTTAGAAAATATATTAGAGTTTATTTCTTAATTAGAATATAGACAAAAATTTATGACAAATAAATAAATAAAGAAAGAAATAGTATTTACAATTAGGGTTCATAAAAATAATTAGGTTTTAAAAATATTTTAGGGTTTATGAAAATATTAGGATTCTATTTATAAATCTAAATATAATTAAATTGTTTATACAAAAATACATACAAATATTAAATAAATATAAATAACTTTCATTAATAAAATTTGAATCTTTTTTTAAAAAAAAAACTATAAGTTTTTGAATTATATAAGAAAAATAATATGACTAATTTAATTTAAACATTTTTTATTAACTTAATTAATCAAATATAAGATAAATAAAATAAAACAAGTGAAAAATAATGGGAAAAAATAACTTACCTGGGGCTGGGATCGAACCCACGCCCTAGGCTCTCTCTCTTGGACCAACACCAACACCACCAGGCTATGCGCGCATTTGTGAATATGGATGGAGAATGATTTTTATATTTTAAACCTGAAGAATAAATGGAATTTTAATCAAAAAATAACTGAGGACAGGTTCGAACCCACGTCCTTAGCTTCTTTCATGCGCGTACCAACCACCAGGCCACTTATCATCCTGTGAAATAATATACAAACAACACAATAAATATACAAATCAAAATTCAAAAATCTGAAGCGCGCGAAGATCTTCATCTTCAACCTTGGATTCGCAGGTTTTCCTGCGAATTTATCTACAACTTTTCCTGCGATTATTCCTACCAACACAACCTGCGAACATCAAACACCATTCAAACAGTACAATTTCACCAAATTAATAATGCCAATAAGTTTCTTATGACCTATACGATTCATCCATGTCTTTAGAACTTATTTATATTGGTTTAATAGTGAAACCCTAAACGGCCACCCTAAACCCTAACAATGGCATCTGATGATTTAGGCCATGAAACTTCAATTGGTTTGTCCAGAAAGTTTCTACACTTCAAAACAAACATGAATCAGTAATCAAACATAATTTATAATGGTTAAATTTATGAAATCGAAAATCAAAAAAATAAAGGAGAAGAACGATTCGGTTTGTGCAATTCATGGGGATTGAGATGCATATGATTATAGCAACATGATCAGTGATGATCAGAGAAGCTAATGCAACCTTTAGAATGTCTTAAGATCCTCTCTAACTCCAAAACCGTATGTCACTTTTTTCTTGATTTTTTGAAGTTGAAGAATATGTATGGAGGCTGCCAAAATTCCTCCTCTGCCTTGTGATGAGTTTGTGTACATATAGTGATGTAAATTAGGTCAAGAGTTTGTGGATTTATGGGCTTGATGATAGTTACTTGATCATGAAGATATCTCTTTCCAAATATTGAAAAATATCTCATCTAACATTGCCAAAACAAGCTAGCACAAAATTGGATGGTATCAATCAGCTTTGAATGATTATTAAAACTTTCTAGAAAAAGAATCACCTTCAAATATTGAGTTTTCATATTTTATTTAAATTTAATTTGATTTTTAATGGATAAAATCAAAATAAATAATAAATAAATAATAAAAAATCAGAAATTTGTTGCTTTGGGTCGTGCATGAAGTGTTTGCATGGATTGGATCATCATATGGCAAGCCCATTTAGAAAAAATTGGTTTTAAACCTCCATTTTCTTCATAAACCAACCAAAAATTTCCCAACTTTGTAAGGGCACAAATCCTTCAATTTTAATGCTATGAGGGTGTTCTTTGACATTTTGGAAATCTTGAAGAGTCCTCTAACCAACCCCACTGGTTTCATATCCATATCATTTACCATTCTCAAGTTATGCCCTTTTGAAGTTGTTGACTTTTTGTTGACTTTTAAAAGGACCTATAATGTCTTAGCTCATACCTTCCCAATGAAGCATTTTTGGGATTGGCTTGTGAGACACAAAGTTGTAGAGAATTCAATTTCCTTCAAAATGAGCTTTAGATGGAAACTTGGTGATGAAGCATGTGAAAGTTATGGCTGGTCAAAGTTCAGTTGACTTTTACTAAGGAAACCCTAATTTAGAAACTCTTGATTCTTGATGATCTGAAACCTCCTTGATGAATCATGATCAAAACTTGATCAAATGATGAATTTTACTTCATATAATTGATGTTGGCAAAAAATCATGAAGTTTGACTTTGGTTTGACCACAGTTGACCTCAGTTTGACTTTTTAACTGCTTTGACTGATTTTGACTTATCTGTTCATCTGACTGAGCAAACCTTTGAGAAAAGTCTTGAAACTTGTCATGGGGGTTCTTAGATACATATAAGATGTTATGAAGCTCACTTGAAGTCTTGGAAATCTATTTAGCCTGATTAAAGTCAAAACCCTAGTTTTGGATGCATTGCTTAGGAGGATGCATTGTCTGAGGGAATTGTCAAACTTTCTGGCTATTTGTGAACTTTGTGAACCTTGTGAACCTCATAAGATGTCTTGTGAACCTTGTGAACCTCATGGGAGGTCTTGTGAACTTTGTGAACCTCATGGAAGGTCTTGTGAACCTTGTGAACCTCATAAAGTGTCTTGTGAACCTTGTGAACCTCATAAAGTGTCTTGTAGACTTTATGAACTTCATGAAAAGGTCTTGTAAGTATTGTGAACCTTGTGAACCTCATAAAGTGTCTTGTAAACTTCATGAACCTCATGAAAGGTCTTGTAAGTGTTGTGAATTTTGTGAACCTTGTGAACCTCATAAAGTGTCTTGTAAACTTCATGAACCTCATGAAAGGTCTTGTAAGTGTTGTGAATTTTGTGAACCTTGTGAACCTCATAAAGTGTCTTGTAAACTTCATGAACCTCATGAAAGATATTGTAAGTGTTGTGAATCTTGTGAACCTTGTGAACCTTCTTAGCACACAAAGTCTTGTATTGTGAGGGCAAATTTTGGGGTGCAACAAACGCAAGCGTTAACCGGTTAACCAAATTGTTAACCGGTTAACACTGAACCAAAATGTGAAAAAAGTTTAGAAATAAGTGCTTTTGGCCACAAACTCACTTCTAATGATCCCTAACATACCTAGGAACATGTTAACACTAATTTCTACTTAATCGGGGCTTATTTACACATGCTAAAACCTATAACTACCCACACCTTAACTCTTAATCCATCACAAATCATAAATCACAAGCAACACATAATGGAAACGAAATCGATCACAAGCAAAGCGAAAAAGCAATTAAAGAACGCCAAAAGTGGCAAGATGAAGAAAATAACTTAAAGGAGAAGTAATTTAGATCACCAACCTACGAAGCGGAGAAGTGTTTCGGTGAATGTTGCAAGAATCGGAGCTTGATTGAAGAGAAAACTGAGAATACCGTAAATCTGCAAAATAAATGCGTTCTTGGTGCTTGAACCTTCGTGCGCTTCCAATAAGCCGAAATCCTCACAAAAATCAGTAGCTTTTTCTTCCACAATCCACAAAATCAATAGAGGTTGGAGGCTAAGCTTCAAGATCCTCAAGTTTCAATGTGAAACTTGAAGAGCTTCTTCAAAAAGCTTTAGTGAAAAAGGGAAATGGAGGAAAAGTGAGAGAGAAAAAGTGATTGTGAGAGAGTGAAAAACTTTGAAACTTGTGTGAATGAAAATTGTGTGAGATCCCCCTTTGGTTTGGATGAAAAATGGATTAAATATGGCTTAGGTTTGGGGCCCAAAAATTAGGCTTGGGATCCAAAATTATGGTTTGGTAATGAGGTTAGGATTTAGCAATGGAGCTAGGTTTGGTAGTTAGTTAGGGTTAGGGTTGGAGAAGGAATATTCCTTAGAATATTCCTTGGAACACTCTAGAAGATGGTAGAACATGGTAGAAGTTTCCAAGGGAAATGAAGTGAAATTGAAATGGAAAAACAAGAGAGAAAGAATGAAAAGAATTGTGGAAGGAAAATGGAAGGAAAAGTGGAGGGAAATGTGAAATCACCCACTTTTCAAATGATTTTTCTTTTGATTTTTTATGATTCCTCCATTGTTTCTTGACCAAGTTTGATCCATAGAATCATTTTAACCCTAACTTCATGATCTCGATCTTAAAAGTCAGGAGTCGACCTTTTTTACCTAGCTCGGTTGCCTCTTCCTCGATTCCTCGATTTTCAGTCCTCTGGCTAATTGAACCTCTTCAAAATGATTTTGTGGATGAAATTTGAACCATAGGCACTTGACATCATATATAAGTGTAACACGGTGGGAGAACTGACTTTAGTTATGTTGCGGATAGCAAGAGTCACCACCGACTTTTATTTTATCCAAAGGAAAGGCATAAAAGAACAGGAAAGACCTTTTTAAAAGATTTTTGGGTCCGGGGGGTAGGTTATGTAAAGGGAAGGTGTTAGCACCCTTTACATCCATGGTTATCCATGGGCTCTTAGTTACTTAGCTCACTTTAAAATGTTTTTGAAATGTGAAGTGTGTGAATAAAAATTTTCTTAAGTATTTTATAATGATCCATGTACGGATGCGTATAAAACCTTTGTTTTGAAAATTTGTTTGAAAATGTGAAGTGCTTGAAATATTTTGAAGAGTGAGCAAGTATCTAAGAGGAACCTACCCTAAGTTTAAGTCTTTTCTGTTCTTGAATCCTTTAAATGGTAAGACTATCCCTATTATTAAGGAATAGGTAGTCATTACCTTGGATGTAAGGGACAAGTGAAGGGTCATCTGTTATTTAGGCAACTGTGGGGTGTATAAGCAATTCGAAGGGACTTATCATCTTTATTCGAAAGGGACAAGATCATTACGAAGGCAACATTCGAAGGGACTTGATCTTTTTATTGTTTAGGGACTAGATGATGTGAAATGAGGGACTTTGCTTTATACACCCTACTTGACCTTCTTTGTTTAGGCAACATGAGAGGTAATCCTTAGAAAGTGAGATGGCGATTCAAGATCGACTTACGTGTGTGAGTGTACAATTTTAAATATTTATCTTTTAAATTAGTGATCTAAATTGATTTTACATTACAAACATGTTTACACTCCCTATTTTACTAACCATAGCATTTAAAATAAATATTCAATATTACTATTACAATATTACATAAAGGAAACAATTACATAATAATAATAATTAACAAATTAAATAAATAAGCAAAAAATAAATAATAATAATATAATTGGGTTAATGAAAATAACAATAAATCACAATATATAAATGGGGTTAGTAATAATAAAATAAATATCATATAAAAATAAACATAATTAATAATAAACAAAAATATTAGCATAATAATTAAAAGATCAAATTTTATATAAACAATTATATTTTAAGATTAAGAAGAAAATATAAACAATTATATACTAATTATTATAAAATTTTAAATTATGTACATGTTATGAAAATTAGATTAATTATAAATATACTATGAAAATAAATTATATTTACAAAAAAAACTAAATTAGCTAATTTTAATTATTTTTAAGCATATATTAAAAATTATTTACATACAAGAATTAAATTATAAACAAATTATAAAATATAAATATATTATGAAAATTAGGTTAATTATAATTGCATAATCATATTAGTATATTTACAAAATTAAATTATCAAGTTTTAATTAATTTAAGCATAACCTAGAATTATTTACACATAAAAAAATACATAATTAAAGTTTACAAATAAATTAAAAGTCATAATTAAATTGAAAAGAAAATTAGGGTTTGATTATTAAAAAACATTAAGATTTATTTATTAATTAAAATATAAACAAGAATTAAAATAAACAAATAAACTAACATTTACAATTAAGGTTTATAGAAAATTAGGGTTATGAAAATATTTTAGGGTTTTAGAAAATATTATTAAGACTAATTTTATTAAATTAAGGTTATAGTTTAATTAAAATTAATAATAATAATAATAAACAAACAAAAGGAAATAATAGAGAAAAAGGAAAAAAACTTACCTGGGCTGGGATTCGAACCCAGCCCCTGGACAATACACACTCCAAGACCAGCAATCCTTCCACTGGGCCAGCGCGCGTCTGGTGCTAACAAACCATCGTCCAACGTTTTTGTACATATCCTGGAAAACAAAATAAAATAACAAAGCAAAAAGGGGCCTGGAGGGATCGAACCCAGGACCTTGAGTATCACACATGCGCGCATCAACCAACTGAGCCAAGTTACTTCAGTTGAAATAATATTAATACTAAAACATAAAATATTATAACAAATTTTAAAAAACAATTCTTGGCGCTCTGACTTCATCTTCAACCTTGGAAATTCGCAGGTTTTCCTGCGAAATTTGCTGGGAAATTTCCTGCGATTTTTCCTGCACTCTTGAACCTGCGAATTCCATACTTCACCAAACAAGTACGATTTCATCAAATTAACTACACCAACATGATCCAAACAGTTCATTGAATTGATTTATGGTCTCAAAATTCATTTATAGTTATTAGATTATGAAACCCTAATTCAAGAGGTATGAACCCTAAAATGGTGTTTCACGAATTGGCCATTAAAACATCAATCCAATTGCCCAGAATCCATCACTGCATTCATCTAAACACAAATCAATAGTCAAACTTGATTAATATCATGTAAAAATGCAAGAACAGAAAAAATCGAAAGTGGAAAAGAAACGACTCGGATTTCTCAATATATCATGTTATAATGCAATGTAGTGAATGGTTTCGATTCAAGGATGTCCAGGGAAGCTTGTGATGTTCTCAAAATACCTTAAAACCTCCTCTAAGGTAGAAACCGAAAATTCACTTTTTGAAGGATTTTTGAAGTTTGAAACTTACACTTTTAGGCAGAAAATTCGTCCCCTTAGCATTGCTTGTTCATGTATATATAAGGATTGAATTAGGTCAAAAAGAATGGGCTTTATATCGTGAAAATTGATTACTTGATTATGAAGAAATCTCTCATCCAAAAATATCAAAAAATCCAATATATCCTAACTATCTTGGTCTAGCACGAATTTGGATATGAATAATTGGTCTTGAATGGTGTTTATGACCTTCTAGAATCACAATCTCTTCCAAATATATGATTTTCATATTTTATTTTAATTTAATTTGTATTTTAATGAATAAAATTCAAATAAATATCAAATAAAATATAAAAAATCAGAAAATGTATGGGCTAGGTCGTGCTTGATGATATTGTAAAGTTTGGATGGCAATTTGGTGGGCTCATTTAGCAAAAATTGGTATTAAGGCCTTATTTGCTTCATAAGTTTCCCTAAAATTTCCCAACTTTGCAAGGGCACAAATCCTTCAATTTTAATGCTATGAGGGTGTTCTTGGACATTTTGGAAAGCTTGAAGAGTCCTCTAACCAACCCCATTGGTTTCATGTCCATATCATTTACCATTCTCAAGTTATGCCCTTTTGAAGTTGTTGACTTTTTGTTGACTTTCAAAAGGACCTATAATGTCTTAGCTCATACATTCCAAATGAAGCATTTTTGGGCTTGGCTTGTGATACACAAAGTTGTAGAGAATTCAATTTCCTTAAAAATGAGCTTTGGATGGGAAAAATGTGATGAAGCATGTGAAAGTTATGGCTGGTCAAAGTTCAGTTGACTTTTCCTGAGAAAACCCTAATTTAGAAACCTCTGATTCTTGATGATCTGAAATATTCTTGATGAATCATGATCAAACCTTGATCAAATGATGAATTTTACTTCATATACTTGATGTTGACAAAAAATCATGAAGTTTGACTTTGGTTTGACCACAGTTGACCTCAGTTTGACTTTTTAACTGCTTTGACTGATTTTGACTTATCTGATCATCTGACTGAGCAAACCTTTGAGAAAAGTATTGAAACTTGTCATGGGGGTTCTTAAACACATATAAGATGTTATGAAGCTCACTTGAAGTCTTGGAAGTCCATTTAGCCTGATTAAAGTCAAAACCCTAGTTTAGGATGCATTGATTAGGAAAATGCATTGTCTGAGGGAATTGTCAAATCTTCTGACTAATTGTGAACTTTGTGAACCTTGTGAACCTCATAAGATGTCTTGTGAACCTTGTGAACCTCATAAGATGTCTTGTGAACCTTGTGGACTTCATAAGATGTCTTGTGAACCTTGTGAACCTCATAAGATGTCTTGTGAATCTTGTGAACCTTGTGAACCTCTTAGCACACAAAGTCTTGTATTGTGAGGGCAAATTTTGGGGTGCAACAATAAGGCACTGGAATCCTCTTTGAATCATAACTTCATGCAGAAGCCCAATAGAAGTGAAACCCTAATTTGGCCTTTTTCATCAAGAAATGTTGCACTGCTTGCCTTCTCTGATTAAACTAAATCTTCCCATGGCTTGTGGCTTCAAATGAAGACTTGTGGGATGTTGTGAACCCTTTGCACAAGGTTGAGAAGCCTTGTGGCCCTTTGATTGCCTTTATAATGCCTTCAATTGCTCCAATCATTGATCACATACCTATGCCTCAGCCATGATGAATATGATGCAATGTTTTTGGTTATTTTATGAATTTTATGTATGCAAAATGATGTGCAAAGTGTTGGGGATATGAGAGGGCAAATTTTGAAGTATTACAGCTGCCCCTATTCAATCATCTGCAGGCCTGAACGGATAATTGCGAGAGCTTTTAGACGTTCAAGGTATGGAGTGATTGAATACTTGAATAAAACCTGGAAATTTGAACTCGGAGGATAAGAGAAATGCCATTTGCTTTTTATTTTATATTTTAATTTTTCTTTCCCCTTTTTTTTTCTCTTTGATTTTTTTTATTGTGATTTTTTTTGACCTCTAAATAGGTAGCGGAAATAGAACCAGGTGGAATAGAACCAATGCCAAAAATCTGCACTGTGAATGCTAAGCGAAACAAACTATAACGAGACCGTTAGCGAAACAGAACTCGACAATGTGACTGTTGGGCAAGACCAAGCCACAAAGACAAAATACGCGACTGTTGGGCAGGACCAAGCCACAGAAGGTGCATGTTGGCGAAATAGGACTTAACAAGACCATTAGCGGAATGGAACTCAATCAATATGTCTGCTGGGCAGGACCAAGCCATAAAGAAAACACGCGACTGCTGGGCAGAACCAAGCCACGAAAGGTGTCTGTTGGCGAAACAGGACTTAACGAGACCATTAGCAGAATGGAACTCAATCAATATGACTGCTGGGCATGACCAAGCCATAAAGAACACACGCGACTTCTGGGCAGGACCAAACCACGGAAGGTGCCTGTTGGCGAAACAGGACTTAACGAGACCATTAGCGGAATGGAACTCAATCAATATGACTGCTGTTCATTTTCACTTTTTCTAAACAAGATAAAACTGATCACTAAAATGAACCAATCTAAACCCTTGCAGAGAGTGCCCTCCAGATTGCACCGATAACAACACCGCTATGACTTCGTATGACTTCGACAATCCGATTAATCAAGCCGATGAAGGGGTTGAAGAAGATTATGAGCTACCTGAAGAACTAGCCAGATTGTTAAGGCAAGAGGAGAAGGTTATCACTCCTCATCAGGAGGAAGTTGAGACAGTTAATCTTGGTACCAAAGAAGACTTGAAAGGAGTGAAGATCGGGGCCTGTCTGCAATATTTAGTGAAGGAACAATTTATTGACTTGCTTCGAGAGTACGTTGATGTCTTTGCTTGGTCCTATCAAGACATGCCAGGTCTGGATACCGACATAGTTATGCACAAGCTGCCTTTGAAGGAAGACTGCCCTCCAGTGAAATAGAAGTTGCGTCGTACTCGTCTAGATATGGCCATGAAGATAAAAGAAGAGGTACAAAAACAGTGGGACGCCGGTTTCCTTGCTGTAACTAGTTACCCGCCGTGGGTCGCGAATATTGTACCAGTGCCTAAGAAGGATGGAAAAATACGGATGTGTGTGGAATACCGGGATCTGAACAGAGCCAGCCCGAAGGATGACTTCCCTTTACCTCACATTGATGTATTGGTCGATAACACGGCTCAGTTCTCAGTATTCTCTTTCATGGACGGATTCTCAGGTTATAATCAGATCAAGATTTCACCTGGAGACATGGAGAAGACTATTTTCATCACACCCTGGGGCACGTTCTGTTATAAGGTGATGCCATTTGGACTGAAGAATGCTGGTGCCACTTATCAACGGGCTATGGTGACATTATTCCACGACATGATCCATAAGGAAATTGAATGCTACGTGGATGATATGATTGCCAAGTCCCTCACAGAAGAAGACCATCTGGTAAATCTGTTGAAGCTGTTCAAGCGTCTGAGGAAGTACCAGCTGAAGCTGAATCCCAACAAATGCACGTTCGGGGTACGGTCCGGTAAGCTGTTGGGATTTATTGTAAGTGAAAAGGGAATTGAAGTTGATCCTAACAAAGTCAAAGCCATTCAAGAAATGCCTGCACCTAGGACTGAAAAAGAAGTTCGGGGGTTCCTAGGTAGATTGAACTACATTTCAAGGTTCATATCTTATCTCACTGCAACCTATGAGCTCCTATTCAAATTGTTAAGAAAGGAACAAACAGTCAAGTGGAATGAAGACTGCCAGAAGGCTTTTGACAAAATCAAGGAGTACTTACAAGAACCTCTAATCCTTATGCCTCCAGTTGAAGGAAGACCTCTAATAATGTACCTGACAGTATTAGAAGGATCAATGGGGTGTGTGCTGGGCCAGCATGACGAGTCTGGTCGAAAAGAGTATGCAATATACTACCTAAGCAAAAAGTTTACCGACTGTGAACAACGTTATTCACTGCTCGAGAAAACATGTTGTGCTTTAGCGTGGGTTGCTCGCCGACTAAGGCAGTATATGTTGACCCACACTACCTTGTTAATCTCAAAGATGGACCCCGTCAAGTACATATTTGAGAAGCCAACACTTACCGAAAAGGGTTAGATGGCAAATGATTCTGACAAAATATGACATTCAATACACATCTCAGAAGGCCATCAAGGGCAGTGTACTGTCTGACTATCTTGTTGAGCAACCCATTGATGATTACCAACCAATGAGATTTGACTTCCTAGATGAAGACATCATGTTCCTAAAAGCAAAAGATCATGAAGAGCCTGTTCGCACTGAAGGGCCTGAACCAGAAGAAGAATGGACTATGATGTTTGATGGGGCTGTTAACATGAATGGTCGTGGAGTTGGTGCAATGCTCATTACACCTAAAGGAGTTCACATGCCTTTTTCGGCAAAACTCACCTTTGCATGCACTAACAACGAAGCTGAATACGAAGCTTGTATCATGGGTCTTGAGGAAGCCATTGACCTCAGGATCAAGACTTTAACTGTATTCGGAGATTCAGCTTTGGTAATCAATCAGACCAACGGCAAATGGTACACCCACCAAGAGCATCTGATTCCATACCGAGACTACACGAGGAGATTACTGACTTTCTTCACAACAGTCAAGCTTGAGTACATCCCTCGAGATGAAAATCAGTTTGCAGATGCTCTGGATACCATTTCCTCCATGATCAAAGTTCAGACTGCCAACTTTGTGCCTCGGATTTCAGTATCCAGACTTGACATACCAGCATACGTTTTCTCTGTGGACATTGCTGAAGATGACAAGCCTTGTTCCATGACATCAAATGCTTCTTAGAGGATCAAACATACCCACCTGGGGCATCATCCAATGATAAGAAGACATTAAGAAGGATGGCTGGTAGTTTCTTCCTGAATGCTGATGGTTCCTTGTACAAGAGAAACTTTGACATGGTGCTTCTCAGATGTGTTGATAAGAAAAAGGCAGACTTGTTGATGCACGAGGTGCATGAAGGATCTTTCAGTACCCATGCTGGAGAGCATGCAATGGCTAAGAAATTGTTGAGATCAGGTTATTACTGGATCACAATGGATGCATACTATTGTGCCTATGCCAGAAAGTGCCACAAATTCCAGATCTATGCAGACAAGGTGCATGTGCCTCCAAATCCTTTGAACGTCATGTCTTCACCTTGGCCCTTTGCCATGTGGGGCATTGACATGATTGGAAAGATCGAACTGACTGCTTCAAATGGCCACAGATTCATCCTGGTAGCCATTGACTACTTCACCAAGTGGGTCGAAGCAGCTTCATATGCCAACGTCACCAGGCAAGTGGTAGCCCGATTCCTGAAAAGAGACATCATCTGTCGGTATGGAGTACCCGAACGAATCATTACTGACAATGGTTCCAATTTGAACAATAAAATGATGGCAAAACTGTGCCAGGACTTCAAGATACAACATCACAACTCTTCTCCTTACATGCCAAAGATGAATGGCGCTGTTGAGGCAACTAACAAGAATATCAAGAAGATTGTGCAAAAGATGGTGGTTACATACAAAGACTGGCATGAAATGCTACCATTTGCCTTGCATGGGTACCGTACCTCAATCAGAACATCCACTGGGGCAACACCGTATCAGCTTGTGTATGGCATGGAGGCAGTCCTACCTGTTAAAGAATGAAGAAAGCCTTCGATCAGAAAGTCAGGATTCGGGAATACCGAGTAGGAGATCTTGTGCTGAAAAGACTCCTTCCTCCTCATACAGACCACAGGGGCAAGTGGACTCCGAATTACGATGGCCCATTCATAGTAAAGAAGGTTTTCTCTGGTGGATCACTGATGCTCACTACTATGGATGGTGAAGATTTCTTATCCCCTGTGAATTCAGATGCGGTTAAAAAATACTTCGCATAAAAGGACCCGCTGGACATAAAAACAGAATGTAAGTCCAGGAAAAAATAGGGCATCCCGACGAGTCAAAAACAGAATAAAAGACTTGGGCAAAAATAAGGGGAAAAAAATGTACACCCGCTGAGTTGAAAAGCCGCATTGGACAGCTCAGGAAAAAAATGGGTATCCCGATGGATTGAAAACCCAAAAGGGCGATCCACGCAAAATAAGGGAATAAGCGAACAACTGCATCCTGAATTCGTCTGTATCACTCACAACATGGAAAGCTTCTAAAGGTTAAAGTATCGGTCAGGATCAACCTTCTTCAGAAAGCAAGATGAGAAGAGCGTCAAGGTCATACGGGTCATAGCAAAGGAAAGCTCACCTGAAGCGTCGTCAACATTGCCAGCACCCTTATTTTTCTCAATTTTTGTAACAATCTCCTCATTTCAGGGATTTGTTTCTTTGGCTGTATTTTGCCGATTCAGGGCATCTGGATTAATAAAATCAGAGTTTTCAGTCACACTTCATCCTGTACATTTTGGTGTTTCGTTTGCAAAAATGTACAATATCTATGATATAATACTTGCATAAAACAAATGTGCCTTTCTAAATTACATGCTTGCAGGAAATGTATTTACTTTCAAGAATATCTAACTCCTATGACGGAATCCGGTAAGGGATACCTCGGGACACTTGTGCATTTCTTTGTCTTAACAGGATTGCAAGTATTCAATGCGCAACACGGGGCATGCCAAACAACATCTGGAATGTTTTCCCCCCAGCGAAGTTGCCAAGGCATCACTTCCCCAACACATCTTCAAGCAGCGTCAGAAAATGCTCATTTCCCCAGTTGATCTGTCAAGTCTCCTCATCCTCAGCAGGATCCTCACAGATACCTCTAGGAAGATCGTTCAGTGATCTTTCCTCCCCCAGAGTGCCGAATCTCTCATCTCCAGCAAAGACAGGGAACCATCTCCCCACAGAGCTCCAGACTCTCCCAGAAGAGCAATGTCTGAAATTCTCACACAACAAAGTGACGAAAGCTTCCACATCCCTAGCTGGGCTCCTCATTACAAAGATAGGTCTATCAGTGACCTATTTCCCCAAGAAGAGTCGTACATCCTATCAGATCTACCAATGATCTCGTCCCCAGCTGGGATATCCTTTAAGCAGATCAGCCAGAGATCTTCACAGCAGCGGGATTCGAACCCCGAACTGGTTTCTTTTGCATAATCATAGCATTTGCATCATTTTTCCCACAGAGCATAGCATTCCATCTAATACAGAGCATTACGGCAAAAATCAAGCATATTGCATGATCACAAGTCAGGTTCGAACCAGTCACCTGTAAATACCAAATACCTCATCAGCATTATACAAAGTACATCCCTTGCAAAAAAAAGGGAGGGTAAGATGAAAAAAAATAAAAGAAAGTAAAAGTACGAAACCCTAACCACACTCTTCACTTCCCTCTCTTCGTAGCTTCATGCTTTAGTAGGCAATTCTGACTCGCCTTCTAAGCAGCTTTGCTGCTGAAAAGGCAACAAAGGATTTGGGATACTATCCTGCTGTGGCAACACTGGATAAAATAGGAGAGGGGATTTTCTGGGCCAGATTTCGCACGCTGATGTGTAGTTATGTTTCGTGTAGCCAAGCATTAGTATTGGGTATCGTGATGAATGCATACATTTTGTTGAAGGGTCTCATGTATCTGCCATCATTTCCCAGAAAAGGCACCAGAACACTTTCACCCAGCAAATACTCATCCACAATATGTTTTTCCTAGCACTCGTCCATGTCGTCTCACATCTCCCGACAGAAAGCCAAAGCGCCCCCTTTGCACTCTCAAAATACATACACGTGACACCCGTTTGTGTCACCTTTCCCCAGTAAAGTAGCCAGACCACGTTCTTCTCGACACTCGTCCGTGTCACCTCATATTTCCCCACAGAAAGCCAAAACGTCCCCTTTGCACTCTCACCCACAAACACATGTTCATATATACTTTTGGCACTCATCCGTGTCATATCATCCCCTGCAGATATAAACCAAACCAATGCTTATACACTCTTTTGACACTCGTCTGTGTCACCTATCCCCAACACAGTTGCCTAAAACACTTGTTTATAATACTTCTTTTGACGCCCGTCCGTGTCATCTTAACCCCACAGGTTGCCTGAGTACACTCATAACTTGTACACTTTCTTTTCTGATACTCGTCCGTATCATGGTCTTAAGGATGCTCGTCCGCATCTTTAATCTATACACAGCTACAAACACTTATACCTTTTTTCGGAAAGCGTAAGCACTCGTCCGTGTTTACCATCCCCCAGCAAATCACCAGCAAAACATCCCTTTTTCTATCCAAAATTCGTCCTATGTCGCGATACTTTCGACAGCCGTACCCTGCCAGGTGATCGTCATTCACCTTTGGATGATCGTCCCTCATCCTTTCCTCAGCGGAGTCTCCATTATTGGAACCTTTTTCTATTCGGCATTCGTCCTATGTCGCGATACTTTCGGCAGCCATACCCTGCCAGGTGATCGTCCTTCACCTTGGATGACCGTCCCTCATCCTTATTCCCCAAACAAAGCAGTCATCCCCTGCTAGGTGATCGTCCTTCACCTTTTGATGATCGTCCTTCATCATTTTATCTGATGGTCGTCCCCATCGTTGATCCTAGTATCTGACATTCGTCCTATGTCATGATAAATCCTGAGAGCAGTCGTACCCTGATAGGTGATCGTCCTTCACCTCTTGATGATCGTCCTTCATCATTTTATCCGATGGCCGTCCCCATCGTCGACCTTTTCTATCCGACATTCGTACTATGTCGTGATAAAATAGCAGTCGTCCCCTGCTAGGTGATCGTCCTTCACCTTTGATGATCGTCCCTCATCATTATTTCATTTATTCTCTGAACCGATGGTCGTCCCCATAGTTGTTTACTTTACTTTGCAAACCTGATGGCCGTCCCCATCATTGCCTTTCCTTTAATCCCCAGAGAACCTTGTTAATTTATGGCCTTCCCCATCATGATCCCTTTATCTCCCCAGCTTGTCGGCTGTCCCCGTCATTGCCTTATTTACCACCATTTCCCCAGCATGTCGGTCGTCCCAGTCATTGCTTTATCTCCAGCAGTCGTCCTCTGCTTGATGGTCGTCCTCCATCACCCGCAGTTGATGATCACACTATACTTTCCTTTCACAACTTATATCCCTTTTCTTCTTCACCCCAGTGAGTGCAAATTTTGGACTGTCTTTGGTATTCAACCACAAGTTATCTTGTTCGTCTGTTAAGCCCGTCGCTTACATCCTGTACAGCTAACTCGTGTTTGAATAGGGGAAGCTGTAAACACCCAAAATTTTCCCTCACTAAGTTCACACCATGGCTTGTAATCTTTCATTTTTGCATTAGTTTAAGCATATCATATCATATTGCATTTTTGTTTCATCTGCATTAGTTCAAGTTCATCTAGGGTTTGTGATCTGAGCAATCCAGGATCCATATGAGACATTCCAAAGGTCTTCATTCATCTCAAGAGGGTCCATGAATGTTCAATCATCATATTATATCCTCCAAAGATCAAGGAAGTCAAAGAATCACAAGAACTTGAAAAGCATGGAAGCAGAGCCAGGGTTTAACTACACAGATGACCTGAAATTAGGGTTTTGTTTTCAGAGGCCATAACTCCAAATTTTTTGGTCATTCTTGTTTCTATTGGTCTCAATATGTTATGAGGATCATGTTTACCAAGTTCGATGAAGAAATTCATTGTGGAAGTCATCTGATCACTGGGTAACTTCTTGAGCAAGTCAGAGCAAAATCAGGGCATCTGAGGCCCCCATCCATGGAACCAAAGTGGATTTTTCATCAGATTGAAGTTATATGATCTTTATTTGATCATTGAAGTGCTTAGAAGTTCACAAAATTGAAGAAAAGTGAGCTAAACCAAAAGTTGCCAAAAATGGAAATGACTTGTAATGTAAACTTTCCATTTTGGGAAAGTTTTTCAACCACCTCTTTCTCAACCAAAAATGCTTCAAATTTAAAAATCGCTGGTCATGAAAGTTGTAGATTGGATCATTCCCTTTTCAAATAGTACAAGAACAAGATCTAATTCATTTTGGAACTCAAGATATGGCTTGTCAAAGTTGGCAAAAATCCCATAATTTTCAAGAATGCACCAAAGGGGATTCTTTGCAAAACCACTTGCCAAGGATTTTTGTGACTTCAAACACACTTCTATGTATTATAACATCATAGTGCATTGCCTTAAGATCAGAATTGCCCAAAGAATTTCAAGATTTCATGCCTTGAACATCAAGAATTCTCAAAGGGGCCAAAACTTTACATATTTGCAAAAGGTCCCATAACTTTGCTCCCACTTGCTGCATTGCCTCAAGACTGATTTTGTGGACATCCTTAAACTCAGCTGCACCAAGACATGCCAAAAAGCCAACTACACCCTTGCCCATACCTCAAGTACAAGAAATGTTGACTTTGTGCAAGATCACCCATACCAATCACAACAGTCCACCACCCACTCTCTGCCCAATCCGGACTTTACAAGCATACCATAAGGACTCATTTTCATAAGACACACAAGCTTAACTCTCCAAGAACTCAGCATATGCAAAAACACTCCCTCTTGCGTTTTCCTTCGAATCTTTCAGCTCACTCACTCAAACTCAAAACCAATTCCACCATTCATCTCAGAATCATCCACTGATCACAAAGCAACCACAAAAACATCCAAGAACACCCCATACACAAAACACGATTCTTGGCCAGTTCAGTTGCTACAACACAAACCAGCCATTCTCAAAGCCTTTGAAGCATTCCATTAGCCTCAGGAGGTCAAAGGGAGTAATTTTGCACAAAGGAAGTGGCCAGAAAGCTCAAGTTTGGAAAGCTCCATCTCAGGTAGTCATCTGAAATCATTTTTCCAGAACTCCTTTTTTATGTTACAATATGAAAAAGCATGCTTCACTGATCACTCTGAACTTTGTATTTTCGAAAATGGTTAAGAAATGAGTTTGTATGAATGTTCTGAAATTTTTGCCATTTTTAATCTTTCATTCGAATCATGAGATTGAGCAAGAATAAATTTGTTTTAGGGATGAATTTGAGCTTAGGAGAGTGAGGGGAGTTGATCTGGAGCTTTAGAGCTCCAGAAATGACTCAGGGAGAGAGTTTGAGATTTTCAGGGGAGGATGTCACCGGAGAAGAAGACCGGAGCTCTTCTCCGGTGACCTGAAAGTGATTAGTGTGTTAATTAGGGTTAGTGCTTTGTTTAAATGTGGACCCTTAGATTTCCATTTCCCGCGCGTGTTGTTTGGCTAGGATCACTTCATTAACTTTTAATTAGGATTTAATATTTAATTAATTAAGATTAGGTCAGTTTGAATTAGGGCCATCAAATTGCGCGCCAGTCAACCCTGGAATCCCCATGACCAATCTCAGCCACTGGATCATCATACTTCTGTTTATTTTATTTTTTATTTCAATTTTTCTCATTTATTTTGTACCATTTATTTAAAATAGCTAAAAAATTCCAAAAAGTATTTTATTCTGCATTTTCACTTCAAATAATTTTCTCAACCCAAAAATATTTTTATTTTTATTTTTTACATTAAAAAATCATTTTTAAAACATTTAAATGTTTATTTTAATTAATTAATGGAAATTAATTAATTAAAATATCATTTAGGTTTCTAAGAATCCCAAAAAAAACTTCACATTGCATCTTTAAACATTTAGAAGCATTGTCATACCATCCACACAAATTTCTTTTTGGTTTTGAACCATCTTTGATAATTTTCTTGAATTTAGGGTTCACAAAATTCCGAATTTAGAACCCTAACTTCAAGAATTCTTTTTTGCCAACCAAGAATGGTATGACAATGGTTCTTTTTGCATTGGTCTTCATTTGACATGTAGTATCTAGCATAATTTTGTCACAATTTTCTTCTGCATTTTTGAATTGATTTGCATTTTTTTACCTTTAAGTACCTTAAAACCCTAGATAACTTAGAAAAATCATAACTTTCATTAGGTTAAGAGTTAGGTCTTCTCCTTTGGGGTATGATATCATATGGGGTTAGGGTTCCTTTGATTGCATTTTCAATTTTTTATCTTGTCATTTGCTTCTGCTTTTGGTTTTTTGCATCTCATGTTGTATGAAAACCCTAGTTTTCCATCTTCCTTTGCATACATCTTGCATAAGCATCCATATGAAAACTTGCCATGACATTGCATACATTCACACGACTTCTAAGACATCCTAGGACATATTAGAATCATGTTTTTTCATTTCTTCATCCATTTACCATGTTATGCATTCATTTCATTCCATGAACATTCATGAACTTTCATGCTTCCTTTATGCTTCATTTGCATCCCCGTCTCTTGTATGATCATTCACAACTATTGACATACATTTGCATCATCTCTTAGCATCATTAACATTATGAACATACTTCTGATTTTGGTTTGCATCCTTGCATGCATTCCATTTTCATTTCATTTCATTCCTTTATGCTAACTTTTTAGGTGGTAAGTGCTTTGAGAAGTGAATTTGCCTTCACATCTCATTTCTCTTCTCATCTCCTTTATGCATCCATTGTTGCATCTTATCTTTGCTCTTGAGTGAGCTTGCTCATTCATGTTCATTCACCTTCTTTCTTCAAGTAACTTATCTTCTTAAGTGAAGTAAGTTAACTTGTATCTTCTGTTTCTCCTCCTTTCATCTGCTTCTTCCATTGGTGGCTTTTCTTGAAGATCTCTTGCAAGCCTCACAAACCATAGGAATATCCAAGCATGATAACAATTAGGGTTTGATTAGTCCCCCTTTAGTTTTACCTTTGTGTCTTCTTTTGTGTCTCTCCTCTCATCCCATAATCAGAGACTAAACCTTTAAGGTTTTAAGGCTTTGTGATTAAGGTTATGCCTGCATCCTTCTCTTAGGATGGAGTGTATAACTTTAATCCTAAGTGTTAAACCTTTAATGTATTTAAATCTCTTAATCAATCCATCTAATAATCACTAAGAAAATAGCTTGTAACTTGGGAGCCTTGCATTAGGGTTCTAATTCTTCCTTAATTGGTTAAGAAGGACTAACCCTAGTGTTAATGGACAAGTCCCCCTCAAGTTGTCTTAAAAACCATAAAATCCACTTCTTAATCTTACCATTAACTAAAATCCACTTTAATAAAGGCTTTGTTTTGTCATGAGGTTAATCACTAATCATGGATTAAGTTGAGGTATCTTCCTCAGCTTAAATGTTCTCATCTATTATCCTTCTATTAGGATGGTGTAATGGGTCCATTAAATCCCTAATTATGGCTTAAACTCATTACTTAACACTAAACAAAAAAACTCCAAAAACATCTAAATAATTGCAATTAGGTTAATGATCTTAATCCTACATCATGGTGATTAAGTGTGAAGTGCTTACTTCATACTTAAAGTATTCTCATTACCCCTAATCAGAGGGAGAATGTGATGAGTTTACTAACCCTTGGTTTAGGCTTAAGCTCATTCTCTTATGACAAAAACAAAAAGCAATAAAAGATTGAAAACACCAAAAAACAAACAATAATCGTCTCCTCCGGGATTCTTTTCTCACCTCATTCACTCACAAACGAGAACTCGCTTCTTCCGTCTGATGCAAGACAGTTAGTACCTGAGCCAGACAGGTCATACACTTGAGCATAGACAAGTAAGCAGTTCACAATCAATTTATCTTTCAGTATCTTTGAGTCGAACTACGGTGTTCTGACTTCCTCATTGCACGAGAGGTTACGTAGGCATAACTTAACAGTTATCGAACAAAAGTCTCTGTATATTCCCTCTCTTCCAGCATTATTCTTTTAAGCCTCAGTCCTGAGCATTTTATTTCACATACCTTTTGCACTGACACCTGTACATTCTTTTCCAGCTTTTGCACACAGATAGCACTGACAATACCCCTTTTAAGCACAAACCTTCAAGCGTGGATCCCGTCGAGTACGACAGACAATCTGGGTGCTAATACCTTCCCAGGTTGTAACCAACCCCCTTTCTCAGTTTCTCTGGTTCGCGACCGTCTTATCCATATCTTTTCTTAGGTTTATGCAGCATTACCTTTCCTTCGGGATAAAAATGCCTAGCTGGCGACTCTTTTCAGTTCATCTTCATGTTCTCCTCTCGCCGACCGTTCACGTCTGTACCCTATCTGACCCGGGTGTCTTTTAGTGGGAGCGACACCACATCCCACAAAAAAGAAAGTCCAAAATAATATGGTGCATCAAATGTAAATACGGAAAGTAGTAAAGTAAAGTTGTAAAGTAAAGTTATAAATAAAGCATTAAAGCTAAACTAAAAAACACAGCAGCAAACAAGTAAATGCCCAAAAGAAACAAAAATAGACAAGCGTTAAGATCTAATCGCATAGGGGGAAAGAAAATTCCCCAGCAGAGTTACTAGCTGTCGCTCCCAGGATTTTCATCCAGGTACAGACGCGAAAGTGGGGCAGAAAAGGAAGAGTCTCCAGCCAGTCATTTTTATTCCAAAGGAAGGGTAATGATGAACAAACACGGAAGAAGGAGAAAGTGGGGTCTCGCGAACCAAAGAGAAAGGGTAAGTGAGTCGGTTATAAACTGGGAAGGTATTAGCACCCAGATCGTCCGTCTTACACGACGGGATCCACGCTTTCTAGCATTGTTTCAAAGGGTGATGGTATCTTCTACTGCTTCAACTGCTACTGGAAAGGACTAAAAAGAAATAAGGAAGAATGAGATGAAAGGATAAGGAGATGAAATGGCACGAGGAAAGAGGAAAGGGACTGAAGGATTGTGTTCGCCAAATGTCGTCACTTGTGCCTACGTATTCCCTTTGTGTAATTAGAAAGTCAAAGCATCGTAGTTCGACTCAATAAGACTGATACAACTTGCTTGTGTTTTTTAGGGTTTGAACTGCTTATGCATATGCTCAGGTGTTGCAGGCTCGTCTGGAACGATTGCATTTATTGTCTTGAAAAAGACAAGTAAAAGCAAGTTCTTTCATTTAGAGTTAAGGAGATAAGAAGATAATTCCCGAAGGAAAGACGCTTATTGTTTGTTTGAATTTTTTTAGAAGCTTTTTATTTGAGCATTTGCATAGAAGAGTGTATTTAAGTCCCATTCAATGGAGTGGGTACGTCTTACATCACTCCAATATGGAATGAATAAGAATCACACCTAAGTATGGAGAAGATCCCCAAACTTAGTTCCAAATATTAAGGCTCAAGCACACTAGCATATTTTATTTATTAACTATTTTTGTGATTTTGAAATGAAGAAGTGTTTTTTTAGTTTTCTTTGTGAAACATCTTCATGCTAAAACTCATTCATCATGATAGACACCCTACACCTCATCCCCATATGGAATGAATTCGAGTATCCCATGGAAAAGTCTATTGGCACATGAAGAAATTCAACCTTTATTAGGTGTTTTTTTAGCTTTTTTTTAGATGGGAAAGAGAATGACTCAAAAGAGCAAAAGCTAAAAGTCTAAAGGGAAACTAACAATCCTAAAAGTTGTCATGCTTTAATGTCCTAGGGTTATTATGGTATGAAAACTCTATCCTATGAGGAAGAAGAAGGAGATAAGAAAGAAGAAGAAGAAGAAGAAAGCAACTTACTTCCAAGATGGAAGTTAATTTGTTTCTAAGAGGGATGAGAGAAGATTATACAAGCAAGAATATTTAAATTCTTAGTCAAACACATATTGAAAGATTAAAAGTTGAAGGAAGAAGTTAGAATGTTGATGCACATCCACACTCTTATGACTTACCATAGCCCCTAAAAAGTTAGCAAAATGAAACACAATTACACATAAGAAGCAATGAGAGCTCAAACAAGCAAGGAAACCACGTGAAAAGGATATTAAGGTATGAGAACCTCTAAGTTCAGAACCTAACCAAAACAAATCTCTAATAAGCCTAAGGTACATAAAAATATACAAACTAGGTCAAAGAAGAACCAAGGAATCAAACAAGTTCACAAAAGGCACAACTTGAGAAATATGGATGCATGTGATGTATACCATGAATGAATGAATGTATGAATCATAAAATTCAGAATTTGATAACATATATGGATGTATAAGATGATATTATATGAGTATACAAATAATGCATGAGTTATTTCATAAAGAGATGAGATGAGGAAAAAAAGTTCATGTTCACATAAGAAGAAAACAAACAAGTTAAGATTACAAGTCAAAGATGAACAATGGAAATGAATGAATGCAAGTCAGTATCATATGTCCAATATGAAATTATAAGAATGCAAGTATGATCATACCAAATTCACATATGAAATATGTCAAGGAAATTCAAACAAGTAAGCAAAAGATGTCACATAAGAAGTAGATGTCAAATACTTGAGATGCAAGTCACAAATGCAATATGACATACAAGAATGAATGCATATGAAAATGAAGCCGGTATCATACACAAGATTAGAGGCTCAAGGGATGTATGAATTATCATGTTCAAAGCAAACAAGAAGCATGTTAAGAATGAGGAGAGATGAAGTGAGAAGTTAGATCACAAACCACATAAGGATGCACAAACACAAACCAAAAGAAAACACAAGTCAACATGACCTATAATATGCAAGATATGATCTTTAGGTGTCTAAACATGACCTGTAATAACACACAAGCAACCTCAAGCAATGACATAAGTGCCTCCTAATGGACTGGGATTAAGAAGAAAGAAAGGATCCACAAAAGATGACCTCAAACACAAGCTATCAAAAAAATATCAAACCACATTCAAAAATTAGGAGAATGCATCACATATTACTTAAGTCAGAATCAAATCACATGTCAAAAGATCACACCAAAATTCAAAAGTAAACAAGCTCAAACAAAAGTTCAAAGTCACATAAAGTCAAAGAAGAACAATGCACAAGATGAGGATCAAAATGCAATGTGAAATGAGTTTTAAAATGTATGAAAAATATTTGTAGACACTTCAAGATGTTGATGAAATAATGCAAAAATAATGGGAGAAAACTGTTTTTGGAGCTATGCAAAACAATTCATTAAAGTTCAACTATCAAAGGAATAAACAAGTTTAAAAGAAAATATGAAAAATATGATGAAAAAATCACAAAGTCAGAAACAAAAATATGCAAAAATGATTTAAATGCAATATGATGCTTCATGATTTTTTTTTGGGATTTTTTTAATGCATTGAGGTAATTTTAAAAATTAAAATGGAATGTATGCAAAAATTAAATAAAATGTGAATAATGCAATAGAGGTGCATCATAGCAAATAAACACGTTCAAATAAGCATTGGGCCTAAAGAAGGGGGTGGGGAAAGTAAGTCAAGGGATCCAGGCCCAATAGCGCAAGTCAATGAAGTTATAGTGTTCCCAGACAACAACATTGACTAAAATTTGAACCACAAGATGGATCCAATGCACGTAACCAAGTCAATCACAAGCAAAGGTATGCAAAATGAGAGGTCCAGACTCAATGCACATGATAACAAGCATAAGGAGCCATATAAACGTGCATCAAAATTCAAAAATGTAAAATTAAGCACATTAGCAACACCATCCCTTTTTAATGCGATGTCACATTAATAACCATCAGATCAAAAATACGCATGATCCAGATTATGTCTTCCTCCTCAAACCTCCAGTCACCTGAAAATGAACCAGACATCGGAGCCCTAGCTTCGAACGTCTTCTCCGATAGATCCAACCAAAAAATTCTCCATAAATTAAAACAAATGCTACATTTCCACTCTAAATCACATGTTGATTCTAAATATGCAATTCATTTCACTAGATCAAGCATGTACAAATTAAATCGAAACAATAAAGTTTGAACTAATAAATTCATATCTAAAATTCAGCCATGTCACACGTCCAAATCCCACAAAAACTACATCAAAATGATCAGCAAAGCATCCAAATCACAATGCACACCTCAAAATCAAGAAATAGGAGGATGAAATTTGACTCACTTGAAAGTTGATGCAAGCCAAAATACTCCTTGAAATCCAGTAGGAAGGTGCATATCTACTCCTTGTGATCTCTAATTGCAAAATAAATGCAATTAGAGCCTTGAATCAAGCTAGATTTGGAGATTTGAAGATGAAGCTTCCAAAATTGAACTTAGTGTAAACCTTTGTATGAGCTTCAATCAATGGTGGATTCTTGTTCTTTGGAGCTTGTGGATCAAGAATGTGCAAAGAAACCTCACAGAAACCCTATGAGAATTAAGTTACGAAGAGAGAAAGCAAAGAAGTGAAAATTTGAAATCTTAAGAATGATCAAGCTCTATCCCTAACCACACGAGTTAGAGGCTTATAAATGGATGTAAACGGACCTGACTATGGTTTAGAATCCAGAGGAACCATGGTTAATGAGTTATGTGTGATTTTTCAATTTTGCAAATTCAAGTGAATGTGATGCTTTGGACGTGCATGGGACTGACTATAGCCATGAAGCATTTTCATTTGGTACACTGATTGCATTGGGATTGAAATTGGTCATTGGAAGTGCATGATTTCCATGTTTGGATAGATTTTGCATTTTGGCCATTTATGGAATAAGTGAGAAATATGTCATGAAATCCTTTAATTCAAAATCCAAAATTGTGCCAAATGAGGTGTATTGGAATGTGGTAATGTGATTTTGGAAATTAGAAGCAAGTACAAGTCATTTTGAGGCTTTTTGTAAAAGGTGGAAAAAGGGAATGCATGGAAAACCCTAAAAACCAACTTGGATTCTTTTGATCATAACTTTTGAACCAAGAATGCTATAGAGATGATCTTGTACTTTTTTTTTGAAAGGGAGAAGGATGATCTTCAACTTTAATGTTTGGTAACAATCCATTTGAAGCTTTTTTGATGATTGAATTCAAGTTGAATGTGAGGTATAAAGCTTCCAAAAATAGAAAGTTCTCATTATAAGTCATTTCCATTTTTAGTAACTTTTTACATGATCCTTGATTCTTGATGAATGATGATATTTTTTACATTTCTTGACCAAATAAAGGTCCATGAACTTGAGGAGCATGATCTTGACCTTAAAAATCAATGGTTGACTTTTCCTCTCAATTGTTGACTTTTGCTTAGTTCTCAAGTAACTGACCCACTGAAAGCCATCCACATGGAACCAATGAACAAAATTCTACCCTTGGACATTTTTTAACATATAGAATACTATGAGAACAATTTTGAACCAAAATCTTGATGATTTCCTGCTTTGATACAAAACCCTAATTTGGGCCACTTGTGTAGGAGATGAGGCCCTGAGCCAACTTCTTGATTAATTCACTTCTTGAAAAGATTTGAGAAGTCGTTTGAGATTGTGTGGGATATGAGAAACTCTTGTGGCTTGATGAGAGACATTTGGCTCTTATTCTCTGGCTTTGACTGATCACAACTTTTCAAATCAACTTATCACACACCTTCTGCTTCCACCAATGAATGTATGCTTCATTTTTCTATGATATAAATGCAATGCAATGCATGGAAATGGTATGCTAGATGGTATGAAAAATGAGAGGGAAAATTTTGGGATGTTACAAATATGTCATGAACAAATCTTGTTCTAACACTATAGACATCAAGTCTTAGAGAATTGATAAAAAATCCTGCTTAAGAGCTAGATGGATGCCCAACCAAGTAGGTTGAATGCCTCTCTAGAGAGACTTAAAGTCTCATCACTCAGACTACATATAATTCTTCTTGAGGGACTTAGATTCCCCAAGATAATTATAATCTCTCCTAAGGGACTTAGTGTCTTCTCAGATGGGGCAAGTACTCAGAAGCACGCCTGAGAGGCGCGACAAACATCCAGTATGAGAGACTTGACAACAAGTCTTTCTTGAGGGCTTGAAGGAAGTCCCTCCAAAGTAGGTCAAACCTTTCACCTGAGATAATTGTATCCTCATCAAACAGGCTATATACAATTATTCCTGACTGACTTAGATTTCCCAGGAAATTATATTCTCGCTTGAGGGACTAAGTTTCTTCTCGGGTGGTATAGGTACTCATAATCAAGCCTAAGAGGAACAACATACATCCAGTATGAGAGAATTGATAACAAGTTTTTCCTTATGGCTCGATGGAAGTCCCACCCAAGTTAGTTGAACGCTTTACTTGAGAGACTTATAGTTTCATCAGTCGGGCTCTATACAATTATGCTTGATGGGCTTAGATTCCCTAGGATAATCATTCTCTCACTCGAGGGGCTTAGTGTCTTCTTGGGTAGGGCAAGTACTCAAGAATGATGTCGAAGAGGTGCGACAAACATTCATTATGAGAGACTTGATAACTATTCTTTTCAGAGGGTGCAATGGAAGTCCCTCCAAAATAGGTCGAACGCTTCTTTTGAGAGACTTATAGTGTCATCAAATGGGCTATATACAACTATGTTTGATGACTTAAATTCCCCATGATAATTATACTTTTGCTTGAGGGAAAAGTACTCAAAATCATACCTAAGTGGTGCGACAGACATCCATTCTGAGAGACTTGATAACAAGTCTTTCCTGAAGGCTAGATGGAAATCACACTCAAGTAGGAAGAATGCCTCTCCTGGGAAACTTAAAGTCTAATCAGTTGGGCTATATATAATTATACCTGAGGAACTTAATGCCTCTTCAACCAGTATGCACATAGCTATCCAGATATCCCAGGATATCTAAAACCTCACGATGGAAAGTAGACATCCTCAGGATACTCACTTAAGCCATGAATAAAAAACACTTTGTCTTCAGCAAAATGCCTTGTGCATCAGGTACTATGTAGTGCTATACTTGTAAAAGGCCTCCCATAGGGCGATGTCCTTATGTCTCCCTAGAGGAGACAACAATAGAATGTCTCCCAGAGGGAGGCATCACCTCTCCCCGTGGTCTCTTATATCCCATACGTGAGAAACGTGGGATAAGACTCTCCTTCAATAGAGAAAAAGTACAAATTATTCACTAACCATGACTCCCTTGGAAATAAGGATTCCACTATCCACCATTGATTGAGTGGGAAGTGAACCTTTCTAAGAAAACATGGGGTCATATATACCTCTATGAATATATCTCATCTCAAGGGGATAAAGGACATACTCTATGAAATTGATGTCTTTTGAACTGGATTAGGTGTATCGATATAAAATGTTGAGAAATATGTGACACACATTGATTGTAAGTGCATAAAAAATAGAATAATACAAGAGGCGTCAAAGGAAAAACAAGATAATTTAGATTCATTCATTTCTATTTTACAAATAGGCTAATTTTTATAACCAAAAATCTTGAATTTATGTAGATTTTGGCTAATCTGATGAACTGATGCTACTGCAGCAACAAGGGAGACGAACAAACACAAACAACTCAAAAGTTGGAATACACACCACTTAAATGTTAGTACTTTTATTCTCTTTTGGGAAATGTGCATTTGTATAGGAAAGAACACAACTAAGGGTCCAAACCCAATGGCTCCAAGGAGAGAAAGAACTTCATTGAAAAATGGCATTGCCATGGCAAGAATTGTTGCTATTATCACAAATACAGTCCTCCAAATTAGCCTAAAAAAGTTCATATTGATTGTTGTCTTGCACATGCTAATTTGATAATCCTTGTTTATGAAATTTGAATCAGGCCACATGATGTTAGCACCAATTTCAATGATGCGAAAAAAAGGTTGAGCCATCACCTATAACACAACATTAAATTATCTCATATATACATTAAAACTTGAATAATATAGTATACGAGAACAATATGCACTCAAATATATTCAATTATTAAATTGGAATAGTAATGATCCAACCTGATATGCTCCAACCATGTGGATAACTATACATATATCTCCAATTGCAACCAACCAGTAGGGTTCAGAAAATCCAGAAAAAATATTTCCAGGTGTTTTATCACCAAAAGCAGCATAACCAAGACAACTACATAATAGGAATATCATTGTCATTGTTGAGAGCCCTCTTAAGTTAGCCTTTTTCATTTGTTTACTTTCTGATGGAGTTGACCTTAACGTATCCTAAACAAAATAATAGAATAATCAAATTCAAGGTAATAACGAAAACTCTCAAAATTTAGCCTAGTGAAAAGGTCTTAGACCTAAGAGTGTGCTCCTCTATAGGTGTCATGTTCTAATTCCCTAGGTACTAACAATTGATCATATATATATATATATATATATATATATATATATATATATATATATATATATATATATATATATATATATATATATATACTTTCTTAGACTTTAATTGGTGATCATAATAAAGTAAATTGTACCATTATGTCGTAAATAACAGTGGCATAGTTGCAAGCAAGTGCTATGTTTCCGAATGAACTGCAAGTCCTCCAAATTTTATCCGCAACTGACAGTTCTGGACCTACTTTTGTTCCAAATATGTTGGTTGATGCACCTTTTCCTATTCTTATACGAAATATCTTTATGATTAGACAACATATTATAAATTTGAATCATCTTCAATCAAATATGCCATAATGTTGGTTGAAGATTATCAAAATTTTAAAACTATTAACATTAAAGGGTTAAATATATTTTTGGTCCCTATAAATTTCTCAATTTTGATTTTTAGTCCCTATAAAAAAACGTCGAGTTTTAATCCCTATAAAATTACTTTTGCACGCAAGGACTAAAACTGTGTGCACAAATAATTTTATAGGGACTAAAACTCGACATTTTTTTATAGGGGCTAAAAATCAAATTTTAGATATTTATAGGAACTAAAAACATATTTAACCCTACATTAAATATAAAAAATAAGCAATAAACTACATTATTATTATTATTATAGGAAACATATAGTAAATTATTTTAGATAAATTAATGATGAAAAGTACCTGAAATAAGTATCGAAAAACAAAGACCAATTGCAATAAATACATAACCAAACGATGTAATAGCAGCAATTGATGAAAGCCACGTCAATGTGTGAAAGTTTGGAATTTGAGACAAGAAAAGTTGTAATGTCCCAAAACCAATCATGTATGGATTATAAGAGCTCTTGCAATTAGCTTGACTTCCTTTATTGTGGAGGCAAATAGATTTCCCTATTGCTCTGAAATATGTCACATTTATATTTATAAGTCACAAGAAAGAAAATATACTTTTGTAGTGTAATAATGTAAATATATATATATATATATATATATATATATATATATATATATATATATATATATAGTTAGTTAGTTATATATATATTCATAAGTAATTTTTTTAATGTATTAACATACGCCAAACTTGTGGATGAAGTTATTGTGAAGCCCACTGTGATTCCAGCAAGCTTTGCATACACAATTATTCCACAAATCATGTGCATCCTTCCACCTATTATCAAATATAAATATAAACTAAAGTAAACTAAAATAGGTAAAGAATATGTAGCAATATACAATTTGAAACATTGATTCCATAATTATATTATTATACAATGAAATAATAGAAGAGCATACCTAAGTAAACCTTGACAGCTTGCATATAAGTATAATTTCGTTTTCCATTGACTGGGTCTGGAAACCTATAGCAATCGGCTACAAGATTGTAAGTAAAAAGAGAGATAGATGCAAAGAGCAGTACACTGAATATACCAGCTATCCATCCTAATTGAGCCATGGCCCATGCCAAAGCCAACACTCCTGCTCCAATTACTACTGTTATTATGTGTGTTGTAGCAGTCCACACATTGCCTGCATCATTGTACATCAAAAAATTAATATTCTATACACTTTTAAAATTAATATTATTATACACTTTTTAAAGTTTGAGAAAGGATTTATCAAAACTAGAACTTAAAAACAAAAACAATACATGTAGGAAAGCAGAAACATAATTTTTGAATGTATGACTTAAATCAATGTGACTCAAATTAAGCTATACAAAATCCAAATACCATATTAAAAGCATATTCATCACACGTTTATTATGAGTCAAATAAATTTCAAATAATAAAAAATGTGTAAAAAAAAGTATGTTCGTAAGCACAATATATTGATACTTTTTAATGAGTTTAAAGAGACGCATTTATTGTAATAGATTGTTTGATTATTTATTTTAAAGTTTTTTTGTTTCAACTCTTTTAGATATTTTATTAGAGTTTTTTATAACTCGATCAACTATTTGGGCCTATATAAGGACCCATCTCTATCTTATATTTCTCAAATTTTCTCAAATTTTCTTATTAATAAATTTTCTTCTTTTTCTTTAATCATGTTTTCCTGCATATCTTAGCCTTAGTAAAATTCATCTTCCCAACTCCAATTTCCTGACTTTCATTTTGGATCCTTTGTATTATTAAGCCTTTTAGAGTTGGAGATGAATTTTCCTTTGATTGCTTTTGGTCTTTTCTAATGGGAGAACACCCCTTGTATTCATATTAATTCTAAATGCTTTTTAAAAAAGAAAGAACAATAGATTGCTCTGATTTTTTCACTACGTGTAAGTGTTCTATTGGACCTCACCACTTCAGTGTTATCATCAATTTTTATTCAAAGTTTATATCTTTTTCCTCTTTCCATGTATGTCACATAACTACTCGCTGGTCAGATTTCCCGTTTATCCCTATCCCTTTAATCCACCAAAAATAAAACATTGCCTTGTTTTTATTCTGTCTTTCTCTCTCTTCCTTTAGTTTTCAAAAAATTTCCTCCTTTCGCGTGCAAAAAACTTCCAAGAACAACCACCAGAAAACTTCCAAGAACAACCACTTCCTTCACCGACTCATCAATCGTCTTCAACCCTAACAAATCTTCCGCATCGCACCCAGAAACTTCCAAGAAGAAACACACTTCATCTAAGAAGACCCAGAAAAATAACTCCTTCATTGATTCATCAATCGTCTTCATCAATCCCAGCAAAAAAAATCTTAAAATTGTCACCCTTACCTTCATCATTCGTTTTTTCCTTCATTCACATCAATGAAACATTCATTTTCTACTTAGTTCTTTCTCTTTTCACCTCAATAAAACCCTAATTTCCCATTTTATTCCTCCTCATTGATTCAACCTTGTATTCTTCATCAATGGTTGTCACTAACGAAGAAACGAAAAATTCTTCAAACCAAAACGTCAATACTGACCGCATAAACAACAATTAGAATGCCATCACTAAACCTCAACCTCAGCGCAACAACACTCGCAATTATCAAATTGATATGCATGACCCATTCTACATGAATCCTAATGATAATTATGGGATTACTATTGTTTCCTCATCTCTCTATATTTCCAACTTTAACTCTTGGTCACAATCTGTGCAAGTAACTATACGTTCGAAAAACAAATTAGGGTTCATCGATAGAACCCTAATTCTCCCTGACTCGTTCAATCTACCTCTATCTCTCTCTCTCTCTCTCTCTCTCTCTCTCTCTCTCTCTCTCTCTTGGGATAAATGCAATAACATGGTGATGTTCTGGATTACAAATTCCATTCCTCTAAAAATTTCTCAAAGCGTTCTTTGGATGGATTCGACAACAGAAATATAGGACGAGTTTCACGATCTCTACCGTCAAGGGGATGCATTCCTCATATTTGACATACAAGAAGAGATTTATGCCCTAAAGCAAGGTGACAAGAACATTACTTAGTATTTCACAATGCTCAAAAAATTGTGGCAAGAAATTGACACCTTTCACCCCATTCCAATCGACACATGTGAACCTCATTGCAAATTGTGAACTTCATCTCACCATCAAAAGCTATTGTGATGGTGATTATGTCATTTGTTTTTTGAAAGGCCTGAATGAGTAGTATAATCCAGTTTTGGCACAAATTATGCTAATGAACCCTTTACCCTCCATCAACAAGGCTTTTCTTCTGATTCAACAATAGAGACAACAAGGGATTCTATTGGAAGAAGAAAAAATCATAGCCTATGCCAACGAACCGTATATGAGTGACCGCCCTTAAGAGCACAATACCTAAACATATTCTTCAAACAAAGGCATCAAAATCGATAGTTACTAATAAACCTAGTTACACTATTGAGGCGTGTTTCAAGAAGCATTGGCTTCCCCCTTATTTGAATAAGCTTAACATTGTTAATTTATGTGTTGACAACAAAGCTCAAGGGACACCTTCCTTTGCTAATGGTGAACAAACTGAGCTTAGGGATTATTCTAGATTCACACTGCACCAACAAAAAGAGGTTTTGGATCTTCTTCATGCCTCCATTTCTACTGCTACATTCATCAACTTACCTCTTCAATCAATCACACTTCAGGAATTCCTCAATCTATTTCCTCCTTTAAAAATGGCATTCACGATCTTTGGATTCTAGATATTGGAGCTAAATACCACGTATGTCACTCCAAGTTTCTTTTCACTCATCTCATTCATATAAACCACATTCATGTTAGGCTCTCTAATAGAGCCACCATCATTACCAAAATGTCTGGCACTATTTATTTTAATGATGATTTTTATTTGATAAATGTCTTGTAGATTCCTGAATTACAAACTAATTTAATTTATGTCCCAAAATTCACAGATTCCCTGAGTTATTTTTCAATAAGCAAGATAATATATAAAAGCGAGAACAAAGGGTTCTTGAACCCGCTTATAGAAAAAGAGTACGAACCGAGACTCGACAAAAAAAAGGAAAATTACACCCCAATTAAGCCTTAAGATTAAAATAACAAAGGAAACTTGCTAAATTCGTAAAATCTAAAATTGGTCCGAGTAATTTTCCCGATGTAAGCCGATCTCCAAAGCAAAACCTTAATATTCCACACAATATCTATAATATTCCACGTATCGTTCCTAAAAATTATGTTGTTTCTCTTAGTCCATAAGAACCACACGACAACCAACCAAATGCATCCTTCATTCCCCTTCTTCACTCTTCTATTCTTACAAAACAAGAACCACTTCAAGAAACTCTCCTTAATAGATCTAGCCTCAAAATCTACAAAACCGATCCAAACCGCCATCTTCATCCAAAATAACTTTGCCACCGCACAATTTAAAAAATATGGTCTAAAGATTCAATATGATTCCGGCAAAAAGTACACTTCAAGTTTTCTTCTGAAAAAATATCACCCCTAACAAGAAGAGCTTCTTTAGAAGGTAAACGACGAAACAAGCACCGCCACTCGAAAACTTTAATCTTAAAAGGAACTTCCACTTTCCAAACAAGAGAAAAAACTTCATAAAAAATATTGCACGGACCATACAAAATTCGGAAAAAAACTAATAGTTTCATAGAAATTTTTCACTGAAAAACCCTCCTCCGGATTACCCACCCATGTAACCGAACCGACCCCGGAATCCTCCGGATGGTGGAGCACTAATGCAGCCCAGAGCCGAAAAATATCACTCAAAACCATCCCCGAAAAAATCCCGGAAACCCCAAAATCCCCCCACCTCCAAGAATCACCGTGCCACCCACCTATACATGCCACCGCTAGCTCTTTCAAGCGAGATAATTCAAAAATCGAAGAAAATTTTTCCTTTAAACTCACATCCCCACTCCAACAAGAGTGCCAAAAGAAAGATGAAAAACCATTACTAATAGAAAAACGACAATTCGAAGCAAATAAATTTTCCGAAAAACCTTTCTCCAAATTCCTCACATCCTTCCACCAAAAAGAACAACGAGATGAATTTAAAGAAGACTTACCATACTCCACCATCCTCATGTTAATATCTCCATATCTTTCCTTAATAGCCTTATACCATAAAGCTTCTGATTCCTTCACAATCCTCCATCTCCATTTAATTATGAGGGCCAAATTAAAACCATCCACCCTTTTCAAACCAAGACCCCCATTTTCAACTGGAAGACACACATCTTTCCAACTCACCCAATGAATTTTACTTTTATCCTCCTTACCCTCACCCCCCACCCATAAAAAATTACTTTGAATTCTTACAATCTCTTTAACAATTTTGGTCGGAGCTTTATAAAAAGAGAGCATAAAAATAGACAAGCTAGATAAACCCGTCTTCAACAAAGTAAGTCTTCCTCCAAAGCTAAGAAACTGGTTATTCCAACACGCAAGTATTTTTCTAAGTTTTGCCACCATATCCGGCCCCCAAAGTTATCGAGTTCCGAGGATAACCAATGGGAATGCCAAGAAAAACAAACTTACTTTCCTCTCTTCTACATGAAAGAAAAAAAGAAGCCAACTCCATAAACCGAAAACTAATATTAATTCCAATGAGTTTACTTTTATGGAAATTAATACTCAAACCGGACACCATTTCAAAACCTTTCAACACCACTTTTAAGGCCCAAATATGATTCCAACTACCTTCCCCAAATAACAAAGTATCATCCGTAAATTGAAGGATATCAACATAACAATTACCGTTGATATTAAAACCCTTAAAATCTCCATTGTCCACCGACTTGCTAACCAACCCCTTTAAACCCTCTGCTACGATAACAAAAAGAAACGAAGAAAGAGGGTCTCCTTGCCTTAAATTGTTCTCCACCACAAACTCCTTTGTTGGGGTACCATTAACCAAAACTAACATCCTACTATTAAAAACCAAAGCTTCCATCCACCTCAACCAAACATCACCAAAACCCAATTTTCTTAACATAAATCTAAGAAAGTTTCAACTAACCTTATCATAAGCTTTTTCAAAATCAACTTTAAAAAGCATACAACTTCTTCCCTCCTTCTTAGCAAAGTCCACCACTTCATTAGCCACCAACACCCCATCAAGCAATTGTTTCCTCGGAACAAAAGCACTTTGGGAATGAGAGATAACCGAATTCAACACCACATTTAGCCTAGCCGCCAAAAGTTTGGAAATAGCTTTATAAATGCAACCTACAAGACAAATAAGCCTATAATCATCCAAGCTCAAAGGATTAGACGATTTCGGCACCAAAGTTAAGAAAGAAGAAATAAAAGTCTTTGAAAGAATAGCTTCGGAATGGAAACTATCAAAACACCCAATAAAGTCTTCCTTCACAATATTCCAACACTTTTTTAAAAATAAAAAACAATAATCATCGGGTCCCGGACTTTTAGAACCATCACAACTCCACATCATCTCTTTTATTTCCTCCTCCGTAAACACAACTTCAAGGGAAGTCCTCTCTAATGGAGAAAGCCCTTTGAAACTAATACCATCGAGCACGGGTCTAGCAAAATCATCTTCAAGAAATTTCGAAGCAAAATGATGCCTAACCTCCTCCTTAACATCCTCCACCTTATCCACAATGCTGTTAGCGGACAATAAAGATCCTATGAAATTTCTTCTCCTCCTTTCATTCACAATATTATGGAAGAATTTGCTATTGTTATCCCCATCATTTAACCATTTGAGTTTCGATTTCTGAATTAGCATATTCTCCTTAATTTTTAGATTCATCCAAAATTTTCTACTAGCCACCCTCTTTCTTATCACAACCGCTTCCTCCTCCAACGAACTAAGCACCTCTTCCATATCATCCCCTTCATTCAACTCCCTCACCCCTTCCTCCATCTCCAAATTTAACCTCCCAAAAATATTGTTATTCCACCATCTAAGTCTCTCTTTCAACAAACGCAATTTTTCCTTCAACACAAAATCTTTCCGACCAAAAACCTCCAACTTATTCCACTCATTTTCCACAAATAAAATAAAACTCTTATCCGTGAACCATTCATTATTAAACCGAAAAGGTTTCGGACCCCAATCCGATTTGTCAACAATCAACCAAATTAAACAATGGTCCGAAATATCCCTAGACCCTATCAATTATCCCACCAAAATTTTACCTCGTATGAATGCATTATACAAGGACTCATACCCTAAAAAGGATTGGTGCAACTAAACTCCAACGTGGCTTATACATTCTCACCACTCCTCCTAGCCCTAATCACAATTTTTCTTTACATATCTGACAATTATACTGTTATTTCTTGTACCTTATGGAACAAAAAGTTAGGTCATTCCTCTCATGAGGCTCTTACACATATCAATAAAAAAAATTCCTTTATCTAATTATTCTAAAAATGTTTCTCTCCGTGACACTTGTTTGTGTGCCAAGCATAAAAGACTACCTTTTCAAAATAGCAAAAGATTACTTCTTTACACTCTTTTAACCTTGTGCACATATATGGGGTCTTGTTTCTGTTGGATTTTCTTAATGAAAGTGAAATCTGAAACTTCTAACTTAATTCAATCTTTTGTGATGAATATTAAAACTTTTTAGATTTTTCTATTAGAGTTTTTAGATAGTTTGGTAGAGTTTTCTATAACTCAGTCAACTGTCTGGACCTATATAAAGACCATCTTGTATTTCTCAATTTTTTATAAATAAAAAATTATAAATAAAAAAACTGAATCTATAATTGTAACAGGTTTGGAAGTCTGAATCAGGAACAAAAAAAATTATTAAAAAAAAATAGGATTTTATTAAAATTTTGCATAATTTTATATATAACTCCTTAAAACAGTGTCGAGATCTATTTTATTTGGATCTCTCTATTGCACTTTTCAGTTATTTTTTTTTTTCAGTAAATACAGTATCATCTACTTTTCTTTAAAATCTTCACTCTCTTTATCTTTCAGAAGAAATGAGTGAATTTCTAACAAAGAAATATACTTTTGTAAATTTTATCTTTAAAAAAAAAGAAGCTTAACTATAAATACTATGATAAAAATCACTGTTTTGAAATTGAAGAAAATATGAGAAGTGCCTAACCAATAAATGCTCTTTAATTCACACAGTAGGACAAAATTAAATGCATAAAAGAAAGAGTACCAGTTCTTTTGACTCTGCCATCGTCGTCTACTTCAAGATCCATTTCAGCTTTCGTGATGTTCATTGCTTCTGCTAATAGTTATGAGTAGTAGTAGTTTATGTGTCAAAAAGATAGACACTCGTGTATATATAGGCCAATCCTATAATTTTTTTATATTATAAATGGAATAATGTTCAAATATAATATATTAATTAAAATATTATACTTAAATTATTTGCCAAAGAAAAGGCTCCACCAGTCAATTTTTCAATAGTTATCTACTCTGACCTTTAGTACATTATTTATTATCTTATTAAACTTATTTCATTTTCAATTTCATATTTAGTTCTTTATTTCAGTGTTAACTTTAACAACCCTAGAAAAAAATTGAATTATTTTTAAAATAACTTAGTTTAATAAAAATAATACTAAAATAACTTATATTTAGTATACATTCATTTTCAAATATAAAGATTCGCCGATTCATATAACGAAATGGTCTAAATTTATTTTAAACAATTAGTATATATTGGCTACACAATTTTTATTTATTTATTTATATTTAATATACATTTATTTTATAAACAATTTGACCATTGAATCTCACCATATCCTTCGATTATACCTCAAATATTATTATTATTATTATTATTATTATTATTATTATTATTATTATTATTATTATTATTATTATTATTATTATTATTTCCAAATTAATCTAAATTAGTATGTTCCAATTAAAATAGAAATGCAGTTTCTAAAATTCCATTTTTTTTATTAATGGATTGTCTTTATTATTAAAAAATTTAAAACAATATTTAAAGAGTTTATTTCTATTTATTTATTTTTGCAATAATTAAAAAAAATATTAGTCAATATTTATATCTATTAGTTTTATTTGTTTATAATATATTTTTAAAATATTTAATATATTAATTACAAAGATGTGACATTTATCACAGTTAATGAAATTGATATCAAAATAATTATTATTATTTAATGAGTTGGTTTTAATAAATGGAAATGATATTTAACATTGAAGAAGTTATACCATATTCTTAAAAATAACATAGGAAGTTAAATCATATTCTTAAAATAACTTCATTATATAATATTAATATATGTTATTTATATATGTTGGATTATATTATAATAGTTCATTTAATTATTATTATTTTTCTCTTGACTTATATAGAAGTTATTAGGGGTATTCATGGGTACGGGCCAACCCGCGAACCCACTCACCCAACCCAACCCAACCCTTATTTTTACCCAACCCAATCATGCACGGGTCCAATCCGAACTAACCCATTCAAATCCATTGGTGTTTGGTTCGGGTAACGAGTTTGAAGTTTTAAATCCAAGAACCCGCGAACCCAACCCATTAATATATCTCACACTATTTTTATTTAATTTTATTTATAAATTATCTAGCATAATTCTTAGAATGCATATATTTTTTAATATAATTATAGTTTTTATTAATTGTAAAAACATAAGTCTAAATCAAATTTGAGAGATCAATTTTATCTATTCAAAGAGAGATATATCTTACTTTTTATATTATACTTTACACCATTTGTATATTTTTCTAATTTTTTATTAACCAATAAATTTTATTCAAATTGAATACTAAAAATTTATGATTTTTTTTTTATTTTTTTTGTAATATAAATAAGTTAATTAAATGATATATTTTATTTAGAATTTAAAAATTATGTTTAGTGGATGATCCACCAACCCAACCCAACTCATTGATAAGCAGGTTGGATTGGTTCGGGTATAATCTTGAAATTACGGGTTGAACACTCAACTCAACCCAAAGAATATTGATCGGGTCAGGTATTGGATTTAATCAAATTAGACTCAACCCAACCCGCGAACACCCCTAGAAGTTATAATTATAAAAATGTGTTTTAAGGACATAGATTGATATTAATCATATTATTATATATCATAAAACAATATATCGCGACTGAAAAATTAAAATCTTAATAATTATGATATTAACAAATTTTATAAATGGTAACTTTATCGCAAAGTTAATTGATATATTTTAAAATAAAATATATTTTGAAATTATTTAAATTTTTATAAAAAGTTTAATAAAACAAAATAAAATCAATTGAGATTTTGTAATCTTTTTAAACTTATAAAATAACTAAAATTTATGAGAATTTTTTCAAATTAACTTTATATAGTAATCATGACAAAAAAAATTGTTAAATGGTAATCATAAAAATTTAATGATAAAAGGTAATCATAAAAATTTAATGATAAAAAAAAGTAAAAATTTAATGATAAATAAAAGTAAAAATTCAATGATACAATTATTTTTATAAATTGAATAAATTATCATTGTTTATATAAATGTCACATCTTTGTAATTAATATAAAGATTCGTGGGTCAAATTGTGCTGATAGATTCAATGGTCAAATTGTTTATAAAATAAATATATACTAAATATAAAAAATAAAATAAAATAAAACTGTGTAGTCAATTGAATTGGCGAATGTATACTAATTTTTTTAAAAAAATTAGACCATTTCGCCATATGAATTGGCGAATTTTTGTATTTGTAAAAAAAAAATGGCTTACGCACATTAGCCATACTAATTGACGAATTTGTGTTTCTAAAAAAAAACTAAGTTATTTCAGTATTATTTTTATTAAACTAAGTTATTTTTAAAAAAATTCAAAAAAATTACTTATGAATATCCCTAGAAAAAAATGCTTAAAAGCCTATCATAATAACATAGAATTTTTTATTTCATCTTATGGATCTCTCGGATACTATGTGCGTTTTTATTTTTGCCATCATAGTTTTTGTTGATGTATCTCCGGATGTACCTTTTTTTTTATTTAAACGTTGATTTGTCTATGGATACACAGCGGAACTTTTTCTCAAATGTAGCTGCGAAACATATTTTGATATACTTCGCGCACAGAACCCCTATCCTCCCTCACTTTCACCGTTCATCTTCCTTAACCTCAATCTCTCCAAACTCTCTTAAACCTCAAAAGTTCAAATTTCACCAAATCGTACTATTTTCGCTTGACTTCGACACAGAGGATCATCTACGACGATCAACTACGTCATAAATATTTGAAGCTCATTTCAATCGGTAAGTTTTTTAGTTTCCGAGTTTTCGAGTTATTTTAGAATATTCTCCGTAATCGATTTAGAATAACTATTTAGGTGTAGAAATCACTTGATAAGTTTAGAAACATAGTTTAGAGACAATGTAGATACTTTTTAGGGGTTTAAACAAATGATCTGGGGGGTTGCTTTTGAACTTTTCTTCAAGTGGGACGTTAATGGTGTTCACCACTGTTTTCTCAAGTTTCAGAAGCTTCTGCAAGTACATCATCGGAACAATTGAACGTTAACATATTCTGTAGATGCACTTGCGGAACAACCCAGACTTTTATATCATGGGTGCTTCCATAAATACACTTGCGAAACAACCAAACTTTCTATATCCTGGGTACTTCCGTAAATACATTTGCGGAACAATTGAATGTTAATATTTTATTTCTTTATTTTATTTTCGTTGTATCTTAATTTAACTTATTAGTTTGCAGACATTATGTCTTCTTCAGACTCAGACTATCAGATTCCTACAGAGAGACAGATACACAGTCGAGTTGCCCAGCATGCCTTCATACAGAAGGAGAAGGCCCATGTCCAGTCAAATGTATTATCTACATCTAGAGTTGTAGGCACTTCTTCATCTCAGAGGCCATGGGATGCTTCTAAGGGTACTTCACAATCTCTTCCCTCCTAGAGAAGACACCAGGAGAGTCTGATTCCACTATCGGAACACGATGTTGAGGATCTTGAGCAGACCCGGGAGGGAGTTGAGGAGACACGGGTGGATGATGTTGCCATTGCTCCTGAGAGTTATCTGTGGGTCCGTCTGACATCTCTTTGCTGTTGGGTTACGTAGAGCTTGTTGCCCCACATGTCTGGCGTGGAGAGGTAATATTACTCAAATATTCTTTTCATTCGAAAAATACTATATGTACCATTGTTTTTTTATTAAAATTTGTTTCTTTGATAATTTTCAGGCACGTCAAGCTTAGAGGTTTTATAACAATGAATGCAAGAGAGTGACTCCACTAGAGGACGAGTGGCTCCTGACAGCCATCGTTGCGTCTGGTATGAAGGACCTTGCTGAGATTGGGTATTCCGTGATACATGTCGGTATGCTCATGGCTTTTGTGGAGAGGTGGCATCCAGAGACCTCTTATTTCCATCTATCACACGGGGAGATTACTATCACCCTTGACGATGTTTCATGTCTCTTATATGTACCGATCAAGGGTAACCTCCCCCGTCACGGGAAGCTATCTAAGGAGGAGGCTTGAGATATGTTGATTCAGGAGCTCGGGGTGACTCTAGAGGATGCGCTGGAGGAGACTGATACGACCCGTGGAGCTCATGTGAGGTATTACACCTTGGCCACTTATTATTCATGGGCCTTGTGTAGCTCTATTTTTGTGGTCTTTAATCACTATCACATTTCTACTTTCTAATTTCTTATTTTTTTTCCTGGTAAAGTTGGTTATGGAAGGGAAAAGATGTCTTAAACTCATTCCGCTTTGCATACTGTTTTATAATAGATGTCCACATGGTTTTGGGTTCTTCTTTAGCTTATTTCAAAAACTCTGGATTAATACAAAATTTGTTCTTTTTTATATTGATGGAAGTTTCTTTATATGGGTCTGGGTATGAGATGAGTGTTGATTGATAGGGTGATGTTGATGTTTTTGTGTTTCTGAATCATCATAAATTTCTGATGTTTTTCTTAGGTTTAGAAAACTAATTGTTGTTTTTTGTTTGGTGTGCTCGCAAAGATCTTATGACCTTTTTGCCTACGTACCCCCAAAAAGAGAATTGATAGATCAGAGCATCGTAGTTCCTCCTAAAAGGCTAGAGCTAGGAGGAAGGGTTGATTTGTATCCTGGTAAAAGCACAAGATGTTGATGCTCAAAATTTGTATTTGTGTCTTGATCAGAGCCCAAGATTGAAGTTGAATAGTTTGTTTGTTTCCTGATCAAAGCCCAGGATTGAAGCTAAAAATCAGTTGTTTTGTAACTGGTTGGTTGCTTGAATTGCACAGCTCAAGGCATAAGCCGAATGATATCTTGATTTGCTTAGCTCAAGAAAGATTGAATGGGTACCCTGAATTGCATAGCTCAAGGAGGACTGAATGGTTGACCTGAATTACATAGCTCATGACAGCTGAATGGGTTATCTTGATTTTCATAGCTCAAGAAAGGCTAAATGTTTAACTTAGTTAGAGTCCAAGATTATGACTGGTGTTGTGGGAATTTAGCTTAGTTAAAGTCCAATACTATGACTGTTGGGAATGAGCTTAGTTATAGTCCAAAACTATGACTGTATTGGTGTTGTTTAGCTTAGTTAAAGTCCAATACTATGACTGTATTTTTTGAGTGACTGTTTGTGCCTTGATTAATGCCCAAGGTTGAAGATAAAAAGGTGCTCGGTAGAGAGAGAAATTGTCATCTCTAAAGAGGGAAGATTTGATTTTTTGTGTGCCTTGATTGAGGCCCAAGGTTGAAGCTAAAAGATGAAAACTGACTCTAAGGGAAAATTTTATCTGTGTCCTGATTTGGAAGCCTATGTGTGAAGCTTATTTGTGAGAGACTGACTCTTGATTTATCTGTATCTTATATGAAGCCTAAGATGAGGGGCTGAAATTTTTTGGTAGACTGACTATGTATGAAGAGTGTTTTGTCTGTTGGTTTGATAAATGTTTTGAAGGTCATCAGACATTCCTTTGTCTGGGGAGATTCAATTGTACAAAGCCCAAGAGGAGGCTAGCTTGGTCATCTATTAGGGAGAGGGAGACTACTATATTGTTTTTGATTTTAAGGTTTATTCCTATTCTTTTAGGAAGCCTGAAAGGGTCCTTGTGTTTAAGCCCAAGAGGATGCTATGTAACCTATAAGAGGCCCATGGGTCCTTGGATGAAGCCCAAGAGGAGGTTGGGGAAGGATGAGTAACATCTAAGCCTGAGAGAAGGCACCTTTAGGAGGCCTAAGGGTCCTTGAATGAAGCCCAAAAAGGAGGTTATATTATTCCCTAATTTGGTTCTAGTTATTTAGAGGTTAGGTCTGGTGATTGTAACCCGATTGTTGAGATTCTGGCAGAGATGCAAGTATAAACAGTAAAGATGCATGCAGACAAAAAAAAACTGTCAACGAATGTGTTTAACAACTTTTAATATGTTTTGGCTATGGTTTGAGTATTCTTAAGTTGTTTTTATTAAGAATGAAGTTGGGGGGTTACACTAGGAATCAGAGGCCCAAAATCCCGAGGGAGAAATGATTACAAATGTGTTTTATATTGTATTTTCTTTATCATTAAGAAGTATTTTATTATCTTTGCTTTAGTATGAGGTGAAGAAAGATAATTTTGGCAAATAGTTTTATCATAAGCAAGCACAACAGTTTAAGAAAACAACGAGAAGTTAGAAAGATGAAAGATGACTCAGAAGCCAATAATAGGGCTTAAACATAAGGATGCATATGGAATTTGTTTTGTTGATTAATTATCTGATGATTTCATACACAGAGTATCACTTTGGTGCTGAAAAACTGCCTACCGCCTGTTGCACCCCAAAATTTTCCCTCACAATACAAGATTTTGTGTGCTAAGAAGGTTCACAAGGTTCACAAGATTCACAATGCTTACAAGACCTTTCATGAGGATCATGAAGTCTACAAGACACTTTATGAGGTTCACAAGACCTCCCATGAGGTTCACAAGGTTCACAAGACATCTTATGATGGTTCACAAGGTTCACAAAGTTCACAATGGGTCAGAAGAGTTGACAATTCCCTCAAACAATGCACCTCCTAAACAGTGCATCCAAAACTAGGGTTTTGACTTTAATCAGGCTAAATGAACTTCCAAGACTTCAAGTGAGCTTCATAATATCTTATATTTGTGTAAGAACCCCCATGACAAGTTTCAAGACTTTTCTCAAAAGTTTGCTCAGTCAGATGATCAGATAAGTTAAAATCAGTCAAAGCAGTTAAAAAGTCAAACTGAGGTCAACTGTAGCCAAACCAAAGTCAAACTTCATGATTTTTTGCCAACATCAAGTATATGAAGTAAAATTCATCATTTGATCAAGGGTTGATCATGATTCACCAAGGAGATTTCAGATCATCAAGAATCAGGAGTTTCTAAATTAGGGTTTCCTCAGTAAAAGTCAACTGAACTTTGATCAGCCATAACTTTCACATGCTTCATCACCAAGTCTCAATCCAAAGCTCATTTTGAAGGAAATTGAATTCTCTACAACTTTGTGTCTCACAAGCCAATCCCAAAAATGCTTCATTTGGAAGGTATGAGCTAAGACATTATAGGTCCTTTTGAAAGTCAACAAAAAGTCAACAACTTCAAAAGGGCATAACTTGAGAATGGTAAATGATATGGACATGAAACCAGTGGGGTTGGTTATAGGACTCTTCAAGCTTTCCAAAATGTCCAAGAACACCCTCATACCATTAAAATTGAAGGATATGTGCCCTTGCAAAGTTGAGAAATTTTTGGTTGGTTTATGAGGAAAATGGAGGTCTAAAACCAATTTCTTCCAAATGGGCTTGCCATATGATGAACCAATCCATACTATAACCTCATGCACGACCCAAGTCAACAAAAATCAGATTTTTTATCATTTTATTTTTATTTATTTTGATTTAATTCATTAAAAATCATTTTAAATTAAAATAAAATATAAAAGTCAAAGATTTAAATATGATTGAGCTTCTAGAAAATCATAAAAGTGATTGGTATTGAAGTGGAAAGAAGATCATGTTGATTTGCCTAAAATAGAAGGTGTTCATACAAAGATATTTGATTTTTAAGGCATAATCTCTTTGAATCTTTTCCAATCAAATCTCTCACACAATGACCAAATTTTTTGACCTAAATTGATCACTCTATAAGTACTTGAGACAACCCTAACACAAGCCACGAATTTTCCAGCCCCAAGTGTAAGTTGCATATTTCAAAAAAACCTCACAAAATTCAAATTCGGATTTCCACATACAAGGCATTAGAAGGTAATTTGAAGACATAGCAATGATCCTTGGACATCATTGAGTCGAAACCAATATCTATTTGCATCCATAACACTTCAAACCATTCAAACCGAATCCTTTTTGTTCTTGAAATTATTTTTTTCGATTCCAATTGTTTAACCATTATTAATGAAATTTGTTTGTTGATTTGTTGTTGTTTGAAGCTTTGGATGAATTCTGGAAAGTTTGATTTGATTTTCATGAACCTATACGGATTTTACCATGGCTAGGGTTTATGACCTCCATTAGGGTTTCGTATTCAAGCCAATATAAATTCATTCTGAGAACATAGCTCAATGCCAAATGGTCTCTGGATCATGTTTGGACAATTAATTTGTTGGAATTTTACAGTTTTTGTGGTGTATGAGATCCATAGGTTTTGCTGCAAATTTGATTTTCGCAGGAACATTGGCAGATAAATTCGCAGCTAATGTCCTAGGGCTGGAGGAAGAAGATGGTGGCCTGCGCGCGAAATTCCAGATTTAAATTGTTGTTTTAAAATATTATGATATGGTTTCTGTTTAATATCACAAGCTGATGCTTGTCCTAGTGGTGAAGCAGGCGCGTGTGTTGTTGAATGGCAGGGGTTCGAATCCTGGCTGTGACAAGTTTTTACGTTTTTTTCTTTTATTCATTAAATGTAATATATTATGAATTGTAGTTGTTTCATAAGCAGGTTCGCTCACCCAGCTGGAATGGTAACGTACTTGTGTGTTTGCTTGTAAGGTCCTGGGTTCGATTCCCCCAGGCCTTTTGCTTTTCTTTCTTTTTTTCTGATTTTTAGGTTTAAGGAACAAAACCAATTTGACTCACTCTTCTTTCACCTGCGCACGCTGGCCTGGTGGTATGTGTTGTAGGCCTGGGTATTGGCAAGCAAGGTGTCCTGGGTTCAATTCCCAGCCAGGTAAGTTCCAATTTTTTTTTTTTGTTGTTGTTTCATTTAATTTGTTTGTTATATTAATATTAATTAAATATAATTAAAATAACATGTAAATATTTTATAATTTGTTTTAATTCTAAACCTAGTTTATTATCATATATTAAAAATTAAAAAATATGTATATAATAATTAGATTAATATTTGATATTTTGTATATAAAACTCAATTTATTTTTTTATAACCCTAAAAATATATTTTTCTACAAACCCTAATTTACTCATAATAATTTCTAAAAAAACCTAATTGTAATTCTTGCTTATATTTTAATTAGTAAATAAATTTTATTATAATCCTTAAATTTGTAAATATAATTGTATGATCACATTTTTTTTAATCATGTATATATTTTATTTAATATAATTAAATTTTGTAAATATAATCATAATTAATCCTATTTTTTAAATATGACCTAAATTGTTTATATTTTAATTTTGCATATATGCTTAGGAATAATTAAAAAATTGTTAAATTAATTTTGTAATTATATTTATTTCTATAATATGTTTATCATTAACTTATCTTTCTATATAATTTACAAACAACTTAAAACTTTATAATTAATATAATTGTTCATATTATTTTCTTATTAATCTTAAATAATTGTTCATATAAAAATTTGATCTTTTAATTATTTTAATATTTTTGCTTATTTCATTATTATTATTATTAATTATGTTTATATGATTATTACTAACCCATTTAATTTAGTATTATTGTTATTATTATTATTTTCACTAACCCAATTATTATTATTATTTAATATTTTGTTTATTTATTTCAATTGTCTTATTATTATTATGTAATTGCTCCTTGGTGTAAATATTTATTTGTAATGTTTAAATTTTATGCTATGGTTAGTAAAAATAGTAAGTGTAACATGTATGTCATTTAAAATTAATTTAGATCACTTAATTTAAAAGATAAATATTTAAAATTGTACACTCACACACGTAAGTCGATATTTGATCGCCATCTCACTTTCTAGGGTTACCTCTCCTTGTTGCCTAATCAAAAGGTCAAGTAGGGTGTATAAAGCAAAAGTCCCTCAAAATAAAGTCATCTAGTCCCTTAACAATAAAAGATCAAGTCCCTTAATGGTTACCTTCATAATGATCTTGTCCCTTTCGAATAATGATGACAGTCCCTCCAAAAATGCTTAATACACCCCACAGTTGCCTTCATTAAACAGATGTCCCTTTACTTGTCCCATACATCCAAGGTAATCACTACCTATTCCTTAATAATAGGGATAGTCTTACCATTTAAAGGATTCAAGAACATAAAAACTTAAACTTTAGGGTAGGTTTCTCATAGTTACTTGCTCACTATTCAAAAACTTTTCAAACACTTCACACTTTCAAACAAATTTTCAAAACAAAGGTTTTTTACGCATCCGTACATGAATCATTATCAAACTCTTATGAAAATTTCTATTCACACACTTCACATTTTCAAAAAAAAAACAATTCAAAGTGAGCTAAGTAACTAAGAGTCCATGGATAACCATGGATGTAAAGGGTGCTAACACCTTCCCTTTACATAACCTACCCCCGGACCCAAAAATCTTTTAAAAAGGTCTTTCCTATTCTTTTATGCCTTTCCTTTGGATAAAATAAAAGTCGGTGGCGACTCTTGCTATCCGCAACATAACTAAAGTCAGTTCTCCCACCGTGTTACACCGCCTAAAATGATTTCATACAGAAAGAAAAATAAAAGGAAAGAAATTGTAGTACTTAAGCCGAAAAATAAAAGGAAAGAAATTGTAGTACTTAAGCCATTAACATATCCACCTATTCAGAAAAAAAAAATATTAAAGAAGAGAAATATATGAATTTTATCACATTGTTCAACAATTTACATGTAACTATATCATTCTCATAGGCACTTCGGTATATTCTTGCATATACAAAAATATTAAAATATTTTAATTCTCAATCTGTCACCTTTTCCATTTCATCCACTTTTCAAACAATGGAATGGGAAACAATTTATATTTCATTATAAAATTTCCAAACAATACAATGAAATATATATTCCATTCTGATTTGTTTTTCTTTATTTGTCTATGTTCGATTCCACTTTTTTATTTAAAAAATATCCAAACATGTTCTTGGAGTTAACATAATTCTCGATGCTTTTGCAACAAACTTAAAGTTTTTCAAATACACATCTAATTAGATTGCGTATACTTAGAAATTTAATATTTGATGGAATCTTGAACATGGTCTATTTATTTCAAAAAGTCTGTCATTAGTATTAGAAGATATATTATTTTTAATAAAGTTACATTATCTTCTTTTTCACATTTAAATTTTAATCAAAGAGCATGAGCGATATTTTTTGTTTAATCTTTTGGATTAATAAATTTAATATTATTATTATAAGAAAATGTGAAAAATCGATGTCATTTGAACTAGATTAAGTGTATCGATAGAAACTATTGAAAAAATATGTGACACAAAATGTTTGTTAGTGCATGAAAAAACATAAAAATAGAAGAGACGGGAAAAGGAAAAACAAGATAGTTCAACTTCATTCATTTCTCTTTTACAAATATGCTAAAGTTTATAAGAAAAAATCTTAAATTTGTCTAGATTGTGGCTAATCTGATGAATTGAAGCTACTATAGCAACAAGAGAGACAAACAAACACAAACAATTCAAAAGTTGGAGCGCACACCATTTCAGTGATAGTACTTTTATGCTCTTTTGCGCAATGTGCATTTGTACAGGGAAAAAAACAACCAATGGTCCAAATCCAAGTGCTCCGAGGAGAGAAAGGACTTCATTGAAAAATGGCATAGCCATTGCAAGAATTGTTGCTATTATCACAAATATCGTCCTCCAAATTAGTCTAAACAAATTCATGTTGATGGTTATATTGCACATACTAATTTGATAATCTTTGTTTATGAAAGTTGAATTAGGCCATGCAGTGTTAGCACCTATTTCAATGATACGAAAAAATGGTTGAGCCATCACCTGTAAGATATCATTAACTATACATTAAAACCTTAACAAAATAATATACAAAAACAATTCACACACAAATATATTCAATTATTAAACGGAAATACTAATTATCAAACCTGATATGCTCCAATCATGTGGATAATTATACACATATCTCCAATTGCAACTAACCAGAACGGTTCATAAAATCCACCAAAAATATTTCCCGGTGTTTTATCACCAAAAGCAGCATAACCAAGGCAACTACATAGTAGGAATATTATTGTCATTGTTGAGAGTCCTGTTAAGTTAGCCTTTTTCATTTGTTTACTTTCTGATGGCGGTGACTTTAGTGTATCCTAAAAAAATTGAAATAATAAATTTCAAGGATAATAACTAAAGGAGTTGGCCTTGTGAGAAGACCTGAGACCTAGGAGTGTGGTCCTCTATAGGTCTTAGTTCTACTCCCACAAGTGCAAATAATTATTGTATTAGACCCGTCTATATAGATTTTTTTTCTCCCAGTAAATAATCATAATAAATAAGTAAATTAAATATTGGTTTTATACCATTATATCATAAATAACCATGGCATAGTTGCAAGCAAGTGCTATGTTTCCCAATGAACTGCAAGACCTCCAAATTTTATCTGAAGCAGATAGTTCTGGTCCTACTTTTATTCCGAATAAGCTGGTTGGTGCAGCTTTTCCTGTTCTTAGCCAAAATATATTTGTTATTAGTCACAATATTATAAATTTGGATTGTCTTCAATCAAATATATCATTAAGTCGGTTTAAGACGATCGAAATTTCAAAACAATGTAACATATACTAAATAAAAAAGTGACTAACAAAGGAAACATATATACATTAAACTATTTTATAGAAATTAATGGTGAAAGTACCTGAAATAATTACTGAAAGACAAAGACCGATTGCAATAAATACATAGCCAAAAGACGTCAAAGCAGCAATTGATGAAAGCCATGTCAACGTGTGAAAGTTTGGAATTTGAGACAACAAAAGTTGCAGTGCCCCAAAACCAATCATATATGGATTATAAGAACTTGTGCAATCAGCTTGTTTTCCTTTTCTACGCACGCAAAAAGATTTTCCTAATGCTCTGAAATATGTTACATTTGTAGTCATAAATCGCACGAAAGAGAAATACAACTCAATTTTTAATTCAAAACTTTTTGTATTAGCCAATATATAGTTTTGTAATGTAATAATTTAAATATACATATAAAGTAAGTTTTTAATGTAATAACATACGCCAAACTTGTAGATGAAGTTATTGTGTAACCAACTGTGATTCCAGCAAGCTTTGAATACAAAACTATTCCACAAATCACATGCATCGTTCCACCTATTGTCAAATAAAAGTAAAAAAATAAATTAAACTGAAATTGGTCATATATAATTTGCTAGCCGTAGAGATTTCATTTCCATTATTTCATTATTATTACGTAAGAAAAGGGTATAAAAGTATACCTAAGTAGACCTTGACGGCTTGCATGTAAGTATAATTTCTTTTTCCATTGATTGGGTCTGGAAACCTATAGCAATCGGCTATAAGATTATAAGTAAAAAGAGAGATAGATGCAAAGAGCACTACACTAACTATACCAACTATCCATCCTAATTGAGCCATGGCCCATGCCAAAGCTAACACTCCTGCCCCAATTACCACTGTTATTATGTGTGTTGTAGCAGTCCACACATTTCCTGCGATATTGTACACCAAAAATAATTAATATTATTATACAATTTTTATGACTAATAACACATTCTTTGTCTCACAATTATCTAATTATTAAAGTGCAAATAATTTTTTTAAACCATGTAGGCAGTCACATATACATTTTATCGAGTAAATTAATCAAAAACAAGTTAAATAAATAACACCAACCTAAACGATTCAATAGATAAATATTTAATCAAGAATGAAACGGAGTGTATGTGAATAAAATTTCAAACAATCACACCAAAGAATTGATGTATAAAAGAATTAATTTATTATAAAAAGTGATGTCATATGTCAACTTTATCTTCTTTTTTTATATATAACTCCTTTAAACAGTATCTATCTATCATGTACGTAGTATATTTCATTTTCTAGCCATGCATAACAACGAGATCTATTTTATTTGGATATCTCTATTGTAACTTTCACTTGATTTCACTTTTTTCAGTAGATAATAATTTACGTAGTAGCGATTCCTATGAAAAACTTCTGAAAAAGTGTCTCTCTCTCTCTCTAAAAGTGTCTCGGTCGGTGTTTGTGTCTGAAATCAACATTAATATTTATAAATGTTATCAATAATGTATCGGTTTCGGTTGTATGAGTGTGGATATCGTGTTTCTAGTGTTCGTGTTTGATACAATAGTGACAAATTAATAAATCAACATAGATTTGCATGATTCATGAGAAACAGAAATGGAAATTGAATGCATTAGATTCAAATATGAACAGATCAAATAACAACATATTACAATGATTTGGAATAAACATGATAAATATGAGATGAGATATAAAGAGAGTGTACCAGTTCTCTTTCTGCCATCATCATTTTGTTGGTGTTGGTTTTCCTGATCCATTAGTCTTTCACGGTGCTCATTGCTTCTAATTATGTCTTTATGTACTATTCAATGGTCTCCAAACCGATCTATACGGAACAGATAACTCTTCCAAAAATTTGACACTTGGATGTAAATAATTTTTTATACTGTAATAAATGATAACCAAATATAATATATTGATTAAATAATTATGTTAATTCTTTTACCACAAAAGACTACACATGTCAATTTTTCAATAGTTATCTATTCTGGCCATTAATGCATTCATTATATGAGCCAACTTTTGGGAGAGTATATAAACATAAACTATAAAGAATGCTTTGAAGAAACTCCATGAACAACAAGAACATGCAATCTATTAGACTCGGTAGTCGGTATCTATTAGAATCAAATATCATGTTTGAAATTTCTTTGAAAGTGTTGAAAGAACTTTTTTACTGTTATCTTTTTATGACTCGGTAGTCTGTGGTATATTGTTTTATCTAGTATGAAATTGTATATATTATATTGCACTGTTTAATTAGTTCAACTTGTTGTCTAACGTACATGGTCATTGCATATATATTGATAATTAGTACAAAGATGAATTCATTAAAACGGTTCGGTACGATACAAGAATCAATAAATATGGACGATCCTGAGCTTGTTATATGAGAATCAATATAAAAAAGTACACTATATGACATGATTTGTTCATAAATCGCACTATTATATTAATATATAAAATATATATAGTTGATCGTACCTGAAGATCAGGATCCAATACAGCTAGGCTCGAGAGCGGGCGGAGATGGTTGTCGAGGAGAAAAAGGGGTGTACCTGCAACACACTTTGATGCCAAAGTAAGTATCCGAGCGACAGTGAGCAAGTACTAGTATTAAGGTTGAGAATTGAATACCTGACCCTCTCAAATGAGAGAGTTTATATAGAGGACCAGCTGGAACGCTATTGGTTCGTTTTATGAGGTGCGGATCGAGGGGTCCGTGAAGATAGGAAACGGTCAATACTAGCCGTTAGGAAGTCTCTCCCTGGTCGGATCATTAGTGGTCGACTGAGAGGCCACTTTTCATACCTGTGCTCGGACTGTCGAGCAAGAAGAATGGATCAGCCTTTTTGGCCCAATAAGAGGGATTGGGCCGGGTCGGAACAGGAGCCCCCCCAAGTCATTGTTCGGGCTATCGAGCAGTGACTTAAAGCAATACTGTGCTCGTCTGGGTATGATTTCATGGTTGAGGATCTATGTTGTCGATGGTTCGGGCAAAGAATACGTTGCTCGGTAGAGGAATGTGAAACGAAAAGCTGGAATATCTGGATATTCGCACCTGTTAATGATTTGACGGCTAGTCTAGGGGCTAGCGCCTAGGGGTCACGCGTGCGCGCACGTGTCCTTTTTCCTATAAATAGGATTCCCAGGGCCCATTTTGACCCTTTCGCTTCGTCTTCTCTATCAACTCTCTGCTCGTTCAACCGCCGTTGCTTCAGCCGTCGACCACCGCCAGTTCTTACCGACCACCACTCACAGAAGCTCAATCTTCTCCAAAATGTCTTCACAAGCTCAAGGTACCGTTCTTTTCTTCTCTCTTGAGCGTATACAGCTTAGTTTCTGTAGAATGCATGCGGTTTAGGGTGATTTTACCGGTAGTTTTAGGATTTAGGATTAAAAACTCTTAAAGTTTCTGCCACCGTAACTGGTCGGCCACGAACCCTAGCTTGAAGGTCGACACGGACCTTGGTCGACTTAGACTTTAGTCTCTTGGTAGGTTTTCGTTATCTGCATACTGTTGGGCGTCAGCCGTTGCTTCGAGCAATGGTTAGCCAGGGCTACAGCTTGGGATGCAATTCCCGAGCTGAGGCGCGCCCTTTCACTTGTCGAGCGGTGGAAGGGTGGATTTGATATTCTTAATCGAATTCACTGATGCCTTTCCTCAGCTTTTCAGGTGAAAACTCGCTCGGAAATCCGTTGGACGTGTTTTCCGAGGACACATCTTCGGGGAATACAAATTCGTCCGCGTCCCTACCTTCAAACTCAGGAGGCACTTCGGACAGTTCTGATACAAGTACCGCGGGGCAGTCGACGGAATCTCCTCAATGTCCTGCTCAGTCGAGGATCTCGCCCGAGGAATGGGTGATGGAAGATTTACTGGACAAGGTGTCTTCCTTCTCGAGACCTCGATCGGAACCGCTGCCCGTCGTCGGGGATCTCGCTGACTGGGTCGTGACTTGCCCAGGAGATGACGATCGCATATTTTCAGACTTTCGTGGTCGAGCATTTTCGATGTATGAATATGCTACTTCGGTCCTGGGAGTTACGCTGCCCTTCAGCGATTTTGTGAGCGCGGTGCTCGGACATCTTTGTATAGCCCCCTCTCAGCTGCACCCCAACTCCTACGCCTTCCTGAGGGCATTTGAGATGACGTGTGCTTTCTTGGGCGTCGGGGCCACACTCCCTCTCTTCTTCCGCCTGTTTTCTTTACAACGTCAAGTCGGGCGGGGAACCGACCGGAAGGGATTCGTATCCTTTAAACAGCGAACTAAGATCTTCAAGGCCCACTCGGAGTCCATCCGGGCTTTTAAGACTGATTATTTTTTAATAAAACCTGTAAGTGATGCTGCCGTGCGTACTATGAGTTTCCTCGGGATTGACACCGATGAGAACGACGAACCCAAGTTGGACGACCAGGGTGATGTGATTCCGAGGAGATTATGGATGTTTCCCCTCTCCTGGAGTCATATGCATTACGAGCGACCAGTGGGGGAATTTGTCCAGGTGGGGGAAACACTGGACGAGGATGATGCGGCCAGTTTCGAAGCTTTCAGAAAGTTGGTAGCTTCTTTCACTCCGACCCCTTTATTGGACGGGGAAGGGAAAGTTATGGTCGATCAAGACGGGGGAGAAGCTCTGGAGCGTCCTTTGATCAACGTTACTGACTTGCTGGCTTGTAATAACGGGCAGGAGATAGCTGATTTTTTTGGTATCTGTTTATTTATGCTCGTTAAGTTTTTGATTTGATTCTATTGCTCGTGGCTAACTTTGATTTTATTTTTCTTTTCAGGTTCCTTAACAAATCCGTTGGACAAGATCCACGATCGTTTGGTCCAGCAACAGAGAAAGCGGTCGCGTGTCGTGCAAACTAAACTGACCGAGGCGAGCGCTTCAGGCTCAGGTCCTTTGGTTCAGGGCTCTCCGGTGGCATCCACTGGATCTTTGATGAAGAAACATAAAACGACGGCCACTGTGGACCTGACGGCCGGTGCTCCTTCGAAGCCAAAACATGGGATACCCCCCTGCTTCGTTGTCCGGAATTTCTTTGAAGGAAATAGTATGGAGGTGGACCGGGCAGATTCTCTGTTCCTGGAAGGGATGGATCGCCCTGCCCGGCGGCTTTCATTGGCCCAGGATGCGAGCGCTGTCATGCGGGTCTTAACCATGGCTTGGATGACGGCCGAAGGGTCCCCTCTGTTAGAGCGAGAGAATGGCAAACTCAAGGAGCAGTTGGTTGCTGCCGAGGCCAAGCTGTCGACGGCCATGGAGGAGGCAAAAAAGGTCACCGCGGAATCGGCAGAACGAGCAACGGTCATTGCCAAGTTGGAGGTTGACAAAAAGAGGCTGCTCGAACAAAATAAGAAGTTAAAAGATGCCTTCTGCCCCAAGGAGGACGAGGACGAGGACACCAAGCATTTGATGACGAGGGCCCAGTTTCTCGCTCGGATCGACCAGGACATGGAAGATCTGAACGCGTCGACTGAGTTCAGCTTCCTGAATGCGGTGGAGCAAGTGAAAGCTCTTCATCCCGATCTAGCTTTGGATGTAGGTCGGATGAATTACCTTTACAAAGTGGTGGCCGGTCAGATCGTGGTGCCTGCGGACTTGGTGGTGGCCGATTCCCAGCTGGGGACAATGATCCAGCCTGATCAGCCAGAGGAGCAGCCAGGGCATGAGGAAGCTCGCGCGGAGGAGGATCGTCCAGCAGATGAGGATAATTAATTAATGGCCTGCGTGCCTTCATAATTTATGTATTTTGTTGTTTTGGGGGGCGTGGCCCCCTTTATCTGTAATTCCGAACAAGTCGGCCTTTTGGTGCCGCATTTCTTTTTTATAAATGTTAAGTACTTGGTCGTGGAAGTTGATTATATCTGTTGTTTGCTCGCAACCATTCGTCCGTCGGAGGACATGATCTGTTATTATTTTTACTAAATGTTTGATGCTCGTATTTGTATCAATTAGAAGTGATTGGATAGATACGGGGGTTGTGGACGACCTGTTGGTTAAGGGAACCAATCAGTCTTGGAGGGTTGTATCCTCGATCGGTGCTCGGGTCAAGATAATGGCCCGGGCTCCATGGCGTGAACGTCCCATCGCGAGCTGGGGTTCTACCTGGTCGTGGTACTTAGGCGACGTCGGACTCGTTCGAGTATCCGTTCGTGCGACAAGTTTCTCTTTTGCTCGAAAAAGAACTTGTTTTGTTTGTGATATTTAGACTGACGTGCTCATACCTAGGCACGCAGTTGGTCTCTCTTTCTCTTCCCCTGGGAGTCGAGTAAGGTGACTGGCTTAACTATAATATTGTTTAAGTTTCTCGGCGTTCCACGGCCGAGCGAGTTCTTCCCCGTATAGATTTTCTAGGTAATAGGCGCCGTTCTCGGTTTTCGCTCGAACACGATACGGGCCTTCCCAGTTCGGTGTTAGTTTTCCCTCGCGGGGATCTCTGTGGTTTCTTCTGAGGACGAGGCTACCTACTTCGAACGTCCGTCTGATGACCTTGGAATCATATCGAGCGGCTATCTTTTGTTTGAGAATGGTTTCTCGAAGGGCAGCATCTGATCGAATTTCCTCGACCATGTCGAGCTCGTCTCTTAAGGCTTCATTGTTGGCATCTTGTTCCATGGGAAATTCCGTGCGTCTTGAACGGACGTGCATCTCTATTGGAATTACTGCTTCGGTCCCATATGCTAATCGAAATGGGGATTCTCCGGTCGTTGAATGGGGAGTGGTTCTATACGCCCATAATACGCTATGTAATTCCTCGACCCAGTGTTTCTTATGCTCGTCCAACCTTCGTTTCAGACCTCTTAGTATTACCCTGTTTGCGGCCTCGGCCTGCCCGTTAGTTTGGGGGTGTTCGACTGATGCGAAATGTTGTTTTGTCCCTATTGACGCGACGAATTCTTTGAAATGTTTATCCGTGAATTGAGTTCCGTTGTCGGTCACAATAGCGAGGGGGACTCCAAACCGGGCGAGGATGTTTCTTTTGAAGAATCGAAGTATATTGAGTGCAGTAATTTTGGCCAGAGCCTTAGCTTCTATCCATTTGGTGAAGTAGTCGACGCCTACAATTAAGTATTTGTTTTGACCAGATCCAACGACGAAGGGTCCTAAAATGTCCATTCCCCACCATGCGAACGGCCAGGGTGATGATAACGATTTTAGCTCGGAAGGAGGTGCTATGTGCACGTCCCCATGTCGTTGACATTTATCGCATCTTTTTACGTGCTCCTTCGCATCGTGCTGCAGGGTGGGCCAGTAATATCCTGCTCTCAGAATTTTACGAGCTAATGACCGTCCGCCCGGATGTTGCGCATTGATTCCCTCGTGAACTTCCCTTAGGACGTGTGGAATATTTTCCTCTTCTACGCACCTGAGGAGGGGTGTAGAGAATCCTCGACGATACATGCGTCCACCTACTAAAGAATACGAGCACGCCCTCCGTCGTATGGTACTAGCTTCTTTCGGGTCGTTTGGTAATTCTCCTTTAGTTAGGTAGTTGAATACTGGGGTCATCCAACAGTTTGTGTCGCCCACTAGGTTAATGTGTGTGCAGGGTGACGAATGTCCAATGCTTGGTTGGGGGAGCAGTTTTTGTATGACGGACTTGTTGTTTCCTTTCCTTTTAGTGCTTGCCAGCTTGGATAGGATATCTGCGCGGGCGTTGCTTTCCCGGGGAACGTGTTTGATTTCTACACTCTTAAGCTGCTTTATTTCGTCTTTTACGAGGGCCAGATATTCGGCCATGCTATCACTTCTGGCCTGGAAATCTCCACGGACTTGGCTCGCGACCAATTGAGAGTCTGTGCAAATTGTGATCTCTTCTGCTTCTAGGTCGTTCGCGAGCCGTATGCCTGCTAAGAAAGCTTCGTATTCCGCCTGGTTGTTAGAAGTGGGGAAAGACAGAGTTAAAGATACTTCGATGACGTTCCCCTCCTCGTTCTCCAGGATGATACCGGCCCCACTGCCCGTTGGGCTAGATGCACCGTCTACGAAAATGACCCATTTGGATGAAGCTTGCGTGTCTCGCTCGGTGAAGGTAAGTTCAGCCACGAAGTCGGCCAATGCTTGCGCTTTGAGGGCTTGTCTTCCTTCGAATTTGATGTCGAATTCAGACAGTTCTAATGACCATTTTAACATTCGGCCGGCCATGTCTGGTCGACCGAGCAACTGTCTTATGGGTTGATCAGTCCTTACGATGATGGTATGAGCCAGGAAGTAGTGGCGTAGTCTTCTAGCTGCGAGGAGGAGGGCCAATGCGACCTTCTCTATCTGAAGGTACCGAACCTCTGGGCCGTGGAGAGCTTTGCTCGTGAAATACACGGGCTTTTGCCCTTCGGGTCGTTCGCGCACAAGGGCCGCGCTTACTGCCTCGTTGGCGACCGCGAGGTAGAGATATAGAGTTTCCCCTTCCTCTGGTCTGGATAAAACTGGAGGTTCACTTAATGCCCTTTTTAGGTGGGACAGTGCTAATTCGCATTCTGCTGTCCATTCGAACGTTGCTTCCTTACGGAGCAGTTTGTAAAAGGGGAGGGCGTGTTGAGCAGATTTTGCCACGAATCGGGCAAGGGAAGTGATGACTCCGTTTAGTGATTGTATAGACTTCTTTGACGTGGGAGTTGGGAACATCGCGAATGCTCGACACCGATCGGGATTAGCCTCAATGCCTCGTTCGGTTAAATAGAATCCGAGGAACTTTCCTGCTCGGACGCCGAAGGTGCATTTCTCAGGGTTGAAACGCATTTTGCACTTTCGTGCCTGGTCGAAGACTTTTCGCAAATGAGATGCGTGGTCTGTTTCTTGTTGAGATTTGACGATCATGTCGTCCATGTACACTTCGAGCATGTCCCCGATTTCGGCTCGGAAAACTTTATTCATCATACGCTGGTACGTTGCTCCTGCATTTTTTAGGCCGAAAGGCATAACGTTGTAAAAATAATTGCCCGACTCGGTCATGAAGGCCGTGTATTTTTTGTCGGACACAGCCATGGGTATTTGATTGTAACCCGAGTATGCGTCCATAAAGGATAATAATTTGTATCCGGACGAACTGTCGACCAATTTATCGATGTTAGGTAAAGGGTATGCATCTTTCGGGCATGCCCGATTGAGATCGGTATAATCAACGCACATTCTCCATTTTCCATTAGATTTTTTGACGAGTACAACATTTGAGAGCCAGGTTGTGTACCTGGCCTCAGTTACAAATTTTGCCTCTAGGAGGTCTTTAACGGCAGATTCAGCAGCTTTGGTCTTCTCGCTCGACTGCTTTCTCCTGCGTTGGGCGACCGCCTTGCAAGTTGGATCGATAGAGAGGTGATGACAAGCTGTTTCGGGGTCGAGCCCTGGCATTTCCGCGGCACTCCATGCGAACAAATCTGCGTTTCCTTTGAGGCAAGCTTCCAACTGCCGCTTCACTAACTCGGGCAGGTGTGCTCCAATCTTGACGCATCGAGCAGGATCTTCTCCCAAAGGAATTAGCTCGAAGTCTCCGTCCGGGATTGGCCGGGCTAAGGCATCTGTCGGTCTCTGGATGCTCTCGCTGTTTGAAAACCTGCAGTCTAAGTCGATCGAATCGACTTGAGGGAAAGCCTTGGGCACATCTGTTGGATCCAGTGTCGGGGAGACCGGTTGGTACGATATTGAGCTGAGGCCTTTTGATGCTGCCTCGAAACATCTACGGGCAGCGTCAACATCTCCGTGCAATGTGGCAACTCTGCCCGAAGTAGTATAGTACTTCATCTTTAAGTGGACGGTGGACGACACGGCTATTAATTCGGCCAGAGTCGGTCGTCCCAATATGCATTGGTATAACGACGGGCAATCCACGACGAGAAATTGGACCCTGACTGTCCTGGCTGTTTCGCCTGCCCCGAAAGTGACAAACAGGTCGACATAACCCCATGGTCGGGATACTGCTCCGTTAAAACCTTGCAGATCGGATCCGACGTATGGAGTCAGATGTGTTTCATTCAGTTGGAGCGTTGAAAATAGTTGGGAGTACATGATGTCACATGAACTTCCTTGGTCTACCAATATCCTCCTTACGTCGAAGTTCGCCATGCGTGCTCGGATGAGTAAAGGGATGCTGGCGTTCGGTGCTCCTCCCAGGAGCTCTTCTCGGTAGAATGCGAGGGGTACGGAACCTTCCCTCAGAGGATCTAAAGTGGCGTTTTGCGCGGGCCCCTTGGCGATCAACTGGTCGAATTTTCTTTTCACAGAACCGACCGTGATTTTATTGAATCCGCCTCCCGATATGACCATCGCCGAGGGGAAAGCTTCCCATGGACTGTGAGAGGAAAGGAATCCTGTGCCTTTGGTATGGTCTGGTAAGAAGAAGTCTTCCGGGCGATAGATGCTCAGGGCGACCTGCATGTTAGCGTCCGCGGGGATGGGCACGGCCTCTTCGATTTTCTGGGTTTCTTGTGTGTCTTGCCGAGGATTTTCTCTGGATTTTGTGAACTGCTTCAGATGTCCGTCTTTGATGAGGATTTCGATCGCGTCCTTGAGATGTATGCAATCCTCTGTGTTGTGCCCGTGGCTCTTGTGGAACCTGCAGTATTTCGTTTTATCTGTACCGGGCTTGGTAGGTTGTTGCCTCGGGAAGCGTACTCCTGCCTGTTTGAACTCTGAATTGGCGCATTCGGACAGGATTTTCTCTCTGGATACTAGGAGAGGCGTGTACTCGTGAAACCGACCAATGGGTCCCCGGTGCTCCCGCGGTTCACGGGAGCGATCATCCTTTCTTTTTTCTCCTCCCCGACGAGATGTCGAGGGTTCCTCAGCTCGATGTGGTTTAGCGTCTTCTCGACGTCGGGCGTCTCTTACTGAACTGGCCGCTTGCTTCTCTTCATATTGTATGTAAGCTTGGGCCTTTAGCAAGAACGCATCGAGGGTCGCTGGGGTTTCAATACCGACCGCCCTATGAAAATCTGTCGAGGGACGCAGCCCTCGTTCGAGCAGATATTTTTTCATGTCGTCGGTTGTTGACACTTGAACTGCTTCTTTGTTGAATCTTTCGATGTAGGCTCGTAACGGCTCGTCCCTCCCTTGGATTATTGCTTCGAGCGAAGCCTCTGTCTTAGGATGTCTTCTTGACGCAGTAAAGTGCCTAGAGAACGTGCGCCCAAGTTGCTTCCACGATGTGATGGATTCAGTCTCAAGGCTCTTGTACCAAGTCATTGCCCCTTTCCTCAGCGTCGTGGGAAAGAGCCGACATTTAATTGCTCCCCGAACACCTCGATAGTCGAGCAAGGCATCGATCTTCTCGATGTGTTCGTCTGGGTCGGTTGTGTCGTCGTACGATCCCAAAGGAGGGGGTTTCTCCAGGCCCCTCGGTAGTTTGGCCGCCATAATTTCGGAAGATAAGGGGCCACGAGCGTCTTCTTCGTCACTGGAAGCTAATGACGATCTGTGATCATGTTTCTTTGTTCCTCGAGGGGAAGCGGATCTTGATCTGCTCCTTCTTGATTTTCTTTTAGGAGAGGGTCGTGGAGATGATCGGCGAAAACGTTTGTTGCCTGTTGATTCGTCGGTATTTCCTCTCCTTCTCTTCGGAGGAGACGGAGTGTGCTCCCCTTGGAGGGGCCTCTTTGAAGAATGAGGTTGACGAGAGTTATCTTCAAGTCGGGCGATCTTTTCACCATGAGCGAGGAGTAACAGATTTGTTTGGTTCAGGATTTCGGCCAACGCTGCGAAATCTGATCCCGAGGGAGTCGAAGGAATGAGGGTCTCCGGGCGACTCTCCAAGGGTTGATCACGATCGGGTGAAGGCGATGCTGCCTTCTTCTCTGGTTGGTCGTGCGTGGTGTCATCGTGTATGGGAGGTTGGACATTGCTCTCATGTTGTGTGAGAATCATGCCATCGTTCGATCGATTCTCCTGATTGTCCCGAGCAGCCATGGATTTTTGTTAAAACTTTTGTTCTTTGAGGATCTTGAAAGAAGAACGGGGAAGTTGGTTTCCCACAGACGGCGCCACCTGATCGTACCTGAAGATCAGGATCCAATACAGCTAGGCTCGAGAGCGGGCGGAGATGGTTGTCGAGGAGAAAAAGGGGTGTACCTGCAACACACTCCGATGCCAAAGTAAGTATCCGAGCGACAGTGAGCAAGTACTAGTATTAAGGTTGAGAATTGAATACCTGACCCTCTCAAATGAGAGAGTTTATATAGAGGACCAGCTGGAACGCTATTGGTTCGTTTTATGAGGTGCGGATCGAGGGGTCCGTGAAGATAGGAAACGGTCAATACTAGCCGTTAGGAAGTCTCTCCCTGGTCGGATCATTAGTGGTCGACTGAGAGGCCACTTTTCATACCTGTGCTCGGACTGTCGAGCAAGAAGAATGGATCAGCCTTTTTGGCCCAATAAGAGGGATTGGGCCGGGTCGGAACAGGAGCCCCCCCAAGTCATTGTTCGGGCTATCGAGCAGTGACTTAAAGCAATATTGTGCTCGTCTGGGTATGATTTCATGGTTGAGGATCTATGCTGTCGATGGTTCGGGCAAAGAATACGTTGCTCGGTAGAGGAATGTGAAACGAAAAGCTGGAATATCTGGATATTCGCACCTGTTAATGATTTGACGGCTAGTCTAGGGGCTAGCGCCTAGGGGTCACGCGCGCGCGCACGTGTCCTTTTTCCTATAAATAGGATTCCCAGGGCCCATTTTGACCCTTTCGCTTCGTCTTCTCTATCAACTCTCTGCTCGTTCAACCGCCGTTGCTTCAGCCGTCGACCACCGCCAGTTCTTACCGACCACCACTCACAGAAGCTCAATCTTCTCCAAAATGTCTTCACAAGCTCAAGGTACCGTTCTTTTCTTCTCTCTTGAGCGTATACAGCTTAGTTTCTGTAGAATGCATGCGGTTTAGGGTGATTTTACCGGTAGTTTTAGGATTTAGGATTGGAAACTCTTAAAGTTTCTGCCACCGTAACTGGTCGGCCACGAACCCTAGCTTGAAGGTCGACACGGACCTTGGTCGACTTAGACTTTAGTCTCTTGGTAGGTTTTCGTTATCTGCATACTGTTGGGCGTCAGCCGTTGCTTCGAGCAATGGTTAGCCAGGGCTACAGCTTGGGATGCAATTCCCGAGCTGAGGCGCGCCCTTTCACTTGTCGAGCGGTGGAAGGGTGGATTTGATATTCTTAATCGAATTCACTGATGCCTTTCCTCTGCTTTTCAGGTGAAAACTCGCTCGGAAATCCGTTGGACGTGTTTTCCGAGGACACATCTTCGGGGAATACAGATTCGTCCGCGTCCCTACCTTCAAACTCAGGAGGCACTTCGGACAGTTCTGATACAAGTACCGCGGGGCAGTCGACGGAATCTCCTCAATGTCCTGCTCAGTCGAGGATCTCGCCCGAGGAATGGGTGATGGAAGATTTACTGGACAAGGTGTCTTCCTTCTCGAGACCTCGATCGGAACCGCTGCCCGTCGTCGGGGATCTCGCTGACTGGGTCGTGACTTGCCCAGGAGATGACGATCGCATATTTTCAGACTTTCGTGGTCGAGCATTTTCGATGTATGAATATGCTACTTCGGTCCTGGGAGTTACGCTGCCCTTCAGCGATTTTGTGAGCGCGGTGCTCGGACATCTTTGTATAGCCCCCTCTCAGCTGCACCCCAACTCCAACGCCTTCCTGAGGGCATTTGAGATGACGTGTGCTTTCTTGGGCGTCGGGGCCACACTCCCTCTCTTCTTCCGCCTGTTTTCTTTACAACGTCAAGTCGGGCGGGGAACCGACCGGAAGGGATTCGTATCCTTTAAACAGCGAACTAAGATCTTCAAGGCCCACTCGGAGTCCATCCGGGCTTTTAAGACTGATTATTTTTTAATAAAACCTGTAAGTGATGCTGCCGTGCGTACTATGAGTTTCCTCGGGATTGACACCGATGAGAACGACGAACCCAAGTTGGACGACCAGGGTGATGTGATTCCGAGGAGATTATGGATGTTTCCCCTCTCCTGGAGTCATATGCATTACGAGCGACCAGTGGGGGAATTTGTCCAGGTGGGGGAAACACTGGACGAGGATGATGCGGCCAGTTTCGAAGCTTTCAGAAAGTTGGTAGCTTCTTTCACTCCGACCCCTTTATTGGACGGGGAAGGGAAAGTTATGGTCGATCAAGACGGGGGAGAAGCTCTGGAGCGTCCTTTGATCAACGTTACTGACTTGCTGGCTTGTAATAACGGGCAGGAGATAGCTGATTTTTTTGGTATCTGTTTATTTATGCTCGTTAAGTTTTTGATTTGATTCTATTGCTCGTGGCTAACTTTGATTTTATTTTTCTTTTCAGGTTCCTTAACAAATCCGTTGGACAAGATCCACGATCGTTTGGTCCAGCAACAGAGAAAGCGGTCGCGTGTCGTGCAAACTAAACTGACCGAGGCGAGCGCTTCAGGCTCAGGTCCTTTGGTCCAGGGCTCTCCGGTGGCATCCACTGGATCTTTGATGAAGAAACATAAAACGACGGCCACTGTGGACCTGACGGCCGGTGCTCCTCCGAAGCCAAAACATGGGATACCCCCCTGCTTCGTTGTCCGGAATTTCTTTGAAGGAAATAGTATGGAGGTGGACCGGGCAGATTCTCTGTTCCTGGAAGGGATGGATCGCCCTGCCCGGCGGCTTTCATTGGCCCAGGATGCGAGCGCTGTCATGCGGGTCTTAACCATGGCTTGGATGACGGCCGAAGGGTCCCCTCTGTTAGAGCGAGAGAATGGCAAACTCAAGGAGCAGTTGGTTGCTGCCAAGGCCAAGCTGTCGACGGCCATGGAGGAGGCAAAAAAGGTCACCGCGGAATCGGCAGAACGAGCAACGGTCATTGCCAAGTTGGAGGTTGACAAAAAGAGGCTGCTCGAACAAAATAAGAAGTTAAAAGATGCCTTCTGCCCCAAGGAGGACGAGGACGAGGACACCAAGCATTTGATGACGAGGGCCCAGTTTCTCGCTCGGATCGACCAGGACATGGAAGATCTGAACGCGTCGACTGAGTTCAGCTTCCTGAATGCGGTGGAGCAAGTGAAAGCTCTTCATCCCGATCTAGCTTTGGATGTAGGTCGGATGAATTACCTTTACAAAGTGGTGGCCGGTCAGATCGTGGTGCCTGCGGACTTGGTGGTGGCCGATTCCCAGCCGGGGACAATGATCCAGCCTGATCAGCCAGAGGAGCAGCCAGGGCATGAGGAAGCTCGCGCGGAGGAGGATCGTCCAGCAGATGAGGATAATTAATTAATGGCCTGCGTGCCTTCATAATTTATGTATTTTGTTGTTTTGGGGGGCGTGGCCCCCTTTATCTGTAATTCCGAACAAGTCGGCCTTTTGGTGCCGCATTTCTTTTTTATAAATGTTAAGTACTTGGTCGTGGAAGTTGATTATATCTGTTGTTTGCTCGCAACCATTCGTCCGTCGGAGGACATGATCTGTTATTATTTTTACTAAATGTTTGATGCTCGTATTTGTATCAATTAGAAGTGATTGGATAGATACGGGGGTTGTGGACGACCTGTTGGTTAAGGGAACCAATCAGTCTTGGAGGGTTGTATCCTCGATCGGTGCTCGGGTCAAGATAATGGCCCGGGCTCCATGGCGTGAACGTCCCATCGCGAGCTGGGGTTCTACCTGGTCGTGGTACTTAGGCGACGTCGGACTCGTTCGAGTATCCGTTCGTGCGACAAGTTTCTCTTTTGCTCGAAAAAGAACTTGTTTTGTTTGTGATATTTAGACTGACGTGCTCGTACCTAGGCACGCAGTTGGTCTCTCTTTCTCTTCCCCTGGGAGTCGAGTAAGGTGACTGGCTTAACTATAATATTGTTTAAGTTTCTCGGCGTTCCACGGCCGATCGAGTTCTTCCCCGTATAGATTTTCTAGGTAATAGGCGCCGTTCTCGGTTTTCGCTCGAACACGATACGGGTCTTCCCAGTTCGGTGTTAGTTTTCCCTCGCGGGGATCTCTGTGGTTTCTTCTGAGGACGAGGCTACCTACTTCGAACGTCCGTCTGATGACCTTGGAATCATATCGAGCGGCTATCTTTTGTTTGAGAATGGTTTCTCGAAGGGCAGCATCTGATCGAATTTCCTCGACCATGTCGAGCTCGTCTCTTAAGGCTTCATTGTTGGCATCTTGTTCCATGGGAAATTCCGTGCGTCTTGAACGGACGTGCATCTCTATTGGAATTACTGCTTCGGTCCCATATGCTAATCGAAATGGGGATTCTCCGGTCGTTGAATGGGGAGTGGTTCTATACGCCCATAATACGCTATGTAATTCCTCGACCCAGTGTTTCTTATGCTCGTCCAACCTTCGTTTCAGACCTCTTAGTATTACCCTGTTTGCGGCCTCGGCCTGCCCGTTAGTTTGGGGGTGTTCGACTGATGCGAAATGTTGTTTTGTCCCTATTGACGCGACGAATTCTTTGAAATGTTTATCCGTGAATTGAGTTCCGTTGTCGGTCACAATAGCGAGGGGGACTCCAAACCGGGCGAGGATGTTTCTTTTGAAGAATCGAAGTATATTGAGTGCAGTAATTTTGGCCAGAGCCTCAGCTTCTATCCATTTGGTGAAGTAGTCGACGCCTACAATTAAGTATTTGTTTTGACCAGATCCAACGACGAAGGGTCCTAAAATGTCCATTCCCCACCATGCGAACGGCCAGGGTGATGATAACGATTTTAGCTCGGAAGGAGGTGCTATGTGCACGTCCCCATGTCGTTGACATTTATCGCATCTTTTTACGTGCTCCTTCGCATCGTGCTGCAGGGTGGGCCAGTAATATCCTGCTCTCAGAATTTTACGAGCTAATGACCGTCCGCCCGGATGTTGCGCATTGATTCCCTCGTGAACTTCCCTTAGGACGTGTGGAATATTTTCCTCTTCTACGCACCTGAGGAGGGGTGTAGAGAATCCTCGACGATACATGCGTCCACCTACTAAAGAATACGAGCACGCCCTCCGTCGTATGGTACTAGCTTCTTTCGGGTCGTTTGGTAATTCTCCTTTAGTTAGGTAGTTGAATACTGGGGTCATCCAACAGTTTGTGTCGCCCACTAGGTTAATGTGTGTGCAGGGTGACGAATGTCCAATGCTTGGTTGGGGGAGCAGTTTTTGTATGACGGACTTGTTGTTTCCTTTCCTTTTAGTGCTTGCCAGCTTGGATAGGATATCTGCGCGGGCGTTGCTTTCCCGGGGAACGTGTTTGATTTATACACTCTTAAGCTGCTTTATTTCGTCTTTTACGAGGGCCAGATATTCGGCCATGCTATCACTTCTGGCCTGGAAATCTCCACGGACTTGGCTCGCGACCAATTGAGAGTCTGTGCAAATTGTGATCTCTTCTGCTTCTAGGTCGTTCGCGAGCCGTATGCCTGCTAAGAAAGCTTCGTATTCCGCCTGGTTGTTAGAAGTGGGGAAAGACAGAGTTAAAGATACTTCGATGACGTTCCCCTCCTCGTTCTCCAGGATGATACCGGCCCCACTGCCCGTTGGGCTAGATGCACCGTCTACGAAAATGACCCATTTGGATGAAGCTTGCGTGTCTCGCTCGGTGAAGGTAAGTTCAGCCACGAAGTCGGCCAATGCTTGCGCTTTGAGGGCTTGTCTTCCTTCGAATTTGATGTCGAATTCAGACAGTTCTAATGACCATTTTAACATTCGGCCGGCCATGTCTGGTCGACCGAGCAACTGTCTTATGGGCTGATCAGTCCTTACGATGATGGTATGAGCCAGGAAGTAGTGGCGTAGTCTTCTAGCTGCGAGGAGGAGGGCCAATGCGACCTTCTCTATCTGAAGGTACCGAACCTCTGGGCCGTGGAGAGCTTTGCTCGTGAAATACACGGGCTTTTGCCCTTCGGGTCGTTCGCGCACAAGGGCCGCGCTTACTGCCTCGTTGGCGACCGCGAGGTAGAGATATAGAGTTTCCCCTTCCTCTGGTCTGGATAAAACTGGAGGTTCACTTAATGCCCTTTTTAGGTGGGACAGTGCTAATTCGCATTCTGCTGTCCATTCGAACGTTGCTTCCTTACGGAGCAGTTTGTAAAAGGGGAGGGCGTGTTGAGCAGATTTTGCCACGAATCGGGCAAGGGAAGTGATGACTCCGTTTAGTGATTGTATAGACTTCTTTGACGTGGGAGTTGGGAACATCGCGAATGCTCGACACCGATCGGGATTAGCCTCAATGCCTCGTTCGGTTAAATAGAATCCGAGGAACTTTCCTGCTCGGACGCCGAAGGTGCATTTCTCAGGGTTGAAACGCATTTTGCACTTTCGTGCCTGGTCGAAGACTTTTCGCAAATGAGATGCGTGGTCTGTTTCTTGTTGAGATTTGACGATCATGTCGTCCATGTACACTTCGAGCATGTCCCCGATTTCGGCTCGAAAAACTTTATTCATCATACGCTGGTACGTTGCTCCTGCATTTTTTAGGCCGAAAGGCATAACGTTGTAAAAATAATTGCCCGACTCGGTCATGAAGGCCGTGTATTTTTTGTCGGACACAGCCATGGGTATTTGATTGTAACCCGAGTATGCGTCCATAAAGGATAATAATTTGTATCCGGACGAACTGTCGACCAATTTATCGATGTTAGGTAAAGGGTATGCATCTTTCGGGCATGCCCGATTGAGATCGGTATAATCAACGCACATTCTCCATTTTCCATTAGATTTTTTGACGAGTACAACATTTGAGAGCCAGGTTGTGTACCTGGCCTCAGTTACAAATTTTGCCTCTAGGAGGTCTTTAACGGCAGATTCAGCAGCTTCGGTCTTCTCGCTCGACTGCTTTCTCCTGCGTTGGGCGACCGCCTTGCAAGTTGGATCGATAGAGAGGTGATGACAAGCTGTTTCGGGGTCGAGCCCTGGCATTTCCGCGGCACTCCATGCGAACAAATCTGCGTTTCCTTTGAGGCAAGCTTCCAACTGCCGCTTCACTAACTCGGGCAGGTGTGCTCCAATCTTGACGCATCGAGCAGGATCTTCTCCCAAAGGAATTAGCTCGAAGTCTCCGTCCGGGATTGGCCGGGCTAAGGCCTCTGTCGGTCTCTGGATGCTCTCGCTGTTTGAAAACCTGCAGTCTAAGTCGATCGAATCGACTTGAGGGAAAGCCTTGGGCACATCTGTTGGATCCAGTGTCGGGGAGACCGGTTGGTACGATATTGAGCTGAGGCCTTTTGATGCTGCCTCGAAACATCTACGGGCAGCGTCAACATCTCCGTGCAATGTGGCAACTCTGCCCGAAGTAGTATAGTACTTCATCTTTAAGTGGACGGTGGACGACACGGCTATTAATTCGGCCAGAGTCGGTCGTCCCAATATGCATTGGTATAACGACGGGCAATCCACGACGAGAAATTGGACCCTGACTGTCCTGGCTGTTTCGCCTGCCCCGAAAGTGACAAACAGGTCGACATAACCCCATGGTCGGGATACTGCTCCGTTAAAACCTTGCAGATCGGATCCGACGTATGGAGTCAGATGTGTTTCATTCAGTTGGAGCGTTGAAAATAGTTGGGAGTACATGATGTCACATGAACTTCCTTGGTCTACCAATATCCTCCTTACGTCGAAGTTCGCCATGCGTGCTCGGATGAGTAAAGGGATGCTGGCGTTCGGTGCTCCTCCCAGGAGCTCTTCTCGGTAGAATGCGAGGGGTACGGAACCTTCCCTCGGAGGATCTAAAGTGGCGTTTTGCGCGGGCCCCTTGGCGATCAACTGGTCGAATTTTCTTTTCACAGAACCGACCGTGATTTTATTGAATCCGCCTCCCGATATGACCATCGCCGAGGGGAAAGCTTCCCATGGACTGTGAGAGGAAAGGAATCCTGTGCCTTTGGTATGGTCTGGTAAGAAGAAGTCTTCCGGGCGATAGATGCTCAGGGCGACCTGCATGTTAGCGTCCGCGGGGATGGGCACGGCCTCTTCGATTTTCTGGGTTTCTTGTGTGTCTTGCCGAGGATTTTCTCTGGATTTTGTGAACTGCTTCAGATGCCCGTCTTTGATGAGGATTTCGATCGTGTCCTTGAGATGTATGCAATCCTCTGTGTTGTGCCCGTGGCTCTTGTGGAACCTGCAGTATTTCGTTTTATCTGTACCGGGCTTGGTAGGTTGTTGCCTCGGGAAGCGTACTCCTGCCTGTTTGAACTCTGAATTGGCGCATTCGGACAGGATTTTCTCTCTGGATACTAGGAGAGGCGTGTACTCGTGAAACCGACCAATGGGTCCCCGGTGCTCCCGCGGTTCACGGGAGCGATCATCCTTTCTTTTTTCTCCTCCCCGACGAGATGTCGAGGGTTCCTCAGCTCGATGTGGTTTAGCGTCTTCTCGACGTCGGGCGTCTCTTACTGAACTGGCCGTTTGCTTCTCTTCATATTGTATGTAAGCTTGGGCCTTTAGCAAGAACGCATCGAGGGTCGCTGGGGTTTCAATACCGACCGCCCTATGAAAATCTGTCGAGGGACGCAGCCCTCGTTCGAGCAGATATTTTTTCATGTCGTCGGTTGTTGACACTTGAACTGCTTCTTTGTTGAATCTTTCGATGTAGGCTCGTAACGGCTCGTCCCTCCCTTGGATTATTGCTTCGAGCGAAGCCTCTGTCTTAGGATGTCTTCTTGACGCAGTAAAGTGCCTAGAGAACGTGCGCCCAAGTTGCTTCCACGATGTGATGGATTCGGTCTCAAGGCTCTTGTACCAAGTCATTGCCCCTTTCCTCAGCGTCGTGGGAAAGAGCCGACATTTAATTGCTCCCCGAACACCTCGATAGTCGAGCAAGGCATCGATCTTCTCGATGTGTTCGTCTGGGTCGGTTGTGCCGTCGTACGATCCCAAAGGAGGGGGTTTCTCCAGGCCCCTCGGTAGTTTGGCCGCCATAATTTCGGAAGATAAGGGGCCACGAGCGTCTTCTTCGTCACTGGAAGCTAATGACGATCTGTGATCATGTTTCTTTGTTCCTCGAGGGGAAGCGGATCTTGATCTGCTCCTTCTTGATTTTCTTTTAGGAGAGGGTCGTGGAGATGATCGGCGAAAACGTTTGTTGCCTGTTGATTCGTCGGTATTTCCTCTCCTTCTCTTCGGAGGAGACGGAGTGTGCTCCCCTTGGAGGGGCCTCTTTGAAGAATGAGGTTGACGAGAGTTATCTTCAAGTCGGGCGATCTTTTCACCATGAGCGAGGAGTAACAGATTTGTTTGGTTCAGGATTTCGGCCAACGCTGCGAAATCTGATCCCGAGGGAGTCGAAGGAATGAGGGTCTCCGGGCGACTCTCCAAGGGTTGATCACGATCGGGTGAAGGCGATGCTGCCTTCTTCTCTGGTTGGTCGTGCGTGGTGTCATCGTGTATGGGAGGTTGGACATTGCTCTCATGTTGTGTGAGAATCATGCCATCGTTCGATCGATTCTCCTGATTGTCCCGAGCAGCCATGGATTTTTGTTAAAACTTTTGTTCTTTGAGAATCTTGAAAGAAGAACGGGGAAGTTGGTTTCCCACAGACGGCGCCACCTGGACTAGCCGTCAAATCATTAACAGGTGCGAATATCCAGATATTCCAGCTTTTCGTTTCACATTCCTCTACCGAGCAACGTATTCTTTGCCCGAACCATCGACAGCATAGATCCTCAACCATGAAATCATACCCAGACGAGCACAATATTGCTTTAAGTCACTGCTCGATAGCCCGAACAATGACTTGGGGGGGCTCCTGTTCCGACCCGGCCCAATCCCTCTTATTGGGCCAAAAAGGCTGATCCATTCTTCTTGCTCGACAGTCCGAGCACAGGTATGAAAAGTGGCCTCTCAGTCGACCACTAATGATCCGACCAGGGAGAGACTTCCTAACGGCTAGTATTGACCGTTTCCTATCTTCACGGACCCCTCGATCCGCACCACATAAAACGAACCAATAGCGTTCCAGCTGGTCCTCTATATAAACTCTCTCATTTGAGAGGGTCAGGTATTCAATTCTCAACCTTAATACTAGTACTTGCTCACTGTCGCTCGGATACTTACTTTGGCATCGGAGTGTGTTGCAGGTACACCCCTTTTTCTCCTCGACAACCATCTCCGCCCGCTCTCGAGCCTAGCTGTATTGGATCCTGATCTTCAGGTACGATCAATAGTCGTGTTCGTGTCCTATGATTTTTACATTAGCGAGATCCAAATTAAACATGCTTAAGTTGTTCTTGGGTACAACTGAGTGAGAAGGGCTCTCCTCTCTCTAGTTCTTCTTCTTCTAGATCGATTTAACATTATCGTTTTCCGATGGCATGACACACAGTGGGAAGAAGGAAATCATACTCAACGAATTTCAAATGGGACGTATTTCCTTTTGGAGGGGATTGAAAGGTATGGAGGTTTCTCATGTGCAATCGTTTTACATCTCGCATTTTCCAGCAAGAACTTTGGCTAGGGATTTATTCGCGTTGTTTGGGTGTATCGGGAATGTGGCGGAGGTGGTAGTTTCACCAAGAAAGAACGCACAAGGGAGGAGGTTTGGTTTTGCGAGGTTTGTGGAGGTGAATGACGTAAGGAGCCTTGGGGTTAAACTTGATAATGTAATTATAAATGGGTTAAAGATTCATGAAAATCAACCACGTTTTGAAAGAGGGGAAGTGGGCCGGAACAACAATGGAGATGGATGGAAAATGAAGAAGACAATGAGAGACAATATATCAGTAAGAAATTTCGTTAATCCATCTATATCCTATGCATAAGCGTTGGGGAGTAATGAAGCGAGGGATGCAGAAGTGTTGGGGAGTAATGAAGCAAGGGATGGAGTCAATGTTGTTGGTCTTAAAGCGATTACCTTTTCTTCACTAGGTTTTGTTAAAGAGAGAATGTGTAAAGATTTTGTTGGAAGAACATTATTACCAGGAATGGCCCATAACATTCAGAGAAACTTTGATCTTGAGGGAGTGTTCAATATCAAAATCACGGTGTTAGGTGCGTCTCTATGTTTGCTAGAAGATTTGGAGGATGAAGTTGTGGAAGGATTGTTAGAAGAAGGAACAACATGGTGGAGAGAATGGTTTGAAGATATACGAAAATGGAAGGAGACTGATAGAGATGAGGAAAGAGAAATCTAGGTGAGTGTTTTCGGAGTCCCCATGTCTTGCTTGGAGCTTCGAATTTTTCGAAACTTTAGCGAATTCTTTCGGTAAGTACATTTGCATCGACGAAAACACACATAAGGGTTCATCAATGGAGGTAGGGAGAATGATGGTGAGAGTCCCATTGGATTATACCTTTCAGGAACGTTTGGAGGTTAATATAGATGGCGTTATGTTTAAGTGTTTTCTGAAGGAAGATATGTGTGTGGTTATGGGTCCAAAGCAGGTTTCAAAATGTGGCAATGCTTCATCTTCTTCGAGTTCGGAGGAAGAATGGGAATACAAAGAGTATGTTTCTAGGGTTGATTCACAAAGCGAATCCGATGATTATCACGTGCGGGAGACGGTCGGCGATCAAGTTTACAGGGAAGAAGCTGAAAAGTTTTAAGTACATAGGGATGAGTGTAATAAAAGTAATAAAGGCACATCAGGGAAACGTTCTTGTCATGGTCAGGCTTTTCCAAAAAAGGATGGATGTTTTGATGTTGTTGTGGAGCAGTGTTTGCGGAACACGCCTGAAGTAAGATCTAGTCATGCAGACGCAATCAACAGTAACGATACAATAGAGCATGTGGAGGAAACGAGGAAACTTATTCCTTTTATTAACACAAATTCAGGTGGGGGACACAATGTCAAAAGAAATCTAATTTCAAAAGTAAAATGTATAAATTTTAAAGAGTTAGTAGGGCATATTGTTCAAGATAGGCACAGAAGTGCAGGGGTAAAAGAGTTGAACAAAAAGGGAAATCTTTTTGGGAACAAGAATCAATATGCAACCAAAGAAATGGGAATTATGCTTCATGCGGATAAGAAGAGTGTACCAGATGGTGGATTCAATTGGATCCAATTTTTATGAAAATAATTCAGCAGAATCTGATATTGTTCGTAATCACAATCGTTTGTGGGAAAATTTAGATTCAATGGTGGGAGGAAAACTTTGAGAAGCAATTTCAAATCTAGGAATAGTGGTGGCAGATATACATAAGGATTATAGTTGTAAGTTGAATGAGATGGAAAGAAGTGATAAATCTAGAATGGAGGGTGGGAAGGAGTGTAAAATGGTATAATGATTATTGGATATTTCAACATTAGAGGGGGAGATAAATTGATGAAAATAAAAATAATTAGTAATATTATAAAAAAGGGTAAGGCGGATATGTTTCTGATTCAAGAATCAAAACTTTCAAGCATGTCGGAGAACGTGGCTAGGAGTTTTTGGTATAAAGAGAGCATAGGTTGGTCTTTTTCTAATGCTTTTGGGTTATCGGGAGGCTTAATCATATTGTGGAAGGTGGAGAGTGTAGATGTTCTTTGCAGTTTTAAAGGGGAAGGATTTTTGGGAGTTAAAGTTTGTTGGAAGGATAAGCTTTGTTACATTATCAATGTTTATTCTTCGTGCGACTTGGAAGCCAAAAGAAGCCTTTGGAGATATCTTATCATTTTGAAATCTGAATTCACGTATGGGGAGTGGTGTATTGGAGGATATTTCAATGCGATCACCGTGTTAAAGGAAAAGAAAAGGAGGGGGAAATAATCGTAGTATACAAAGAGGAAGGAGTTTTCGGATTTCATAGTAGATAGTGGTTTAAAAGACATACCTTGCAAAGGTAAAAAGTTCTCTTGGTATAGTGGGGATGATTACTCAATGAGTAAAATTGATCATTTCATTCTTTCGGAGGGAGCTATATCGATTGGGGAGTGGTTGGTCAATTTATTGGCGAGAGGGATATTTCCGATCATTGTCTATTGTGGTTGGTTGCAGATACTTCTAATTGAGGCCCTAAACCTTTTAGATTTAATAATGAGTGGTTTAATAATAAGAGTTTGATACCTTTCATTAAAGAGGAATGGAACAAGTTTAGAGTTGAGGGGAGAAGTGATTATATTGTAAAAGAGAAATTTAGAATGCTTAAAGGAAGTCTTAGAAAGTGGAATAAGGAGGTTTTTCGCAAATTTGATTTGGAAGTGGACGCTTGTGTTGAAAAGATTAATGTAGGGGATTTGGAGGCCGAATCTTTAGATGGTCCATTATCGATGGAGGTAGTGAAGTCGAGGAAGGAAGTTACTAGTAGGTTTTGGATGAACTTGAGAATCAAAGAGAACATTCTTATTCGAAAGGCTAGGCTTAAGTGGCTTAATGATGGTGATAACAATAGTAAATACTTCCATTGCATTATGAAAAAACGAAGAAGATGTAATTATATAGGTTCCATCAATTCTAGTAGAGGAGTGTTGGTTTCGGTGGAGGAGGTAAAAGAGGAAGTTAAAAATCATTTTTCTTTGAAGTTTAATGAATCGGATTTGCATAAACCTTTGTTGGAAGGAGTTCCTTTTAATTCCCTTAGCTTTATTGAGAAAGAGAATCTTGAGTTACCTTTTTCGGAGGAGGAGATTAAGAATGCGGTTTGGGGTGCGAAGGTTCAAAAAGCCTGGGTCCCAACGATTTTTCTTTCTTATTCATTAAGAGGTGTTGGGAAATCCTTAAAAGGGATTTTTCGCTTCTTCAATGAATTCCATAGTGGAACGATTCTTTCTAAGAGCATTGTGTCTTCCTTTTTGACCTTGATTCCAAAAAACCATAATCCTTTATGCCTTGATGATTATAGACACATTTGTTTAGTAGGTTGTTTGTATAAGGCCTTGGCTAAACTTTTGGCGTCTAGGTTGAAAAAGGTTTTGAATTTTATTATTTCTAGTTGCCAAAGTTTTTTTCCTAATAGACAACTTCTTGATGGTGTTTTGGTAGCCAATGAAGTGGTGGATTTTGCTAGTAAGGAAAATAAGGTAGTTTCCCTTTTTAAAGTAGATTTTGAGAAGGCCTATGACAAGATTAGTTGGAACTTTCTTAGATACATGATGAGAAGGTTGGGGTTTTGGAATCATTGGATGAGTTGGATGGAGGCAATGATTTTTAGTAGTAAGATGTACGTTTTGGTTAATGCTAGTCCAATGAAAGAATTTGAAGTTAAAAGAGGTTTGAGACAAGGAGACCCACTATCGCCTTTTCTTTTCGTTATAGTGGCGGAAGTTCTAACATGTTTGGTTAGGAACTCTGTGAGGTTGGGAGAATTCACTGGTGTTAATATTAAATCAAAGTGTTTCATAGATATTCTACAATTTGCTGATGACACTCTTTTGATTGGTGATAGAAGTTGGAGACATTTTTGGGCGATCAAAGAGATGTTAAGGGGTTTGAACTTGTCTCAGGGCTAGGAATTAATTTCCATAAAAGTAAGTTGATAGGAATAGATGTTCTGCATTCTTTTCTTGTAGCCACAACTTTATTCTTGGCTTGTAGGATCGAGAGTAAAGATTTTCACTTTCTTGGTATACTGATCGGCTACAATCCTAGAAGGTTATCTACGTGGACTCCTCTCCTTTTGAAGTTGGAAAGAAGACTTACAAGTTGGAAAACTAGGTTTTTGAGCTTTGGAGGGAGATAAATCTTCTTAAATTGGTTCTTACTAGTTTACCTATTTTCCAATTATCTTTCTACAAGGTTCTGGTGAAGGTTAGGAAGGAGATTACTAAGCTTCAAAGTGGTTTTCTTTGGGGTAGCTCAAAGGAAAAGAGAAGAATGCATTGGATTAATTGGGATTTTCTTTGCCTTCCTAAGGAGAATGGTGGTTTAAATTTGAAAAGGATTGAAGATTTTAATGTATCCTTGCTTCAAAAGTGAAGGTGGAGAATTTTAAGTAGATCGGAGGAGCTTTAGTTCAAAATGTTGAAAGCTAGATATGGTGATATTTGTCTTCATGTCTCAGGAAGTAGTTTAATCCGGTCTAATAGTACTTTGTGTTCATCATGGTAGATGGATATTATTTCCATTAATAAGACACACTCGGAAGATTTTCTCATCAATAATAGTAAATTTGAGGTGGGAAATGGTTTTAACACTCCTTTTTGGAAAGTCAATTGGTCGGGTAAAGGAAGGTTCGATAACAAATTTCCGAAGTTATTCTCTTGTTCCTCTCTTAAATATGTTTTGGTGGGAAGTTTGGGAGGTTGGGTGGAAGGGATGTGGAAGTGGGGAGACTTTGGAGTTAAGTCTCATTTGTGTGGAAATTATTCAACCACAACTATAGCAATAGAGGAGGGGTTAAGCGATTTTTCTAACAATTTTGTTTTTGCAGGTATTGACGGTTCAAATAATATTGTCACTACTAACTTGGATTTTGGAGTCTCTGATTTTGGAGTCCCTTATCAGTTCAGGAGTGTACACTGAAATTTTCCCAAACTCACCTCAACGATGTTCCAGGTGGGTGGAGGATGTAGTATGCTACAGAAGCTGTGGTATTCCTAGGTAAGCATCAAGAGACAGTTTATGTTGTCATGTTGCAGCACCAGGAGCATTTTCATCAGTATTTGGAATCTGGAACACAGGAGGAGGTTCATCATTTATCAACACAGTTTCGTCGTTTGGTTCAACGATAGTAGGCGAATACAATATTGTCTTATCTGCCTTGGCAGTTGAGGAGCTGCTTCAGTTACGGAGAATGCTAGCTTGCAACATTCCTAGTAACAATGAGAGGGACAAGGTTTCTTGGGATATTGGTGACTCTTTCTCGTTAGCTCCTTTTATTCCCTAACAAAAAAATTTCGGGTTCCTTTTAGACAGAGAAATCGAGATGATGCCGCCTTTTCTTTGATTTGGAAAGTTTCGGTTCCTTTGAAAATCAAAGCATTTGGTTGGAGGAGTTTTTTGAATAAATTTCCTTTGAAGGATAGGCTTGTAAGTTTTGGCATTTTATCTTCGGAGGATATTATGAAGTGTTATTTTTGCGAGGTTTCTCCCGAAACTCTAAATCACATTATTTTTTATTGTTCGATTTCGAGATTGGTTTGGTTGGAAGTGGATGAGTGGTTGGGATTTTCGAATACCGGTGATAGGGATTTCAAAAGCTCTTTTTTGGATTGGTTTTCTTTTGTCAAATCAAAGAGAATGAAGGAGGGTAGAGAAGGTAGTTTGTGGTTGGCGACTAGTTGGGCTTTATGGTTGACTAGAAATGATATCATTTTCAAGAAAGTTAAATGGAATATTTCCGATTTAATTTGGAAGGCGAAGTATTTGGCTTGGAGATGGTATTTTATCGGTGAAATTAAGCATCCCAATTGTAATTTGTATAAATTCAACAAAGACCCTTTGTATTATTTATCTTAGGATCCAATTGGTGTGTAATTTCTTTCGATTTCTGGCGGGGTTTGTTTCATTTTCGTGTTCTTTCTTGTATCAAGGTTCGAGCACCCTTAGGGCTCTCTTTAATAAATTTCTTGCCTTTTAAATAAACATTAGCGAGATCCTCGTGTTTGTATCTGTGTCGTGTCCTGTGTTGGTATCCGATTCTGGACTTTATAGCGTGGGATAGATTCACAAAGTTAACACTTTCATTTCATGCCTAAGTCAGTTATTGAATCAAAGTGGGGAGTGAATAATCAAAATGGTCATATATATATATATATATATATATATATATATATATATATATATATATATATATATATATATATATATATATATATATATAGTGGTGTTTAGATGGCCTCTACATGGCTATTAGTCCTTCCTTTGTTGGATCTTGCGGACAAACCAAAAACGTTTCCTTAAAGACTTGTCATGGTGTAGCAAATGAGAAGTTTTTGTAGAAAATTAGGTCGATTACATTACCCATGAAAGGTAAAAGGTCTGGAAGCCAGTATGAGAAGTTTGGGAGAAATGTGAATTAAATACTAGTACTATCATTGAGACGTTTTACAGGCTCTATCTAAAACATGGCCCTAGATCTCTATGCGAGGGTATGTCACTTCCCTGTTGGGTGCTCAAGTGTACTCAAGGTTTATTTGTATTTTCGAGGCAAATCATAATCTTTGTTTTTTTTCATATTTCCACTTTGTCTCCTTTTGGAAGGTTAATCTAATCATCATATTTTACTATTTAATGGTTATTTCGATCCTTCAAAAATATATTTCTCTCTTCGTGCAAGCTGATATTTTCCCATTTCTTTGCAAAATATGACCTTCGTTCTTGATCTCTAATGATCTTTAGTTTCATCGTCTTTCCTTTCTGTTTTTATTTTGCATTTGTTGATTCATCATCAACTCCAAGTTCCTTTGCTTTTAACTATTTATTCGACTCACTTATCCTTTAGGTACCATGCTTAGCCCTCTTTGTTACATTTTTTTCCATGGCCAATGTAGGAAATGTACCAGCAAATATCTTAAACATCCCTGGTAGGGATGATTATTAATCATCCACTTAAACAGAACAACCTTATATGTCAAATGTTGACCTCTTAGAGGTTAACCGATACAACCCAAAACTCATCGTTCATAGTGACAAATTTGGGTTTGGTGATGGTTCTTTAAAAGATGGTGATGAACCCTCTAGTACCTCTTCTAATATTACTGATGAGTCTTTTTAAGAGGGTAGGTAGATGGATTACAATATATTTTGAATCTTTCACAATTTCCAGTGATGAGTAGAGGATTCATTATTTCATTGGGTCCTTTATGGAGGCACATGGTAGGGACCCTAGTGATAATGATATTAGGGATCCCACATTTTTTTTGAAGTGATTCTCTAGATCATGAATGACATTACCTTTTCATGATAGTTGTGCGGACATGGTTTGGTGGGAGCATGAGGATCTTGTGGAGTAGGCTAATGGTTAATAGTAATGTTGAGTAGATCCTGAAATGCTAGGGTCAGTGTTCTCCTTTTATAGAATGTATAATATGGACAACAATTGCATAGATGTGGATTCGTCTTTAGACATCACGGTCTCCCATGTTGACTATAGGAAGAGGATTTGTATATTTATTTATGGGTGTTCCATCCTTTTTTTTATGAATGAATATTCTTTAGGATAAAAATCAGGCTACCCTTCAATGAATTTGAGGAATGGGTGTTAAGACATAGGAGAATATGCCATTCTCAAATTCACCCAGTTTTATGTGCCTTTGTGAAAATATTATAGTATTTATTTGAATATCAAAGTCAAGAATTGTCTTTGAGTCTCTTAAAAATAGTTACTGTGACATGTACCTCAACATAACCTTCCAAGAGTCAAGGATTGATCTTGATGCCCCAACCAGTTAAAGTGTTTGGCTTTTATCATAAAAGTTAGAAACACTTATAGGATCATTACTTCTTGGTGACCCCACGGACTCCGAGGGGCCATTTTGTGTTCTACAAGGTTCTAAAGGGAGAGCCTAGCCTGGCCACCCCCCTTGGTCCGGAGCTGGAAATGTGTAGGGATAGAATCCAAAAATATTGGGTTAATAACCACTTTGACCGAGAAATTAGTGTCTACATTATCCCTTTTGAATATCTGACTCTAGAAGAAGAATCGAAAAAAGATGATTTGATAACCTTCTAGAATCAATTAGCTTCAAGGAAAAAGCCTCCTGTTCTTATGTAAGAACTTCCATGTAGAGGATGAGGTTTATTAATAATCGAGTGGTTATCGATGTGGCCACTGCTTAGGAGAGAAGAGATAAGTTGTCTTTATATTTGTCTTTGTAGTTCTTTTAATTTATTGTTTACCGTCTTTTTTTATACTTTTTATAGATAATATGGTGTCTATCAAGAGTTTCTCTAAGAGGTGGAAAGTTATCATTATGAGCGAAACTCCCCCTTTCTACTACAATAGAGAAGGATATGGGAACATCCCCCATGGTGCGGGTTCAAGCAGCCCAGGTTGAACAAGGTGGTACATAGGTGGAAGGGTGTTAGTTTCCTGAAAGGCAAAGAAAAAAGGAGAATGATCGACCTTCTTATGCGTCCATGGATAGTAACAAGAGAGATATGAGTAAAGACTCAATATAAGATGGGAAATTGGCCAAAAAAAACAAATCATCTAAGGACTAGAGTAAGCTTTGACGTCATTGGGTTGTGTTCCCAGCAAAAGGTCATATCCCCTTTCTTTCCCCCAGGTTTAGGTCTGGTTCAAGGTAGACATAACGAGACATAAATAGGTTTAGAAATAAAATTAAATTTATTTGATACTTTATTATTGACACGATAAGTAGAAATAAGTGGACCATTAATAATAAAATCCCACATTTCAAAATCATTTGAGTTAATAAAAATTTCCATTCTAGCTTTCCATAGGTTAAATTATTTACCATCAAACAGTGGAGGTGTATTCATCAAAAAGTCCTTTGTTAAAAATAGAAAATTTTGTATCCACCATTCTACTTCCTGAGATGATTATTCTTATAACAGAAGTTGGGATGTCAATTGTTGGACAAGTGACTCCAAACACATAAGGGTTGTTTTTTTTTAAAAACAATGTCCAATTATAAAATCTTTGGTAAAAACAATTATTTAAAACAATTTTGGAGCTTGAACAAAAAATAAGCATCATAAAGAATAAAATAAGAGTGAAGAAGTAATAAAGGCACAACAAAAATAAACAATTAACCTAAATAAGAAAATAAAGGATAAGAAGATTGCACCTGATATTTATAGAGGTCCGTCCTAACCACATATCGTACTCTTCTCCCCAATAATTTCTTCTTGAGTTTCCACGATATGTGTAAGCTTTTCATAGGTTATGCCCATGAACATTATTACAAACAAATACTTGGAGCTTTAAATTGGTTATCCTCCAAACCAAACACGAAATTTTATACAACACTGATATTGAGCTAAATGAGAGCTTATATAACAGGAACAACTCAAAAACTATAAGGAGATTTTCACAATAATCTCACAAACCAAATGAGAGATTTTACATTAGGCGTAGCTCATGAACCAACCAAATATTTTCACAAACAACCTTATGAACCAAACACCAAATTCTCGCAAGTGATATTCTAGAAGAGATAAAAACCTCTTACACAAATCACAATATTATCCTTGCACCAGAGAGTACACGGGAAAATCCTCATTGTTATTTTTCAGTCTTAGAGCAGTAAGGAAATTTAAGTGAAATGAGAATAAGATGAGTAGAGAGTGATAAAGTATGTCAAAACATGTTTTCTGGTGTAGTTTGAAAGTGAGGAGAGTCATCTATTTATAGGAGATAAATACGGCTCAAAAAGGAAAATATTCACATGCTTTTTAAATTAATTATGTGTTTCATAAAAATGACAACCATAATTTTTAAAGAGGAAAACCTACAATAACTAGTGTTCTAATTGATTAGGAGTGTTCTTAATCAATTACAAAGTTTCAAACCTTACTCTAATCGATTGACTAAGATACTTGATCAATTAGGAAGTGTATATAAACCTCTTAAATGTTTAGGAAAACCGTGTATCAATCCCATAGGCACCTTGATAAACCCTCTAAAGGTTTTAAGGAGTTTTATCGATTAGAGAGGTTAAAAACACTTTTAAATGAATGTGTGAATTGATTTAGTAATTTATAAATTACTCTAATATATTTTCAAGACTCTGGTCACTCATACACGGACGAGATATACTTTCACATATCCTCTCTTTCATAAACTCTGAAGCTACAAGATCCCTTTTTAGATATATCAATGATTTTACACTTCATTTGAGACTAGACTTCTTCAATCTGATGAGGCTTGATAAGGATTTTTTATAGACATCATCCTCAGAGAGATTTCTTTACTAGAGAACATCAGGGGTTCCACCGAATGCCACTTGACATTGGGTGTTGTCCTTAAGAGATTAGTTTTGATATCTTGATCTTCCAAGTATAACAACTTAATTAAAATTGCATATGAATACTTCAACTCATAGTGTTTTCATCATTAAAACCATATTGGTCAACTGATTGTTGCACACATTATGCCTACAAGCACATAGAACCACAAAGCAACATCAACCTCCAGTAGCTTCAAAATCTTCTTGTACATCACATGTTTGTTGATTTGTGTGTGCTACATATGCTCTGATATGTCACACGACTAATTCTTGCTAAAATTTATCTAATTGATCTTCTTGTACATATAGGAGAGGTTCAAAATCATTGAGTGTTTAAAACTCAAAGTTCCCATACATTTTCATTACAAAAGAATTGTATTCTTCTGGTAAACCATCAAGGATAAGATCAATATAATCTTGGTTTGAGTTAGCATCTCTAATAACAAGAAAGTAGTTGTAAATGACTTTATTTCTAAGAACATACTCAGTAATAGATTTGTTACCTTTCTTCATCGATTTTTCAACTTAACTCAAAGTTGTCAAACTCACGCCTTCATATAAGCATTGATGTACCTATGAATTTTTCCCATAATTCAAAATCATGCTTATGTGACAAAACTCATTCTAGAAATGATTTTGAAATTGTTGCGGGAAACCATATAAAGACATATTGATTTTGCACTATCAAAGACTCGTATTCTTTAGATAGTCTCACAATAGCTAAAAACCCTAGCACAATGAAAATAACAATTCTTATTTTTGATACTGAAACTAGGTCAAGTCCATTCTATTTAAAACCCTAATCAAACTGGACTTGGGCTTCCATTTTGCAGTAAGTAACATCCACGAAACCTGCAGAATATTCCTTCATAAAGTGATTCCTTCAATCACAATTTTCTAAAATGTCTCCATAACTTTAGGAACCCTTGTGTAGTCTTGAGAAATTCTAAGAATCCCCCTGATTCCTTAATCGAAATGCCACATAGGATAATCATCCAATAACCTGAAATATTAAAATACTCATAACATAATATATTCACATTTATTAGTTAGCAGACCAAGATATCGAATAAGAAAGTTAGAACATATTTTCTGACATCTCCAGAATAATCAACATAGGACATATTGTCCAACATCTTCAAACAATTTGTTTTACCAAAATCCATGCCAACTCACAGGAGCCTTCAATCTCCCCCTTTGATAGATTTTGGCTAAAACAAACACAAAGGCAAGATAGCAGTAGAAAAATAAATAGCCTCAACTTATCACAAGAGATAAGGACTACTCCCCCTCAACACTTACAATTTCATGCAATATCATCTACTAATAATTTAATAGTACTACTCCCTCTTTTTAGCCAGAACATGACAAAAGGAGCAATACAAAATAAGTTAATAAGAAAAAATTATCCAGCACAAACCAGTGCACAAAATTATTCTGGGCATAGATCCCTTACAAGGGTTAAAACCCAACACACATGCTACTACAATCAGTCATTTGATTCAGTCACCTCTTCATCATCCTCACATTAAGTAAATTCTTCCCCATCTTCTTCTTCAGTCTCTGAACTATCAATATCCTGATGAATTGAAGGTTATGCTTCTCCTTCAGCAACAGTTTTTTCAGTTTTCATATTTTGCACAAGTTGTTCTAAAATTTTCTTTCTTCCTGTAGTTATCTTTATGATTCCATATAGCTCTCTAATTGTTTCCTCTAAACTAGCAATAGGTTCAAGTTGTCTAGTTTTAGAACCGGGTGAAGAAGCTGATGATTTAGCAATGTCCATGACATGGTTTCACTCAAATAGTTTGTGATGTATGGTAACAAGAATTTTTTCTTCATGATTCTATCCTCAGGCTCAAGAATCTTCGGATGTTGAGCAAGAATTATACGACAGATCAGGGTAGGAAAACAAATAGGCTTTTTTTACAGCAGTTGAAGAAGCTTGCTAGACAATCTATTCAAAAATATGCTCACCATAGTCAAAATCACATTTTGTTCTAATAACATATATGAATTTTGCAACAGATGAAGTGATGGTGGAAGTGTGATTGACTGGGGCCCCGTTTATTGTAGCAATTTTGTGCAGTATTGCACACTTGACGCTTAGATATCATGTTGACAATCTTTTAGCAGGCCATTTGTGAATAGTATTCCCAGTAATTTCTTGACATATTTGACTCTCAGAGTAAACGAATTTTGGATAAGAGCACTTCCAAGAACTTGTTTATCACATCAGGTGACATAGTGACACATTTTACTCTAACATTAATCTTCAGGACCCTTTTGTCCTTATTTCCTTCCGTAATGTTAACAACAAAATCCTTAACCAGCTTCTCATAACAGTTGCCAAGATTGGTGATTGTTTTCGTAAGACCCGCTTCCTCAATGAGCTTCATATTTTTTCTGCAGTCTAGAATTTTTTGACTAATCTCCCTTTCTAGTCCTACTCTTCTACACTCGACATACTTTCTCTTATCAATTTAATCTTTAGACACAGTTGTAGCGGTAAAGATCATGCAAAGCACATGGGTTCAAAGGTACATATGAGCATGGAGTTAAGGGATAAGAACCAACCCACAAGGTATGTACTAAGGTTTGTCTTTATTGCACCTGTAGAAAACCAGAGGGTTCTAACAGATGTTCTCGGAGTTAGCAACCATCCTTCAGATATCATCAGTACGTTGGAATATTCCCCAACCGATAATTTCCTCAAGAGGACCTCGTCCAAGTGTAGTATCGTGTGACAACTACCATAGGTTTACACCTGGATAGCTTCCGCACTACATTCCTAAAATGGCCGGGATGGATTAAGGGTTCGACGGTCCTCAATATGATAAGCTCGGATCAAGAAAGTAATGCCATGATATGAATACTCGCCATGACATCAGTAATCCGAATGAGCCTAATTGAGTGGTGATTCTCATATGGATATCACATTGGACTACGCTGCCGCATATCTCCTCGAAAATATCACCCTCATATCATAAGTTCACTCAGATCCGGGTATATGATCTATCTCACTCACAGAGGGTCGCCAAACCAGAACAGAACAAGCAATAACAAACAAGTCAAACCAAAGCAATAAACAAATTAAAGTAGGTCGAACCCTCTTAGAGATATTTCCCCAACAGAGTTGCCACTTTTCTGTAGCGGTAAAAATCATGAGTGTAAGTTATTGATTAACTTAACTCAAGGTAAACAGAGTTAAGCACCCAAAATGTTTGTGGTACTCCACGGGAGCCCTTTGAAAAATTTATTGCTTTTGGTTTGAAAATTGTTTGGTAAATGAGAGTGAGGGGATGAGATAAGAATTAATTTTTAATGTTTTTGTGTTTGACGAGACTTTCGTCTCATGCCTACGTACCCACAAAGTGCAATGTAAGATCAAAACCCCATAGTTCGTGGTACAAATAGTGAAAAATGGTTGGTTTTGATTAATTTTATTAAGTGAGGAAAAAAGAAGTACACAAAACCACTTGAACGAGTTTGATTCTTTTTATTTTTGAATTGAAGTCAAAATGATTAAGTTCATTGACATTTATTTTAAGAAAAGAATAAGTAAAAGTCACTTGACAAAGTCAAGGTTTGATTTATTAAAGTGGTGAAAGATTGAAAACAAAGAAGTTTTTGAAAAGAGGGAGAAGTTGTTAAAATTGAAGAAGGGGAGGAGATGAAGAGGTTATCCTAAAAATAAAATAAAAGAGATAAAGGAGGAAAGATATAACCAACTTGATGATACTTGCAAGCATAAGCACAAAAGTTCCATCCTTGAAAGAATAAGCTAGAAAATGGCCCAATAAAGGCTAAAGTACCAACTCCATAATGATCAAAGCAAATGGAAGGTGTCCTAGGATCTAAGTCCAAGACTCAAATTCTAATGCAAAGGATAGTAACCATAGTCCAAGATCAAGATCACAAGTTTTTTAGAGGTTTAATCCTTTATTAATATTTTTGGTGTCCAAAGGACAAAGGAAAAAGAAAAACACAAGGATATAATGACAAAAACATAAACATTATAATGGATGATGAAGCATAATAAAAATAAAAAGATAAGGGAGCAAGAGAGCAAGAGAGACATTAGAGAAGATAAGATGCAAGAGGAAAAGTAAAATAGTAATATAGTAGTAGTAATAAGAATATATACATAGTAATGGTATGGTGAACTTAATCATCCACAACCAAAGAAGTAACAAAGCACTTAGTGCCAAAACCGAAAAGGCAACCGATTTCGCTTAGTATCTTACACTATAGTGATTAAGCGATGCGATTAGACCCAAATTTGATGAGGACTTGAAAGAATATTGGGATGCCCAAGGCAACTGTGCATCAAGCTTCAAAATTCGTGGAACTAATGCAAATAATTAACCGACATTGGGATGACGCGACCAACAAGGGGTCCAGTCCACGAAAGTGCAAATATCAAATTGGATTTTTATTCCGAAGTAGAGGCACATTTAGGTCTATGTTAAGCAATCACCAAGTAATTTACGAAGTAATTACCCTTCAAATGAGGTCGGCCAAAACCAATTAAGGTTAACGATGTTAGTGCTAATACATGCGAGATAAACGATACGTAAATCGTTATCCGAACGCAATGTTACTAGAAAATAAAGATGAATACCAAATTGAGTTACACTTATCGTGTTTTTTCATCTTTAAGTTCAATCACTCATTTTGGTGGATGTAAGTATGAAAATATATCACTAATGAAAAACACCTAAAGTGAATTAAATAATTCACTTAGAGGTAGATTTGAACTAATGAATATTAATCACTCTAATCTACACCAAAATTCGATCGAATTTAAAGAGAAATCAGTCCATAAAATGTCTCCCAAGGTAAAAATAAGAAGAAGGGAGAAGAAGAAGCAAAAGGAACCAAAAATAAGTCAAAAACAAGTGAAAAATTGCCACTGGAACAGTGTTAATCGGTTAACTAATTGGTTAACCGGTTAACACGTGAAAATTTTCAATTCTAATGCATTTTTGAACTGGTTAACCGATTAACTATTTTGTACTAAAAATGTTTAATCGGTTAACATTGCACCAGAAGCATAAAATAGGCCAAAATTCAGCATAATCCTCTTTTAAAACAATTATCAAACACCTTATGATCATGAACTGAATTGACATTAATTTTAAAGTGTAAAAATAGAGAGATCCCTGCAATCAAACAATAATTTATGATCCAAAGGATCAACAACCAATAGCACCAAAGATCTACATCTTGAATGATGGTGATGAAGGTGTAACAATGGAGAAAGTTGAATTACCAAGAAAAAACTTCAAATTACTCCAATAGAAAGCTTAATCTACTAAATTTGATGAAGAAAAATGAAAAGGATGAAGGTTTAGCTCATGTTATTCAAGAATTCAATGCAAATTCTTGATAACTTTCAAAAGAAGAAAGTGAGCTTTAGGTGTTTTTTTGTGTGGTTTGAGGTATATTTTGCAAGGTATTTTTTGGCTATCAAAAGCTTGAGAAATGAATGAAAATAGGCTTCTATTTAAGGAGTTTAGGTATGGAAAATTGGTGGAATGGAGCTTGCTTTGGAAAATCAAAATTAGGTTTGGAATTCAAATTTGGAGGGAAAATCATAAAATAATGGTGATTAGTGAAGGTATATTGTAGGAAATGATCAAAGTGATGTAGAGGAATAAAAGTGGAATGGATCTAGAATATTCCAAGTGAGATCAAGGGCTAGAATATGTTGAATTTGAACAAAATATTCAAATTTCGCACTGGTTAACTGGTTAACACAATGGTTAACTGATTAACCAAGTCAAAATTTGGATTTTTTGTTCTCTTTTGATTTCTTGGTTATTTTGGCTCGATTCTTTTGCTACTCGAAGAAGACATGAAAATAAACACACGAAACTTGGAATTCCTTGAATAAATCAATTAAAACTCGGGAAATCCTTGATCAAATGAATTTCAATTATTTGCGGATCAAAATATTTTTTGGATTTTAATTAATGGTTAGTAAACATAAACATACAAAAGCAATGATGATCCCCTGTGAGGTATAAACATGTAACCAAAAAGGATAGACAAACCAGTGCATGATCTTTTTTGTATGCAAAATGCAGATGAAAATATGAAAAATATTATGGGCAAAAAATTAGGGTGCTACAATAGTAGTCTTTGAGTGTTTTCTTGTCACATAATTTTTCCTTTGTGTGATGTCATGAACATCTTTTTTGACATCACCTTCAGATTCTGAAGAAGATATATATTCTTTCTTTTCAGTTGGAGGTACTACTTTACTTCATCCTTTGACAGGACCAATCATAGTTTTCTTTTTGTTTACCTTAGTAACCAAGGAACCAGTCTTTTCCAGTTTCTTACTTAAGTTTGGTTTTAAGATTTTTAACAGAACTTCATCATTTGATACCTGATTGGCATCAATCTCACGCTCACTACTTTTGAGATTTGATTCCTCCTTAGATGTTCTAACATTAGCACTAGATACCCCAACATCACGATCTCTATTTGCATTCTCTTCCTCTTATAAGTCTTTTAGGGTTTTTCTAACGATTTCAGAAATCATATCATGCTCTCTAGATTTCTTGCTTACAGACTTAGGGTTTGGAAAATCTTTTGATGTGTTAGAAACATTACCTGAGGGGACATTCTTCATTCTTTTAACAACAAGTTTTCCATCCTTTTGGGGAACAAAATCAGGTCCTGGAATCATATTCAGTGGAACCGCATTGATGGGGGATTTTTTGCCATGGATTGAGGATACATATACCACTTCTTCAGAATTTTTTCTAGTAGAGAGATGTTGAGACATGTTTATGAGATTAATTTCTTCTAAGAGATTAGCAGAATTTTTGGCTTGAGTAGTTTGGGAAAAATTTGAAGTTTGAAGGATTGCTCGAAATTTCTCACTTTTATGTTGGTTCCCTCCTTTTTGTAATAACCCCAAAATGTCCTTGTGATTTTGAAGTCTTATTAATGACTTAAAGGTGATGTCACACAGATATGTCGAGACATCTTTAATTAACTTGTTCACTTTTAGAGATTCAATCTATGTCTTCTCCTTTTTGAGCCTGTTTTTCACATTATTTTCTTTGATCTCTCCTTCAGTGGTTGAGTCATCTGTGAATTGAGCCTTAGCAAAGTAAACTTTATAGCTTCTTTCACTTCTTCTTATCCTAGAAATAATTTTAGAAGTATCTTCAATTTTTGTCTAATCCTTCTCAGATCATCTCTACTAAGTATCTTGAGAGATTCTACAACATTTGTGGGAGTCCGTCAATAACTAGCATTCTTAGCCCGAACTCCTCTTATAATAGTCGTTCCTTTATCATTAATAAAAAAATTTCATTTTTTGTGAATCTAACCTTAAATCATTGATCACATAACTGACTGATATTGATCAAGTTGATAGTTAATCCATTTACCAACATTACTTTGTCAAGCCTTGGCTGATTTGGATGAGTAATCCTCCAAACTCCCCTGATTCTTCCTTTTGAGCCATCACCATACCTAACTTCTCCTATAGATGAGCATGGTCTGAAATCAGACATAAGTCTATTTATAATTGTCATATGATTGGAACAACCACTATCAAAATACCAATCCTCATTTTCTGAGTATCGGGTGTATCCAACAAAGGCCACATCATTTCTCTTGGGTACCCATTTGTTTGTACCCTTGTTTCTACTGAATTGACCTTCATTCATTGGATATCCATATATCCTATAGAAATAGAGTCTTAAATTCCCATCCTTACCACAATAATGACATATCTAGTTCTTTCTTCCAGAGTTTTTCTTCTTATGTCCTTTACAATGTTGAGACATTTTGTAGGAATTTCTCCTTTTAGAAAAACCTGATCCCTTTTGATATCGATTGAACATAGGACTTCTTTTATCATAACTATTATGATAAAAAGACTAATTAGAGCTATTGTAGAGATTGTTGTATAACTCAGAATAGAGCAAGTCAACTTTATCTTTCAAAACTGCAATAGTATTTAAATACATTGATCTTTCTACAAGCAATTATTTGATCAGTTGTTGTTGATCTAACCCTAAATCACATACTTCAGTCATTTTGGCATTGATTTCACTTAGAGTGAAATTTTCATTGATTTTTTTCTTATCAATGTAGTAGACTCCAGCTAGAGCTTCTACTTTCTTAGCCAATTCTTCATCACTGGAAGAATCATCTTCTGACCATGAGACAACCATACCTCTCTTATTTTTCTTGAGAAAAATGGGGCACTGAGTCTTTATGTTCCCAAATCCTTGACATTCAGGACATTAAGCTCCTTTTCCCTTCCATCCTTCATTAACTCTTCTAGGAAAGTATATTCTATTGTTATTGAAGGTGCAATCTTTTGACCTTAGCTTTAGCTTTCTCTTCCAACCTCTTTCTCAGTTGATTGCATTGTTCTTCAAGAATTTCCACGCCCTTGGTTAACTTCAAATTTGCCTTATGATCACCTTCACTTTGATTAGTGATCAAGGCTATATCTTTCTTGTTTTCATCTCTTTCACTAATAATTAACTCATTATTTTGTAGAGAGGTTATGAGTTCATCCACTTGCAGTGTATCCAAGTTATGAGTTTCTTCAATAGTTGTAGCCTTGATTTCAAACTTCTTTGGGAGTGATCTTAGAATCTTCTTGACCAGCTTATTTTCTGGAATCTTTTCTCCTAAATCACTGGATGAGTTGGTGACGTCCATAAGATTTATATAGAACTCATGAATACTCTCATCCTCATTCATCATCCAGTTTTCAAACTTGGTGGTGAGAAAGTGAAGTCTCAAGGCCTTGACCCTGAAATTTCCTTCATAGGACTTTCTCAGTATTTCCCAGGCTTCTTTAGCAATAGTTCAATTCTTAATTAGTATGAAAATGCTTTTATCAACACAATTGAAAATAGCATTTCAACCTTTGGAGTTTCCAATAGCATTTTTGTCATCTTCTTTCATCCTAATCGGCCTTATGTTTTACGACCTCAGTCTCTTTTCCTAAGTTATCTTTAGCCTTAGGAGGTTCCCATCCTCTTAAAACGACTTTCCATACCTTGTGTTCAGTTTTCAGGTATGTGATCATACGAACCTTTCACATATCATAGTTAGTTCCATCCAGAACCAGAGGCTTATTCTGTGGATTATCTTCCTTGTCCATTGCACAAGAAAGTATCGTCCCTGAATCTCTCCCAGATGTAGAGCAGGATGTTTGCTCTGATACCAATTGAAATTCTGGTATAGCAGATACTCAAAGATGTCCTAACAAGATGTTAGAACACTTGATCTCTGCCCAATAGGACAAGATATATAATAACAAATATAGTAACAATACAAAAAATAAAGAATACACGGAAAATGTTTACCTAGTTTGGTATAACAACCTACTCTAGGGGATACCAATCCAGGATCTTCATTATGCAATATAGTTAAAGTCAAACTCCACTGTTTGTAAATTTTCCTAAACTACCCAATCTTAGTCTTCTACCTAAGAAACTTCCTAGGTATGAAACCCTTCTCAAATCCCTTTCTATCACAACAGTGAGAGAAACAAAGTTACAACTCAATAAACACACAGTCCTCAGCAAGTATTCGATGCAATACAAGAGAGGCTCACAATAGCTAAAAACCCTAGCACAATGAAAATAACAATCCTTATTTTCGATACTAAAACTAGTTCAAGTCCATCCTATTTAAAACCCTAATCGAACTGGACTTGGCTTCCATTCTGCAGTAAGTAACATCCATGAAACCTGTAGAATATTCCTTCATAAAGTGATTCTTTCAATCACAAATTTCCTAAAATGTCTCCACGACTTTAGGAAACGTTGTGCAGTCTTGTGCACTTCTGAGAATCCCCTTGATTCCTTAATCTAAGTGCCACATAGGATAATCATCCAATAACCTGAAATATTAAAATACTCATAATAGAATATATTCACATTTATCAGTTAGCAGACCAAGATGTCGAATAACAAAGTTAGAACATCTTGTCTGACATCTCTATGATAATCGACATAGGACATATTGTTCAACATCTTCAAACAGATTTTTTTACTAAAATCCATGTCAACTCACAGGAGCCTTCACTATATTTATATAGGTGTACATCAGTTGCTTTTACACTTTAGCTACACTAGTACATAAATTGCTAAAGTTGTATTTTATTTCTATATATAATGAATTTCTTCTAATACTAAAGTTGTTTTTCTTTTATGTTTCCCTGATTGTAAACATTTTTTTAATAATTAATCAAAAAAAATCTCATTGAAAAAAATAAATGCAGTCACAATATATTATATCACAAATATTAGACTAAATTATTAACAATATATGATCCTTCCTTAAAAACTCAAAATAAAAAAACATATATATTAAATATTATGAATTTATAAGAAGAAAACAAAATTCATTCTTTCTTTTCTAATAATCATTTTATATGTTGGGATGTGCAACACTTTGACTATTTTTTTAGTTCTGCCATCTTAGTTCTATTTGTTAGAACAATGAATCGCAATAGTGGTGTATATCTATGTGTGTGTGTGTGTGTATGTGTGAGAGAGAGAGATAGAGATTATTGAAGGTGAAATTATAATGGTATTTTATTAATGAGATATACAAAGGGTATATATAATTAAATTAAGTGACGAACAAGTAACAAACAAAAAAAAACAAAAAAAGATATAACTAGCTACAACTGTGTAGTAACTAATTACGTAACACTTATATTTCAGTTGTAATCGGTTACACCAAACCTCTAACTAGTTACACGTTACTTTTGTTTGATATTGTCAAAGGGGTGTAATCGGTTGCATCCCCACAGTAACCAGTTACAAGCACTTGAATTATACTTTTTTCTTAACATAAAATCTTAATTCATTTGCTCTAAGTCTTCCATGCCCATAAGCTTTTTCAATATCTTGAACACTTCAATCAACACTCATTTGGTCAAAAAATAGGTCATTTGCTCTTCACTTATACAATACCCCAACCTCAATCTTCCTTTACTAACAAGATCTCTTAAGTAGTGAAACCTTATATAAATATCTTTGCTTCTCCCATGTGCAATGGGATTCTTAGAAATATTATAATGGAAACATTATCAACCATGAGCATTACAGCTTCACCATATTCTCAATACAACTCCTTCAACAAATTCATCAATCATATGGCTTAACACTCATACAATGAAGCTGCAATATACTCGGCCTCACATGAAGAGAGTGCCATTATCAGTTCCTTCTTTGAACACCATGAGATTGGTATTTCTCCGAACATAAATATGTATCCAGTTGTATATTTTCTATTGTCTTAATCTCTACACCATTGTAATCAGTATATTCGAGTAAATTTCACTTTTTCCCTTGCATGTTGGTGGAAACAAAATTGTGCAGCCAATAGAACCTGTGACATATCTTAGAATTCTCTTGACTGTTGCCAAGTGAGACACATTTTATCTCTCCATGAATCTTCTCACAATTGTGACATTAAAGTCCAATTCTAGTCTCGTATTACACAAGTGACATAAAGATCCAATCAGTCTCTGATATTGGGTTTGATTGACTTCCTACTCTTGCTCATTCTTTGACAGTTCCAGCCTTTGTTCAATAGGAGTAATAGTGATGTTACATTTGTCCATTTCATATTTTTTTCAAAATTTGAAGAGCATGTCTTCTTTGGTGCATGAGCAAACCCTTCTTGAACTCGTAAATCTTAATGCCAAGGAAGTATGTCATGTGGAAAAGGTCGGTCATCTCAAACTCCTTTATAAGCTTACCTTTGAAATAAAAAATGCAGCCTTCACCGCTATCTAAAGCGGTCATGCCAAGGAAGTATGTCATGTGTGATTTCACAAGCATCAAATCAAAGCGGTCATGCTCAAAGTTTGGAGAATTGTGAATTCTTGCAAGAAGGGAGCAATTAATCGAAGGTTTATTCGACACGCGTGAAAGACTTGGTTCATCTCGAATCAAGGGGCAATGAGAGTTATGGAAACAAGTACAATTAGGATTGGTTTGTCGTTCCTATTTTCTCCTTGTCACACAAGAACTTTGTGTGCTAAGAAGGTTCACAAGGTTCACAAGATTCACAATGCTTATATAACCTTTCATGAGGTTCATGAAGTCTACAAGTTACTTCTTGAAGGTTCACAAGGTTCACAAGATTCACAATGTTTATATAACCTTTCATGAGGTTCATGAAGTCTACAAGTTACTTCTTGAAGGTTCACAAGGTTCACAAGTCCCACAATACTTTCAAAGACCTTTCATGAGGTTCATGAAGTCTACAAGTCACTTTATGAAGGTTCACAAGGTTCACAAGTTTCTCCATGTTTATATAACCTTTCATGAGGTTCATGAAGTCTACAAGTCACTTCTTGAAGGTTCACAAGATTCACAATGATTACAAAGCTTTCCTGAGGTTCATGAAGTCTACAAGTTACTTCTTGAAGGTTCACAAGGTTCACAAGCTTCACAATACCTCCCATGAGTATCACAAAACATTTTATGATGGTTCACAAGGTTCACTAAGTTCACAATTGGTCAAAAGAGTTGACAATTCCCTCAAACAATGCACCTCCTAAGCAGTGCATCCAAAACTAGGGTTTTGACTTTAATCAGGCTAAATGGATTTCCAAGACTTCAAGTGAGCCTAATAACATCTTATATGTGTTTAAGAACCCTCATGACAAGTTTCAAGACTTTTCTCAAAAGTTTGCTCAGTCAGATGATCAGATAAGTCAAAACCAGTTAATGCAGTTAAAAAGTCAAACTGAGGTCAACTGTGGTCAAACCAAAGTCAAACTTCATGATTTTTTGCCAACATCAAGTATATGAAGTAAAATTCATCATTTGATCAAGGGTTGATCATGATTCATCAAGGAGATTCCAGATCATCAATAATCAGGAGTTTCTAAATTAGGGTTTCCTCAGTAAAAGTCAACTGAACTTTGACCAGCCATAACTTTCACATACTTCATCACCAAGTCTCCACTCAAATCTCATTTTGAAGGAAATTGAATTCTCTACAACTTTGATCTTGCAAGTTAAGCCCAAAAATGCTTCATTTGGAAGAAATGAGCTAGGACATTATAGGTCATTTCAAAAGTCAACAAAAAGTCAACAACTTCAAAAGGGCATAACTTGAGATTGGTAAATGATATGGACCTGAAACCAATGGGGTTGTTTATAGGACTCTTCAAGCTTTCCAAAATGTCCAAGAACACCCTCATGCCTTTAAAATTGAGGGAGATGTGCCCTTGCAAAGTTGGGAAATTTTGTGATGGTTTATGATGAAAATGGGGGTCTAGAACCAATTCTTTCCAAATGGGCTTGCTAAATTGTGATCCAATCCATATCATATCATCATGCACGACCCAAATGACTAAAATTCAGAATTTTTATTATTTTATTTTTATTTATTTTTGATTTAATTCATAAAAATCATTTTAAATAAATATAAAATATGAAAATATATTATTAAAGGGAGATTTGGTTTCTAGAACATTTTAAATATTGATTGAAGTTGAAAGAGAAGGAAATCATGAGATTGGTACAAAAATAGTAAGCTTTCATGAGCAAATATTTGGATTTCAAAGTATAATCTTTTTCAATCTTCAAATATCAAAACTTCCATACAACCATCCAATTTTTCTGACCTAAATGATTCACATATAAGTACTGATCACAACCCTAGCATTCATACACGATTTTGCAGCCTCAAAGTGTAAGTTCCAAACCTCAAAAATCCTCCAAAAACTCACATTCGGATTTGGAGTTTCAGAGCATTAGAAGGTAAAAGAAGGACATGGCAAGCTTCACTAGACATCACTGATCATAAACCATCAATCATATGCATCAATACCATCTCATATTGCTCTACCCGAATCAAACTTTGTCTTGAATTTAATTTTTTCGAATTCGATAACATATGCATTATAAATTGTTTTTGATGACTAATATGTGTTTATCTTGATGCCTAGCACGATTCTGGACAAGAAACTTGAAGTTTCATAGCCTAATGGACAAACGGCCATAGTTAGGGTTTAGAGTTCAAAAATGGGGTTATTCGATTCACACAATATAAATGTATTTTCTGGACATAATTGAATTGTACAGGTTGTAGGGAACTCAAAGGTGTCTTTGATTTGATGAACTGATGTTGTTTGATGGTAGTTTAAAAAACACAGGGTGCGTGTGCATGAAAATTCGCAGGTGGATTTGTATGTGAAATCGCAGGAAAATTCGAAGGGTACAAGGAAGAAGAAGACCTCCTCCCGCGCGTTTGAGAATTCAAATATTATTGAAAATATTTTATGTATTATCGTTGGTTTGTTTATCACACGCGCGCTTGTGTTTCAGTGGTAAGGCTGGTAGGTATGTTGGTTGATGGCATGAGTTCGAATCTAGCTTGTACCACTATTTTTTTCTATTTTTCAGGATAACAAGGAGATTTAATATATTATGTTGTGTTATCACCATATTACCAGAAGGGCTCTCCCAGCCAGGCGGTCAAGCATGCGTATGTACATTCATAAGGTCCTGGGTTCAACACCACCCCAGGCCTTTTGTTTCTTTTATTTTTCCAGGATTTTTTGCAACAAAGAACAAAACTAACAGGACTCATTCTATTATTGCCTGCGTGTGTGCTGGCCTAGTGGTAGGCCTTGACTGCTGTTAAACCTGGTGGCCTGGGTTCAAAACTCATCCAGGTATGTTTTGCTATTTTCTTTATTTATTTTTCTGATTTTTGTTAATTGATTTATATTTTGTTAATAAGTATATATGTAATTAAATTATTTTATAAGTATATACTCAAATAGGTTCAAAAATTCAAAAAAAATCATAAAAAAAAAATTATTATTTCTTTTATATAATTAAATTGTAATATGTATGTAATTAATTTAAATAATTTTTTTTTTGTATATTATATTATAACCCTAAAAATATTTTCTAAAATGAATTTTAATTTAGTAAAAAACCTAATTTTATTTTCTAAATAATTTTTATGTTCTAATTCTTAATATAATTATCATATATGTATTTATTTAATATAATTTTTGTAAATATAATAATTAATAAAATTAAATTTTGTAAATATGATTAATTTTTGTGAATATGATATTTAAAATTTATTTTCTTCATATAATGTGTAAATATTTTTTTTAAATAATTGTTGATATATATTTAGAAATAATTAAATTTTGTAATGATTAAAATTTATAATTATATTATGTTTAAAAATTTTTATATTATAGTAATTATTTAATTATTCATGTTTCTAAATAAATGCTTATATATTAAAATCCAATTTTGTGTTTATTATTCTAATCATGTCATTATAATATTTTTTATTTAATTCTATTTACTTTAATTATTGTTACTAACCATATTATTATTTATTATTATCTTATATTTTTATTATTATTTCTCTAACCTTGTTTATTTTTCTAATTATTATTATTTCACTAAATTTAGTTATTTTATTTTTACTAACCTTATTTTTTAATTATATTTATCACTAACCCCTATTTATTTATTTATTGTTTATTTATTATCTTTGCTTATTTATTTATATTTTGCTAATTATTTATTTTTGCTATTTATTTTAATTTGCTTATTATAATTATTATGTAATTGCTTCTTGGTGTAATTTTGTAAATATTTAATTATTTAATTGTTGCTATGGTTAGTAATTTAGGGAGTGCAAAACATGTATTCTATTTAAAATAAATTTAGATCATTTTAATTAAAGATAAATAATACTGAACACTCACACACGTAAGTCGATTTTTAATCGCCGTCTCACTTTCTAAGGCTATCCCTCAAGTTGCCTAAATCATAAGGTCAAGTGGGGTGTATAAAGCAAGTCCCTTAAAAGAAAAAAAAATCATCAAGTCCCTAATGGTTGCCTTTAAAGATCAAGTCCCTTCGAATAATGATGATAGTCCCTCCTATATGCTTAATACACCCCACAGTTGCCTTCATAACCAGATGTCCCTCACATGTCCCTTACATCCAAGGTAATGACTACCTACTCCTTAATAGTAGGGATAGTCTTACCAACTAAAGGATGAAGAACAAGAAAGACTTAAAACTTTAGGGTAGGTACCTCCTAGTTGCTTGTTCACTCCATTTTTCAAACACTTTAACAAATTTCAAACAAATTTTCAAAAACAAGTTTTTACGCATCCGTACATGGATCATTATTAACTCATATGAAAATTTTTCTATTCACACACTACACTTTCAAAAACAATTCAAAAGTGAGTTAAGTAACTAAGAGCCCATGGATAACCATGGATGTAAAGGGTGCTAACACCTTCCCTTTACATAACCTACCCCCCGGACCCAAAAATATCTCTTAAGGTCTTTCCTGTTCTTTTATACCCTTTCCTTTGGATAAAATAAAAGTCGGTGGCGACTCTTGCTATCCGCAACATAACTAAAAGTCAGTTCTCCCACCGTGTTACAGTGTGGCTTATTAAATTGTGATAAATTTAAGTGATTAATTTGCTTTGAATTGATTCATCAATTCATCTTTTATATCTCATTTGGTTTTAAACGCATATCCGAGCACCGGTGACTTGATTTTATTTAGACGCGACTTTTCCGTAGAACTTCCGCAATAAATTTTTGAAAAGCAAATTTTTATAAAGGGATCTATTAAGCCCCCCCCCCCCCCTTCTAGATCTGCGCCATCGTCTAACACACCCATCTCACACCTATATGATTTTCCCTTAAGGCAACTCAACTAGCTCTCAAGTCTTATTCTTCACAATCGATTCCAGTTCTTCCTTCATAGCACAAATCTAATTTAGATCACTCAAAGACTCCTCTATTTTAACAGGTTCAGATTCATCCATAAGTACAAAATGGAGAAAACCAAATCGTCATTAACTTCAATGTCTTAGAATAAATCACAATCTTGGAGTCTTGTAGGAAAACCTTTTTTTCTTTGTTAATATTCTCATGTTTTCTTTGATTCAGGTTTCAATCACTACTACAGAAAACCCTTTTCACAACGGTTGAAAAATGGATATCATCACACCGGTCATATCATTGTTAAGTAGAGTGTTGTTGTAAGTTTGTTGTTTCTATAACATACTAGAAAGTTACTGAAAGTCGGGACACACGCCACATATCACAACAGTTATGCTTATAAACCATTGTGATATAAACACTTAGCTACCGAGTTTGAAACCCATCAGCAACAATTTAGCCAAAAACAAAAATTACCTTTAACCTCGGTTACAATAGATAATTGTGTTAAAAATACCATGAGTTTATTACATTTTATATAGATTGCTTGTTTTCGATACACCTCACTAAAGAAATACAGGGATTCAAATTGATGAAGAAGTATATAATCTGAAAATTAACCTATTCTTGAAAACTAATCTAATCAAACCATTTTTGTTTTCTGATTACATTCGTCTCATCGTGCATCTCATAATTTTTTAGATATACTATGGTATATTTAGTTGGCTCCTTAGATGCGTCGCTGTCTTTGATTATAGTTAAATTTCCATAAAAAACAATTTATTGGATAGTCTACCTTCTCTTCATCACTTATCATCATAATTTTTATAATCATAATTTTTACGATTATCAGTGATGACGAAGAGGTGGACTATCCAATTAAATGTTGTTAAAGAAATTTAACTATATTCGAATTTAGTGATGCATCTAAAGAGCCAAATCATTATTCCATAACATATGTAAACAACATGAGATAAACGATGAGACGCATGAAATTAAAAAACAACAAGTGTTTGTTTAACTTGGTTTTCAAATACAACTTCATTTACAGATTATAAGTATCTATGTCAATTTAAATGATTGTATTTTAAATGAGGATTAGTGAAAAAAAAGAATCTACATAGAATATAATAAACTCAAACAACATCATACACCAGAACCGGATATTATAAATTTATCAACAAACCCCTAACTTCATACAATATCATAAACTATGTTAAACTGTTTCAAGAACGCACCTTTTATTGAAAATTATCACGGAAGTATGAATTTCATCTAGTTTGTGAAGCAATGAAAAAGAAATACAAGGTGGATGAAGTTTCCACAATGACTTCATATTTCTTGTATTTTTTTCATTGCTATACAAACCATATGAATCTTATCAACACATATTATATGCTTGCTACCACCGCTTGCTATCACCATGTATCATCCCCTTAATCTGCAAACTTCAACAATGAGCATCTTTAGTTAAAATCAAAACTTAAAACCATAATCCAGTGAAGAGTAAAGAGAGATCAAAAGAAATAGTCGGAGAACATACCATCTTCTTGTACATAACTCATCTTATATCTTAGAAGTGAGTTAAGTTACCTCTTTCTCTCTTATTCTCTCTTATTTTAGGATTAGAGTTCTCATACCACACTTAACCCCTAGGAACATCCAAGAATGATAACATTAGGGTGAGTCTTAGTCTCCTCTTAGTTCTACCTTTGTTTCTCTTTGAGTCTTCTTTTTTCATCTATAAAGAAAAGCAAAGACACTTAATAAATACAATGTGCAATGTGCGTCACGAGCCTTAAGTACGTAGGAAACGATGATTGGGTGGATACCTTACCTCTTCTAAGATACTTTGTGTGAGAGACTCTTGGATCGCTACGCAAAGTATTTGTTCCTATGTCATAGTCTTTAGCACAATGCACATTACAAACAAAAATAATCAAAACACTTCTTCTAAAAGACAAAAAACAGACAACACGTCTACTCTCTTCTCACCTCATGCTCCTTTGCGGACGCTTTGACTTGTCATTTCAGTTCAATAACTGGACAGTAACGCGCTCGATTAAACGAGCATGCAACATATAAGTTAAAACTTTGGAAACGTCATCATAAAAAATACAAAACAAACAAGTTGCCACCCTAGGTTAGGGGAAATACGTCGCTCTGATTCTCATACCCATTGAGATACGTAGGAAGTGGGATAAGGGTCATTCTAGCACAATTATTTATTTTCCCTACATTGTTTCTTGTTCTCTTTTTGTTCTCATACTTCCTCCAGATCCAATTTAGTAGCAGATGAGGCAGATTACAACACCCTTTGAGCAGTACAAGAAATCATGGATCCCGTCGAGTACAACGGACGTGAAAGGGTGCTAATATCTTCCCTTCATGTAACTGAATCCCTTACTCGTTCTCTCTGGTTCACAAGACCTTGTTCTTTCCTTTCCCTCAGTTTGTACAACATTACTTTTCCATTTCCTTGGGATAAAAATGTCTGGATGACGACTCTTCTTCTTTTTTCGCGCCACTTTCACATTTGTGCTAGGATGAAAATTTCGGGAACGATAATTTATTATCGGTTACGATCCCGCAGTAACCGATTACATAATACTTATGTTTCAAATGTAACCAATTACACCATACCTATAACCAATTACACTTCTATTTGATATTGCCAAAGGAATATAACCAGTTACAGCTATGCAGTAACCAATTACAGACACTTGAACTACATTTTTTCCAACACTATTTTTATTTAAACATGTTAAAAAAAATACTTGATAACCTATTGCATTGTTAGTCAGATTGACAGAGACCGTGGAGTCTAAGATTAATTTATTAATTTTTTGGTGGAATATAACTTTTTTTTACTTTGTTAATATATATATATATATATATATATATATATATATATATATATATATATATATATATATATATATATATATATATATATATATATAATTTGAAATTTATTACATATATCTAATTTTATCATGGTGGTTATTGTTCAAATCCATTGTAAACCCAAAGCCATGTGTTCTTCTCAACCAAGCTTTATTTTTTAGGATAACATGCAAGAAAAGAAGAGTGGTAAAGATTAAAGAGAGGGAGAGAAAAAAGAGGGAAAAAGTGGGTGGTTGAGAATAGAGAAAGAATGTGAGTCATTGAGAAGAGATAAAAAGGGAGAGTGATGCAAATATAATATAGGGTCCGCCCTTGTTTACGGAACAATTTTATTTTAATTATATTTTTAAAATTTCCTTATAAAATTACAATTTTGGTAAACGTTTCTACTCAAAAAAATAATAATAATAAACACATGAAATTGTATTCTTTTCTAAAAAGTTGTGTTTTTCATCGTTTTCTATTATAAGACCTATACTAATTTTTGTATAGATAATATAAAAAAAGTAGTTCTAATAATAAATTTATAAAAACATATTTGTTATTTATATATAGTTAATTTTGTAATTAATTTATGATTTTCTTCGTTTTATGTTATAAGACCTATAATAATTGTTTTTATAGATAATATAAAAAAAGTAGTTCTAATAATAAATTTATAAAAATAATTTGTTATTTATATGTAGTTAATGACATAATTCAACATTTGTATCTTTAAATAAAAAATTTGTAATAATATTATAATAAAAAGATTATTAATACATTTGAAAGTTTATGTTTATATATGAAAATTTTGTAAATTATTAATAAAGAATTTAGTTAATTTGTTTATATATATATATATATATATATATATATATATATATATATATATATATATATATATATATATATATATATATATATATATATATATATATATATATATATATATATATATATAAACCGTTGTTACGAGTCGTTCACATGTTCTAAAGAAAATGGTCCAAGAGCCCCACTAAGTACTAAAATACAAAGACCAGATGATTCTTATTTGTCTAAAGTAGTTAACGTTGTCTCCTAAGATATCATCCAGATCAATTAGACGATAGTTTGTATTACATGCCACATTTCTCACAAACGATTTTAATTGCTTTCATTATAGAAGAGAGAAATTGTGTCATTCTTAGGTATTCAAATCTCACTCACATATTACCTATTACTCTCTTTGACTTGGGCGAAAGCTCCAGTGATATCATGTATGCATGCCTCTTTGAGAACATGAGGCTAAATATGGAGAAGTTGTGGTCCTATGAAGGATCTAACCTACGAGCCTTAAATGGCACACTATCTTGTCCCTAGTGCTATCTCAAATTGTGGTCACTCTAGAATAAGGAAGAGACACAAGGATGGTCAACTAGCAATTTCTTGTGGTTCCCTATAAAAGCGTCTATAATTGTATCTTGAGTAGACCCTTTGCAACTACTTAGACATAATGGCCTATGCGATCCACCTCAAGCTAAAATACTACAACATCCATGATGAACCAGTGGTGTTAAGTTGCAGCTTATTCGAGGGAAAAGAGGACATTCTAGCCTCTATAGTGAGATCAAAAAGGAGTATAAAGGCAAAGTTATGGAGATCAGCATAGTCTCCTTCATCAACCAATTAAGAGACATGGCAATAAGACCCCGACATGTAAAGTGATTTGTGTTTTCCAGACATTTACACGTGAAGGATTTGGATGAGAGCCTAAACCAGTTACCAAAGCCCCTATCGACCACACTTTCTTTTATCCTTCTGATCATAAAGGTAGAAATATGTCAATGGTGTTATAAAAAAACACCACTGAAGTACCACCAAAAGAAATCAAATCTCCATCACAAATGACTCAGGGTTGTTGCACAAACACAACCAACATTCAACTAAAGTAATCAAAGCCTTATAATGACAATGCACAGATAAAGATAATAAACTATAAAGTGGCAATTACGGGCCCACCTCTATTAGTATCTAGACACTCCATATGCAATGACGAGTCCATATTACATTGACCTCGAACCAGGTTCTCACCTAAAGATAGGAAAGGAGCATTGACCCTTGGTCGAGAATTGATCCCCAAGGACGTCCAATAAAACTTCGAGCCTAATCTCAAAAAATAATTTAGCTCCCATAGAAACAAACTAAGGAATTAAAGAAATGTTGTATAAATAGGTAAAAATAATGGAAAGCGGTTTAAACTAAAATACTCTCTGAAAAATAGGAACCGTGAAATTTACGTATTTATTGAATATAAAACCACAGTAGGTACAAGCATAGCGGGTACAAAACATGTTTGGCTCATCCACCAAGGATATCGCTTCCCGTCTTCCATCACTTGATCATTACGAACTTACTCTCACGAGATATGTCTCGTGGGATGAAAATACTCTACAAGTTGCAGAGTATTTTCAAAAGTGTTTAATACAATAGAGTAACTCTGAAGTTTATCTGATAAAAATCATTACAAAGAGGTTCAAGTCAAGTTAGTCGTTTATTTGAGTCAAGAAACACATGAACTCATGATTCCTATCATACTTACATAAGGTTATAGCAAACACTTCATTTTTCGTAAGAACTTATGTTAATGTTGTCCTTTTTAGCTTATTGTTTCATTGTATGGCTAGTTGTATATGAGTTCCATGCAGAGGTTTTTTCTCAAGTCGGGGTCCTAAGCCATCTGGATTTCTTTATTGAATACCGGAACTGGGGGCATAAAAGGCCTAGAGAATGAAACATAAAGCATATGCATAGCATTCATATCACCCTTTTATCTATTTTGCATGTACAGTTCCCAGATTTCTAATGTCTCGGCTTTTCAGGCACTATAGTTGCAAGGAGGATTCACTGATATCCGACCAAATAAAACAGGGAAAGAACCATGGACCATATGCAAGCATATATGGATGAGTTGAGAACAAGAATGGACCAGCTCATGGTTCTCATGACTGGCATCATTCAGAATCAAGAACGGCTGAGAGAGATGGTCGAAGAGGGAAATAGACTAGGTGATGGTACAGGTGCTCGCGGTAACAATGGTGGTCCACAACCTCCTCCTGTCTTTGTTGCTAATAATGGTGGTGGTCCGGTACTTATGGATGGTCAAGAGGACCAATTTACTGTGCTAGAAGAGGTGGAAGGTAAAGGTGCTGAAGTGAATCTCCGTTTCAAGGAAATGGCAGAACAGGTCCGTTCAATATAGACTCAGAATACTTTGGGCTTTGGCATATCTGATTGGGGCTTTGTTCCCAGGGTTAGAATCCCTCACAAGTTCAAACCTCCCACATTTGACAAGTATAATGGCTCTTCATGCCCAAAGACTCATCTTCAATCCTATGTTGGGAGAATTGCAGCTTATACGGACGATGAAAAATTGTGGATGTACTATTTCAAAGACAACCTTACTGTGAAATCTCAGGAATGGTACATAAAGCTTAGTCATGCCTCTGTGAGAAATTGGAAGGAGTTGGCTAAGGCGTTTGTCAAGCAATATCAATACAACATGGACATGGATCCGAACCGCACTCAACTGCAGAGCATGTCTCAGATGTCAAATGAGAGTTTTAAAGAGTACGCCCAACGTTGGCGCCAGCTTGCTGCTAGGGTCCAACCCACATTATTGGACCACGAGATGGTTGACATGTTTATGGGAACGCTTCAAGGCGTCTTCATCGATCGTTTGGCCTCGTGTTCTGCTACCAAGTTCACAGACTTGGTGATTGTTGGGGAGAGGGTGGAGAATTTATTAAAGTTGGGAAAGATACAGGTTGTCAATGCAAGCAGCTCGTCTGGAGCTAGAAAGCCATTTGCATGTCCCAAAAGGAGAAGAGATGGGGAGACAAATGTTGTGTACGGAAGAGGTAGAGGTCGTGGCCTTCCAAATCATTATGCTCAGGTATCAGCTATTACCATACCTACAGAGCCAACTCCTTAATCACAGCAGCAACGTCCTCAGCATGGCAACTAATAGAGACAATTGCATCGCCCCAGACAGGATGACCGGGTGATTGAACCTATTCCAATGACTTACACTACTCTACTATAGAGGTTGCTAGATCTGAATATGGTGCAACTCAGAAATTTGGCAACACTCACAGGAAATCCTCCTCCAGGATATGATGCGAATGCATGTTGCACATTTCACTCAGGTGCACCGAGACATTCAATAGAGAAGTGCATGACTTTACAGATGAAGGTACAAGATTTGATTGATTATAAATATATAAATTTCTCACCACCTCCGAATGTTACCAACAAACCTATGTCGAATCACACTAGTGGTGCAAGGGTGAATGCAGTAGAGAATGGAAGAGAATTGAATCTGGTAACAAACGTGAATGAAGTCCAAACGCCATTGAAGGTTGTGAAGAGCCGTTTATTGAAGGTACAGGTATTCCCGGGATGTGATGATGATTACAAAGACTGCTTAAGTTATGTGAATGGTTGCAACATACTGAAGGCGGGTATTAAGATTTTGATTGATGAAGGCTCCTTACAGTTTGACAGAGTAAACAACAAAAGCAACATTGTTTCTATGGTCACCATTTATTTCACTCCAACTGATATTATGGTGCCACCCAGACCGGAACCTGTCACTATTTATATCCCTTAAGAGGTGAGCCCGGTGACAATCACCGTACATGGCCATGTTCCTTACGAGACTGTGAAGGTTGTTCTGTGGCACTACGGTGCAGATGTATATGTACAAGGTCAGAAGGTTGAGGAGAAATCACAGATGGAAGTGAGTTCTAGTATTAACAATGTAAGAGGTCTTGGTGGATTTACCAGAAGTGGGCGGCTCTTTGCTCCCCAGACATTGAGAACTAATACAGAGGCTGAAGCTGCAGCCCGTGCAAAGGGCGAGCAGGTGGAAACCGAAGAGGTAGTGACTTCTGCCATAGAACAGAGCATTTCCTATAAGGAAGTGGAAAAGTTCATGTGTATTATAAAGAAAAGTGACTACAAGGTGGTAGAGCAATTAAATCAGACGCCTTCAAAGATCTCAATCTTATATTTGCTGATGTGTTCCCAAACACATAGGGAGGAACTTTTGAAAGTCCTGCAAATGGCATACGTCCCTCAAGAGATTACAATGAACCAATTGGAGGCAGTGGTTGCTAATATGAACGCCAGTCATGGGCTGGGATTCACTGACAGAGATTTGACCTCCGAAGGACGGAACCACAACAAAGCCTAACATATCACCATGGAATTTAAGGGGGCCTTATTATCGCATGTGTTGGTGGACACTGTATCTTCCCTGATAAGAAGGCTCTGATGAAACTTGATGTAAACGGGATTGTATTACGACCAAGTGACTTAGTGGTGAGAGTGTTTGATGGCTCTAAGAGGTCAGTGTTCGGAGAGGTTGAGCTACCCGTAAAGATCGAGTCCCAGGTCTTCAAAAGTACTTTTTATGTCATGGACATATAACCTGCTTACAGTTGTCTTCTCGGTAAGCCGTGGATTCACGTTGCTGGCGCTGTGACATCTACGCTTCACCAGAAGCTGAAGTATGTCGTTGATAGACAAGTTGTTACCATGTGTGGGGAGGAAGACATCTTTTTAAGTCACTTGAAAAAGGCATTTGATCAAAGAGTACGTCCTCAGGAGTACCAAGTTGGTGAACTTGTGCTCAAGAGAATTCTTCCTCCAGGTACAGATCACAGGGGCAAGTGGATTCCGAATTATGAAGGTCCATTCATTGTTAAGAAAGTTTTCTCAGGCGGAGATTTAATGCTTACAACCATGGATGGTGAAGACTTCCAATCCCCTGTCAAATCAGATGCAGTTAAAAAATACTTCGCATAAAAAGACCCGTGGACAAAAAGAGAATTAAAGTCCAGGAAAAAAAGGGCATCCCAGCGAGCAAAAATAGAATAAAAGGCTCATGAAAAAGTTAGGTGTAACATGGTGGGAGAACTGACTTTCTATTTATGTTGCGGATAGCAAGAGTCGCCACCGACTTTTATGTTATCCATATGGAAAGGGCATAAAAGAACGGGAAAGACCTATTTTTAAAGACTTGAGTTCGGGGGGTTGGTTATACAATGGGAATGTGTAAGCACCCTTTATATCCATGGTTATCCATGGGCTCTTAGTTACTTAGCTCACTTATTTGTTTGAAAAAGGAAAGTGTAGTGTGTGGTTAGAAATTTGTCTAAGTACTTTGTAATGATCCCCGTATGGATGTATACAAAGCCTTGTTTTTGAAGATATTTGAAAAGAGTAAGGTGTGAGAAGTATTTTTGAAATGTGAGCAAGTAACTAAGTTGTACCTACCCTGGACTAGTCTTTCATGTTCTTTTATTTTCTTTCAAGGGTAAGATTATTCCTACTATTAAGGAGTAGGTAGTCATTACCTTGGATTTGTTTGAGGGACGGGCATAGGGTCATTGTATGGTCAATGAAGGCAACTTAAGGGGTGTCTTTAGCAATTCGTAGGGACTATCATCATATTTACCGAAGGGACAAGATCCACTATATCGTAGGCAACCTCGTAGGGACTTGATCTTTTAATCTGAAAGAACTATGATGATTTTATTTTGTAGGGACTTTGCTTTTTAAGACACCCCCATTTTCGAGGGACTTGACCATATTTAAGAAGGCAACCAAAGGGAGGTAACCCTAGGAAGTGCAGATGGCGATCATAGAATGATCGACTTACGTGTGTGAGTGTTATTTTCAAATATTTATCTTAATATTTTTATTGTCTAAATATTTTTTATTTCATTAAATCTTACCACACCCTAGGTTTACTAATCAAACAATAGGATTAATGGCAGGAATTTAAACAGCAAAAAATAAAATGGCAAAAAATTGAATCCTAACTATTACAATGCTTTGGGGCAATTACATAATTATAAGGCGAAAATAAAATTAAACCTAAAAAATATTACAGACGAGATTTAATTACATAAGAATAAATGGCAGATGAATAACATAAAAATTAGTGAAAGGTTTAGGTTTATGAAAAATGTTTAGGGTTAAAGTTTAAAAAATAAATTTTAGGGTTAAATAATAAAAAATAGACATTTTTAGGTTTTTTTTGGAAAAAAAGAAGTTTAGAAAAAAATTAGAGTTATAAAAAAACTAAAATTTATTTTTTAATTTATAAATGAATTGGTAAAAATGAAACTAAATTATAAAAAAGGTTTATAAAAGTATAAGTATTTAAAAAAAATGGTTTTGTTTTTATAAAAAGTTTTTAATTTATTTTTTAAAAGAATATTTAAAGAAAATAGATAATTTGATGGAAAATAATTAAAAAAAAGGAAAGAAGAAATAACCCAAAATGTTTAAGGCAAGGTTTGAACCCTTGCCCTCTCACTTCAAGGTTCCAGCTTTTGCCACCAAGCCATGCGCGCCTCCTGGGAATAGGATGACCAAAACGCATTATATAATAAACCTGCAAAATAGAACAAAATATTTATAAAAAAAAAGAATGGGGGGCCTGGGAATCGAACCCAAGCCCTTGATTTCACACGCGCTAAGCCTCACCACCAGATCCACTGCATAGTTTGTGAAACAAAATGCAAATAATATTTAATAAAATAAGTTCAAATTTCAAAATCCAGATTCGCGCCAGATCATCATCTTCTTCGTTGGTACCTGCGAAAATATCTGCAAGTTTTATTGCAAATTTTCCTGCGATTTTATTTTGCAGGTAATCCTATATGTTTTAAACGCATCAAAACAAGAGCAATTAGCTTTCAATAATGACATCATTCAAACACCCAAGGTCCAAAGAATCCAAATATATCCTCAAAACATTCTTTTATGGTTTGAATCGAAAATCCCTAATTTGGGACGACAAACCCTAACCATGGTAGTTCTTGGTACCTGCAAGAAAACTTCAAACAAACCAGCCAGCAATGATGTATAAAGCACTATTAACAACATACAATCATCAAAAACCATTTAAAAATAGAGAATCTATGTAATCGAAAAATTCAAGAATGCATAAAAAGTGAGATGTGGTTTATGCGTATAAACATGTTTTTGATGATAAGAGTAATTGGAATATGTTCAGTAAGTGTCAAAGAATCTATAGCAACCTTAAAATTGCTTTGAAACCAATCCAAAAGCCAAAACCGAAAACTTGTTTTTTTTGAAAAAAATTAATTTGAAAATATTCTTTTTGGTCTGCAAAAATTGTGTCCTTGTGTGGCTGTATACTTGTGTATATGTAGTGAAGAAGATTAGGTCAAAATATGGGCATTGTCTTCATGGATTTGCATTACTTGATTATGAAGAAATCTCCCTTCTATTTTTGTCAAAAAATCAAATATACCACTTCCATAATGGTCTTGCACGAAATTGATTGGTATCCAATCACTTTAAATGTTGTATAAATGATTCTAGAACAAGGATTTGATCAAATATTTGATTTTTTATATTTAATTTTTATTAAAATTGAATTTTAACAAATAAAATCCAAAATAATATAAAATAAATTATAAAAATCAGAATAAATGGTCATTGGGTCGTGCATGACTTTATCTTTGAGTTTGGGTTGCAATTTCATGGGCCCATTTGGAAAAAAAATGAAGTTAAAGCCTTTTTTGCTTCATACACCCCTTGAAAATTTCCCAATTTGACAATGCATAACTTCCTCAATTTTAATGTTATGAAGGTGTTATAATACTTTATAGAAAGGCTAGAGTGTCCTATATCCAACCGTTTTGGTCCCATGTCCATATCTTTTACCATTTTCAAATTATGAGCCTTGGAAAAAGTTGACTTTTTGTTGACTTTTAAAATGACCTATAATGTTTTAGCTCATACCTTCCAAATGAAGCATTTTTAGGCTTGGCTTGTGAGACACAAAGTTGTAGAGAATTAAATTTACTTTAAAATGAGCTTTGTATGGGAAATTTTTGATGAAGTATGTGAAAGTTATGGCTGGTCAAAGTTCAGTTGACTTTTCCTATGGAAACCCTATTTTAGAAACTTCTTGATTCTTGATGATCTGAGGTTTCCTTGATGAATCATGATCAACCCTTGGTAAAATGATGAATTTTACCTCATAATCTTGATGTTGACAAAAATCTTGAAGTTTGACTCTGAGTTGACCATAGTTGACCTCAGTTGACTTTTTTACCAAGTTAACTGGTTTTTTGGATATCTGAGCATCTGACTGGTCAAACTTATTGGGAAAGCTCTGAAAAATTGACATGAGGATTATTTAAGGTATGTGGGATGTTATGAAGCTCACTTGAGGCCTTGGAGGTCCATTTAGCTTGGATAAATTCAAAACCCTAGATTTAGACCAATTGTTCAAAAGGAGGCTTTGTCTGATGAAACCTTCAATCCTTTTGACCAATTGAGAACCTTGAGAACCTTGTGACTATTGAGAAATCTTGAGACATATTGCTTTGATTGTGGGAGGGAAAATTTTGGGGTACAATATTAGGGATATAAATAAACAAATGTACACCCGGTGAGTTGAAAATCCGCATTAGACAGCTCAGGCAAAAAAGGGTATCCTAGTGGATTGAAAACCCGATAGGGTGGTCCACTCAAAAGAGGGAATAAGCGAATGATTGTGATCTTAGTTATCTGTAATACATCATCATCTCACTCAACCTGGAAATCTTTAAGGGATAGGAATCAGTCTAATCATCCTCTTCAGAAAGAAAGATCAGAAATCGAGAAATCTTGAAGACATATCGGTCATATCAGAATTGAAACTCAGTGGAATGTCATTCACATTGCCATTAGGATAGTTTCTTTTTTTAACTTATAGTGATCACCTATTTCCAGGTGGTTGCTTCCTGATGTATCCTTGCTTATTCACAGGCTCATCAAAAAAAGAATTATTCAGTCAAAAAAGCTTTGTCCTTGTTTTTTATTTTTACATGTTTTGTTTGCAAAAATGTCCTGAATTTTTTATAGAAGAACATTGCATCTAAACGAGGTGGCTTCACAAATAACGTGTGAAAGGGGAAAACATTTAAAATCACTTTGAATATTAAGTAACACCGGATGGTTGACTCGTGCCACATAATTCCCCGGGACATACATGTACAAACTTTGTTATTACAGGTTTTACAGGCATGAAGAGAAAGATGTCACCGGATGACATTCCCCAAGCAGAGTCATCTCCCCAGTGAGAGATGTCTTACAAATCTTATATCCAGCAGAGGGTGATCCCCAGCATACCTAGTAGAGTTCAAGAAGGAACCTTCCCCGGCTTAGTCAGAGCAGGTTGGTAATCCCCACAGAACTTCAAGGTCAGTTGAATAGTTCTCATCCCCAATAGGAGTCGTCATCTCGCAGAAAAGTTCCCCAGCAGGTAGCTGAATGCTTATTTCCCCCACAAAGCCAGAATAGTTAGAATTCTCTCTTCAATAATAATTTGACCAAGAATCTCCCTAGCCAAGTCTGAAGATGGTCATTCCCCCCACAAAGCTTCATGTTTGGAATTTTGTCCATCATTGAAATATTCTCCAGCGAGGTCGCCAATTTATTTTTTGCCAATGTGACAGGTGATGTAGAAAGTGTTCATATTCCTCTCCCAGAGTCAAGTATTGTCAGAGTATCTTGATATCATCCCTCAGTAGAATGTTAATTAGAGTGTTCTTGTTCCCAATAGAGTTACAGATGGTATTCTCCCCTTCAGAGTTGTCACTCTCCTCTCAAATCGACTAATCTTGGTTTCATCGCTTTTGTCATGTGTCAACGGAATAATCTTGGTTTCGTTGCTTTTGTCTTGTGTCAACGGACTTTTCCTGGTTTGATCGTTTTTTTCCCGTGTCAACGGACTATTCCTGGTTTGATCGCTTTTGTCCCATGTCAACGGGGATTATTTGGAGACGGATCCTAAAAAAAGAAGTCAAATTCTTGAGTATCATCCAAATGATCAAGATGAGGTAAAAAGAGCTTATATTATGAATGGTCCATGTAAAATTAAATTAACTAGATATGAATCCACATATATTGGGGGAAGAGAGCGTTCTTTTCAATATAGTTGGCTTGATGAGTATGATTGGTTGGAATATAGTGGAGAAAAAGATGTTATTTTTTGGTTGCCTTGTTATGTGTGCTACAAAGGTGTTAGAACAAGATTTTGATTCTATCTCTCTATTAAAGTTTTGATGATAACAATTATTCTAAGAACAAAATATGATACATAAAATTATTATCTTCTATATGGAGGACATAAGTTCTTGCGAAGAGAAATGTTCTAAGAAGCTCGCACATCTTCTAAAGCGTAGTTGTCTACTTCAAAAAGAATATCTAATATAAAGATAACAGAAGTTCTCATCACACACACAAGATCAGCTGCGAACAACATTAAACTCTGATATGAAGCGCATCTTCTGATTATCAGAATCAAGTACATTAATTAAAGAATCAGTATTTATGGCTGAAGACGAAAATCTTTATTTTTGGAAGGTTTTAATGGCAATTACATACATCTAAAAATAGCACAAGATGTTTGCAACGGTTCCTTTTCTCAAATCTAAATAAAGGAAGCACTTGAAGAAATTTGGTTTCTCTCACTCACTCTCTCGCGCGAAACATACAAACCAATTTCTTAAATATATTTTCATTTGTAAAAACTATCACAGTTGTGATAACAGCTTACTAGAAGCAAATTATAGTTACACTCTTGATTAAATTTTTCTAATTGTTCCTTGAGTGACTAAGTGTAGTCAGTAGACTCAAGAAGACTTTGACAGTAGGTCTTAGTGATTGTATTCATTATTTGAATAGTGGATTAAGACCTTGTTGAGAGAGGCGAAATCACCTTAGCGGGTGGACTGGAGGTAGTTTGAGTTCAAAAGAACCAGGATAAATCAAAGTGTCTATTGTCTTTAATTTTTTTAAACCCAATACCAATCCCCATTCCTTGTGTTTTTGTACCTTCAATTGGTATCAGAGCTCTAGGTTCTGAGCGAAACACTTAACCGTGTAAGAAAAAGATCCAGAAGAAAAACACTATGGCGGAACCAATCAATAACAACAACAATTATCAGAACGACAAAATCCATGGAAAACCTCTTGTATTCAATGGCGAAAACTTTGACTATTAAAAGGATGTTCTGGAGAGTTTCTTTCTAGCTCTGGATGGATACCTATGGGATATGGTGACTGATGGATATATTCATCCTGTTGGAGCTGATGGTCAGAAAATTGAAAGGAGAAATATGACTGCTCAACAGAAGAAGGAATTCAGAAATCATCACAAGGCCAGAACTATACTTCTGAGTGTTATCTCATACACAAAGTATGAAAAGATCACAAACAGAGAATCAGCCAAACACAAGTTCGACTCTCTAAGGATGACACATGAAGGCAGCACTCAAGTCAAGGAGACAAAAGCTCTGGCACTCATCCAGAAGTATGAGGCATTCAAGATGGAAAAAGACGAAACGATTGAGAAAATGTTCGTAAGGTTTCAAATTCTGGTTGCTGGACTAAAAGTTCTAGACAAAGGCTACTTAATAGAAGATCATGTGAAGAAGATCATCAGAAGCTTGCCAAAGGCTTGGAGACCCATGGTCACTGCTCTTAAGCTATCAAAGAATCAGAATGAGATATCTCTTTAAGAACTTATCAGCTCACTGTGGAGTCACGAGATAGAACTAGAAGAAGATGAACCCCAGAAGAAAGGTAAGTTTGTTGCTCTTAAATCTAACAAATATGAATCTAAAGCTTTTAAGTCAGAAGAACAAAGCTATGGAGGCTCATCAGAAGAAGACGAACTATCACTTCTTTCCAAAAGAGTTCAACAACTCTGGAAGCATTGTCAAAAGAAGTTCAGGAATCCCAGAAGATCAAGCAATCACTCTGAATCATCCTCTGGTTACAAGAAGACCAGAAGCAAAGAAGTAGTATGTTATGAATGCAAGGAACCAGGACACTATAAAAGTGAATGCCCCAAACTTCAAAAAGATAAGCCTAGAAAGAAGTTCAACAGAGAGAAGAATCAAAATCGCATGGCCATATGGGATGACTCAGAATCTTCTGTAGCAGAATCAGAATCAAAAGATGAGCATGCCGACATTGCGTTGATGGCAAAAATACCAGAAGATGTCAACCCATCAGAATGAGAATCAGATTCTGATACAGAAGAGGTATTCTCTAAACTTTCTAGAACTCAATTAGAAGATAGCCTCTTAGAAATTCTTGAAAAATATCATAACCTTCAATTCAAATACAAAGACCTGAAACAAAGTCAAGTATCTGAATTGGAGGATACTAGAAAACTTAAGGCAGAAAATTCTGAGCTAAAAGAACACATTTTAAAACTCGAAAATTCTTTCGAAAAAACTTAAAGCTCAGAAAGAGTCTGAATTAGAAGTTCTGTCTAGTTCTGAGAGTATCATAAAGCAATATGACTACAGTTTTCAAAAATTTCTAGCTAAAAACATAGATAGAAGCATAATTTCCTCAATGATCTATGGAGTTAGCAGAAATGGTAGAAGAGGTATAGGATACATAAAACCTATAGGAGAAGCATCACTAAAGTTTAAACAAGTTGAGGATATGATTATAAAAGTTAATACACCATTAAGTTCTCACTTCACATATGGTCATAATCATGATTTGAAATATACCAGTGAGTCATCTTGTTCTACAAGTTTTGATGAGAAACCCAAACTCAATCAGAAATTTGTAAATTCTAACAAACAAAGACCCAAAAAGATATGGGTACCCAAAGATAAAATTGTATATGTTGCATATATCATTAACAACAAGATTGAATAACCAATCTTGGTACCTGGACTCTGGATGCTCGTGACACATGACGGGAAGAAAGCATATGTTCCAAATTTTTGAGATGAAAGCTAGAGGCGACGAAGGTTTTGGAGGCAATAAAAAAAGGAAATATAATTTGCTCTGGAACTATTGGTAATGGTACTCTTTGTCGCTATCGGGATTTTCATCCTAGTACAAATGAGAAAGTGGCGCGAAAAATGTAGAGTCGCGAGCCAGACATTTTTATCCCGAATGAATGGGAAAGGTAATGTTGCACAAATATAAGAGAAAAGGAAAGGACGAGGTCCTCTGAACCAAAGATCTAGGTTCGGGAGTCGGTTACGGCCTAGGAAGGTATTAGCGCCCCAGACCGTTTGTCGTACCCGACGGGATCCACGCTTGTTATTCTGTTTCAAAGGGTGAGAAATAAAGTGCTATTGAATAAAAATCAATACTGGAACTGGAATTGAAATGAGAAAAGGAACTGGAAAAATAGATCGGAAAGAACGAATATGGGAAATGTAAAGAATGTGGAAAATGTAGGGAAAATAAAGAATATGCTCGAACGGGCCCTACCCTGCTGTCTACGTACTTCATAGGGAATATGAGGATCAGAGTCGACATAATTCTCCTAACTAAGGCGGGAATTTGTTTGTGTTTTTTAAGCTTGAACCACTTATGCCCATGATCAGGTGTTGCAGGCTCGTCTGGTACGAGTGCGCAACCGTCTTGCAAATTAGACAAGTCGTAGCAAGTTCGCGTTGAGAGTGAGTGAGGTGAAAGTAGAATTCAAGCAGGAAAAGACGAGTGTTGTTCGTTAACAGTATTTTAAAGAAGTGTTTTTTGAGTTTGTTTTTATGAAACATTCTCATACTAAGACTTGTTCATCGTGGTAGATGCCTTACACCTCGCCCCAAAATGGGACGTGTATAAGTAATTCACGACAAAGTCTTCTGGCGTACGAGAAGCTCAACCTTTATTAGGTGTTTTATTATTTTCTTTAAGATGAGAAAGAAAGCAAAGCAAACCAGAGGTAAAAGTCTAAAGGGAGACTAGTGATCCTAAGTGTTGTCATGCATGGATGAACCTAAGTTAGTGCGGCTTTCTAATCCTAATGAGGAAAAGGAAAAGAAAAGGGAACTAGAAAGAAACTTACTTCCTAAGGAAGCTAAGTTGTTTTCTAAAGGGGATTTAGCATGAAGTTGTACAAACTAAGCACAAAATTCTAAAGCAAACACACTTAGAAAGCGTGAAAATTTTAAAAGGAAGAAGTTGTGAACAAACTTACCTCCACCTCCCTATAAAATAAAGGTTAGTAGGATAAAGCAAAAAAGATAATAGGAATGAAAGTAAACAAGTACCAAACATATCCTAATACCTATATGCCCGAATCTAGACTCAATCCTAAGTCTAAGGAGCCTAGCAATTTGGCAAAGCCACAATCCAGTAGCTACTACAACACCTATAGCACAAACAGCTACTAAATGCAATGCATAACACAAACAAATTATTATAGCTACCAAAACGTATGCAAAATACGTGTAAAAACCAAAGCAAAATTAATACAACATGTTTCTTACAGCCCCTGTTTCAAAATGCAGCTATGAAAACAAGGCAGGTTTCAATATTTTTCAACAATGCAAAAACATGAGTTTTAATGCAAATCATGGAGTGCAAAAATTATGCAAGTTATGCAACAACATGGAATGAGTTATTAACAATGAAATGCAACATATCATCATATAATTAATGGATGCAAATTAGATTATTTTTAGAGTTTTAACATTATGCGATTTTTCAATATGCACGTGATTGAATCAAAATATGAATGGACTTCAAATATGATGCAAAACAGAAGTGTACATATTTATTAACATGCTACGGAGGATGCTAAGTCATGCAAACAATGATCACAACATGCAATGAACATATATGCAATATTTATGCAATTAAAATCGGAAACTAACGAAATGCATGTCGAAAGCTATCGAAGCTACGCGTACTTGTGCTAAACCAGCCCCTAACCATTCCCTAAAATCATAATCTATCAATCTATGAGGATAAAATAACGAGTGATGGAGAAACATGAAATGAAACAGCATAAAAGTTGAAATCACTACAGCATTAACTGGTTAACGCCCTGGGTTAACCGGTTAACGGCTTCAAAAGTCAAATAATCAGGGGGGAAAACAATGTGTTAACCGGTTAACCCTGTGTGTTAACCGGTTAACACAGAACCAAAATAAGAAAACAGTGAGGAAAAAAACACTTCTAGCTATCAACCTACTTCCAAAAGCTCCTAATACAGCCACAAACATGCTAGCACGAAATTGCAACCTACATACAGCCTTCTAACACCTATTAGCACCAAGAACGAGCTATGATTCTAGCTACTAACAAATTAAAGCGAATAAAACATCACAAACGCAAAACAAATCAAATAATGCGTTACGGCGAGATGAAGAGAAATAACTTAAATCAAGAAACGGTTTCGAATCCACCAACCTACAAAGCGGATGCTTGCTTTGGTGATTGTTGCGAGTTGATCAAGGCACAAACAAAGAGAATATCGAAGGTTCCCAGCTTCAATCCGCGATGTAACACGGTGGGAGAACTGACTTTCTATAAATGTTGCGGATAGCAAGAATCTCCACCGACTTTTATTTTATCCATATGGAAGGGCATAAAAGAACAGGAAAGACCTATTTTTAAAAGACTTGAGTTTGGGGGGTAGGTTATATAAAGGGAAGGTGTAAGCACCCTTTATATCCATGGTTATCCATGAGCTCTTAGTTACTTAGCTCACTTAATTGTTTTGAAAGTGTGAAGTGTGTGATTAGAAAATTTTCTAAGTACTTTGTAATGATCCTCGTATGGATGTATACAAAGCCTTTGTTTTGAAAGTGTTTGAAAAATTGTGAGGTGTGAAAAGTATTTTAAAGGGTGTGAGCCAGTAACTTAGAGTTCCTACCTTAGACTAATTCATTCATGTTCTTTTATATTCTTTCAAGGGTAAGATTGTCCCTATTATTAAGGAATAGGTAGTCATTACCTTGGATTTGTTTAAGGGACGGGCGTAGGGTCATCGTATGGTCAACGAAGGCAACTTAAGGGGTGTTTTTAGTAATTGGGAGGGACTATCATCTTTTACCGAAGGGACAAGATCATTATCGTAGGCAACATCGTAGGGAATTGATCTTTTAAACCGGGGAGGGACCAGATGCTTTATACTTGTATGGGTATAGATCTAGCTTAAGACACCCCTATTTTCGAGGGACTTGACCATATAAAGGCAACTTAAGAAGGGTAACCTTAGAATGTGCAGATGATGATCGTAGAACGATCGACTTACGTGTGTGAATATTATTTTCAATTATTTATCTTTTTAATTAGTAATCTAAGCCCATATTGATTTTCATTTAGTTCTTGGCACGCCCTAAATTACTAACCACGCAGGGAATAATAAAAAAAATAATAAATAAATAATAATAAAGGCAGAAATTTAAATGCAGAAAATAAAAATTCCTACACTATTACATGGCTTCGGGGCAGTTACATAATTATAAGGCGGAAAATTAAAAATATAGAATATTACAAATTTACATAACAAAATAAATGGAAAATGAATAACATAAAGATGAGTTAGAGTTAGAGTGAAAATTAGAGTTAAAAAAATTTATAGAGAAAATTATTAGGGTTAAAAAAATTTATTTTTGGGTTAGTGAAAAAGTTAAAGTTGAACACGTTAAAATTCATACAGAAAATATATAATCAGTTTTAGAGAAACAAATAAGGTTTATATAAAAAATTTAAGGTTTAGGGAAAAATCAGGGTAGTTAGTTATATGAACCTAATTAATTAAATAAAAGAAATAAAAAAACAACGATGTTGCTAACGCAAGAATTGCGATCATCGCAACTGGACCGGATCAACATAAGTGTCACGCCTCATACACACAAATGTGCGAACAGCGTATCGACACGATCTGATCCGAATAATCTAAATAATCATAAAACATAATGAGAAAATTTATTTAACAAAAAGTTATATTATATATAATTATATATTACATATTATATATTATTATATATTATATATTATATATTATATATTATATATATTATATGTATATACAGTAAACATTATGAACATGTTAACGATATTATAAACATGAATATTATAAATATGTGCACATTAACGAGACATACAACCTGTGAATATTATATACATAAGCAATGTTCCAAACGTACATGCAATGATACTCCATCGTTTGTCTTGCTAATCCGCCGTTTGTCGCTTTTCTTTTTTTCAGAGTTTTTTTTTTTTTTTTTTTGTCCCTTTCTGTCTTCCACTAGTTAATATATATAGGGACTAATTAGGGTTAATTATAATGGACCTTAAGTGTTTATTTTGAGACCCAATAAAATATTAATTTAAAAAATAAAGTTTAATAATAATAATAAAAATAAAAATAAAAACTAATAATCCTATTCATTTATTCTAGATCCAATGTAAAAATAAACGGACTCAAAAAAAAAGTCGAGCGCCAAAATGCTCGAAAAAATAAAACGAACACATCAAAATAATCAGCGCGAAATAAATGACTCGGAAAAATAAAGCGTTTGGTCGGATTTTGAAATAAAAATTATGACCGTTTAAGTTGCTCACACTGATCAACATATGACCAAAAATAATCATAAAAATATTTTTAGCATGTCAAATTAAACCACGTGAACCGCAGATTAATATTATCGGCATTTGCAAACTTAAACTTGACATTTTTTCGTTCACTGATTTTAGACACATTTAAAAAATTAATTTGACCGTCTAGCTGTAAATTCCGAGAAATTATTCCGGCTAATATTAAGACGAAATACATGTTATGCTATGAAGATGATGCAAATGAATGTGAAACAAAAAGTCAGTTAAAGTTAAATTTAGAGGGAAAATTTTGGGGTACAACAGCTGCTCCTATTCAATTTTATGAAACCTGAGGAGTTAGATTGACATGTACGCCATTTGTGACTTGAAGGTAGAAGGGGATTGAACACAAAAACCCAAAAATTTACACTCGCCAGTGCATAGAGCAATAATGTTGGTTGGTTGTATTGCTTGAATGCGTTTAAAGATGCCATTCGGAGAGAAAATTCTTCAGATGTATTTCTTGGAGGATGAAGCAGTCCAAAATGTAGCTTGATGCAGTCTTGGGGGATATAGCAGCCCAAGATATTTTTTGATGTGATCCTGTAGGGTAGAGCAGTCCAAGATTATCCTGGGTTTAGCAGCCCAAGGTATTGTGATATAGCTTTTTGGAGGATAAGGCAGCCCAAGGTATTGTGATATAGCTTTAGGGAGGATAAAATAGCCCAAGGTATTATGATATAGCTTTTGGGGGGATAAAGCAACCCAAGATATTGTGATATAGCTTTTGGGAGGATAAAGCAGCCCAAGGTATTGTGATATAGCTTTTGGGAGGATAAAGCAGCCCAAGGTATTGTGATATAGCTTTTGGGAGGATAAAGCAGCCCAAGGTATTGTGATATAGCTTTTGGGAGGATAAAACAGCCCAAGGTATAAGTTGTTAATGACGTTTGTCTGCTGGAGAATTAACCTGCGAAACAAGATTAGTTCTATGCAAATATCATGATGTATATAACACTCATGTTGTATGCGTATGATATGATATGATATGATGACGTATGTATGAATTATGTAGTTGAAGCGCATGAGTAGCTTCGTAGAACAACTGATGGCTGGGGAAAATAAATCCTGATTCGTTGCTGAGGAATATGAAGACTTCGTTCCCGTCATGTTTTGGAATATCGTACTTAGAACCTCCCGTTTTTGTTCGTCGTACTTCTTATTGAAGGATTAAGTTCCTGAATATCCTGACTGAGGATAAAAGAGATGGACATTGCTCCAGGAGACTTATCCGGTCAAGTATCAATTCTTCGGAGGATATTTTGTATTTGAAATGAAACTATTTGAAGACCTCGTAGGATTGGGAGTACAAGATACTATTTGAAGTATTCCGTAAGAATATCCGTAAAGATTACTCTGTGGGGATAAACCGACGAAGATTCGTTGAATTCCTACCTCCGCTCGTCCTTAGTAAATACTATTATTGTATTTTATGCATTTATGGTAAACATCAATCATATTCAAAAGCATATATACATTCAAACGTGATCAACGGATGTTTCTCGCTTTAGTAAAAGGGGAAAAGTAAAACTGAATTCGGAAAACATTTCTTACTTGAATAAAGAGGGAAAAGTAAACCTGAATTCGGAAAACAAAATCATTTCAAATTTGAAAGTGTATAACCAATTGGATTTAGAGCTTCTGAGGTTCTTAACTCCCCTGAATAATTTCCTAGAAATTCTCATGGCTAGATCCGAAGACATGATACTGACATCATCTGATACTACTGGCGCAGACAGTTAATTTCTACAATGGTTTCTACTGAGAATCCAATATCAAGGTAATATAATGAGAGGAACGTGTTTTCAGATTGTGGTGGACCATATACGCTCCGGGTATTAGATTTGAAAAGAGAGCGTTGCCCCTTAGTTGTAGATGATTTGTCCCATAATGGAAGTATCTGAAAGGAGTTACTTCAAGAGAAATAAGCAGAATGCCCCATAATAATATGCCCCTGGAATCATGAACTCTATAATGTTACCTTTGGTAATTCAGATAGATGAGGAGACCTGCCCCTGGCTACTTAAGCATAGTTAAATCTTGACCTGATTTCCCCAAATGAATTGGACAGTAACATGGTATGCCCCCTTGATTGGGAGATAGTGATTATGCCCATTGTATACATTGGCTTTGACCCATGAAACAACTTTGTCTGTCGGAAAGACTCTGGTTTATTGAATATTCATCATGTAAGTTTCTCTGTTGTCAAACACTTAGTTATATGCAAACAATGATATTCAAAATGTGATGCTTATGTTTTTCTTGAAGTTTTGAAAAAGAGTTATTCTAGTAAAACAATGTTTATGAAAACTGTGATATTAACTCAAGATTTATAATAAGCCTTAAAGGAGTCAGGATAGCTTTTTGTAGTAGTACGCTTTTGAACTAACCATGCTTTAGTTAGGACTTTTAAAGGGTTGTAACATGGTCTGGTTCACGGTTTAAGAAACAAAGGATAAAGGCTCAAATTTATTTGTACCCAACCAATTCTTAGTGATGTTCTTCAGTCCTATGTTCGGTTAACTTATGCATTGAGGCTCCCAAAAGAGTTTGGAATTGTAACACTGACAACACTTTATTTAAAAAAAACAGTCCTTTTTTTTGTTGAGGATTTGTCGTGACCTCTTTTTCATTTGTCTTTGTTATCCCTTCTTTTATCCTGAAATGTTTGTTTCAAGATTACAGTCAGTGGGATGTCTCGATTTTTACTAAGTCTCCTTCATAGGTTTTGACTTAGTGAGCTTTTTCTTTTGCTAGATATTGATTGTCGGACTTAGTGATTACAGGGAAACATTATTAGTTGCATACAAAAGGGTCAACTGGCATAATTGAGTTAATCGAGGAACTACCATGCCCTAGGTTATGATTAAGGGTTTTAATCTGCGTGAGAATGAAAACTCCTACTTCATAGGCTCAAAAGGGTTGACTAGGGATTAACTTCCTTATATTTCCACTGTTTAGGAATCGAAACAATGTCTGCACATCGTCAGCATAGTCTTTTCAAAAGCATACTATATGAAATTATGGTATCGTCTTCGTCATCCTCCCTCTAAAGGCTTACAGCTTTAACAAGAGTTAAATATCACAAAAGAGAAGTAAGAAACATAGTTTAAATATAGTGAAACAAATGGATTAATTCAAGACAAACATATGCAATGCATTATTGTGAAAAACAAAAGTCTGACATAATAGTAAGTGTTTAAGTCAACAAAAGAAATTACAAATGAAAATTCAAACGTTCTCAAAGCCTCCTCTAACCTATCACTTTGGATGTCTGGAAACTTTGATATTTGATGGACGATAAAAGAATTCAATCTAGTCTTCTGGCGTAACCTCGAGGACTCCTTCGTCAATCATGTCTTGAATATTATTCTTCAATATCCAACAATTATTAGTGTCATGTCCAAGACAGTTGAAGTGATATGCACACCTTGCATCGGGATTATAGCGAGGAGAGGAAGTATTGGGATTCTGAGGAGGGTCTTTCAAGGTAATCAGCACCTCTTTCAACATGTGTTGCAGTTCCTGAGCCAATGACATATTGATCTTTGTAAATTGTCTTCTAGGTTCATCGTACTTATGATTATTATTCCGTTATTGATTTTGTGGCGCATGTGCAGGATTAGAGATCAGAACTCCTCCCACGGATTGGTTACGGTTGTTCTTATTATGACCTTGTTGGTCGTACACAATATTGGATTCCATTTTCTCATTAGATGGATTCTCGGTGGTACTTGAAGAGATAGCCACTTGTATTTTACCATTTCGTATTCCATCTTCAACATGTTCTCCAGTCATTATCAGCTCAGGAAACCAGATGACGAGCTTCATATTTGATGACTGTAGAAAGGACCAGTCAGTGTACTTATGAACATGTCAACCAACTCTCTGTCAGTTAAAGGAGGTTGAACCCTGCTCGCTAGATCTCTCCATTTCTGAGCGTATTCTTTGAAAATTTCATTAGAGCCTATGGACATGCTTTGGAGTTGCATACGAGTCGACGCTAAATCAGAGTTGTATTGGTATTGTTTGTAGAAGGCTTCAGGAAGATCCTTCTAAGCACGAATGTTGGTATTCTCAAGTTGGTAGTACCATTATAATTGAGCTCAGGATAAGCTTTCTTGGAAGAAATGAATCCACAACTTTTTATCAGCAGTATGTGGCTAGATCCTTCGGACATAAGACCTCAAATGTAGCTTCATACACGAAATACCATCATATACCACAAAAGTAAGAACTTCGAATCCAAGAGGGATGACAACTCTAGAAATTAGACTCAAATCTTCAAAATCTAAACCAGATATTTTATGCAACTCCATGGCATTTACACAGTCTTCTAGCAACTTGTATTTCTCATCATCGGTTAAATCATAGTAATAATTCTCCTCTTGGTCAGAATTCCCAGTAGTACCATGTAGATTGCCTTCTTCTTTCACATAATCTTCGTCTCTATGATTTTCGACCTCATCACATGTCTTTATTGGACCTCTAAATCTCCTACCCATATTGATGAAGCCAACTGGTTTTCTGGTTTTCTGGTTTTCTTCTTCTTCTTGGTCAGGAGTGTATTCAGCTCTTCTTGCCCCTTGAATAAGTTCAGGATCATCTCTTGAAACTGGGCATTCTGAATTTGAACTCTTTGACAAATTGTTCGAGAGCCATTTCTGCTGAAATAAACAGAGAGAAGATGAGAAACCTGTTGTGAAAACCTGTTATGAAATGATATGGTATGCATATGCAATGTTTTCAAGGACCGTAGGATTTAAATTTGTTAAAACAAACAAAAAAAACTCTTATTAGTGAGTGTTAATATAAATTGTCCCTTGGGCTTACAATGAAAGGAAATAAGAATAAAGTACAAAGAAATAAATATATGGGACTTAGGTCTCCCATGGACGCTTCCTCTTAGTGTTGAGGTATGTGTTGAGGTTCCGCTCCTTGTGAAGTTGTTTTGTCAGCTCTAGAACTTTCTCCTGGCTAGCTCTGAGCTGAGCCTCAAAAGTGTCTCTTTGCTCCTTCAGTTGGATCCAAGACTTATGCGGCTCCTCTAAATCAGTAGCCATATCAGGATGTAGAATGGTATAAAGAACATCTCCTTCAGCAATAGGCTCCATAGTAACCGGTAGAACAACGGGATATGGCATCATAAGAGTCTGAGCACGAGACCACACCCATCTGAGGTAAGGTTCCATATGAATGGAGTACTTTACTTCCAGAGTCTTACTATCAACCTTGTTCACTTTACTCCAAGCTCGTATAAACATTTGATGGTAACCTTGAAGATTGTTCTCGTAATCAAACATAATACCTTGAATAAGCATGTCATGAGGACCATTACTCCGAGCATAACCAAATTGATGTAGAGCTAAAGAAGGGTTGTAGGTGATGCCCCATCTTATGCCAAGGAGTGGCACATTAGGGAACTCCCCACAACGATCAATAATAGTGACATTTTCCATATATCGGGAACACCAGTGAATATCTAAATGAGAGAGTGACATTATCCTTTTAGACCACCTCAAACCTTGTTCATTCTTCATCACGGATCGAGGAAGGTGAGAAATAAACCACCTAGATAATAGAGGTATGCAACACATCAGAGTTCTTCGCGCCTTCGTAGTACAAGTGTGAAGAGAGTATAAGATATCTCCAAGTAATGTAGGCACAGGATTGTGAGTCAGAAATATGTTGATAGTGTGTACATCTATGAACTGATCTGAATTAGGGAATAACACCAAACCATAAATCAGCAAGGCCAAGATTTCCTCAAAAGCATCGTAACTCATATCATCCAAGAACACCTGAGATTTCTCTATCAATACTCTAGCAAGAATACCCTTAACTATGCTTCTTGTTTCTAGGACAATGTCTGGTTTCTTCAAATGTAGGGTTGCAACAATGACTTCAAGTTTGGGCTCCTTCTCTAAGCCTGTAAAGGGTTTCTGATCAAGGATAGGTACCCCAAGTATCTTGGATAATTCCTCCATTGTAGGTACCAGCTGATAATCGGGGAACATGAAACAATGATGTTTAAGATCAAAGAACTGGAATAGGACACTCATCATATCTTCATAAAATCATGAGGTAACCAAGTCAAGTAGATGATCGTGCTTCTTGATGAACTGAGAACTTTCAGGAAGTTTTGAGACCAAATCCTTAAGCTTGAGAGGTATCCCTACAAAGTTGATCTGAATAGTTTTCCTACGAGTGGTTAGTGAAAATAACCTGCAACAAAGAACAAAGATAAATCCTTTGGTTCTTGAAATGGTTAGTGAAAATGATATGCTTATGATGTCATGATGTTATGATGTTATGCTCAATCACAAACATGTGGCACACACAAACAAGTCACACCATAGCCCTAGGTTTAAAGGTTTACATGAGGTTTAAAGGTAAGTACCCTCCCCCTGAAGTTTAGTTGGTTCATCCTGTCCTACAAAAGTAACCAGGTTCTAAGGGATCTCAATATCATTGATCCTTCTCAAGGGTTGTTGTTCAGTAGGCAACTAATTGCCAACCAAAACCCCCAAAGATTAGAATCTCAATGAGTGTAGCATCGAGTATTAACCAACTTTAGTCTTCACCAAAGTCGGTTATCTCACTACTTTCTAAAGGCCAAGATGAGTCAATTAGGGTTCTACAAAGTCAGTTAGTGTAATGACAACATATGGCAGCCTCAGGTTATCCTCAACTTACTTAAGGAACATAAGAACCAACCAAGAAGTCAGACTAACGTAGCCACCAGATCAACCATATCGGTATACGCTGTACAGTTTCCTTGGCCTATTGCTACTTAACTAGGGTACACTAGATTCGAGTTAGAATCTTTCACACAAAAACCCAACAGATATTATAAAGCAAACAAAGCAAACAATTAAGTGATCTAATTCCTAAGGGTACCCCTCTTTTACTTAGTAATCCCGAGCAGAGTCGTCAATTCTGTAACACGGTGGGAGAACTAACTTTCTATAAATGTTGCGGATAGCAAGAGTCGCCACCAACTTTTATTTTATCTATATGGAAGGGCATAAAAGAACAGGAAAGACCTATTTTTAAAAGACTTGAGTTCGGAGAATAGGTTATATAAAGGGAAGGTGTAAGCACCCTTTATATCCATGGTTATCCATGGGCTCTTAGTTACTTAGCTCACTTAATTGTTTTCAAAGTGTGAAGTGTGTGATTGAAAATTTTCTAAGTACTTTGTAATGATCCTCGTATGGATGTATACAAAGCCTTTGTTTTGAAAGTGTTTGAAAAATTGTGAGGTGTGAAAAGTATTTTAAAGGGTGTGAGCCAGTAACTTAGAGTTCCTACCTTAGACTAAGTCATTCATGTTCTTTTGTATTCTTTCAAGGGTAAGACTGTCCCTATTATTAAGGAATAGGTAGTCATTACCTTGGATTTGTTTAAGGGACGGGCGTAGGGTCATTGTATGGTCAACGAAGGCAACTTAAGGGGTTTCTTTAGCAATTGGGAGGGACTATCATCTTTTACCGAAGGGACAAGATCATTATCATAGGCAACATCGTAGGGACTTGATCTTTTAAACCGGGGAGGGATCAGATGATTTATACTTGTATGGGTATAGATCTTGCTTAAGACACCCCATTTTTGATGGACTTTACCATATAAAGGAAACTTAAGAAGGGTAACCTTAGGAGGTGCAGACGGCGATCGTAGAACGATCGACTTACATGTGTGAATATTATTTTCAATTATTTATATTTTTAATTAGTGATCTAAGTCCATATTGATTTTCATTTAGTTCTTGGCATGCCCTAAATTACTAACCACGCAGGGAATAATATAAAAAAATAATAATATTAAAGGCATAAAATAAAAATTCCTACACTATTACATGACTTCGGGGCAGTTACATAATTATAAGGCGAAAAAATAAAAATATGGAATATTACAAATTTACATAACAAAATAAATGGCAAATGAATAACATAAATATGAGTTAGAGTTAGAGTGAAAATTAGAGTTCAAGGTTTATAGAGAAAATTATTAGGGTTAAAAAAATATATTTTTGGGTTAGTGAAAAAGTTAAGGTTGAACACGTTAAAATTCATAAAGAAAATATATAGTCAGTTGAGAAACAAATAAGGTTTATATAAAAAATTTAAGGTTTAGGAAAAAATCAGGGTAGTTAGTTATATGAACTTAATTAATTAAATAAAAGAAATAAAAAAAACAACGATGTTGCTAACGCAAGAATTGTGATCATCGCAACTGGACCGGATCAACATAAGTGTTACGCCTCATACACATAAATGTGCGAACAGCGTATCGACACGATCTGATCCGAATAATCTAAATAATCATAAAACAGAATGAGAAAATTTATTTAACAAAAAGTTATATTATATATAAGTATATATTACATATTATATATTATTATATATATTATATATTATATATTACTATGTATATACGGTAAACATTATGAACATGTTAACGAAATTATAAACATGAATATTATAAATATGTGGACAGTAACGAGACATATAACCTGTGAATATTATATATATATATATATATATATATATATATATATATATATATATATATATATATATATATATATATATATATAAAAGCAATGTTCCAAACGTACATGCAATGATAATCCGCCGTTTGCCTTGCTAATCCGCCGTTTGCCGCTTTTCTTTTTTTTTCAGAGTTTTTTTTTTTGGTTCCTTTCTGTTTTCCACTAGTTAATTTATATATATATATATATATATATATATATATATATATATATATATATATATATATATATATATATATATATATATATATATATATATATATATATATATATATGGACTAATTATGATTAATTATAATGGAGACCCAATAAAATATTAATTTAAAAAATAAAGTTTAATAATAATAAATAAAATAAAAATAAAAATAAAAACTAATAATCCTATTTATTTATTCTAGCCCCAATGTAAAAATAAACGGACTCAAAAAAAATAAAAGTCGGGCGCCAAAATGCTCGAAAAAATAAAACGAACACATCAAAATAATCAGCGCAAAATAAATGACTCGGAAAAATACAACGTTTGGTCGGATTTTGAAATAAAAATTATGATCGTTTAAACTGCTTAGACTGATCAACATATGACCAAAAATAATTGTAAAACTATTTTTAGCATGTCAAATTAAACCACGTGAACCACAGATTAATATTACCGACATTTGCAAACTTAAATTCAAATTCTCCCTCCTTTTGGTGGGAAACCCTTAGGATGCATCCGCATAGTCCGTTCTAAGTCAGATTCAACCTTGGATTCTGATATTTGATTTGGCCACTGAGTATGCCCCGACCATATGCCTTTAACGCTAACAAATGTTGCATGAATTATTTTATTTTTTATTATTTTAATTATGCAATGTATGGGTGAATATGCAATGCGACGTACTAAATGTCATGGAAATGAGAGGGAAAATTTTGGGGTATCACAGTTGCCCCTATTCAATCAATTGCAGACCTGAAGGGATGATAGAAATGGATTTCAGACATTCAAGGTATGGAGGGATTGAATACCCGAATAGACTGGAAAATTTTCACTCCGTGGGAAATGAAATAATTTGGGAAAATTCCATTATTGGATGACATCTTAAAACATGAACCTGACCTCAGACAGAATCAAAGGGATGGGCTCATCGTACATAGATGAGAACTCAAGAGAGAACGAGACCATCATACTTAGACAAAATCGGAAATATGGGACCATTGTACTGAAATGGAATCAACAAAGGAATATGATCATTGTACTTAAATGATAACCCAACACGAGACCGTTGTACTGAAACAAAAACGTGAAAAAATGAGAGACCATTATGCATAAACGGAGATTCAACAAATACGAAACCATTGTACTTAAATGGAATCGAAGAGACGAAATCATCGTACTTATATGAAATCAACAAACACGAGATCGTTGTACCTAAACGGAAACGAGAAAACGAGACCATCGTACTTAGATGAGACTCTAAGAGGTGAGACCATTGTACTGAAATGGAATCAAAAGGAACGGGATCATTGTACTTAAATGATAACCCGATACGAGACCGTTGTACTGAAATAGTGACGCGAAAATGAGACCGTTGTACTTAAACGAAGACTCAACAAATACGAAACCATTGTACTTAAATGGAATCGAAGAGACAAAATCATCGTACTTAGATGAAATCAACAAACACGAGACCGTTGTACTTAAACGGAAACGAGCAAACGGGACCATCGTACTTAGATGAGACTCAGAGAGGTGAGACCATTGTACTGAAATGGAATCAAAAGGAACAGGATCATTGTACTTAAATGATAACCCGACACGAGACCGTTGTACTGAAACGGAGACGCGAAAATGAGATTGTTGTACTTAAATGAAGACTCAACAAACATGAAACCATTGTACTTAAATGTAATCGAAGAGACGAAATCATCGTGCTTAGATGAAATCAACAAACACAAGACTGTTGTACTTAAATGGAAAGAAGAAAACGAGACCATCGTACTTAGATGAGACTCGGTGAGGTGAGACCATTATACTAAAATGGAAACTCAACTGGGGATAACAAGTATTTACTGGCAAGAGTAATAGTGTTGAGGAATGAACTTGGCACTCTCTGTAGGGATGCTTAGGTATGATTGAAGAAATGATGTTTCATGCTTTAGTGCAATGTACCCCAAAACTAGCATATGTTTTGTATGCATGTTTAAATTTTTCCATGGCATAATGCTCCATAACAATGGAAATGCTACGCTTTAGAGGATGCAAATGTAATGATGATTACTAGATGCAAATGCAAGGGGATCTCCTGATGAGGAGATAACAGGCATCCTAAGTAGCTTTACTAGGGAGAAAATAATCACGGAATTGATTTGATGAACTCCTGTGGGGAAAAGCAACTTTGCGGGGGGAGAATGCTAATGATACATCGGCTCTGAACTATCTTCATTGCCAAAAATAAATTGGACTTTAAGATTGGAGAACCAAGACCCTATTGGGGATGAACTGGACTAGAAAGGCACGCTACCCGTTGAACTCCATTGGGGAAGTGATATCCTTCTAACTCGGATGGGGAATCTGATGCGTGAGTGCTCTGCTAAGAAAGAAACCTGCTAGGGAATCTCTAAGATAGATAATTTTCTGCTTGGGGAAGAGAAACCAATGAGGATTGAACTTTGGTTGGCGACTTTAATGGGAAACTGCAAACAACTGTTGTGTAAGAAAGAAAACCCTCGGGTGCCTCCCTACCTTCATCTCTGCTGGGGAATGATGAATTCTCTTGTACTGCTGGAGATATAAAGACTATGATAAGGGAATACTTCTTCGCTGAAGGAAGACTCTCTGCCTGGGGGGAAGATCTACCTTCTCTTACTTCACTAGGGAAGAAGATGCGATGATACTTTGTTGAGGCGGGAACCTGCTGGGGATTCTCTCAGATACACATTCTTCTTCATCTCTGCTGGAGAATGATGAATTATCCCGTACTACTGGAGATAGTGAAGATTCTGGTTGGGGATACTCCTCTGTTGAAGGAGGGCTCTCTGCTTGGGGAGAACATAATCAGCCTTCTGCTATCAAGCTGGGGAGGATTTCAGTTTCCACATCTACTGGGATGATGGAACACATCATAAAGGATGCTTCCTGGTGATGATAAGAGTTTTAGATCGCCTCTTGTTGAGGACAAGAGATATAGATCGTCTTATGCTGGGGATGAGAGATGTAAGGTGTCCAATGCTGGGGATGAGCGAATATAGAGTGTCCCATGTTGGGGATAATAGATAATAATACCCTTCTACTTGGGGAATATCCTTATTTTTGTTGTTGCTCTGCTGGAGAAGAGGTATTCTAACGAGACTTACTGAGGAATCTCGCTCAATGATCTGCTGAGGAAAGGTTTCCTGAAGTTTTGTGGTGGCAATGGCTTTGCTTGCAACACTTGTACCTACATGAACAAAACTGATATTACCTGCAAACATAGAGTTAGTTTTGGCCTACATACCCCAGGTTAATAGTCTGAATCACCATCCATGTTACTCAACACATCAGATATATGTCAAACGTTTTTACTCTCATGCACATATTATAAAGCATTCATGTATCCACAATGCAATATTTATCACAGTTTATTGAATGTTTTTGCAATCAATCAATGGTAGATGAAAAACAAAAACAAATGAGAGCGGCTTTGAATGAAATTGCACTTTTATTGATTAGAAATTAGCCATGAACATGAATTACACCGGGAAGCAATACCTGGAAAGAGGAAATTGCACAAAAAGGAAAATAAACTATCCTAATGGAAATGTGGAAATCAGATCTCATCGAGCTCCTACCTGGCTATGACTTATATGTCGTCAAGACTCTCTGCATGCTTCACTTTTGAAGAAGACAATAGGATTGATCCTTAACCCTCAGATTGTCCTTGATTGCTGATGACGCATCACAGATCTCGCAGATCACGGTTGTTCGTTTTAGTCACTCTTTTGCATGGATCGCCCTTTCTGGTTTACAATCCATCGGGATACCCTTTTTTTCCTGAGCCGTCCAATGTGGCTTTTCAGCTCAGCGGGTGTACATTTTTCGTTTATTTTCCCTAATTTTTGCCCGAGCCTTTTATTTATTTATTTGGCTCGCCGAGATGCCCCTTTTTTCCTGGACTTTTATCCTGTTTTTGTCCAGCGGGTCTCTTTATACGAAGTATTTTCTAACTGCGTATGCGTTGACAGGGGACTAGAAATCTTCGCCATCCATAGTTGTTAACAACAAGGTTGCGCTCGAGAAGACCTTTTTAACCATGAATGGACCTTCATAGTTGGGTTTCCATTTGCCCCTATGATATGTTAGAGGAGGAAGAATCCTTTTCAACACTAATTCGTCGGGTATGTATCTTTGATGGCGTACTTTTTGATCGATTGTTTGTTTCATTTGTCGTTGATACAATTGTCCATGGCATACAGCTGCAACGAATTTATCTTCAATGAAGTTAAACTCATTGTACTTGGATCAGAGCCACTCAGCTTCATCAAGATTGACATCCATCATTAATATCAACGAAGGGATCTCGACTTCAACTGGTAGGACTGCCTCGCTACTGTACACAAGCGAGAATGAGGTTGCCTTGGTTGAGGTGCGCACAGAGGTCCGGTACCCGTGCAGTGCAAATGGAAACATCTCATGCCAATATTTGTACATTATAACCATCTTTTGTACAATCTTTTTAATATTCTTGTTGGCCGCCTCGACAACGCCATTCATCTTCGGGCGGTCTGGTGAAGAGTTGCGATGCTCGATCTTGAAATCCTGACACAGATCTTTCATCATCTTATTGTTGAGATTAGAATCATTATCAGTAATGATTCTCTCGGGAATTCCATATCGACTGATAATATCCCTCTTGATGAATCGGGCTACCACCTGTTTGGTGACATTGGCATAAGACGCCGCTTCGACTCGCTTTGTGAAGTAGTCTATGGCAACTAGGATGAAGTGGTGATCGTTAGAAGTAGTTGGCTAAATATTGCCAATCATATCAATACTCCACATGGCGAAGGTCCAAGGTGAAGACATGACACTCAATGGATTTATAGGCACATGCTCCTTGTCAGCATAAATTTAGCACTTGTGGCACTTGCGGGAGTACTTGCAGTAATCGGATTCCATGGTGATCCAATAATACCCCAACCTAAGAAGTTTCTTTGCCATGGCGTGCCCTCTAGCATGGGTACCAAAGGAGCCTTCATGAACTTCTTGCATCAACATGTTTGCTTCGTGTCTATCCACGCATCTGAGCAAGACCATGTCGAAGTTCCGTTTATAGAGCACATCATCCTGGTTTAAGAAGAACCTGTCTGTCAACCTTTTAAGGGTATTCTTATCTTTACTGGATACCCCTGCTGGGTATTCCTGAGATTTCATAAAGCAATTGATATTGTAGTACCAAGGCTTGTCATTATTGACATCATCAACGGCAAAAACGTATGTCGGTCTCTCGAGACAAGATACATCGATTCTGGGCACATAGTTCTATTGGTGAACCTTGATCATGGAGGACAAGGTTTCCAGAGCATCAACAAATTGGTTCTCGTCCTGTGGTATATAATGCAGCTTGACCTTCGTGAAGAAAGTTAGCAACCTTCTGGTATATTCCCTTTAAGGAATCATATGAGGTTGATGAACCAACCATTTTATGTTAACCTGATTGATAACTAAATCTGAATCACCGAAGATCTCGAGGTTCTTGATTCTCAAATTAATTGCTTCCTTGATCCCCATTATACAGGCTTCATACTCTGCTTCATTGTTAGTGCATTCGAATGCCAACCGGACAGTGAATGGCATATGGATCCCTTCCGGTGAGATAATAATAGCACCAACTCAACTTCCGTTCATGTTAATGGCTCCTTCAAACATCAGACTCCATTTGGATTCGGGGTCTGGCCCTTCCTTCGGGAGTGGTTCTTCACAGTATTTCGACTTGAGGAACATGATGTCCTCATCCAGGAATTCAAACCTCATTGGCTGGTAATCCTCAATTGGTTATTGGGCCAGATAATCCGACAATACATTTTCCTTGATAACTTTTTGTGAAGTATATTGGATATTGTATTCTATCAGAATCATTTTTCATCGGGCTACTCTTTCGGTTAGAGTTGGCTTTTCAAAGATGTATTTAACAGGGTCCATCTTGGAAATCAACAGAGTGGTATAAGCCAGCATGTACTGTCTTAGTCAGCGAGCAACCCATGCCAAAGCGCATAAAGTTTTCTCGAGCAGTGATTATCGCGTCTCACAGTTGGTAAACTTTTTGCTAAGGTAATAGATTGTGTCCTCTTTTTGACCAGACTCGTCCTGCTGACCCAACACACAACCCATTGATCCCTCGAGCACTTTGAGGTACATGATCAAAGGTCTTATTGGAACTGGAGGTATGATAATCGGAGGTTCTTGCAGATACTCCTTGATTCGGCCGAAAGCTAATTGGTAGTCATCATTCCATCGGATGGCCTGATTCTTCCTCAGAAGTTTGAAGATTAGTTCGCAAGTGGCTGTTAGGTGAGAGATGAATTGTACAATGTAATTCAACCTCCCTAAGAAGCCACATACTTCCTTCTTGGTTCTTGGTTCAGGCATCTCCTGAATTGCTTTCACCTTCGCAGGGTCGACCTCAATTCCCCTTTCACTGACAATAAAGCCCAGTAGCTTTCCGGAACGCACCCCGAATATGCACTTGTTCGGGTTCAACCTCAATCTGAACTTTCGAAGCCTGTCAAACAGCTTGGCTAGGTTGACTAAATCTTCTTTTTAAGTTTGTTACCTAGCGATCATGTCATCGAAGTAGACATCAATCTCGTGATGAATCATGTCGTGGAATAGAGTCACCATTACTCATTGGTATGTTGCTCCAGCATTTTTCAAACCGAACGACATTACTTTGTAAGAGAAGGTGCCCCATGGGGTAATGAAGGTTGTCTTCTCCATGTCATCTGGCGACATCTTTATTTGATTATAGCCTAAAAAGCCATCCATGAAGGAAAACACAGAGAATTGGGCAGTGTTGTCAACTAGCACGTCAATATATGGCAACGGGAAGTCATCTTTGGGAGTTGCCCGATTCAGGTCCTAATAATCCACACACATTCTGACTTTACCATCCTTGTTAGGAACTGGCACAATGTTTGTAACCCATGGAGGATAACTTGTCACAGCCAAGAATTTGGCATCAAATTGTTTTTGCACCTCTTGCTTGATTTTGATGGCCATGTCGGGTTGAGTTCTTCTCAGATTTTGCTTCACTGGTGGGCAATCTTCTCTGAGCGACAGCTTGTGCACTGTGATATCGGTGTCCAACCCTGGAATGTCCTGGTAAGACTAGGCAAAGATGGCAACATATTCTCGGAGCAAGGAAATCAAACGGCTCTTTACTGATTCTTCCAATGCAGCCCCGATCTTGATTTCTTTCTTGTCCTCTTCTGTACCCAGGTTGACCACTTCAATGGCCTCTTCGTGTGGCTGAATCACCCTCTCCTCTTGCTTGAGCATTCTGGCTAATTCTTCGGGTAATTCACAATCTTCTTTACCTTCCTCGTCGGCTAAGTAAATTGGATTGTCAAAGTCATATTGAGCCATAGCAAGGTCGTGACTGATGAGACCCGATGAGGTATATCTGCATGAATGACGATTCATGCTAGATTTAGAAAGAGTGGGAGACGTGGAAAAACATTGCCATTTTTTCTAAAACAAAAATAAAATGAAAGAAAAGGAAAACCATGAATGAATGTCGAAACATCCACTTTATCAATGATAGTTATTGCATTATGAAATAATGAACCCTCACAATGAGCTACTATGCCCCGGGCAAGGAATAGAGATTTCATACAAAATAATAGAAACATAAGACTATTACTCTTCTGCTTGAGTGACAGAGATGATTGCTTCGGACGACCAGTTGCTGAGTTGTATACTCGGGACACAAGGTTTTATCCACTCGTCCAATTCACAATCACTATCAATTGTTCCATCCTGCATTGCACAGATGCTACCATGATTAAACCACCCTGCACTGGTGAAGGTAATCGGGCCTTTCTGACCTCTAGAGCTCTGATCTGGCATCGACTGGCCAGGATTAGAGCCAACCCCAAACATATCCTTCTTCTCTGGGACTTCAATCATTTTTCCCCAACCCTTATTCATATCGGATTCCAAAACCTCTAAGGCCTGCTTGTAGGATGCTATGGATGCTCCTTTCTTCCTATCCTCTGACAAGGCAGCTAATGACGATGTATCATCGACTCTGACGGGCTCGAAGGCTTGACAAGGAGTCTCAACAATTTCTCCATCCATCTCTACATATTTGAATGAAGCCAAGTGACTGATGAAGATATCTTCTTCCCCGCACACTGTAACGATTTGTCCTTCCCAGAAGAATTTGAGCTTCTGGTGGAGGGTTGAAGACACAGCCCATGCCGCATGTATCCAAGGTCTTCCCAGAAAACAATTGTAAGCTGGTTGGATATACATAACATAATAGTTAGTTTTGAAAACCTATGGTCCTACCTTGATTGGTAGTTCTACCTCTCCAAAGACAAACCTTTTTGAGCCATCGAATGCACGGACTATCAAATCGCTTGGTCTAAGCACAACCCCGTCATAGTCCAACTTGATCAGTGCTTTCTTCAGAAGTATGTTTGGAGATGATATTGTGTTCACAAGTACGTGAGAGAGCACAACTCCTTTACATTTCATAGAAATGTGTAGAGCTCAATTATGGCCGCGTACCTCAATAGTCAAATCCATATCGGTAAACCCTAAACCATGGCTGGCGTTCACACTTGACACCACTGTCTCAAGCTGGTTTACTGATATGTCATGTGGCACGTAGGCATTGTTTAAGATCTTCAATAGAGATTTTCGGTGTGAATCTGAACACATCAACAAGGACAAGATTGAAATCTTGGAGGGAGTCTGCTGCAAGTGATCAACTATTTTATAATCGCTCTTTTTAATGATCCTTAGAAATTCTTCCACTTCCTTCTCAAAAGTGATATCAGGATCCAAAGTTGGCACCGGAGCATCACTCGTCACATGCTTCTTGCCCCTAGCCTTGGCTTAGGCCTCTGTGTTGTCCCTTGGTGGCATCACAATGTTTCTTAGCATTTCTGGCGCAAATAATCTCCCACTCCTTGTGAATCCTCCAACTCCAGCATTCTTAACTTGGTGCTAAACTGAACTGGAGGATGTCACATCCTGTTTTTGACCATTACAGTAAACTTCGGCCCCATAGTACCACGGGACGGTTCTTTCGCTTTGGTACGGAATTGGTCCAGGAGTGGTAAATGTCACAGGTGTCACCTTTGCTAGTGCTGGTACTTGTACCGGATTATAGTAGATATTGATTGTTGAGACTTCATCTTCCTTCACAATTCTGTCAAATTGGATACTTCCCTCGTCAATCATTCTTTGTATCCCCGATCTCAATTGGTCACAACCATCAACGGAATTCTCACAATCTGAACAACCCTCTTCATAGCCCGAAAACATATTCTTTTTGACGTGGCCATTCTTCACGGCCAACAATGAAGTCTTCAAAGCATTGACATCATATATCAGGTTCAATCCTTCACCACTATCAATGGCTCATATGGTCCTTCCATGCGGAGGCATGGGGTTTTTGCAACACATTCGGGGTTGGAGCGAAACTGATTTCCTTGGATTCTATCAAGTCCTGGATGACATGTTTCAAAGCCTTGCAGTTTTCAGTACTATGGCCCGGAGCTCCAAAATGGAACTCATAGTGAGCATTAGCGTCATAGCCATCAGGAATCTGCCCCGACCTTGGAGGTTGCAGGGTTCTCATATGGATCATTTGAAGTTGGAGAAGATTTTGCAAAAGCTGGGGATAGGACATCGGAGGAGTCTCAAGATGCATATCCTTTGGTTTAGGAGGATAGCATTGACGAGGAGCTCTTTGTTGCTGGTAGTTCTGTTGACGTTGTTGCTGCAGTTGCTGAACCTGTTGCGGATTTGTGGGAGCAGAAATGGAAACAGGAGCTGCCTGATGGTAGGAGTTCTGATTTCTCCTCTTCTATTGGGTGTATACAGCCCCGGATTCACCAAAGGTTTCTTGACTCCAGAGGTTGATGCTCCGCTACTTTGAATTTTCCCTTGTTTCATCCAACTTTCAATTCTCTCGCCATTCAGGATGATATCGGAAAAACCGATGGATGAACAGCCCGCTAACCGTTCCATGAAGTGCCCAGGGAGGGTATCCATGAAAAGGTCGACCATTTATCTCTCCAGAAGTGGGGGTTGAACTCTAGCTGCGACTTCACGCCACCTTTGTGCATATTCCTTGAAGCTTTCGGAGTTTTTTTTGAGACAAACTTTGCAGTTAGGTCCGAATTGGGGCCATGTCGGTATTATATTGGTATTGCTTGAGGAAATCCTCCCCAAGCTCTTTCCAATTACGGACAGAGGTCCTCTCTAATTTCATGTACCATTCCAGTGAGCCTCCAGACAGGCTATCCTGGAAATAGTACATCCAAAGCTTCTCATCTTTGGTGTGGGCAGCGATCTTGTGGTAAAAAGCTTGCAAGTGAGTTTTTGGGCAAGAATTGTCGTTGTATTTGTTGAAACTTGGAGGATTAAACTTGGGAGGAATGACCACCCCTTGAACCAGGCCCATGTCAGAAACATCAATGCCTAGAGTATCCCTTCATTCCAAAGCCCTAACTTTCTCAGCCAGCATCTAAAAGTCTTGGGAGTTACCACTTGTGCCAAAGCACATGTCTTCATTGACCAATGTGAACTGATCTTCTTAAAGGTTTTCCACCTGAACAGGAATATGACCTCCACCCTCTGGAGTTGGAGGCCTATTACCTCTGGCTGGAACAGGGTTACCTTGAGCGTCCAAAGTGACAACTAGAGGGTCCGTCTGTGGTGGATCAAGTCTGAGAACAGCAGCTCTTAGCTTCAGCTTCCCCTGGGTCATGCCCTGCATCATAGTCATAAACTCTGCCATCCTAGTGCGGAACGCATTTAGCTCAGTCTGTATTGTATCTGAAATTCTGTGATCAGGTATGAGATGTCCTAAGAGATGTCCCAACACTTGACAGATTTAACCAAAACTTAAATAGCAAGAAAAGTAAACAACACAAAAGTTTGTTAACCTAGTTCAGTGTATAGCCACACTTACATCTGGAGGCTACCAAGCCAGGAGGAAATCCACTATAAGTAATATTAATTCTAGACTTAAACCACCATGTTTAATCTATCACTTAATAACTACCCAATGCAATTTCTACCTAAGACACAACTTAGATAAGAGTATCCTACTCACTCCCCCTCAATCACACAGTGATCAAGTTTACAAGTTTAATAAAATTGAAGACATTCTTCAAACATTATAGCTTGATCTTACTTCACAGTTTCAATCAAGTCACAAATGCACTTTTGCTTAAAAGCTCATAAAGTGGTACAATTAAAACACCTGCTATTAAAAACACTAGACACCCTATTTGGTCTTCTGAAATTCGTACTCAATTCTATGAGTTTCTGTTGATTAAATAGGTATCTGTAATTTGGGCTTTCTGTAGAATGATCCAGCCCTAATGTGCATGCAGCTTCCACCTTGAATTTAGGGTTTGTTACTTCCTAGATTCTAGGTGATTTAGGTCTTCTGTTTTAATCTGAATCTTCAATATAAAACTCCTTACAGATGCGCCTTGTTCTGTTTTTATCCATCATTAATTAATTCCAGATAACTCTCCTTAAATATCTCTGATCAGTTATTCAAAAATTAATTCTGGTAGCAGGTTTGAGATGTCTCAACATCTGTTGGGACATCCTGAAAAACTGAACTTAAGTCATTTACACAATGTCCCAACATCTGATGAGACATCCTGAAATAAGTTCATATACTCTGTTTGATAATGTCCCAACATTTGATAGGACATTCTAAACTGAATTCAATATTTCTTGTTGGTCAAAAATTCTGCCAATTCAAGACATCTACAAACTCCCCCTTTGGCTAAATTTTTGGCTAACATCTTTTCTGGTTTTCAGTGCAGCAGAAGTTCTTTTTATCAGAGTAAAGCATTTCTTTTCTGTTGTTTCATTTTTGAGATTACTCCCCCTCAAACATATATGTGTCCAGTCTTGTTGCAACAGAAAAAAACTTATTCAGTTCAGAAGCAAACAGATTTTTCATTCAATTCAAACAGCATTACATTGTTGATAGCATTACATTGTTGATGGTGTTGTTCTCCCCCTTGTTAGACACAAATTTTTGGGGCCAAAGAGACTAAATCTAAATTACAATGCAGCTGTCATTACAATTGTCCTTACATACAATGATCACTCAGATTCATCACTCTCAGTTTCTTCCTCAACTTCAGTTTCTTCATCAGCACTTTCTTCATCAGAGGCAGCTTTCTGATCTTCTTCACTCTCCAGCCTTTGAATGATTTCTTCAAGTTTCAGCTTCCTTGCTTCAAGTTCTTTGCATGTGCTTTTTAGCTCAGCAATTAATGCCTTCTTGGAGATTGGAGTCTTAGCTGTTGAAGGACCTGCAGATGTCCCAGAAGGTGCTTCAACATCTGCTGCATGATGACTGAGAAACAGTTTGTAGTGAAATGCCAGGGGGCTTTCTCTCTTGCAGACTGTGTCCTTCTCAGTTAGAATCACAGGGTATTGACTTAGAACAATACCACACAGCAAGGAGGGAAAGGCTATTGGCAGCTTTGTTGCAGAAGAGCTGGCATGCTTCAAGGTCTGATCAAAAATGTAGGCACCATAGTCCAGCTTAGTCTGAGTTCCCACAGCATAGATAAACCTGGCCAGGCCAGTGGAGATTGAAGATGTGTGGTTGGTAGGTGTAATACCTCAAAATTTGCCCTCTCATTTCCTCAACATTTTGCATAGCATTTTGCATATATGGATTCATAAAATAACCAAAAACATTGCATCATATATAGCATAGCCGAGGCGTGGGTATGTGATCAATGATCGGAGCAACCGAAAGTTATGAAGAGGCTACCGAAGGGCCACAAAGCTTCTCAACCTTGTGCAAAGGGTTCACAATATCCCACAAGTCTTCACTTGAAGCCACAAGTCATGGAAAGTTTTGGTTTGATTGAAGGAGGCAAGCAGTGCAATACTTCTTGAGGGAAAAGAGCCGAATTAGGGTTTCATTTCTACAGGGCTTCTACATAAATTTTTGAGTCGAAGTGGATTTCTTTGACTTATATATGATGTCAAGTGCCTAGGGTTCAAATCTCGTCCACAAATTCATTTTGGAAGGGGTTCGACTGGCCGGACGACGGAAAATCGAGGAATTGGAGAAAAGGCAATCGGGCTAGGTAAAAAGGGTCGACTCCGGACTTTTAAGATCGAGATCGTGAAATTAGGGTTACAATGATCCTATGGTTCAAACTTGATCAAGAAATGATGGAGGAATCATAGAAAAAACCAAAGAAAAATCATTTGAAAGGTAGTTAGTTTCACCATTTCCCTCCACCTTTCCTTCCACTTTCTTTCCACACTTCCTTTCATTCTTTCCGTCTCATTTTTCCACTTCAATTCCACTCCATTTCCCTTGGAAACTTCTACCACCTTCCACCATTTTCTAGAGTGTTCCAAGGAATATTCCCTTTTCCAACCCTAACCCTAACTAACTTCCAAACCTAATTTTGGATCCCAAACCTAATATTTGGGCCCCAAACCCAAACCTAGCTCCTAGCCTAGTCTCTATTTAAGCCATTTTCATCCAAACAAAAAGGGTTGAACACCATTTTCCAATCTCACTCTTTGATAAGCACTTTTTTCTCTCACTTTTCCTCTCCCTCTCACCAAAGCTTTTCAAATAAGCTCTTCAAGTTTCACATTGAAACTTGAAGATCTTGAAGCTTAAGCCTCCAACCTTCATATTTTGTGGATTGAAGAAGGATAAGCTACTGAATTTTGTGAGGATTATCGACTTATCAGAAGCACACGAAGATTCAAGCTCAAGAACGCATTTATTTTGCGATTTCTTGGTTTTCGGTTTTCTCTTCGATTCAAGCTCCGATTCTTGCAACAATCACCGAAGCACTCCTCCGCTTCGTAGGTTGGTGATCTTAATCATTTCTTCTTTAAGTTATTCTCTCCATCTCGCCATTTTTGGCATTCTTTAAGTGCTTTTCGCTTTGTTTAAAATCAATTCCGTTTCGATTATGTTTGCTTGTGATTTGTGATTTTGGTTGAATTTGGATTTAAGGTGTTAATAGATATAGGTTCTACCATGTGTAAATAAGCTCCAATTGAGTAGAAATTTGTGTTAGCATGATTAAGTGGGGGTTAGGATTGTTTAGAAGGAAGATTGTGGCCAAAAGCACTTTTTTTCAAAAGCATTTTTCACTTTTTGTTCAGTGTTAACCGGTTAACGCATTTGGTTAACCGGTTAACGCATGCGTTTTTGGCCAGAATGCTGTATTTTTCTGCCCGTTAACGGGTTAACCTATATGGTTAACCGGTTAACGCTGTTCATTTTTGGATTTTTAGCCTATTTTCTTGCTCAATCTTGCTTCCTAGTGCCTCTAATGTTCATGTATGTTTAGGTAGTGATTTTAGGGAATTTTTGGGTCCATTTCCAGTAGCCAATTTATTTTTTTCGAGTCGTTTCGACATGATTCCATTTACTTTTCTATGTTTTGTGTTAAAGGTGCAAATGTGATATAAGTGATTCTTGATGTTGTTTGCTACACTTTAATCATTTGTTTCACATGTTAATTGCTTGCTTAAATCCAACATATGCTTCATGATTATTGTCATTGCTTGCTTGATTGATAAAGTGATTAAATACCATGTTAATTTTTTGCCAAAAGTGATTAAATGCTTCACATGTTCATGCAAGTTTCTTGTGCTTAATTGACCATATCTTAACATGAGTTCAATTCTGATTTTATGCCATGCATGTGTAACAATTGATGCTTGTAGTGATACTTGTTCAATCTCATGATAAAATGCTCATGTGTGCAACATGAAAAAAGTATGTTTGTTCTTGATTGATCATTGTCATTTTTAATCAAATAAATGATGTAAATAAATTCACATGTTTGAGTTCATTTTGTGATGCATGTAGATTCATGTCAAGTGACATTAATGTGTTGTTTATCATTCACTTTGTGCACATAAATAAAAATAATCAAATTTGGATTTTGCATTTCATAGCTGTTTTTGTATATAGCTGCTGTAAAATACATGTGGTTTGTTATATTAGTATGATGTGTGTGACTTTCTACACCTACTTTTTCATGTTGCATGCTGGCTGTAAAAAGCTGGTGGGTGTTGGGCTTAGTTTCATAGCTGTTTGTGTATTAAGGGGCTGTAATAGGTGTTGTATTTTGGTTTTAGCATTTTTCTAGTTCCTTTAGGATTAAAATAGAGTCTAGTTTAGGTCTAAGGTGCCTTAGAATTTAATTAGGATTTAATTAATGTGTGTTTGCCTTATTCTTTTTAATAAAAATGTGCATTAACACTTGTTTTGTAGTGGGGAAGATTGAGGTAAGTTTACTCCACTTTATCCTTTATTTTTTATGCATTTCTTTTAGGCTTTTTAATTCATTTTTCCTTCCATGTTTGTGATTGGTAGGATTCCCCATTGTTAGGACCAACTTATCTTCCTTAGGAAGTAAGTTGCATCCTTTTTCCTTTTTTTCTTTTCCTTTTTCCATTAGGAATAGAAAACCTCACTAACCACTAGGATCACTTTGTAAATACATAATACATTAGGATTGAGTCTTAGTCCCTTAGATTTTTCCTTTTATCAACTTGAGTCATTCTCTTTCTCATCTCAAAAGAAAAGCAATAAAACACTTAATAAAAACCGAACAATCTTGTACGACACGATACTTTGTTGCGGAGTGTTTATACGCGTCCTGTTTCGGGGCGAGGTGTAAATACTTCCCGCGATGGATAGGTCTTAGTACAAGACAGTTCACAAACAAATTCAAAAAAACACTTCTTTTAAAAAGACAAAAACAAACAATAACCGACTATCCTGCGGGAACTTCTTCTCTCATCTCATTCACTCACATCGCGAACTCGCGGCGACTTGTCACACATGCAAGACGGTAAACGCACTCGTACCAGACGAGCCTGCAACACCTGAGCATAGACACACGCAGTTCCAGCTGTAAAAAACACAAACAAATAGTTCCCGCCTAGGTTAGGCGAACTACGTCAACTCTGATCCTCATTATCCCGATGAGGTACGTAGGCAGCGGGGTAGGGCCCGTTCGAGCACATTCTTTATTTTCCCTACATTTCCCCTTTTCTTTCCATTCTCTCTTCTTATTCTTTTCTCATTTCTCATTCCCTTTATTCCAGTAGCGGTTTTATTCAGCAGCATTCGTATTTTCTCACCCTTTGAAACAAACAAGCAAGCGTGGATCCCGTCGGGTACGACGGACGATCTGGGGTGCTAATACCTTCCCAGGTCGTAACCGACTCCCGAACTCAGATCTTTGGTTCGCAAGGCCTTGTCCTTTCCTTCTTCCTCAGGTTTGTGCAACATTACCTTTCCCATTCTTTCGGGATAAAAATGTCTGGCTGGCGACTCTAACCTTTTCCGCGCCACTTTCGCGTTTGTACTAGGATGAAAATCCCGGGAGCGACAGCTGGCGACTCTGCTGGGGATTAACCTGATTCTTCCGGTTTCCCTTGTAGAGTCAATCCTAGCGCCTGTTTGGTTTTGTTCTTTGGGTGTATATGTGTTTGTTGCTGAGTGCTTTAGTTTAGCTTTACTGTTTTATTTACAGTTTTATTTACAGCTTTACTTTATCGCATTTATTTACCGCTTTCAGTATTTTATTTTCCATGCATCATATTATACTGGACTGTCTGGCTGTGCTGGTTTTCATTTTTTCTGTGGGTTGGGAGTTACTGTGAGATAAGCCAAATACCCGGCTTGAGTGCACCATAGGATTAGCGTGGACATGTTGTGCTCGCATGGTTACATGATGAGTGGTGATGTGTTCCACACCCAGGTTGCGACTGTCTTGGGACTATTCTGTGTGGGGGTTCTTCCCCACTTCAGGGTACAACCTTGATAGTTATGTGCAGCTGGGGACCGATCATTGAGAACCTTAATGGAAACAACCCTCTCCAGTGATGACAGTGGCAGACCACATTTGTTGGCAAACCCACTCGCATCCGAGGGTCCATTGGGAACTCGCATAGGATGGCCTGGTTCTCTCATAGGAATTCAGTTAAAGCAAACTGTTCGTATGACGATAGTATTGTACCCTTCGGGATGAATGTACTATTGTTTCTCGATTCAGTGCTTGAAGCTGGAAACTTGTGAGGGATGCTTGTTTTTCCGGACTCAACTGAGACCTCCCTGAGTAGTACATAATGCCAAACCGATTCCCTGATTTGGTCATGAGCCATTTCTCGGAAATGGTGAACGTATTATTGCTATTCGGCTTTGAGAGTCCGTGATGTTGACCCGAGTAGCACACCCGTGAGATTGGGAGGGGTTTACAGGTTTGCAGGAACCCTGGTACCTTCAGCATACCCACTTTGCCTTTGATTCAGTTTTGTGATCTGGATTTCTGTTCTTAAGTTATGGACCCCGGATCAGAGGGATGATTATTGTGATATCCGGATTTTGAGACCGTGCACCGACACCTGATTATATGATTGGCACATCACAGACACTTCACTGATCACATGCCTTGTCTTGCATAAGCATCATATCATCATTAATCATTTGTGTTTCTTTTATTCTCAGGGTCTACATTTATTCCCGGTTCCTGGCCATATTATTGTTTCAGAATGGAAGACGTCAAAAAGAGAACTGTGCACTACAAATTCTTCGATACTAAGATGGATCTGATCAACCAATTGGTGTCTCTGATTACCCCGGGTCATTTGGGCTACTTCAAGGAAACGTATGGAGATATTTTGGATCTGGTATTCAACTTGGATAGTTCTCAGAGGAGTGCCATTCACACTTTATTGCAGTATTATGATCCACGGCTTAGGTGCTTCACATTTCATGACTTTCAGTTGGGTCCTTTGTTGGAAGAATATGCTGAGATTATGGGAGTTTCAATCAAGGATCAGCTTCCTTTTAATTCGGAGATGACAAGACCAACTCACGATGATATTGCTAAGGCTCTTTATTTGAGCCCGTCAGAGGTGTCTTCTAATCTGGTTTCTACCAAAGCAGGAGTACTTGGTTTTTCCTTAGAGTTTCTGGTCAAGAGAGCTGAAGAACGTGCCGTGGAGAAGCAGTGGGATTCAGTTTGTGCTATCTTGGCATTATCTGTGTATGGGATAGTTTTATTTGCTGACATGGACAAGTTTGTGGACATGAATGCCATTCATTTGTTTGTGTCGAAGAATCCGGTGCCCACTCTCTTGGGTGATCTGTATTATTCTGTGCATTACAAAAATGAGAAGAGGCGAGGAGGTCTTGTTAAATGTTGTGCTCCTTTATTCTACAAATGGGTCATGAGACACTTGCCTACTACTGAGAGTTTTGCGGATCCTAATTCTACTTGGGCTCAGAAGCTAAGTACTTTGTCTGCTGGAAATATCAGGTGGTTTACTTTGAAGTTGAAGGGAAAGAATTTCATTACTAGTTGTGGTAATTACCCTAATGTGCCTTTGTTAGGAGTATCAGGATGTATTAATTACAATCCCATCCTCTTAAGAAGACAGTTAGGGTATGCGCTCAAGGAGGTTCCTGATGAGTCTGAATTATTCCAAACCTTCTATTTTCCGGTAAAAGACAATCTTCCTTTGGTCCAAAAAGCTGCAGGGTCCTGGAAGATGATTAAGAGGAAGGGTATAACATGTCTGGGCAAGAGCAACAATCGAATGTTTCCTGAATTTGAAGCCTGGATAAAGAATGAGGTTCAAGCGGCTCCAGTTCCTTTTTCTGTGCCAACTCTACCACCTGCTACGGTACCTTTGGAGGAATATCATAAGTTAGAGGCTTTGGTTAAGCAACTGAGGGTTGAAAATCAAGAGGCTCTTAATTCTTGTCAAGCGCTGATGATCCAGAACCGTCAATTGAAAGATAGAGCTGAGCAAGCCGAGGAAATAGTCCGTCTTAAGCAGAAAGATTTTGAAGATAGAGAGCTCTACTTCCGAAAGAAAGGTTTGGCTGAGACTCATAAGACGGCCCAGCGCCGAAGAGAGAAGAAGGATCTTAGTGAAGCCAATGAAGCTGTTACTTTATGGCAGGAGAAATGGGACGAAAATCTGAAGAAACAAAAGGAGTTAGACGCCAAGCACAAACAGGAAGTCAAAAGCCTTCAGGATTCTTTAGATGGGCAGAAAGAACTTCTCAGGAAAGCTTATTATCAAGAGGAGGATCGTATCCGGCGCGTAACAGAAAGCCAGCAGGCACTGGAGGAAGCTCAAAAAGAGATTGAGGACTTAAAGTTGAAAGCTGACGTGAAAAGGTCGAAGGCCGAATCAAGTCAAAGCAAGGAGAATGAAGCAGCATTTCTACAGCAGATCGAGGAGTTACACGCTTCTTCTGATACGAGGGACCTCCTCATTCAGAAGCTTATCCAGGAGCCCAGTCATCCAGATGTGGTTCAACTGTTCCAGAGCGTCAAATGCCTTAGCTGGAGATTGAAAGATATAGAGTTCCCTAGTGTTTAATTTCACATTGTTGTACTTGGATTACCCACAGGCTTGTTGTGAGATTCCTTATATGTGATGTACTTTTGTTATTGTGATTGGCACCCTTCGGGGACTTTGTATTTTCAAACTCCAGTTTATATGATTGTTTTGTTCCGGATTTCTTGTTTGTTATTTGCACCGACACGGGGTAATGAGCACCAATTCTTCACAGCCGTCATTATGTCTGAATATCATTTGGGTCTTCTTCCCAATCCTTATCTTCTTAATGCCAGGACCGGACACAGTAAAATACTCGGGAATAAAAGGAACACATTGCATTGCATACACATCATTTGCATTTTGTCTTTGTCTCTGCAGGTTTTTCTTCGAGATGTCTAATTTATCTGTGTTCACCAGGCAAAGATTGCGAGGGCCGCCAAGACCCGGTACATTCGACAAAATATTCCTCATCGGTACGCGACCCGCAGTAATCAAAGAACAGCAATGGACGCCATGCAAACAGAACTCAACGATGTCCGTACCAAGATGGCAGAATTTGTGACTCTGATGCAGGGGATGGCCCAGGGGCAGCAGGAGCTGAGAAATGCAATTCAAGGGTTAACTCCTCCTAACACTAATGCTCAGGCAACTACTTCCGGCGGACAAGGGGGTCCTCCCAACACCAACAATGGTACAGGTGGACCTCATGTTCCAGATCCAGCTATGGCTACGTATGTTCCTGTGCAGGACAGGCAGGAAGACCAATTCCAGTACTTCAACAACGATATGGGTTTCGGCGGTGACGGAAATCTCAACGACTTCTTGGTGCTTGCAGAGAAGGTCAAGGCCTTAGAGTGCAAAGATACTTTGGGGATTGACGTGTCAGATATGGGTTTAGTACCTGGGGTGGTCATTCCGCACAAGTTCAGGCCACCAGCATTCGATAAATACAACGGCAACTCTTGCCCGAAAACTCACCTACAGGCTTTCTACAGGAAGATTGCGGCTCACACGCGAGACGAGAAACTATGGATGTATTATTTCCAGGATAGCCTTTCTGGAGGGTCCTTGGAGTGGTACATGAAGTTGGAAAGAAGTTCTATCAGAAGCTGGAAGGATTTGGGAGAGGCCTTCCTCAGACAATATCAATACAATATTGACATGGCACCTAGCCGTACTCAGCTTCAAAGCTTGACACAGAGGAGTTCGGAGAGCTTCAAAGACTATGCACAGAGGTGGCGTGAGGTGGCCGCCCGAGTGCAACCACCTTTATTGGAAAGAGAGATGATCGATCTTTTCCTGAATACCCTCCCAGGGCATTTCATGGAAAGGTTGGCTGGTTGTTCCTCAAGTGGTTTTTCGGACATTATCCTGACTGGAGAAAGAATCGAAAGCTGGCTCAAACAGGGGAAGATTCAAAATGGAAGCGCTTCAGTATCTGGCATCAAGAAACCCTTTGTGAAAAGGAGGGAAGGAGAAACAGGAGCAGTATACGCGCAGAGAGGAATGATGCACCAAGGATATTATCAGCAAGTGGCCCCCGTCACTATTTCAACTCCTCCAGTTCAACAACGGATTCAGCCTCCACAGCCGCAACGCTCACAGGGGTATCAGCCAAGACCCCCTCGTCCGTATTACTCCCAGAGGGTGAAAGATAGACATATTGAAGCTCCACCAATGTCTTATTCCCAACTGTTGAAGAATCTCCTGCAGCTTCAAATGATTCAGCTCCGTACCTTGCAACCTCCGAGGCCAGGCCAAATTCCTGAAGGTTATGATTCGAATGCTAGATGCGAGTTTCATTCTGGAGCTCCCGGCCATAGTACTGAGAATTGTAAAGCATTGAAGCATGTGGTTCAGGACTTGTTGGATTCTAAAGCGATCAATTTCGCTCCCTCTCCTAATGTGCTAGAAAATCCCATGCCTCCTCACAGGGGCACGGTTGGTGCAATTGGTGAAGGGGAGAAATTGAATCTGGTAGATGATGTAGATGACTTGAAGACTTCATTGGTTGCTATCAAGGCTTGTTTGTTGAAGAAAGGCATTTTCCCTGGATGCGAGGATGATTGTTCAGAATGTGCAGAAGCTACCAACGGTTGTAAACGATTGAAGGCCGGAATTCAAGGTATGATTGATGAAGGAGTGCTGCAATTTGACAAGATCGTGAAAGAAAGTGAAGTATCTACAGTGACTATCTTTTATGATCCATCCCAAGTTCCCTCGCGTGCCAGAGCGGCGCCAATAACTATTACTACTGCTGGACCCATAATGTACCAAAGTGATAGAGCAGTTCCCTGGAACTATGGTGGCGAAGTGTATTGCAACGGCCAGAGACAAGAGTTGGCCACGACTGGTATAACCCCAGCTCAAGTAGAGAATGTTGGAGTGGGGGGTTTTACTAGAAGTGGAAGATTGTTTGCGCCTGAAGCACTGAGAAGCAATGTGATACCACCCAGGGATACTGCCGAAGCCCAAGCTAGAGCCAGGGGAAAGCAACCTGTAGTTGCCAATGATCCAACTCCATCAGTTGATCCAGATCTCACCTTTGATAAAGAAGCCGAAGAATTCCTGAGGATCATCAAGAAGAGTGACTATAAGATTGTAGACCATTTGCAGCAGACGCCGTCAAAGATCTCCATCTTATCATTACTCATGTGTTCGGACTCTCACAGGAAGGCCCTTTTAAATATTCTGAACAAGGCATACGTGCCTCAGGATATTTCCGTAAACCAGCTAGAAACGGTGGTGTCCAGTGTTAATGCCAGTCATGGATTGGGTTTCACGGACTTGGACTTAACTTCTGATGGGCGTGCTCACAATCGGGCATTGCATATTTCTCTGGAATGCAGGGGTGCAGTGCTCTCCCATGTGCTGGTGGATACTGGTTCATCTTTGAATGTCTTGCCTAAGAAGGCATTGATGAAGCTGGACTATGATGGGGTGGTGCTGAAGCCCAGTGATCTAGTAGTACGGGCATTTGATGGATCAAGAAGATCGGTATTTGGAGAGGTGGAGTTACCTATTAAGGTAGGTCCACAAGTCTTCAGTACCACGTTTTACGTGATGGATATCCAGCCGGCATATAGTTGTTTACTTGGAAGGCCCTGGATACACTCAGCAGGAGCGGTTTCTTCTACACTTCATCAGAAATTAAAGTTCGTCTGGGAAGGTCAAGTTGTGACAGTCAGCGGGGAAGAAGATATCTTCGTCAGTCATCTAGCCTCATTCAAATATGTGGAGATGGATGGCGAAATAGTCGAAACTCCATGTCAAGCTTTTGAGCCTTTGAAGTCCGAGCAAACATCCGCCGTAGCAATTTCTCCTGAGGTGCCGAAGAAGGGGGTGTCTATAGCCTCTTATAAACAAGCGCGTGAATTAGTAGAATCTGGAGTGCGAGAAGGCTGGGGCAGCCCAGTCGAATTGCCAGAGAAGAAAGACATGTTCGGGATTGGTTATCACCCTGGGGGATCTTCGTCTGAAACAAGTGCAAAAGGTTGTCAGAGCCCGGTCACTTTCACAAGTGCAGGAGTGATAGACTACGGAAATATCAGCGCAGTGCAGGATGAAGTTGTTGATAGTGACTGTGACTTGGATGAATGGATTAGGCCTGCCGTCCCAGGAGCTCAACTTAGCAACTGGACGTCAGAAAGGCTCATTTCAGTAACATCTTTTGAAGAGTAATGTTTTTGTTTTTGTTTTCCTGTATTAAAGCGCTATGTCTTGCCCGGGGCATAGTGGCTCTTTGTAAGGGTTCATTTGTTCATTAACACAATCATTAATAAAATTGACGTTTCACATTCATTTCATGTTGTTCTCTGTCTTTCGTTTTTACTTTTGTTTTCAAAAAGAAAGAAAAGTTTTTAAAATGGCAATGTTTCTCAGTTTCTCAAGTTGTTGCTAAAGCCTTGCATGAATCATCATTCATGCAGGTGCTCGTCACCGGATCTTATCAATGACGACCCTGTTATGGCTAAGTATGACTTCGACAATCCAATTTATCAAGCCGATGAGGAAGGTGAAGAGGATTGTGATTTACCCGAAGAATTGGCCAGACTACTCAAACAGGAGGAGAAGATGATTCAGCCGCACGAGGAAGATGTTGAAGTGATAAACCTGGGTACTGAAGAAGACAAGAAAGAAGTCAAGATCGGAGCTGCATTAGAAGAATCTGTCAAGACTCGTTTGATGGCTATGCTTCAAGAATACGTTGACGTCTTCGCATGGTCCTACCAAGATATGCCTGGTTTAGACACTGACATCGTGGTACACAAGCTACCTCTCAGAGAAGGTTGTCCTCCGGTGAAGCAGAAGTTGAGGCGCACACGTCCAGACATGGCAATCAAAATAAAAGAAGAAGTGCAAAAACAGTTTGATGCTGGCTTCTTGGCCGTGACTAGTTATCCTCCATGGGTTGCTAACATTGTGCCGGTTCCTAAAAAAGATGGCAAAGTCAGAATGTGTGTGGATTACAGGGATTTGAATAGGGCTAGCCCCAAAGATGATTTCCCTCTACCTCACATAGATGTACTTGTCGATAATACTGCTCAGTTTTCCGTGTTCTCCTTCATGGATGGATTCTCAGGCTATAATCAAATTAAGATGGCTCCCGAGGATATGGAAAAGACAACTTTCATCACTCCTTGGGGCACCTTTTGTTACAAGGTCATGCCGTTTGGTTTAAAGAATGCAGGAGCTACCTACCAACGGGCAATGGTGACGTTGTTTCACGACATGATCCATCATGAAATTGAGGTTTATGTTGATGACATGATAGCAAAGTCCCAGACGGAAGAAGAACACTTGGTCAATCTAGCAAAATTATTTGACAGGCTTCGAAAGTTCAGACTGAGGTTAAATCCGAATAAATGCACCTTCGGAGTTCGTTCTGGCAAGTTGCTCGGCTTCATTGTTAGTGAACGGGGAATTGAGGTCGATCCGGCCAAGGTGAAAGCAATCCAGGAAATGCCTGAGCCAAAGACTGAAAAGCAAGTGCGTGGTTTTTTGGGGAGACTAAACTACATTGCACGGTTTATTTCTCACCTGACGGCCACGTGCGAGCCCATCTTTAAGCTTCTGAGGAAGAATCAGGCCATTAAATGGAATGAAGACTGTCAGCAGGCCTTCGACCGGATCAAAGAATACTTGCTGGAACCACCAATTCTTATGCCTCCAGTGCCAGGAAGACCTCTGATTATGTATCTCACTGTGCTGGAAGGATCGATGGGATGTGTACTGGGTCAGCAGGACGAGTCTGGTCGAAAAGAGCATGCCATTTATTACCTTAGCAAAAAGTTTACCGATTGTGAGACACGATACTCACTACTCGAGAAAACTTGCTGCGCTTTGGCATGGGCTGCTCGCCGACTAAGACAGTACATGCTGACTCATACTACTCTCCTAATTTCCAAGATGGATCCTGTAAAATACATCTTTGAGAAGCCGGCTTTGACAGGAAGAGTGGCCCGTTGGCAGATGATACTCACGGAGTATGACATACAATACACTTCACAAAAAGCAATAAAGGGGAGTGTGTTGTCAGAATACTTGGCCCAGCAGCCGATTGATGATTATCAACCCATGAGGTTTGAGTTTCCGGATGAGGACATCATGTTCCTCAAGTCGAAAGACCATGAAGAACCACTTCCGGAGGAGGGGCCTGACCCTGAATCCAGATGGAAGTTGATGTTTGACGGAGCTGTAAACATGAATGGGAGTGGAGTAGGTGTTGTTATTATCTCACCAGAAGGAGTTCACACACCTCTCGCTGCTCGGTTGACCTTTGAGTGTACTAACAACGAGGCAGAGTATGAAGCGTGTATCATGGGGATCGAAGAGGCAATAGACTTGCGAGTCAAGAACCTTGAGATCTTCGGAGATTCTGCTTTGGTGGTAAATCAAGTCAATGGCAAATGGCTAGTTCATCAAGCTCGTTTGATTCCTTACCGAGATTACGTCAGGAGGCTGTTAACCTTCTTTACCAAAGTAAAGCTGAGCTATGTTCCTAGAGACGAAAACCAGTTCGCCGATGCTCTCGCAACTTTATCGTCCATGATCAAAGTTTGTCGAGAAAATTTCGTGCCTCGAATTTCGGTCTCCAGGCTTGAAAGACCGGCTTATGTCTTTGCAGTTGGTGATAGTGAAGATGATAAGCCTTGGTACCACGACATCAAACAATTCCTGAAGGCTCAAGAATACCCGGCCGGGGCATCCAGTAAAGATAAGAAAACTCTTAGAAGACTGGCGGGAGGTTTCTTCTTGAATCAGGATGGTGTGTTGTACAAACGGAACTTTGACATGGTGCTGCTCAGGTGTGTGGACAGACACGAGGCAGACATGTTAATGCAGGAGGTTCACGAAGGCTCCTTTGGTACCCATGCTGGAGGACATGCCATGGCCAAGAAATTATTGAGATCGGGATACTATTGGATTACCATGGAATCTGATTGTTGTAAATATTCCCGCAAATGCCATAAGTGTCAAATTTATGCCGACAAGGTCCATGTGCCTCCGAATCCGTTGAGTGTCATGTCTTCACCGTGGCCGTTCGCTATGTGGGGCATCGATATGATTGGAAAGATTGAGCCAACAGCTTCTAATGGACATCGCTTCATCCTAGTTGCTATTGATTATTTCACGAAGTGGGTTGAAGCAGCTTCCTATGCCAATGTCACTAAACAAGTGGTCGCTCGATTTATTAAACGGGACATCATCTGCCGGTATGGAGTCCCTGAAAGAATCATTACTGATAATGGTTCTAACCTCAACAACAAGATGATGGCTGACTTGTGTCGAGACTTAAAAATAGAACACCACAACTCTTCTCCATATCGTCCGAAGATGAATGGCGCCGTTGAGGCGGCTAATAAAAACATCAAAAAGATTGTGCAGAAGATGGTTGTGACGTACAAAGATTGGCACGAGATGTTACCTTTCCCGTTGCATGGGTATAGAACATCAGTACGCACTTCAACTGGGGCAACTCCATTCTCATTGGTGTATGGTATGGAGGCAGTCTTACCAGTCGAAGTGGAAATCCCTTCCTTGAGGCTGATGATGGACATCAAGCTAGATGAAGCTGAGTGGCTCCGATCCAGATATAATCAATTGAGTCTCATTGAAGAGAAGCGTCTAGCAGCGGTATGCCATGGACAGTTGTATCAACGACGAATGAAGCAAGCTTTTGACAAGAAGGTGCGACCACAGAGGTACATGCCAGGAGACTTAGTGCTGAAAAGGATTCTTCCTCCTCTCAACGATCACAGGGGCAAGTGGACACCCAACTATGAAGGACCGTTCGTGGTTAAAAAGGTTTTCTCAGGCGGAGCCTTAATGCTGACAACCATGGACGGAGAAGACTTTCCATCCCCTGTCAACGCAGACGCAGTAAGAAAATACTTCGTGTAAAAAAGGACCCGCTGGATAAAAACAGAATAAAGATCCAGGCAAAAATGGGCATCCCGGCGAGCCAAAAACAGAATAAAAGGCTCGGGCAAAAGTTAGGGAAATTTTGAAAAAAAATGTACACCCGCTGAGTTGAAAAGCCACATCGGACAACTCAGGCAAAAAAGGGTATCCCGGTGGATTGAAAACCTGAAAGGGCGATCCACGCAAAAGAGGGATTAACACGAACGACTGCGATCTGCGAGATCCATGACCTACATACAGTTGAGGCTATCCTAAGGGTTGAAGATCAGTTCATTTACTTTTTCTCAAGAGGCAGGGCGAGCGGAGCGTCTTGAAGACATACGAGTCATAACCGGGTTGAAACTTGATGAGATTCACTTCTCACATTGCCAATAGGGTAGTTTTGTTTTTTCTTTTAGTTGTTCCCTCATTCCAGGGAACTGCTTCCTTTGTATTGCCTATTCAGGGCCACCTTTCCAAATCAATAAAAGTTCAACTTCAGTCAATTGGCCATTTTAACTTTTTGTTTTTACTTTTTCATCTAGCATTGATTGATTGTGAAAACGTCTAGCAAATGGTAACTTGCATTGTGTTGTGAACATTTGAATGCTTTTCTAACTCGTGCAGGAGAACAGAAACGTTTAATACAACTCTGAAAGGGTGCTGAGATACCTAGACAATGATTCATGCTATGAGCCTGGGGCAAGTAGGTCCCAAACTAATTCTTTATGTCGCAGGTACTATCGATTGTGTTCATGCAGGTATAGGTACTGATGTTGCCAACAAAGCTAACAATTATTGTCCAGGATGGGCATTCCCATTTGTTTGAGCAGAAACAAATGTCTCCCGGGGTGTTTCCAATTATCCCCAGCCATGTGCAAGTTGAAATTTCTCCCAGCTAGACAGCAGAGAGTGGGTGCAATCCCCAAGCAGAAGTCTCCGTGCAGACAGGGGCATTTCTTAACAGCGTAAAGAGTATTTTGCCTCCTCAGCAGTTGCTTCCTCAGCAGTGTCACGTCTTTGGTTCCCAGCCAAGCCAGGGAGTTTTCACTTCCCCACCAGAGTTCAAGAAGGGTCCATCTCCAACAGGGTCTTGGCGCTCCAATCTCAAAGTCCAATTTATTTTTGGCAGTGGCGGCTATTCAGAGCCAGTGAATTATTAACAACTTTCCCCGCAGAGTTGTTTCCTCCTCATCAGGACAAACCAGATCAATGCAGTGATCATCGTTTCTCCCCAGCCAAGTTATCTGGGATACCTGCAGTCTCCTTATCAGGAGATCTCCTTTGCATTGTCATTTGCATCATCATCGCATTTGCATCCTCCAAAGCGTAGCATTTCCATCATCATGGAGCATTACGCCATAAATCCAAACATATGCATACCAGCATGGGCCAGTTTTGAGGTATATTACATAAGACCCGTTACATCTCCAATCAGATTGAAGTATTCCCCACAGAATGCAATTTCGTTTCCCAGGGTGGTTACTTTTACCAAGTATTGTTGTTATCCCCAGTTGAGTCTTGTTTCAGTACAACAGTCTCATCTTTTCGCGTCTCCGTTTTAGTACAACGGTCGCGTCTTGGGCTCTCGTTTAAGTACAACGATCCCGTTCCATTCGAGTCTCCATTTAAGTACAATGGTCTCGTCTTTGAGTCTTGTTTCAGTACAACAGTCTCATCTTTTCGCGTCTCTGTTTCAGTACAACGGTCGCGTCTTGGGCTCTCGTTTAAGTACAACGACCCCATTTCATTCGAGTCTCCATTTAAGTACAATGGTCTCGTATTTGAGTCTTGTTTCAGTACAACAGTCTCATTTCCTTTCGCGTCTCCGTTTCAGTACAACGGTCGCGTCTCAGGTTATCATTTAAGTACAATGATCCTGTTTGCTCGGGCTCTCGTTTAAGTACAACGATCCCATTTCATTCGAGTCTCCATTTAAGTGCAATGGTCTCGTATTTGAGTCTTGTTTCAGTACAACAGTCTCATTTCCTTTCGCGTCTCCGTTTCAGTACAACGGTCGCGTCTCAGGTTATCATTTAAGTACAATGATCCTGTTTGCTTGGGCTTCGTTTAAGTACAACGATCCTATTCTTTCCGAGTCTCCATTTAAGTACAATGGTCTCGTCTTTGAGTATTGTTTCCGTACAACAATCTCATTTCCTCGTGTCTCCGTTTCAGTACAACGGTCACGTTTCGGGTTATCATTTAAGTACAATGATCCCGTTCCATCTTGTCCTATTTTCTTTTTGTGTTTGGTTATCAGTCGAGGCTGGTATACCTGTGCGTCTCCATTCGAGGATGGCGTTCTTCCCAGCATATCTCCACCTGGTCTTATTTTCCGTTACCTATTCAGGGGTCAAAATCAAAAAATATATAAATAAATAAATGGGCGGGTGGCATTCCTGTTATCCCGAGTTCAAATTTTCAGGTTTTATTCGAGTATTCAATCACTCCATACCTTGAACGTCTAAAAGCTGTTGCAATTATCCACTCAAGTCTGCAGTTGATTGAATAGGGGCAGCTGTAATACCTCAAAATTTGCCCTCTCATTTCCTCAACATTTTGCATAGCATTTTGCATATATGGATTCATAAAATAACCAAAAACATTGCATCATATATAGCATAGCCGAGGCGTGGGTATGTGATCAATGATCGGAGCAACCGAAAGTTATGAAGAGGCTACCGAAGGGCCACAAAGCTTCTCAACCTTGTGCAAAGGGTTCACAATATCCCACAAGTCTTCACTTGAAGCCACAAGTCATGGAAAGTTTTGGTTTGATTGAAGGAGGCAAGCAGTGCAATACTTCTTGAGGGAAAAGAGCCGAATTAGGGTTTCATTTCTACAGGGCTTCTGCATAAATTTTTGAGTCGAAGTGGATTTCTTTGACTTATATATGATGTCAAGTGCCTAGGGTTCAAATCTCGTCCACAAATTCATTTTGGAAGGGGTTCGACTGGCCGGACGACGGAAAATCGAGGAATTGGAGAAAAGGCAATCGGGCTAGGTAAAAAGGGTCGACTCCGGACTTTTAAGATCGAGATCGTGAAATTAGGGTTACAATGATCCTATGGTTCAAACTTGATCAAGAAATGATGGAGGAATCATAGAAAAAACCAAAGAAAAATCATTTGAAAGGTAGTTAGTTTCACCATTTCCCTCCACCTTTCCTTCCACTTTCTTTCCACACTTCCTTTCATTCTTTCCGTCTCATTTTTCCACTTCAATTCCACTCCATTTCCCTTGGAAACTTCTACCACCTTCCACCATTTTCTAGAGTGTTCCAAGGAATATTCCCTTTTCCAACCCTAACCCTAACTAACTTCCAAACCTAATTTTGGATCCCAAACCTAATATTTGGGCCCCAAACCCAAACCTAGCTCCTAGCCTAGTCTCTATTTAAGCCATTTTCATCCAAACAAAAAGGGTTGAACACCATTTTCCAATCTCACTCTTTGATAAGCACTTTTTTCTCTCACTTTTCCTCTCCCTCTCACCAAAGCTTTTCAAATAAGCTCTTCAAGTTTCACATTGAAACTTGAAGATCTTGAAGCTTAAGCCTCCAACCTTCATATTTTGTGGATTGAAGAAGGATAAGCTACTGAATTTTGTGAGGATTATCGACTTATCAGAAGCACACGAAGATTCAAGCTCAAGAACGCATTTATTTTGCGATTTCTTGGTTTTCGGTTTTCTCTTCGATTCAAGCTCCGATTCTTGCAACAATCACCGAAGCACTCCTCCGCTTCGTAGGTTGGTGATCTTAATCATTTCTTCTTTAAGTTATTCTCTCCATCTCGCCATTTTTGGCATTCTTTAAGTGCTTTTCGCTTTGTTTAAAATCAATTCCGTTTCGATTATGTTTGCTTGTGATTTGTGATTTTGGTTGAATTTGGATTTAAGGTGTTAATAGATATAGGTTCTACCATGTGTAAATAAGCTCCAATTGAGTAGAAATTTGTGTTAGCATGATTAAGTGGGGGTTAGGATTGTTTAGAAGGAAGATTGTGGCCAAAAGCACTTTTTTTCAAAAGCATTTTTCACTTTTTGTTCAGTGTTAACCGGTTAACGCATTTGGTTAACCGGTTAACGCATGCGTTTTTGGCCAGAATGCTGTATTTTTCTGCCCGTTAACGGGTTAACCTATATGGTTAACCGGTTAACGCTGTTCATTTTTGGATTTTTAGCCTATTTTCTTGCTCAATCTTGCTTCCTAGTGCCTCTAATGTTCATGTATGTTTAGGTAGTGATTTTAGGGAATTTTTGGGTCCATTTCCAGTAGCCAATTTATTTTTTTCGAGTCGTTTCGACATGATTCCATTTACTTTTCTATGTTTTGTGTTAAAGGTGCAAATGTGATATAAGTGATTCTTGATGTTGTTTGCTACACTTTAATCATTTGTTTCACATGTTAATTGCTTGCTTAAATCCAACATATGCTTCATGATTATTGTCATTGCTTGCTTGATTGATAAAGTGATTAAATACCATGTTAATTTTTTGCCAAAAGTGATTAAATGCTTCACATGTTCATGCAAGTTTCTTGTGCTTAATTGACCATATCTTAACATGAGTTCAATTCTGATTTTATGCCATGCATGTGTAACAATTGATGCTTGTAGTGATACTTGTTCAATCTCATGATAAAATGCTCATGTGTGCAACATGAAAAAAGTATGTTTGTTCTTGATTGATCATTGTCATTTTTAATCAAATAAATGATGTAAATAAATTCACATGTTTGAGTTCATTTTGTGATGCATGTAGATTCATGTCAAGTGACATTAATGTGTTGTTTATCATTCACTTTGTGCACATAAATAAAAATAATCAAATTTGGATTTTGCATTTCATAGCTGTTTTTGTATATAGCTGCTGTAAAATACATGTGGTTTGTTATATTAGTATGATGTGTGTGACTTTCTACACCTACTTTTTCATGTTGCATGCTGGCTGTAAAAAGCTGGTGGGTGTTGGGCTTAGTTTCATAGCTGTTTGTGTATTAAGGGGCTGTAATAGGTGTTGTATTTTGGTTTTAGCATTTTTCTAGTTCCTTTAGGATTAAAATAGAGTCTAGTTTAGGTCTAAGGTGCCTTAGAATTTAATTAGGATTTAATTAATGTGTGTTTGCCTTATTCTTTTTAATAAAAATGTGCATTAACACTTGTTTTGTAGTGGGGAAGATTGAGGTAAGTTTACTCCACTTTATCCTTTATTTTTTATGCATTTCTTTTAGGCTTTTTAATTCATTTTTCCTTCCATGTTTGTGATTGGTAGGATTCCCCATTGTTAGGACCAACTTATCTTCCTTAGGAAGTAAGTTGCATCCTTTTTCCTTTTTTTCTTTTCCTTTTTCCATTAGGAATAGAAAACCTCACTAACCACTAGGATCACTTTGTAAATACATAATACATTAGGATTGAGTCTTAGTCCCTTAGATTTTTCCTTTTATCAACTTGAGTCATTCTCTTTCTCATCTCAAAAGAAAAGCAATAAAACACTTAATAAAAACCGAACAATCTTGTACGACACGATACTTTGTTGCGGAGTGTTTATACGCGTCCTGTTTCGGGGCGAGGTGTAAATACTTCCCGCGATGGATAGGTCTTAGTACAAGACAGTTCACAAACAAATTCAAAAAAACACTTCTTTTAAAAAGACAAAAACAAACAATAACCGACTATCCTGCGGGAACTTCTTCTCTCATCTCATTCACTCACATCGCGAACTCGCGGCGACTTGTCACACATGCAAGACGGTAAACGCACTCGTACCAGACGAGCCTGCAACACCTGAGCATAGACACACGCAGTTCCAGCTGTAAAAAACACAAACAAATAGTTCCCGCCTAGGTTAGGCGAACTACGTCAACTCTGATCCTCATTATCCCGATGAGGTACGTAGGCAGCGGGGTAGGGCCCGTTCGAGCACATTCTTTATTTTCCCTACATTTCCCCTTTTCTTTCCATTCTCTCTTCTTATTCTTTTCTCATTTCTCATTCCCTTTATTCCAGTAGCGGTTTTATTCAGCAGCATTCGTATTTTCTCACCCTTTGAAACAAACAAGCAAGCGTGGATCCCGTCGGGTACGACGGACGATCTGGGGTGCTAATACCTTCCCAGGTCGTAACCGACTCCCGAACTCAGATCTTTGGTTCGCAAGGCCTTGTCCTTTCCTTCTTCCTCAGGTTTGTGCAACATTACCTTTCCCATTCTTTCGGGATAAAAATGTCTGGCTGGCGACTCTAACCTTTTCCGCGCCACTTTCGCGTTTGTACTAGGATGAAAATCCCGGGAGCGACAGTAGGCACCCAGTTTGTTGTACCAATCCTGTTCAGCATGGCATATTTTCTTGTAAGCATGCTCACTGAGAGCTTTCCTTTAACAGGCCATGCCTTGACCTGGTTTGCAGTGATCACCTTGCAGATTTGGTTATCTGTCTTACCTAGCTCATTTGGTCCATCTGTTTCTCTTCCTAGGTATTGGTTGATGATCTGAGGAGAGAACTCAACACACCTACCTCTAACAAAGACTTTTCTAAATTCAGAGGACTTACCATTGGCACAATCCTCCTGAAGATTAACAATGAATTCTTTGACAAGAAGTTCATAGCAGGGAGAGAGATCTGAGACTGTTTTGAAGAGGCCTGCATTAGAGATGAGGTCAATCAGTTCAGTGCACTCAAGTGCATTGCTACTCAGCTCTCTTTCTAGGGCAACCCTTCTTTGGTACACAAACTTCCATCTGTTTACACTTGAAACATGATGAAATGAAATGTTGTCCAAGGGGGCCTCTGGAATAGCAGTTGAAACCCTAGATGGTGCTGGTTTCTTCTTGGGAGGAGATGTTGGGACATCTGATTCAACATCTGAGTCTGATGGGGTGACAGCTTTCCTCTTATGGGTTTGGACTTTACTCCATTGTTTTGTTGGACCAAAGGCAGCTTTAGCTTTGCCTTTCTTTGGAGTATCTTTCTTCTTCTCAGGAATTTCAGGCTCAGCTTGCATCTTTCCTTTCCTGGACCTGAGCCTTTTGGCCATGCTAGGTCTAACAGAGGCTATGATCTCTGTATCAGAGTCCTGCTCCAAATTCACCACTGGAGGAGATTGAGCAGTCTCCTCTTCAGCTTGTTGTTCAGCAGGGATTTGATCTTCATTTGAGGCTTTGGGCTGATCCTCAGAGACTTCTTCATCACTTTTATCTGAGGCCTTTTCTGGTCCTCAGTTTGTTCAATATCAGCATCAGATGAGTTATTTTTCTCATCTTCAGATGTTCCAACATCTATTGGGACATCCTGTTGATCAGGAGTGTCCTCTGCAGCTTGAGCTTGTTCTTCTTGAGGTGCAGGCATGGTGTTCAGAGGAATAGAAATCCCACTAACCACTCTCTGTTCAAAAAGAATCTTGTTGACTATCTCCTTGATGGAAGCATCCACATAGGCAGAGGATTTTGGAGGCATGTTTGCTGGAGAAGGAATGCCTCCTTTGGATTTGCTGCAGACTTGATCTTTAGCTCTTTTAGGGGTTCTTGGCTTTTTAGCATGAGAAGCACTTCCTCTGAGCTCGTCCAATGGGGTTGATTTCATTGGTACCACAGAGATAGGAGTTGCATGAACTACGTCTTCTTTGTTGAGAACTTCTTCAGGAGTGTTAGGGTTTTGAGACATTGTTAAGGAAGATGGATGAAGAGCTTTAGGGTTGATGATTTCTGAAGTATAGCTAGTTAATGTGATTCGCTTGTGATAGTATGATGAGAATCTTGATAGCTTATTATAAGCAGTTACTAAATAAGTAGTCGTTATATTGCAAATTATTAGGAATGGAATTCCCAAGGATCTTGTCCAGACTGGTTTTGCCATCTGGAACTTATGCCATACAATGTCATATGACATGTTGGCACATCTCATTAACTGCTAAATATCACATAAACAGATTCCCAGTTTGCCCCTCAAGTTCTCAAATTGTGTAGCATCCAATGCTTTGGTAAAGATATCAGCTAACTGCAGATTTGTAGCTACATGTTCCAATGAAATCACCTTTTCTTCTACAAGATCTCTGATGAAATGATGTCTGATATCAATATGCTTGGTTCTGCTATGTTGGATAGGATTCTTTGATATGTTGATTGCACTTAAGTTGTCACAATACAATGTCATGACATCCTGTGGGACATTGTACTCAGTGAGCATCTGCTTCATCCAAACCAACTGAGAACAACTGCTTCCAGCTGCTATATATTCAGCTTCAGCTGTAGATAAGGATACACAATTTTGTTTCTTACTAAACCAAGAAATCAAATTGTTTCCTAGAAAGAAGCATCCTCCTGAAGTGCTTTTTCTGTCATCAGCACTTCCAGCCCAATCAGCATCACAGAAGCCAGTGAGAATTGGTTTACATCCATGAAAATACATTATGCCATAGTCACAAGTACCATTAACATATTTAAGAATTCTCTTGACTTGGTTGAGGTGACTGACTTTTGAATCAGCTTGATATCTTGCACATACACCTACTGCAAATGCTATGTCAGGTCTGCTAGCAGTCAAGTATAACAAGCTTCCAATCATGCTTCTGTATAAGCTTTGATCTACATTCTCACCCTTTTCATCTTTAGTCAGCTTCAAATGTGTGGGGGCTGGAGTCCTCTTATGAGTTGCATTTTCCATTCCAAATTTCTTGACTATGTTCTTGGTATACTTACTTTGGGAAATGAACATTGATTCTTCCATTTGCTTTATTTGCAGACCAAGAAAGTAGGTTAACTCTCCTACTAGGCTCATTTCAAATTCAGATTCCATCTGCTTGACAAAATGTTTGACCATCCTGTCAGACATCCCACCAAAGACAATGTCATCAACATATATTTGAGCAATCATGACATTTCCTTCTTCATCTTTAACAAACAGGGTTTTGTCAATTCCACCTTTTCTGTACCCTTGCTTGATGAGAAATATGGTCAGTCTTTCATACCATGCCCTTGGAGCTTGCTTCAAACCATAAAGTGCCTTCTTTAGTTTGTATACATGATTTGGACAGCTTGGATCAACAAATCCTTTAGGCTGTTCTACATATACCTCTTCATTAAGATAGCCATTTAAAAAGGCACTTTTCACATCCATTTGAAATAGCTTGAACTTTAAGATACAAGCAATTCCCAAAAGTAGTCTGATTGATTCAAGCCTTGCTACTGGTGCAAAGGTTTCATCAAAGTCTACTCCTTCAATTTGAGTGTATCCTTGAGCTACAAGTCTAGCTTTGTTCTTTGTAACAACTCCTTGTTCATTTGACTTGTTCTTATACACCCATTTTGTTCCAATCACATTTATGTCATCAGGTCTAGGAACAAGATTCCACACTTCATTCCTTGTGAATTGACCTAATTCCTCTTGCATAGCACAAATCCAGTATTCATCAGTAAGAGCTTCCTTGATGTTTTTAGGTTCTATTTTGGAAACAAAACAAGAACCTGAAATCACTTCTCTTGATCTAGTGCTTACACCTCTGTTGGGATCACCAATTATCAAATCTTTGGGATGATCCTTCTGTATTCTGATGGAGGGAGGTTTGCTGGATTCTTCTGTCCTTGTATCAGTTTGAGTGAAGTTATAATGATCATTCTTTTCTTCAGCTTCAATCTTGATATCAGCAGATGTTCCAACATCTTCTGGGACATCTGTAGGAGCATCATCAATTATCACATTTATGGACTCCATGATAACCTTGGTTCTAGAATTAAATACTCTATATGCTCTGTTGTTTATGGAGTATCCAAGGAAAATCCCTTCATCACTTTTAGGATCCATTTTTCTTCTTTGCTCCCTATCTGCCAGAATATAACAGTTACTTCCAAATACATGAAAGTACTTAACTGTGGGTTTTCTGCCCTTCCAGACTTCATATATTGTGGACAAAGTTCCTTTCCTTAAAGTAACTCTGTTATGGATGTAACAGGCAGTGTTCATAGCTTCAGCCCAGAAGTACAGAGGTAACTTTTTAGCATGGGTCATAGCTCTTGCTGATTCTTGAATAGTTCTATTCTTCCTTTCAACAATCCCATTCTGTTGAGGAGTGATTGGTGAAGAATATTCATGATTGATTCCTTCTGAAGAGCAGAAATCTAAGAACTTTTGGTTCTCAAATTCTTTTCCATGATCACTTCTTATTCTGATCACACAGCTGGATTTTTCCCTTTGTAATCTTTGACATAATTCTTTGAATACATCAAATACATCAGACTTTTCTTTGATGAAATTTATCCATGTATATCTTGAAAAGTCATCAACCACAACATAAGCATACCTCTTACCACCAAGGCTTTCAACCTGCATAGGTCCCATCAGATCCATATGCAAAAGTTCCAAAACTTTGGAAGTTGTCAGATGTTGGAGCTTTGGATGGGACATCTTGGTTTGCTTGCCTATTTGACATTCACCACATATTTTGCCATCATCAATCTTCAGTTTAGGAATACCTCTTACAGCATCCATGGATATTATCTTCTTTATGCCTCTGAAATGAAGATGACCTAGTCTTTGGTGCCATAGTTTCACTTCTTCTTCTTTAGCTAAAGAGCAAGTTGAAGTGAGACTGAGATTTTGGGATTCCCACATGTAACAGTTGTCTTTAGATCTGGCTCCTCTCATGACAACCTCTTGTTCTTTGTTAGTCACTATGCATTCAGTTTTGGTAAAGTTTACACTGTACCCTTGATCACATAATTGACTTATGCTGATCAGGTTAGCAGTTAAACCTTTAACTAGCAGCACATCATCTAGTCTTGGAACATCTTGACAATCCAAAGTCCCAACTCCCTTGATTTCTCCTTTAGCTCCATCTCCAAAGGTCACATACCTGGATGAATGTGATTTTAAGTTTACTAGCAGGTTCTTCAATCCAGTCATGTGTCTTGAACATCCACTATCAAAGTACCAGTCTTCTTTAGCTGATACTCTTAGTGATGTATGTGCTATATATGCAGTACTTTTCTTTGACCATTTAAGTTGAGATTTCTTTTGATGCTTCTGCCCTGTGTGTTGTTCATCAGTTGATCTCCAAGCTTGATTGTTGATCTTGTTCTTGTAGCTTTGATCAGCTTCAGTGCTAGCTTTTGGTTTCCATACCTTCTTGATGATTTCTGTCTTTTGCTTAGGAGGTTGCTGATTCATCTGATTTGGATATCCATGCAGCTTATAACAATGAGGTTTGATATGTCCAAATCTTCCACAGTGATGACACCTCCATCTTTGATACTTCTTCTTCATTTTGTTCTTTTCAGAATGATGAGACATCTGTTGGAACATTATTTTTGACTTTGTGTTCTTTTCCTGATGTTGAAGCATCTGTTGGGACATCTTATTTAACTGTAAGGATTTTGAAGTTGTTTTGCTAGAGCTAGCTTCATATTTATTTACTTTGTTAAATCCCAGTCCACTTTTATCCCCTGAGAGCTTATTGTTGTTGAGAATAACATCCAGTGTATTTGAGCTGTTGTTCAACATTCTAACAGATTTGGACATATGTTCCAACTTGGAGTTGAGAAGACTTACTTCACTTTTTAAGGTGTCAATGATCTCTTGATCACTTGCTTTTTCATCTTCTAAAACCTCATTCTGCTTCTTTAGCTTTATAACCTCACTGCATATTTCAGAGCTTCTTTTGTATAGATCTTTGAATGCTTGCTCAAGTGCTTCATAAGTAAGTTCTCCATCACTGGATTCACTTTCAGATTCACATAATCCAGCTAAAGCAGTGATATGCTTAGCTGATTCTTCTTCTGAATCACCTCCTGAGTCTTCATCAGACCAGGTCACAGAGAGTCCTTTCTTTTGTCTTTTTAAGTAGGTAGGACATTCATTCCTGATGTGTCCATATCCTTCACATCCATGGCATTTGACTCCTTTTTCTTGACTGGTCTTTTCAGCATAATTTGACCTTTTGTTAGCATCATAAGGTCTCCTGTTCTCAGAAGAGTTTGTGTATCTTCCACTGGGTTTGGATTTGCCTTCTATTCCTCTGAGAATCTGTTTGAATTGTCTTCCAAGCATAGCAAGGTTGTCTGATAAGCTTTTATCATTTTCTGATTCATCATCTTCTTCTTCATCAGTATTTGACACCAAGGCTGTGCTTTTGTTCTTTTTAACATTTGTGTCATTCATTCCCATCTCAAAAGTTTGAAGGGAACCAATGAGTTCTTCAACTTTCATAGAACATATGTCTTGAGCTTCTTCTATTGCTGTGACTTTCATGTCAAATCTTTTTGGCAAAGATCTGAGGATTTTTCTTACAAGCTTTTCATCAGTCATCTTTTCTCCCAAAGCTCCAGAAGTATTAGCTACTTCTAAAATGTTCATGTAGAATTCATGAACTGTTTCATCTTCCTTCATTCTCAAGTTTTCAAACTTGGTGGTGAGAAGTTGAAGTCTTGACATCTTTACTTTTGATGTTCCTTCATGAGTTGTTTTGAGAGTGTCCCACACATCTTTGGCTAGCTCACAATGATGTACAAGTCTGAAGATGTTTCTATCAATGCCATTGAATAAAGCATTTAGGGCCTTTGAGTTTCCTAGTGCTGAATCTTCTTCTTCCTTACTCCATTCTTCTTCAAGTTTCAGCACTTTTGATCCATCTTTGGTATCTTGAACAGGATAATCCCATCCAATATTGACTGCTCTTCATGCCCTGTTGTCAAGTGATCTTAAGAATGCAATCATCCTTGGCTTCCAGTAGTCATAATTAGATCCATCCAGAATAGGTGGTCTATTTACTGACCCTATATCTCTGTCCATGTTACAGAATTTGTATTCCCTAGATCTCACCCAGTATAAACAGGCAGGGTGCCTGCTCTGATGCCAATTGAAATTCTGTGATCAGGTATGAGATGTCCTAAGAGATGTCCCAACACTTGACAGATTTAACCAAAACTTAAATAGCAAGAAAAGTAAACAACACAGAAGTTTGTTAACCCAGTTCAGTGTATAACCACACTTACATCTGGAGGCTACCAAGCCAGGAGGAAATCCACTATAAGTAATATTAATTCTAGACTTAAACCACCCTGTTTAATCTATCACTTAATAACTACCCAATGCAATTTCTACCTAAGACACAACTTAGATAAGAGTATCCTACTCACTCCCCCTCAATCACACAGTGATCAAGTTTACAAGTTTAATAAAATTGAAGACATTCTTCAAACATTACAGCTTGATCTTACTTCACAGTTTCAATCAAGTCACAAATGCACTTTTGCTTAAAAGCTCATAAAGTGGTACAATTAAAACACCTGCTATTAAAAACACTAGACACCCTATTTGGTCTTCTGAAATTCGTACTCAATTCTATGAGTTTCTGTTGATTAAATAGGTATCTGTAATTTGGGCTTTCTGTAGAATGATCCAGCCCTAATGCGCATGCAGCTTCCACCTTGAATTTAGGGTTTGTTACTTCCTAAATTCTAGGTGATTTAGGTCTTCTGTTTTAATCTGAATCTTCAATATAAAACTCCTTACAGATGCGCCTTGTTCTGTTTTTATCCATCATTAATTAATTCCAGATAACTCTCCTTAAATATCTCTGATCAGTTATTCAAAAATTAATTCTGGTAGCAGGTTTGAGATGTCTCAACATCTGTTGGGACATCCTGAAAAACTGAACTTAAGTCATTTACACAATGTCCCAACATCTGATGAGACATCCTGAAATAAGTTCATATACTCTGTTTGATAATGTCCCAACATTTGATAGGACATTCTGAACTGAATTCAATATTTCTTGTTGGTCAAAAATTCTGCCAATTCAAGACATCTACAGTATCCATGATGTTTCTCTGGTTGCGGCGAGTAGCGTACCGGTGCAGAAGAGTGTCGTTTTGGAGGATATGGTCTTTGCGGCTCTCGCAATCTTTCCTGAATAAACAGATAAGTTAAGAAATCTAGATAACCTGCAAAAGAAAAATGCAAATGATATGAATGCATGCAATGTTGTGTTCTTTTCATTCTCAAGGTTTTCTACGTTCCTATTTCGGTATTTAGAGAATTCAAATAGCCTTTGAACATTCAGATTTTAGGGAAGAAGACCCCGCGTGAAGCTCAACTCAGATAAATGTGGAAAACTGGTGCTTAGAACCCCGTGTCAGTGCAAGGATAATAACTAGAGATTCCAACCAAGTCAAATATCATAAAAGGAAATCTGAAGATAACAAATTCCCCGAAGGGTGCCAATTCATACAGTAATAGCAAAGCACAAAGTAAAGAGGAATCCTACAACAGGCATGTGGGTAATCCTGGTACAAGCAAATGAAACTATGATTTAGGAAGCTCCATGTCCTTTAGCCTCCAGTTGAGACGCTTGACCACCTGGAATAATTGAGCTATGTCTGGATGACCAGGCTTCTGGATGAGCTTCTGAATAAGGAGATCCCTCTGATCAAAGGAAGCATTCAATTCATTAATCTGTTGTAGGAACACCTATTCATTCTCTTTGGTAGGACTCGTCTCAGATTTGACTTTCTTGACATCGGCCCGGAGTTTCAGTTCTTCCACCTCTATCCGAATATCTTCAACTGCTTGTTGACCTTATGTTATCTTCTGAATTTAATCTTCATGTTGCTCGTGGGCTTTCTGAAGTAGCTCCATGTTCAGTTAGGAGCTCCTGAAGGTTCTTGATCTTCAGCTCGTACTCGACTTCTACCCCCTTTTGCTTTTTCATATTGACATACCATCTTTCTTGCCAAAGGGTCACAGATTTGTTGGCCTCATTTAAAGACTTCTTGTCCTTTCGACGCTGATTCGCCTTGTGGGTTTCAGCCAACCTCCTCTTCTTGAAGTAGATTTCCCTTTCTTCGAAGTCCTTTTGCTTGAGCCTGACTATCTCTTCAGCTTGATGAATTCTTTCCTCTAGCTTCTTGTTGTGGATCATCAACTTCTGGCAAGATTTGTTGGCCTCCATATTTTCAACTCTAAGTTGTTGGACCAAAGCCTCCAACTCTTGATAGTCCTTTAAAGGCATAATGGCTTTTGGTTCAACCCCTGGAGGTAGAACTGAGAATGGGATTAGAACCACTTGAGCTTTCTCTCTTATCCAAACCTCATACTCGGGAAACATCTGATAATTTCTTTTACCCCAAGTGTGCTATACCTTTTCTTTTGATAATTTTCCAGGCACCTGCGGCTTCTCAAACCAACAGAAGATTATCCTTTACATGGAAATAGAAAGTATTGACCAACTCTGATTCTTTGGGAACATCTTTGAGTGCATATCCCAACTGCCTCCTTAAGTGAATAGGGTTATAAATGATACCCCCTACTACTCCTAGGAGTGGAACATTGGGATAACCTCCACGGCTAGAGATAAAGTCCTTCCCTTTTAATTTCAAGGTAAACCAATTGATGTCCTTAGCAGACAACATGCTCAATTCTTGGGCCCAAATCAATTTGGGATCAATGAAAGCTTTAGTAGTAGAAGGATTGATGCATAACTTGTTATCTATAAGTTAATTAAGTGATAATGGTTATGATATAATCTTCAATCAAATTTTTTGTAAAGTTGTTAGTTAGAAAGATGGAACAATCTTATTTAATGGAAAGAGAAAGAACAACATATATAAAATAAAACTTTCTGAACTAAAAAGTCAGAATGTAAAATGTCTTATATATGTGGACACTGAGCAATGGGTCTGGCACAGAAGATTGGGATATGTTAATATGAAATTATTATCTCAGATTAACAAACTCAATCTGGTCAGAGAACTTCCAAATTTGAAGTTCAACTCAGAAGCTCTATGTGAAGCATGTCAGAAAGGAAAATTTGCTAAACCTGCTTTTAAATCTAAAAATATTGTTTCTTCCTCTAGACCATTAGAACTTATGCACATTGATTTGTTTGGACCAGTGAAAACTGCCTCAATCAATGGCAAGAAGTACGGATTGGTGATCGTAGATGACTATAGCAGATAGACATGGGTAAAGTTTCTCAGACACAAGGATGAGTCAATTGTTGTATTTTATAACTTCTGTAAGCAAGTTCAAAATGAAAAATAATTTAGAATTGTCAAAGTCAGAAGTGATCATGGTGGAGAATTTGAAAACAAAAAAAATTGGAATTATTTTTTAATGAAAATGGTATCTCTCAGAATTTCTCTTTCCCTAGAACTCCACAATAAAATGGAGTTGTAGAACGTAAGAACAAAACATTACAAGAGATGGCCAGAACCATGATCAATGAGACTAACATGGATAAACACTTTTGGGCAGAAGCAGTAAATACATCATGCTATATTCAGAATAGAATCTCTATATTCTGGAGAAGACTCCTTATGAATTGTGGAAGAACAGAAAGCCCAACATGTCTTGCTTTCATCCTTTTAGATGCACCTGTTTTATTCTGAACACTAACGATCCTTTGAAAAAGTTTGATTCTAAGGCACAAAAGTGTTATATGTTAGGATACTCTAAACGCTCGAAAGGATACAAAGTATACAATACAGAAACATGAATTGTGATAGAATCCATCTATGTCAGATTTGATGATAAGCTTGGTCTTGAAAAACCAAAGCAGAATGAATCTCTTGTAGATATAGAAGTTCAAACCACAAAAGATAGAACATCTGAAGAACAACCACCTACAGAACAAGACAAGACAACTATATCAACAACTTTTGAAGATCCCAGTCAAAAGAGACAATCCAGAAGCACGTTGAATCATCCAGAAGATAAAATTATGGGAAAGAAAGATGATCCAATCAGAACAAAATCCTCCTTTAGAACCTCTTAAGAGTCACTAATGGGATTAGTTTAACTGATTAAACCAACCTCTGTGGATGAAGCTCTTTCAGAAAGTGACTGGATACTTGCAATGCAGGAAGAACTAAATCAATTCACCAGAAATTATGTATGGGATCTAGTTCCTAGACCCAGAGGATTCAACATCATTAGAACCAAATGGGTGTTCAGAAACAAACTTAATGAACAAGGTGAACTTTTCAAAAACAAAGCACGACTGGTTGCACAAGGTTATAGTCAGCAAAAAGGAATAGACTATACAGAAACCTTTGCACCAGTCGCAAGGTCAGAATCTATCAGACTTTTAATTTCTTTTGTTGTAAATCATGACACCACTCTTTATCAGATGGATGTCAAAAGTGCATTTTTAAATGTCTATATTGATAAAGAAGTTTATGTGCACCAACCCCCTGGTTTTGAAAACACCAAATATCCAGAACATGTTTACAAACTGAAAAAGTCTTTATATGGTCTGAAACAAGCTCCCATAACTTGGTATGAAAGACCAAGCAATTTTCTTTTAGAAAATAATTTTACCATAGGGAAAGTGGATACAACTCTCTTTTGTAAAACATTTAAAAATGATATTCTGATTTGTCAAATTTACATAGATGATATTATTTTTGGATCTACTAAAAGTTATTTGGGAAAGGAATTTGCTAAGTCTATGCAGGCAGAATTTGAAATGAGCCTGATGGGAGAATTAAAGTTCTTTATGGGAATTCAAATAAATCAAACATCAGAAGGAACCTATATTCATCAAAGCAAATATGTCAAAGAACTTCTGAAGAAATTTGACATGTTAGAAAGTAAAATCTCTAAAACTCCAATGCATCCCACTTGTATTCTGAAGAAGGAAGAGGTAAGTAAGAAAGTAGATCAAAAGATCTACAGAGGTATGATTGGCTCTCTTCTTTACTTAACTTCCTCAAGACCAGATATTTTGTATAGCATTTGTCTATGTGCCAAATTCCAATCAGATCCTAGAGAGACTCAATTAACAGTTGTTAAGAGAATCTTCAAGTATTTGAAAGGTAATACTAACCTTGGCTTATGCTACAGAAATTCCAGAGAATACAAGCTTGTAGGGTACTGTGATGTTGACTTTACTTGAGACAAAATAGAAATAAAAAGCACTTCTGGAAGTTGCAATTTCTGGGAGACAATCTAATATCTTGGCCCAGTAAAAGACAATCAACCATTGCACTATCAACTGCTGAAGTTGAATACATAGCAGCAGCTGGATGCAATACTCAGATGCTTTGGATGAAAAATCAGTTTGAGGACTTCAACATTTACGAGAGTAACATTCATATCCTCTGTGATAACACTTCTGCTACCTGTCTTTCTAAAAACCCTATTTTACATTCTAGAGCTAACACATAGAAGTTAAATACCACTTCAATAAGGACTACACTCAGAGGGGAATCTTATTTTTAAAATTTATAGATAGAAACTATCAATGGGCTGACATCTTTACAAAATCCCTTGTTGAGGATAGGTTCAATTTCATTTTGACTAATCTCAGTATGGAATTGTGTTCAGAATGATTGTGTTTAATCTATATATTTATCTCTCAAAATTTCTTTAACTTTTTATCTTCTGGTCAATAGTTCTTCCGATATAAGAAGGAAAATTGTCTCAGAAGTTTATACAGAAAATATGACTGCTTGCTTCTTAGAACTTTTGTGTCAAGGAAATAACATGTAGATCGGAACATCAACACATGTCATTAAAGCTCAAGGTGTCCTTAGAATCTGATTACGTGTTCAAACTCTGAGGGAGGACAGAACATGCACTCCATCACTTGGACAACTGTCCTCTGAAGCAGAATACGTGTTCAAATTTTGGGAAACTGAAACAGCTGAAAAGACAACATTGAGGCGCTAGTCATGTTCGTAATTCTTCCAAAATCTTTTACGCCACTCCCCTGTCAGAATTCAATTAATGAAGTTAATCATTATATTTTATGCATTAATGTTTTCCACTAATTGTGTTTTTTTACCGTTTCAATCTTTCTATATATATGGTTATGTTTCACCTCACAAACAGTTTTCACATTTCACTTTCACTTTCACTTCTCTTGCTTTCTATTTTCTCTGCATTCTCTGCATTTTCACTTCAAACCCCTCTTTCTTGTGAACACTGGCTTCTTCCTCAAAGAACATTCAACCAGCTCCTTCATCCCAATATGCTCCTGCAGTTCAAACCTCTGAAGAACTTCATGCTACACCAGTGAGAACGTTACTTACTCATGTTGATAAATTAGAAGTTCTTTGTGAGCTTTTTGTTGATTTTGTAAGTCTAAAGGAAAATGGTATAATTTAACACCAGAAGTGAACTTTCAAGGCTGGGATAAATATTTCGATTGTCTCATGGGTCCAATATTTCCTAAGTTAGTTAAGTAATTTTGGATATTCGCTCCTGCTTCCAACACTCAAATTACTTGTTACATTCTGGGAAAGAAGATTGTCATCACCGAAGATCACATTGCTAAATTGATTGAATCTGATGGAAATGGGATAAAGTGTAGTGATATGGATAAACACTCTGACCTAACTGTTGTTTCTCAATAAATTTTTACTAATGGGCAACACTCAACCAAAATCAAAGACCTTAAGGATTGTCTGAGAATCTGGGCAAAAATCATTATGGGTTGCATCAGCCACAGAAAATCAACAAGCTCCCCAGACTACATCAACATGGATCAACAATTTATGTTTATTTCATTTCTAACAACAAGAAGGTCAACCTTACTCACATCTTATTCAACCACCTGAAGAACAGCGTCAAGGAAACAAGAGAAGATGAGAAAACAAAGAGAGATTGGATTCTGTTGGGAAGGCTTACCTCAGACATTCTGACTGAGAATAAGCTAGTAGATCATCTGACTGAAACTCAACAAGTGGACATTTTGGAAACCACTACTGGTAGACCACTCAATGCAAATAACCTCAAGAAGATGAAATTTATTGATACCATCAAGAAGGATCCCATCCTACACTCTAGAGAAGTTATCACCACCAGGAAGATTCCACTAAATGATTTTCCTTTGTTTTTTGCTGATACTCCTCCAGAAGTTGTTGTAAGATATCTGGAATCTTGCAAGCTTGATGGAACTGATCCTGAGTTCAATCCAGGGGAACTTTGAAGATCTGCTCCAGAAGTTTCTTTGAAGAAGAACAAGAAAAGAAAAGCTACTGAGGGAACTTCTCAAAAGACACCAAAGCTGGCCAAAAAGAAAGGTACATATTCCTATTTTATTTCTGCTATAGAGTCAGTGACAACCACAACATCTGATCTCCATTCTGATACCACTTCTTCTGCTATTCTTGTCCCTTCTAATCCAATAACTTCTGAAGCCCCATCCTCTGCCATTCAAAACTCTGAAATCTCTCAACCTGTTATCCCACATCCTTATGAAATACCATCCTCTTAAATCCCTATTTATGATGTTCCTCAACCAGAAATCCCTCAACCCTCTAAGAACATCCCACAACCTGAAACCACTCAACTAGAAATCATCATCCAACCCGAACCAATTCCACTTCAAACTTCTCAACCTGAAACTCTTTCATCTTCTCCAAAACCTTATGAACATTATTCACCATAAACCTTTGATTATTTTGACATGATTATAGATCCAACCCCTCCATTTGATCTCAACACCACTTCCTTTGTTGAAACCCACCCAGAACTTCAGCAAGTTCTTTCTGATATTGATGTCTTTCCCACATACATTGCAGCCTCTCAATCTCAATCTTCTAATCCACCACCATCCACCATTACTCAAACAATTCCCGGAATAAACTATCCTCTGAACTCATCATTTCCTGGACTTGTTTTTGACATACCTACTATTGCAGAAGAATCTTTATCTTCCTATGTATCAACACCTCCAAAATCCCCCACATATATCACCATTCCTAATACTCCCACTCCCACCAGTGAACCAGAAGACCCTCTTAGAACATTCATTGATGTAGAAGCCTTACAGAAACTTTCCTCTGTTTCTAAAAAACTGCTATACCAAAACCCAAACCAAAACCTACCAAATCAGATGTTGGTGTCTTGTTACTGGATTTTGAAGTAGAAATGAAAAACAGGCTGGACAACTTGAAGACTGCGTGTGTAGAAAATTTGGATCATGCTGCTTCTGATTACCTTTGGACATCTCTCAGAAAATGGTTCAACTCTGAAACCAAAAAGCTGAAATATATCTGTTATGATATTGCTCAGCAAAACTTCTGCAAAAATCTGCGAAACGTTATCACTAGCTTGGAGAAAAAGAAGACTCATCTTCTGGACAATAAAACATGGAAAGAACCAAAGCCAACATAATCAACATCTGCATTTAAGCTAATTGTTGTTCCTTCTCTTAAAGAAAAAGGGAAAGAAGTTGTTGATTCACCTTCTGTTGAAGAACCTTCTGTGCAAACTTCTACTCAAGCTGCCACCACTGTTGAAGAAGCTACTCCAACTTCATTAGTATTGAAGACTCTGGAAGAACTGAAGAAAGAGAATGAGTTTGTGAAGCTCAGATTGGACAAGCAAGATGAGACAAACGTTGAACCTAATAACATGATTGGGCAACAGGTGAAGTCAACTTCTTAAATCAAGAATCTTCTGGAAGCGTTGTTCACAAAGATTAACCCCCAACCTTAGATCATGTTTTATATGTTTTTGGTTTTGTTTTCTTGTTGCTTCTTTTTATGAATTTCTTATTTGATTTTCTATCATGTCTATTATGATTAATGAAGATTTGGTGTTTTGGTTATCTGTATACTTTTGAATCTTTTTCTGATTATCTTCTTTTTAAGTAATGACAAAAATGGGGAGAAAGTGTAAACTATTTTGATCCATAACATCTTACCAAGGCTAAGCCTCAAACATCCTAAAACTCTGATAAATCTGTTTAATGTTTAAGAACATGATAAGTATTCAACTCAGGGGTAGCATATGTACTAAGAACTTCTCATAGAAATTTTTGAAGAATTATCTCAAACATCTCAAATGGAGTTTCTCCATTATTTTTGTTCTTAATCAAAATACTTTGTTTTGTCATCATCAAAAAGGGGAGATTGTTAGAACAAGATTTTGATTCTATCTCTCTATTAAAGTTTATATGATAACAATTATTCTAAGAACAAAATATGATACATAAAATTATTATCTTCTATATGCAGGACATAAGTTCTTGCGAAGAGAAATGTTCTAAGAAGCTCACACATCTTCTAAAGCGTAGTTGTCTACTTCAAAAAGAATATCTAATATAAAGATAACAGAAGTTCTCATCACACACACAAGATCAGCTGCGAACAACATTAAACTCTAATATGAAGCGCATCTTCTGATTATCAGAATCAAGTACATTAATTAAAGAATCAGTATTTATGGCTGAAGACGAAAATCTTTATTTTTGGAAGGTTTTAATGGCAATTACATACATCTAAAAATAGCACAAGATGTTTGCAACGGTTCCTTTTCTCAAATCTATATAAAGGAAGCACTTGAAGAAATTTGGTTTCTCTCACTCACTCTCTCGCGCGAAACATACAAACCAATTTCTTAAATATATTTTCATTTGTAAAAACTATCACAATTGTGATAACAGCTTACTAGAAGCAAATTATAGTTACACTCTTGATTAAATTTTTGTAATTGTTCTTTGAGTGACTAAGTGTAGTCAATAGACTCAAGAAGACTTTGACAGTAGGTCTTAGTGATTTTATTCATTATTTGAATAGTGGATTAAGACCTCGTTGAGTTAGGCGAAATCACCTTGGCGGGTGGATTGGAGGTAGTTTGAGTTCAAACGAACTAGGATAAATCAAAGTGTCTATTGTCTTTAATTTTTTTAAAACTCAATTCCAACCCCCCTTCTTGTGTTTTTACACCTTCAAAAGGTACTAGTAATTCTACATTTGTGGTGATTGGTTTTAAAGGTTGGAATCTAAAGCATAAGTTGAATAAACATGTTGGTGAGAAACCGAATAGTCATCATAAAAAGTGTGTGAAAGCATGAGAGGATCTTATGAAGAAAAAGAAGAGTATTAAGTTTTCGTATGCATAATATAGTTCAAAAGAAGAAGTAGATTATCTTGTTCGTTTAAAAGCATCACTTGAGGTTGTCAAATATCTTATTAGAGGAGGATTGTCGTTTAGGGCACATAATGAGGGTCAAAATTCTGTTGATATGGGTCATTTTCTAAAATTTGTAGAAGCCTTGGGGAGAAATAGTGAGAAAATAGTTGCAGCAATAACAAGTGGTGGGGGAAATTGTAAGATGACTTCTCATGTTATTCAAAAAGAACTTGTAAATGCATGTGTGGTTGAAACTATTAAGAAGATAGTTGGAGAAATTGGAGATGGTTTCTTTTGTGTTCTTGTTGATGAATTTGGTGATTGCTCTGGTAAAGAACAAATGGTTGTTGTAATGTGGTTTGTTGATGTTAGAGGGTTTGTTGTAGAAATATTTATTGGCATTGTTCATGTTGAGGATACAAGTGCAATAGAGCTTAAAGGGGATCTTGAATGTTTGTTGTCGAGGTTTGGTTTGTGTATATCTAAAATTTGAGGTCAATGGTAGGATGGAGCAAGGAATATGTGTGGTCAATTTGGACGTTTGAAGACTTTGATTCAAAAGCAAAATCTACAAGCCTATTATGTCCATTGTTTTGCTCATTAACTTCAATTGGCTCTTGTTTCAATGGCGAGAAAGCATGAGGATGTTGATTGTTTTTTTTGTGAAGTGTCTCGTATTGATACTTTTTTACGCTCATCTAACAAAAGACAAGCTCTACTTCGGAATAAACAAGTTGCTCATTTTGTAAATCTAATTGAAAAAATTGGTGGAAATTGGTATTGGTTTAAATCAAGAGTTGTCCATTGCAAGAGCGGGTGATACACGTTGTGAATTTCACTTTCGAACTCTTAATAGGTTGGTTGATTTTTTACTCCAATTATTGAAGTATTCGAAGATTTGAAAAGTGATAGTCATTCTAAGGGTGAACCAAAAAGTTTGTTACTTGTTATGCAAACATTTAGTTTTGTGTTTATTTTGCACTTAAAGGTTGAGATTTTATCTTTGACAAATAATTTTTAACAATCATTGCAAAAGGGAGATCAAGATATTGTGCATGCCATGGAACTTGTCCAAATATGCAAGAAAAAGTTGCAAGAATTTAGAGATGGTGGATGGGAAACACTTTATGAGCAATTTTTGGCTTCTTGTGGTAATGTCGAAATTGATGTTCCTGACATTGAGTCTCGGTATGTGTGTTCGCTGGTAATTTTTCGTCGAACAACCGCTGGTTTCTAATCTAATGTTAGATCAGTTTACTTGCAGGATCAACCATACAAATCCTAGGACATAAGTGATTTGGTCGAAAGTGATGATTCAACCATCTTGTGTTGTTTTACTCTTACTAAAGTTTTTATTATGTTTATATGATTCTATGAAATGAACAAAAACAAAAATAAGGTTTCTTAGCGAAAACGTGAACTAAGTAAATTCTGGTAATGTAAAAGGATAAATGGTAAAGGAAGTAAAGGTTGCAAAAGTAAAGAACTTGTAAATTGCAGGAATCATAAAAATGCAAAAAAAAATGTTAAATAACATGAAATTGTATTAAACTGAATAAAAATGGTCTTTCACACGTACATTTTTCTAGAAATCAAACTCTTTTCTCTCACACGTGTACTTTGAGTAATTTTTAACAGGAAATTGTACACAATATCACACACACAAATCTAACAAGACTTGCTCTATTTATACACAACTAAATAATTGCCCCTAACGGACAAATCCTACAATTGTAACACTTGGTCTTCGGCATGTTCTTTTCTATCAAATGTTTCCACGTGTCCCTTCTGCAAACGTCTTTTATCTTTGAATTTCAAACTTCAGCACTTGCGTCGAAACAACACGTCTCGTCAAAGCTATCAAACATGTCGAAGACCAACCTTTGCCATTTTTAACTAACCCTCATTGAAGTTGTCGAAACATCTTCACTTCCTATCTTTGTCGAAGACGTCGAAAATATCATTCACATTTCTTTAGTCGAACTTAACCCCTAAACACATTTTTATTCTCTGGTCGAAATGCTATTTTGGATTCTAATTTCATGGCGTCGAAAATCTCTGTCTACAATGTGAAAGATAAGAAATCCAAATGACTTGCTCCTTTTGTTACAAATTTTTATTATTTCAATAATGATTGCTTCTTACATGTCATAGATGTGGTATTGAAAGAGTTGAATGAGTTATTTACATCTAAAAATACTAAGTTGATCAATTGTGTTGCTTGCTTGAGTCCTTGTTGTTCATTTGAAGCATTTAACATTAAATCACTTGTGAGATTGGCAAGATTGTACCCAAATGACTTTGAGGATCTTACCAATAAGGAATTGTCTAGTGAGTTGAAGACTTATATTGAGAGTGTCAATATGGACGATCATTTTTTCAATTTGCATGGCATCTCGGAACTTTGTAGGACTCTTGTTTGAACAAAGAAGCATAAGACATTTAGATTTATGTACACACTTGTCAAACTAGTTTTGTCCTTATCGATGGCCACTGCAAGTGTTGAACGAGTATGCTCGGGGATGAAATATATTAAGAATGAGTTGAGAAGTAGAATGGTTAATACATGGTTAAATGATTACTTAGTGACATTTGTGGAGAAATAGGTGTTTAATATAATCGGTGATATGGATATCATCAAGCATTTCCCAAGGAATGAACAAGAAAAGAATGTATTTACGATTAGACCAGAATGATTTCTATTTTTGAATTGTAATTAGAATACTAATACATTTTTAAGAAGTAATATTATCATATTTTTTGTCATTGTGAATTTTTTCTTATTTTATTGCTTTCTAATTTTGACTTTTGTAAGCTTCTAAAATGATGAGCAATTAGATTTGATAGATTTTATTGGCAATGATTGATTAACACGTGACCAACTTACTCTATATAACCATTATGGTATTAATAATGCAATGCAAAATCTATCGATTATAACAAAATCTATTATTTTCTTTCAAACTCTCCCTTTCCTAACATCAATGGTTCATAATTAAATAATCTTCTAAATTTGAGTTATCTGGACAATTAGCCCTAATATTCAAGGATAAAATTGAGTCTTTCTTTCTTATACTAGGCGATTGAACCCAACCCAAAATAAAATACATAGTTTCTAATAAAAAGTTTGAGTCAATTGTTTCTTAAAATCGCACTCAAATACTTGAAAATATCTACTATATTTATAATGCATCTTGGCCATCAATCAAAATCAAAATTCACCAAAAGTCCAAAAGCGCAATACGCGTGAGCCGACAAACCTTATATTAGTCATATAAAATTGCACGTGATTTCGACATTCATTTCTCTCACCTTTTTAGTATTTCAATGGCCAAGATATTTCATATTTTTTTACTCTTCTCAGTTTGTTACTATCAAGATCGGTGAACATTTTAGGTAATATTAATTGTTAATTATTTTACGGTGATTCATCCAACTAATACTTGGGAATCAAATTTATTCAGTTTGTGATACTGTGTAAAAAAAATTATACCCAATAATGCATAGTAATTAATCGCTATTAATTTATTTATTATATAAAAGTTATATTGCTGTTCGACCTTATTTAATATTTTGAGATATAGTTTAAATTTTCATTCTTAACCATTCATCATTCATGTATTGTTCAACTTCATCATCACTGCTAATTAATATTTGAAAATAAAATTTACTGTTTATTATCAAAATTATACTAAATTTGACAATATGTTAATTTATTTTTTATTTATGCTTATTTAATTTTTCATCCTATTATTATTCTATCACATTCAATATTTCATAAGATATAGTTTTAATTTTAATTTTTAATCATTAGATCATGTTAGCAGGGAATATAGAATCTTTAGCTTATCATGGATATGACAAATAATAAGAAAGGGACAACTGAACTTGCCTAATAATCTATAATCTGGAATTTACTTTAAATAAATGTCAACATTCAACCTACAATCAATGAATAAAACATAATAAAATAAAGTTATTTGACCTCGTTTAAAAACACATCCTAAATCTGGATCTTTAATTTGCAAGACAATAGTGTGATTGAAACTACAAATTTTTTTTTTTTAAAAGCCAAAATAAGAAATATATTAACGATCAAAACAAGTCATTCATGTACAAGATATAACAAAGATGATAGGAAAAAAATTTCAAAATTTCAAAAAAGAAATAGTGTAAAATAGTCTGTAACACAGTGAGTAAGCAAGATAAACGATTTAGTCTTCAAACCTCACAATCAAAATCAAAAGTAACATATTTTGACTTTAACCACCAATAAAATTCAAGTTTTACCCATTCTTATAACACCTACAAATGCTTATCTTTAGTCTAAAAAAGTATAAATATTTCGCTCTTTTCAAATAATCCAAATCACATAGAGCAAATAGTATTAAAAAGTAACCGAACATTCTTCGGAAAATCACATAGCCCATCAAACTGTAAGAGATGATCCAATAATTTTCCTTGAAATGTCGCTGAGAAATCTATCCAATTTGAAATAATAGGCCTCAGTCTACCAAAAAATAACATTTTAAAAACGAAGGATCTTTGTCTTCATTCACTCCACAATTCGCCTTACATCTTTGATCGTTCGTAGCAAGAATCTTCCTCCTAGTCAGATTTTCCTTCATCAGAATATGATTCAGAAACATCTGCTATACAAATATAGAAAGCTTAAGCGGCACGGTCCTTCAACCACAAAATTTGGGAATTAACCTGATTATTGATATCGTCAATTTCAGACAAAATTTTATAAGCACTACTGACTGTGTAAGAAGAAGGGGGTGTAAATTTCAAACTATGTGATCTTCTACATCCACCTACAAAACAAATGGGGTTAACCGCTCAATACACTTTCCCACTAACTCCTCCTCTCACACGAGCATTCTCTTACGCTACTTCCACGCCTAATCATTCTCCCTTGACCCCAAGTCATTCATCTCTGCAACTGACGTCATCTTATTTTCCACTAAATCAAACACCCTACTAAATATTACCTTCAACGGAATACCATCAATTCAATGGCCTTTCCAAAACAATGAAGAAACCTCATATTTTATCTTCTGATCACTGTTATCAAGCAACCATCCTCCATCAACAAAACGGACACTCTCTCTTATGTTGTTCAAATTCCTTTACCAAACAAATCCATCACCTCCGGCAAAACATAACCACCTTTTTTTCTCACCATACTGAACACACAAAACCCAATACCAAAGACTTCATGTCTCGTTTAGAATCCTCCGAAACCATTTATCAAGTAAGACTAAGTTAAACTCCTTCAACCCCCAAACCACCATTTTCTTTTTTTAAAACAAATAGTATCCCATTTAATAAATAAAAAATCTCACTTCCCCACCCCACCCCCCACCCCCCCACCAAGAAAAATGCATTAAAAATATATTCAAAAGAAGATATGATAATAAGGGCACCTTAAAGAAGGAAATAAAGTAGTCTGAAATGGATTACAGGACAGACTTAATGAGAATCAAGCAACCCTTCATAGAAAGAAAGTGAATCTTCCACCTTAACGACCTTCGTTTGATCCGATCATTCGGAAGATACCAAAAATTGATTTTCCTAAAATTACCACCCATAGGAAGCCCCAAATACAACAAAAAAAAATATATAAAAATAAAGTAGGCGATCGTGCTTATAATTCATAACCAGCACTGCCGAATGCAGCCATGATTCAGAGACGTTGATCACAAACAACATGTTTTTATGAAAGTTAACTTTTAAACCAAATATAGCTTTAAAAGAATAAGATCGCCTTCAAATCTCATACATTAGTCCAACTTTAACCCCCACCAATAGAGTATCGTCAGGAAATTGTAAATGAGAAACATAAGTAGTGCTTTATGCCCCCTCTCCATAATTTGTATACATTCCTTTTTACATTCAACTGCTAACGGGAAGAGAAAATGGAAAAGAGGATCAAATTGTCGAAGACCTCTTTCCAAATTAAACTCATCAACTCGACTAGCATTTACAAGTAAATAAACAGTTGTCGTAGAAATATTCCAAAATTCACTTCCACCACAGAGTCAGAAAAATCATTTTACACATAACATCATCTAAATACCTCTAATCCACTGAGTCATAGGCTTTTTCAAATTTCACCTTAAATAATATTTTTTTTTTTCAAATTACATGCATCGTCCATCATTTCATTAGCTATAAGAATGTCATCCAAAATTTATCGACCTTTTACAAAAGTTGAGTGAGACTAAGAACTAACACTGCCAATCATTTACCTCAACCTATTTGCAAGAATCTTAGATAGAATTTTATACCGTCAACCTACAAATTTAGTTAATAAATTTCTATTTGATAAAATTTTAGAAAATTAAAATTATGGCAATCAATATAAAATTAAATTTATTCTAAAATTTGGATGACTTTTTTAGTTTAGTTGGACAAATTCCCCTATTACTTTTATTGTTTACAATTTTTTTAATGAGACAGAATGAAAGTTTTATTAAAAGTGTAAAAATTGGATACACTATATTTCCTTATTTCTTATGTGACAATTTTATTTGAGAATTTTTAATGCATCCTAAATACTTCACACCATGCGAAATTATTTAAATGTCTCTAGTTTTTAAAGATGTATTTCCGAACGTACCAATTTATGACTAAATGTTAAAATATTTCGGAGATGTGTCTCCAGAACATTTAAAACACTCAATACATGTCATTCGAAAGTCATTTATATTTAAATTGTACCGGAGAGCATCGTCATGAAGATTCATAAGATACATCTCCGAAATATATCAGGACAAGTATTACATGTTATAAGTTGTTTATTTGTGTTCAAATGTTATCGCTTAATCAGAAGAAAAAAAATAGACGTACATAATTCCAGAAAGACCAAAAACATCATACAAAACATAAAATAGCATTATAAGTCTAAAATATCGTACAATCGAGATCAAGTAGTAAGACCGTCAAAATAAAGTGTAGACCATGGTACTAGAATTATATAATAAGAGACTATTACTCTATGTCGCCACCATCTTAACTGACTTGTTCTAAGGGATGCCTATGACGTTGAAAAATTTGCCAACGTCGATTTGTCAATGCATAAACTCCTTCACACCCATTGTTCCGTTGAATAATGTAATATCAATCTTCACTTTATGGTCATGGTTATGGCGATTAACATGATCAACTATCTCTTCCTCGTCGAGTTCTTCTTCAGAACTAGATTTTCAGCAATAACATGATGATCGTTTCCACCCCCATGGAACCTTAATTGGTTCTCTTCTCTTGTCTCTTTGTTGGTTCTCGTTGTTGTTGGCGTTGTTCATTTGAGTTGTTAAAGTCGTCATTTGTTCAGTCAAAGCAGTTAGGGTCGTGGTAATTCCATCAAGGTCTACTTTTCTTTAATGGTTGATCAAGCTACGAAAAAAATTGGAGAAAACCTGCTCTTATGCAGTCAAAATCACAAAAGATTAACAAGCACTAAACCCTACAACACAAGACAAGTTTGCAAGGGCCAATCATGTTAAATAAAATTCTAGAATCCACCAGAAAGAGAAAAATGTTGAATTTTATTATGATAAAGACAACTTTGACGGCCATAGCTAAAAGCGTTTTAATATTGAAAAGAAATCCTAATGCTAAAAATATTCAAAAACAGAAATAAAACATAAATGACTAAAATTGTGGAAAAATAAAAACAGAAATTTCTAAAATTGTAAAAAGTATTAATGTTTTCGTGAGTCGATTCCCTATCCGAAAAGGTATAATAAGAGTCATCCTGACATCGGACGTCAAACTTACACAAATCCTACCAAACCTTTATGACGCACGATTTCTTCTTCAATACTCGCAATCGGCCTTCCTACATCAATAATCATTGTGTTCTTATTTTAACTAATTATGATATGATAATCATGTAAATCAAATCAAATTTAAGATAAATTGAACTTTTATAATTAACAATATAATAAATATAAAAAAAATTAACAAGATAATATAAAATCCTTTTATAAATTATATGAAAATTGATAATTAAAAAAATTGATATAATCATCAATAAAAAATTGTAATTGTGACAATTAAATTAAATATCATGTTCAAGACTTACCTCTTCCCGCCTTTATAGGTGAAAATCTCACACTTAAGAAATTCATAAATATCTTTATAATAATAGAAAATTAACTTCCATGTCCCATATACACCAAGATATTTTGTAAGTGAATCGCCTCCAATTTATATAAAAGAAAAATAGATCGAAAATTAACTTTCTACACCAAAACACTTTATAGGTTAGTCGCCTCATTTTGCCAAAGGATTTATGGAAGGGTGAGTCGAAAAGTTAACTTCTAAACTGACTCCGGTACACAACTCAGTAGCATGTTTATTTCACAACTCAGTAGAGAATCTGGATATTAAGTTGCATACTAACCCTCAAGACAATAAATTTTTCATGGCCAACAAGTTTGTTATATAATTGACATATTTTAATTTGATAAAAAAAAATTGACATATTTTAATAAATCGTATATTTTAAGTAATTTATATAAAGTATGCATAATTGTTAAAGTAGTGAGGTGTCTAAGTGGCATCCAAGAAAAACATCGGGAACGGCAGCAACACGTTGGACTTCTGGGATTTTTGATGCAGCAACAGAGAACACATGCCTCCAAGAAGACAATGTCAAAGACTTCTGAACTTAGAAAGACGATGCTTCTGCATCAAATGAAACGGCACTAACAATGCATGTGTCACTCTATCATGTCTCAATCTTTCTTGATTGTCAAATATTTTATCTTTAAATAAATTAGAAAAATCATATCAAAATCGAAACAGTCAAACCATTAAGTAAATTAAGAAAATTATATCATATTCAAAACAATCAAACCAAAGGGACGTAGCAAACAAAATCAAACAAACTATGTAAATCAGAACAATCCGAAAGTTAACTTCCATACCATATGAAACCAAAAGAAAACACAAGTTATTGCATTTTGAATGCGTCCTGAGTTGAAGTTCTGAATTTTAATGACATTATTAATTTTTCATTAAGGTGAGTGAACATCACTAAAGATGCAAATATTGCTATGTTAAAATAAGATAAACACTTTGTTTAAAGTTACCTTTACCCAACTTAACTCATGAATAATTAAGAATTTACCTTAAAATAAAAAACTCTTATTTAGACCAAAAAAATAGAAAAAATGAAAAATAAAATAAAAGGCCCTACTCCTCTTAATCAATGTCCAACGAGTAGTTTCTATGCAAGGAATCAAGACAAATGCACTAAGAGTTTGAGGTACTGGTTGTCGTATCCTGTCGTTATGGTATCTTCTCACATGGGCTATAGAAAGAGAGAGGGATGACAAATACATGAATGATGAAAAATAATGACAGCAAATGCAGCAGACAAATACATACTATCATACAAGATAGTATCAGTCATTTATTTCATATCATCAACTCAAATCACACAGCTAGTAAATTAAATTTAAACAATTTCCACCATTAGTTTATATCGAACGGCCAAAAGTCACAACTATGTCACACAGTTGCATCAGAGAATCCATTTTCCATAACAGAAGTTCCATATATAAAAGTCGCCTCACACACAAACATTCCACAATACTTACGCAATATGAGAATGCGCAAGTGGAGGGCGGCGATCAAGACTGCTACCTACTCAATGGAAAATGTTTTATTCCCTTTCTCCAAGGAGGACCAATGCTTTTATGAACACTCCACAATGCTTATTCAAAATGGGAATCCACATGTGAAGAGGGACCAAGATTGCTACTATATGGAGAAACTTTACTAGCTTTATATGAGAATGCAAATTCAACATTTGCCACTTGTGGAGTACCACATGGTAGATAAGTCTTAAGGTTCTTTGAGTAGCAAATTAACATAATAAGTCTAACAAAAGGGTTAGGAGAAAAAACTTGTGGTTTCCTACTTATTATATTCTGAGAGGAGGTTCCACCTGAATACTCGAGGTCGCCTACGATTTCTTAGCGACTGATTTGGTGGAAATATAAAGGTTTGTTAAAATCACCTGCAATAGGAACAAAATCACGTCAGATGCGAGGATTTATGGTAAAAAGATGGTTAAGAAATTAAGTAGAATAGATAGATATATTATAATAATCTGAGAGTGCAGTTAAAAGATTAAAAGAGAAATTCTGACCATATAAGTGATAACTCAATAAGTTTCGTTAGGATTTTCTTTGCTTCGGATGAGAGGAACACCGTCTTTCCTCCAAACTATACGGTCTTCGCATAAAGCCTCTACCACCTCAACATATAAATGATGTTCCTAAATTTGAAAATCAAAACAAGGAATTATTAAACCGTATTCATTTGGTCAAAATCAAAATGCTAAATTATTAGTATTTTGTTGCATAAATGTTGTGATGCATGAATGCATCTTATGATAAATATATTGATTAAATTTCATTTGGCATTGAAGTAGTTCAATGATTTAAAATGCCACAGTTTTTTGGGAGCTGATTGATGATTATAAACTGCCATTACCTCTTTTAGAACCCTAGCAGCCAAGTCTTCTGCAGTATCATTAGCAAGTACGGGGACAACACGCTGGGCAAGGATACGCCCTGTGTCGTAATGTTCATCAACGTAATGAATTGTAGGACCTGAAAATCTAACAAAGACAATGATGCAAATATTAGTAAGGGAAAAGCATAAAAACGTTTTATAAAAACAACATACTTATGTTGAGAGAAGCATACCTTGCGCCAGAAGCAATTACTGCTTTATGTACTTTCATACCATAGTGGCCCTTGCCTCCAAAAGCTGGAAGAAGTGATGGATGAATGTTAAATATTGATCTTTCATAAGCTCGGATCAGCTCCACTGGTATAAGTTTGAGGAATCCAGCTAAAAGAATAAAATCAACCTCTAACCTCCTGTAGAAAAAATGAAACATATGTTGTAAAACCATATCTCCATATACCATATCATCGTTCTTTTTATCCCTTTTGCAAATTTAGTCATAGCTAAATTGATTTTTTTTTTCCTTTGCGTGTTTCAACTTTGATGTAAAAAAGTCACATATCAAACGCATTAAATACCAACAGTTAAATGCAATAGCAGAAAATGAAATAAAGAAGCATCTAACCTTAGTGTATCAACAAGCTCATTAGGACACAATCCATCGGATTCATCCTTTGTTTTAGGGAACAATATAACCGGTATACCATTATTTCTTGCATACTCAGCACCACCACACTCTGGTATTAAAATAAAAAGGAAATTTTAGTAAAACTAATGATTTAAAGTAAATCAAAACAGTGTCAATAACTCAATATCTCTGTAGTCAATAGCGGCAACACGTTGCATTGTAGCGGCCCTGCGCTACGTTGTTGTGCGGTGGTAGAATTGTGAGTTGTGGCGCTATTGCAGAAAAGGTCGAAGGTGGACACTGAGAAAAGAGAGTGCAACAGTAATTAAGAGTGCAGGGATATTATTTGTTTGTACTTGTGCCATCCTTTTGGAATCACACGATCTACAGCCTTAAGGACATGGGACCTCTTGCACATGTACTAAGGCTTGTTGATAATGAGAAACAACCTGCTATGGGATACATCTATAAGGCTATGGATAGGGCCAAGGAAACCATGATGAAATCTTCCAATAACATTGACAACAAGTACAAGGATATTTTTTGTCATGGTTAATAAAAGATGGGAATGCCAACTTCGTCAACCATTGCATGCAGCTGGTCATTCCCTTAATCATCAGTTTTACTATGGTGACGCAAGTGTTGAAGGGAATGATGAAACTAATGATGAGCTTCTTAAATGTATTGAGAAGCTAAGTTCAACTGAAGAAGAGAATAAAGCTACTGCTGAACTAGCATATTACAAGAGGTCTGAAGGACTCTTTAGCTTGAAGACTGCAATAAGAAATAGAACTGCTGTGGCTCCTGGTAGGTTAAAGTGCTTTGTTTTGATAAATTTAATTAGGTTTACATGAGCTTTTATGTTAATAGTAATCCTACTTGGTTATTTGTTACAGTGATGGAAGGCTTATGGTCATCATATTCCAAACTTACAAAAAATTGCAATTCGAGTATTGAGTTTGACATGCAACTTTTCAGGTTGTGAACATAACTAGAGTACGTTTGAGCAAGTAAATGTGATTTGGGTTTAATTTATTTGAAGCATTAATTGATATATTATAGTAGTTGTAAAAGAAACTAATATTCTTTTTTTAAACATTATAAGAGATACATTCCAAGAAAATAAACAAATTTGAGCTCCAAAAGTTGCTAGATTTGGTTTTTGTCAAGTGTAACCAAACGCTTTGACAGTCGTGACTTAATTGATCTTATTGCCTCAAAGGATATTGATATTGTTAGTGAGTATTTGACCGGAGAATTGGTGAAGATAAAGTAGCAGGTGGAGCTGGAGATGACTTGGTCTATGAGGGTGATACAATGACTTGGAAGGATGTTGCTAATGCAGCAGGACTTCGTGAGCCAGTAGTAGTCGCTAGGGGCCAACAAGAATGAGGGGCCAAGCTGGCCAGTCTACTCAAAACATAGGTGAGATGAAGGGGAGGAGGAGGATGCTGAATAAATTTCACATGATAAAGATGATGAAGAGCTAGAAAAGGATGATGCGGAAGACCTTGAACATGATGATTATGATAGTATGCCCTTTAAGGAATCACTTGGATTTACTTGAATGTTTAGATATTTTACTTTAAGCCTTGGAGGCTAGAACTTATTTCCGATTTTACTTTATGTTATGTTTGAATATTAGATGTGTTATTTTGAGGGTTGGAGGCTAGAACTTATTTCCTATTTTGTTTTTATGGTATGTTTGAACATTAGATGTGTTATTTTGAGTCTTGGAGGCTGGAACTTATTTGCTACTTGAATTATATTATATTATGTTTAGTAGCAATGAACTGATTAGTAATGAATTTGTTTCATTTTGTGCATTCTTCTGGGTTTTAGTTTTGATATTTATAGTGCTCTATGTTAGATAATACAAACTAGGATTTGGATTTAATCAATAAGAGAAAATATGTTCATCTCTATGTTAGATAATACAAACTAGGATTTGGATTTAATCAATAAGAGAAAATATGTTCATTCGTATTGATGATACATGTTTTAGAGGTCTATATTAAATCATAAGTTAGTTTCAAGGGAAGCCATGAATATTGATTGAACACAGTTTAGCAAAGCTAAAAGTTCTCATTATTATAAATAGTTGTTATCAATTATAGCAATGTACTCATCAAAAAGAAAGAGAAAGTTATACAATAAAGGAAAAGGGTCCAACGAGTTTTTGTGCTAAGAAGAATGTTTTGATGATATTTTCATTGTTATTCTTATAACAACACGATTATATCAAGGCAATTAAATAGTAGTTGGCAAATAAATTTATTTGTCTTGATATATTTGTGTGCTCTAAGAATAACACTGAAACTAACATTAAAACATTTTTCTAAGCACAATAGCTTGCTGGAGCTTTTTTTTTTAATTTTATAACTTTCTCTTTCTTTCTGATAAGCACGTTGCTTGTCCTTGATAACAACTATTTATAATAATAACACACATACTTTTAGCTTTGCTAAACCATGTTTAATCAACATTCATGGTTTCCCTTAAAACTAACTTATGATTTAATTTAGATCTCTAAAACATGTTTAATCAACATTCATGGCTTCCCTTAAAACTAACTTATGATTTAATTTAGATCTCTAAAACATGTATCAAATACAGATGGATATATTTTCTCTTTTTGACTAAATCTAAAAGTTTATAATATCTAACATCCTCCCTTAAATTTGGCTTCATCATTCCCAGCAAATTCTTCATCTTCAAGAACAAATTGGTTTTTAGTGACTTTGTAAAATATCGACAATTTGATCTTCCAAAGTGCGATACTCCACCACAATTTCTTTCTCTCTTACTAAGTCTCAAATATAGTGATGTTAAATGTCAATATGTTTGCTACGCCCATGAAACACCGAATTCTTTATTAGAGCAGTCGCTGATTTGTCATCGCATAATACCTTCGTTGGACCATCTTGATGATGTTGAAATTCAATTAATATTCTTCGCAACCAAACTGCTTGAGTAGCACAATTTGTTGTTGATTTGTACTCTGCCACTGTTGTTGACAGAGCAACTACTTGTTGTTTCCTAGAGGACCAAGAAAACACACATGTTCCAAGATGAAAGACATAACCCGAAGTGTTTTTTCGAGTTTCAGTTTCACCTGCCCAATCATTGTCAGTGTATCCAATCAACTCTGACTTATTAGAACTTGAGTAAAAGATTTCTTCATCAATTGTTCCTTTTATATACCTCAAAATTCTCTTTGCCTTGCCAATGTGATTGTCTTGGTGAATCCATGAATCTACTTATAAGTCCAACTCCATAAATTATATCAAGTCTTGGTGTTGTCAAATTTGTTGATTTTACAAGATCACCACCACTTTCTTTTTCTAGTTTCAATCTTTCTCCCATCGAAGTCAACATTGGTTTACATGATTCCATCTTAAATTTCTTCTAAATATCAGCAGCATACTTCTTCTGAGAAATAAAAATCTCCTCATTGGTCTGCTTCACTTCAACGCCTAGAAAATACGACATTAGGCTCATATTTGTCATCTCAAACTGTGAGGACATACATACACTCCTTGAGTTTTGCTAATAATTTGGGATTGTTTCCAATGAAGATTAGATCATTCATGTACAAACAAACAATAACAACATCCTCATCCTTGTTTGCTTTGCCGTATTAAGCATGCTCATCTGAACTTCTATGAAATTTGTTGTTTATGATGTATGTGTCGACATGTGTGCACCAAGCTCTCGGTGCCTGCTTAAATCCATATAGTGCTTTCTTCAACTTGTACACTTTACCTTCATCTCCTAGTTGTAAATAACCCGGTGGTTGTTTTACATAAACTTCTTCTTCAAGCACATCATTCAAGAAGGCGGACTTGACATCCATCCGAAATATCTTCCATTGATTTTGGGTTAGCATGGGAAAGAATCATGTGTACTAAATACATTCTAGAAACTGGAGCAAAAACTTCAAAATAATCAATGTCGGGTTTTTATTTGTAACCTTTTGCTACTAATTGTGTTTTGAAGCGGTCTAGCTCTCCTGTTGGATTGTACTTTGTTTTGTACACCCACTTGACTCCAATTGACTTCTTTCCTTTTGGAAGTGTTGTTAACTCTCATGTATCATTCTTCACAATTGCATGAATATTTTCATCTATTGCTTTCATCCAACAATTTTTATTTGTTGTTTCCTCATATGTCACAGGATCAAAATCAACAAATAATGTTAATAAGTAATTTCCTCCCCCTATCATCAGGATTATCATCTTGACCAACTTCATAATCTTTCAAGTGAGGAGGTGGACGACACTCTCTTTGTAGATATTTACATGATGGTGAGTCTTGTGTTGGTTCAGTGGATGGTTCATCAACTTTATCATCTACTTCTTCATTTATAGTAACTGGTATATGCAATAACTCTTCTTCCTCAGTTGATCTGGAACATATGCATAAGCAATACAACCAAAAACTTTCAAGTTACTCAAATTTGGCTTTTGTCCACTCCAAGCTTCTTATGGAGTTTTATCACGTATATTTTTCACTAGACACCTATTTAAAAGGTATAATGCACAAGTCATTACTTCGACCCAAAAACTCTTGGGTAAAATCTTGCAATGCAACATTCTTCTCACATTATCAATGATTGTTCTATTCTTCCTTTCTGACACTACATTTTGTTGAGGAGAGTATCTTGCAGTCATTTGATGCTTAACCCCCTACTTTCTCAAGAAATTACCACAGACAATATACTTTATTCCTCTGTCAGTTCAGTTTGTAGAGTATAACCACTTCGTCTTTCAACATACGCCAGAAATCTTTTGAGTGTGTCACAGGCATCTGATTTATTTTTCAAAACATAAACATGCGTCTTCGTACTAAAGTCATCAATGAAAGTAATAAAATATTTATTACCTTCACTAAATAGTTGTGTTGTCAAATTGCGTCCATGGCGGCGCAATTGCGGATTGCGGTTGCAGAATTTCAAAAAACCGCAATGGAAATGCCATGGCGTTGTGGATTTTTCATTGCGGCGCCATGGCGGCCACCATGAAGTTAACGGTGATGGCGGAATTGCGGAAATTGCGTTTATCTTTTAAAAATTTGAATTTTTTTTGTCTACGTATTTTTTTACCCGACCCTTGAAATAACCCAGAATAATAATATTTTAATAATTGTGATTAAAAAGTAATAACTATCAGTAAATACCATTTACTTTACAACCCTAATTAAATATATTTATAAAATCAAATCATGTGCCTCTTCATTCTCTGTGTTTTGCATTCTCTGTACGTTACCTTTTCATTTTCCTAGGTCGAGTCTTTACACATTTCTATTTCTTCCATTCATCTTTTCTATATAAAACATGAAATGAGGTTTTGAATGTGATTGATGAGTCTTTACACATTTCTATTTCTTCCATTCATCTTTTCTATATAAAACATGAAATGAGGTTATATAAAACATGAAATGAGGTTTTGAATGTGATTGATGAGGAAGAAGAAGTGGAAGATATTGACAGTGATGATGATGTAGCTGCTACAGAACAAAAGGAGGAGGAAGAGTTTGCTAAAATGATAAAATTTGGAGATTTTGGAGAAGAGGAAGGACATGCTCCATTTGATAATAACTTTAAAGAAGATTATGTTGAAGTTAGAGAAGAAGATTAGAGATTTTATAATGTTTTATAATGTTTTTTATGAATAGAATGTTGAGGTACTTAAGAGTTAAGACATGTCTCATCTATTTGAGAAAGTAATATTCTTAAACTCATTATGATATATGAATTCTGTTTTCTAAGTTCTATGAATTTCGTTTCTGATTTTTTTTGGTGTTGTTATTGTTTTTAGTGAGTATTTGTTGGTCTTGTTATTGTTGTTGTTATTGTTTTATTTTGTGTTTTTACTGTTTTTTGAGCTCTTAATGTTTTTAGTGAGTATATAATAATGTTTTTTTTTGTCCGCCATGCTTCCGCAATTTCCCGTTACGCCGTCCGCCATATTTTTATGGCGGATTTTTGTCTCGCCGTAATTTTCCGCAATCCACCATAGACAACACTGCTAAATAGTACTTCCACATAAACATAAATCAGAGTGCACAAGCTCAAGTGGTTTTGTAGCTCTCCATGCATTCTCTTTAGGAAAAGGATCTCGATGCTTCTTTCCTACTACAGAAGCTTCACACAGTTGATCAGGAACTTGGATAACAGGCAAGCCAATAACCCATTTCTTATTTGCAAGAAACTTTATGCTTACAAAGTTGAAGCGTCCAAGAAGCATGTGCTAAAACCAATTATCATCAATAGCTACAACTTTGCAGCATATATTAGCACCATACTTGATGTATATTAAAAATATATGATCCCATGACATGTTTGTTTTTGCTATGAGGTCCATCTCAACATCATTGATAGTGCAACCTCTCTTGCTAAAGTTTAAATCATAGCCTTTCTCAGCAAGTTGTCCCACGCTTATGAGATTCTGACATATACTAGGTACATAAAATACATTAGAAATATAATTTAACGATTTATCCTTCAATCTGATGGTGATCATTCATTTTGCCAAAACTTGGAAGTTTTGAATTATCACCGACCTTCACTATGCGGTGGAAATTTTCATCTAAGTTGGAAAATAGTTCTTTACTCCCACTTAGATGGTTACTGCAATTAGTATCTGGCAACCATTGGTCATCATTTTTATCGGCTACAATGTGACATGTTGTAAGCACCATTTTCATATCATCTTCAGTTTCTGCAACTCGAGCATGGCTAACTTTAATATTCAATGATTTAGCACGACATTCTCGACCATAATGACTATACTTTTTACAATTAAGGCATTGAATATGAGATTTGCATTCTGATTAAAAATGCTCGTCCTTTTGACATTTGTGACATTGAATATTAGATTTATTCTGAAAAGAGCCATTATCTCGTGTGCTTTGGCTTAAGTCAGTTTTAGAATTCCTTAGGCTACCTTTGGAACCATGTCCTTTTAGAAAGTGGTTTAGCCTTCTTTGCACAGGTCCCTCATTTCTCACGTTTCTTTGAGCTTTTAAGGCTTGCTCAAATGTGCCACTTGATGTCTCGTTCATCTGCACCTCACATGACTCCAAACATGTTTGTAAATCATTTAAAGTGATTGTGGTGACATCTTTTCCTTCTTCAATTGCTGCACTACGTAATCAAAACGAGTTGAAAGAGTGCGTATAATTTTCTTCACAACATCTTTCTCTTTTATATCATCACATTGGATTTCATTTCATTGACTAGTTTGTCCATTCGGGAAAAACAGTCATGAATGCTTTCATCTCTTCCTTGCTCCATTAGCTCAAACTGACGTTTTAATCCTAGCAACCTCATTTGTTTAACTGTGTCAACATCTTCATATGTTTTATTAAAATTTCCCAAACCTCCTTAGTTATTTTGGCATGGAAGATTTTCTCGAGTTAAATTGACAATCTTTCTCAACTTGTTCATCATTAGCTTTTCCTTTATCTTCTTAAGAAGATTCAACAAAATCTTTCTACATAATTTCTCCATAACCAATGGTTGTTAAACACATTTCCATCAAGTGTTTCCACATAGGAAAATTTGATCTACCATTGAATTTAAAAACGGTGGTTGTTTGTATCGACAGAATTAGATTAGTCCTTCAACTTGTAGTCATTTTAATGCAACAAGCTTTGATGCCAAATATTGACAAATAAATTTAATTGCTTTGATATAATTGTGTTACAATAACACAATTATATCAAGACAATTAAATTTATTTGCCAACACTCTTATTGTTTCCCTAAACTTTGATGTGGCGGCCATACTAATAAGCTACACCACTATGACATTTTGGGGTACGCTATGTTATCTGCTACTTACTACATAGGTCAATTGAATATACTATGCCTAGTCAGGTGTGACTAGCTGCATCAATATACAGAGAAGCTTCATTTTTTAAGCTCTACGTATGGTTAAATAAATACAGAAAAATAACAGACGCCATCTTAATGAGACTGTGTCATCACGGTTTCAAATTGTGGCTGCAATATTAAGTTCTGATATTTGTGGAGCGGATTCTTTCTATTGATACAATGCTCAAACCCTAGGAGGAACTCCCTCCGAAAGGAAACCTCCCCCAAACGCCACCTTATGAGCAATCTCTCTATGAATGGAAAGGAGTGCTTCGGATAGAGAGTAATCAATAGTGATGGGGCTAAAACAGTAAGTAAGAATGCCTGATGAATTCTCCGAAGATAGAAAAGCAGAATTCTACGGAGAGTTGAAGCGAGATAGCTATATCTTTTTCTATCTTCTTAATAACAAGCACAAAAGCAGGAAAGCTAGCCAAGACCACAATTAGAGGATTCCTATTGTTCAGAAATTATGGAGACGTTACAGCATCGCACCACAATTGTGGTTTGAACATCAATCTTGTGTACAGACCACATCGTAACTGCAACAGCCACCACATTAGCCCCTTTTAGCCACTATAACAACCACATCAATATGCCTCTAAATTGTTCGTTGAAATCTTCTATGACATACAATTTTAGACTCCAAAGCCCTATCTACTTAAGATTTGAAGAAAATTGTGCATGTCAAGAGTCTCTCACAACTGTGTATGACAAGCACCTCTCAATGTACATATGTGGAGCTAACTGAAACATTTCTATGGCGAGTAAACATAAAACTATTTCCCACCTACTCCACAATGCACAACAACGCAATCGCAATATAAAACCATGTGTGTCATCAATTAAAATTGGAGAGAATGTGCTTATAGGAAAAGTACTAGTGCAAGAAGCTAGTAAAGAATGTAGCTAAGCTCAATTATAATAGAAAGTCATTAAAAATTGCATCATATTATAATACAAATGCACAAATGAAAATAAAGGGGTAGTTAGATGGACAATTACCGCTTTTATTCGTAACCAATACAATGACATCTCCATGAAGTGATCCCCTTTTGGATGCCGCATGAATTGATTTGAAGTTTGATCCTCCACCAGACACAAACACGGCCAACTTTTTCCTGCTCGCTGTCACCTCGTGCCCTTTGTTTGGATCTGCAATATCCTTGCTACTGCTACACCATACTCTCCTTCTAGAGCTATAACAACCACCTTTTTTTGCAATGTTGATAGGGTAATAAGCTCCACTCAAAACCTCAAATTTCTGGGACTGAACAGAAGGGTATGAAGAAGAAAGTAAAGAAGGGAATTTCAAAGAGAAAAGCTGCTTTCCAATTGGAATTGATGGTGCGGGTGATAGTTTGGGAGTAACCCCATAAACAATATGTTGAATTTCCATGGAAATTTTGGTTTGATAGAAAGAAAAAAAACTTTGCTTTGTTCAATACTATGAGTTGTTGAGGATAATGAAAATCTTGAGGTTGTGGGAATAGTTTAGTAAGTGTAAATGGTGGCAGCAATTCAAGATAGGAAGATAATACGAGCTTAAGTCAGAGAAGGTTTTCTCAATTTTTCAAAAGAGGCTGAACAAAATAACTCCCATCAGTTTGTAACTGTAAAGAGAGAAAAACAAGAAACTCAAAATTCTAGGTTAAAAAAGACATAAAACCGCACAGGTGATCTACAACAACTAGACTAATAACAAGAATACTTCATTTTTCAAAATCAAGATTCTGGGTAAAATAATTTTGCCAAGGTAAAATTGAAATGTAGAATCATAAGAACCTGCGTACTATTAAAATAAAACTGAAAAACAAAATCCATACACATAATATATCAGTGTTATCCCATATCGTCCATGTCAGATACCGGTGGTGGTTTTTAGCCAAGCCGAAATGGCAAATATTGGCCTTATATTGCAGACCTTTCCACCATAATCTGCTATGACAGCACCACAAATCTACAAGTATGACAGGATTTTGGTTCCCCACCATCTGCCATCGACCATCGACAACACCGTGACATATATACTAATGTAATATAAGAAAGTTCAATGGAGATGCACTCTCATGGTAAAATAGTATAGTTTTACATTAACATGCAATATGAAAGTTCAATGGAGATGCACTCTCATGGTAAAATAGTATAGTTTTACATTAACATACAATTGCATCTCGATGTATTGTTAAATAAGCTCATTTTGTAATCACATTCTATAAATAACTTCAAAATAATCGATTCTCAATGAACTAGTAAATATTTCATTTTCTCAAATATTCAGCTACTTAATAAAAAAATCAGCAAATCACAACAATAAAGTAATTAAACTGTGTCTAATGTCTATAGATTAATGGAAAGAGAGCCATAGCGGTGCATGCGACAACAATGAAGAATAGGTTGTGGGACTGAGGTGTTAGCTCTAAGATTACTTACCAATTGGAAGTGCCTTTCCGGTAGAAAGGCCGCGCCGTTGCGGAAGAGATGATTCGTGCCTCTCCGGCTGAACGTTCGCGCCGTCGCGGAAGAGAGATGATTGAGAAAGCGCCGTCGCGGAAGAGAGGTGATTGAGAAAGCGCCGTCGGTATAGTGGGGTTGAAGCAGTTCTATTCTGTAATGTAACGCGAGATACGGATTAGCTGAATTTGGGGTGCCAAAGGTATATAATTTTAGTTCGATTTTATCCGTTAGATGAATCGTGCATATTAGATGATGCAAGTTTGTTCCACTAAATTTTGTCCTCCTAATTTAATCATTTTTAACTTTTTGTCCCTATTTTAAAAACTAATTCTTTTTCTCTCAATTTTACATTTTTTTTACAAATTTATTTTAAAATTATTTAATATAAATTTTAAAAGAATATTTTTAGATTGTAATACTCTTCCCTATATCCCTTCATCATGCAAGTATTCATTATATTGAATTCTTTGAACTTATTTATAGATTAAAGTTTTTTTTTAAGAGAAAACAATATGACTCTTTAATGGATTGTTTCTCATTTTGTCTCTCCCGTAGTTGAATGGATAACATCCAATACATTATTTCTTGTAATGCTTTAAATCTCTTCCATTGTTTTACCCATTCATGTTTCAGAGTTGTTGGTATTTAAGTTCTATTTCGTGTTGTTGGTATTTAAGTTCTATTTCGTGACAGAATTGTTTAAAGAGTGTGGAATGAATAATATTTAACTTTTGAACGGAATTGTGAATTTCAAATGCATGAACATTGATTAATCACTAAGGTAATTTTATTTAAAGAGGTGAGTGGTTTAAATATGTTACAAAGATATGACAATCATGCAAGAAAAAATTTCAATGGTATTTGAGAATTAGCACACGAAATGAATTTGAATTGTTTAAAAATTTGTGTGAAAAGAGGCAGTTTAAAAAATGGATGTATTTTTTCCTTAAATACATTTAGTATATCTCTTGGATTGGATGCAAATGAATGAAGGAGTTTCATAAAGAATTAATTGCATTCCATTTGATATACAATGGTTCATAATTTTCAAAAATTCGCAAAGTGGAATTGATTATACATTTGGTGTAATCAATTACCACATTTGAATACGGTCAAAAAAATTATGGCAAAATGAATGTGCGATTAATTACATATATAGTATAATGAATTACACTAACTTAAAAAAATTACGGCGGTTCATAAAGGGTGATTATGGTTGTTTCAGATCTCGTAATTTACAACAACAACAACAAATATATTATTTGCTTTTTAAAATGCTTGACATGAAATGTCTTGATACTTGAATGTTTAATAAATTTTAGAGATGAACGAATGAAGTTTTTCCTGAGCATCTAAAGTTTATACATAAGAAATTGCAATTGGTACCTTAACATCAAGATCAAGATTGTCCATAAACTATATGCATTATTGATTCCAAACATTTTCTTCTATGATAAGTTTTGTATTTATCAAAATGAGAACATAGTGTCATGGGTTGGTTTTTCATCTGAGGTTTCCTTATTTTTAAAGTTGAGAACATAATGTCAAAGGAGAAAAAGTGATAAAAGCTTAATAAATGGTAATTATAGTTGAACATTAAATTTGGAATGTGGTGAGTAATAGACTAACAACCATCAAAATGAGAATCGCAGGGAATTCGTAAGAAACTAAAGTTGTCTTTCTAAAAATAGTGATACAAGTTTGCTTTTCCATTTATTAGTACACACTTGTATCAATTTGGTTTTCCATTTATTAGTAGTATGACATTTGCATAGAATTTGGCTCTAGCGCAGTTTCTTATTGCACATACTAGAATGCTAATAATTTTGTTTTCTTGGAGTGTGAAAGTGACAGTTTTGGCAGCAACATTGTATTTTCATGGATCACCGACTTTCTAGTATGTGCAGTAGCGGTCAAAACTAGTGTCATATTTGCTTTTAGGGAAGACATGTGCACCAGTCTGACGTGATTGTGGGAAAATGTTAGGTTTTAAGTAAAATGTTAGGTTTTTAGCACGCCATTAGCTTCTAATTAGTCCCTTGATTACTTTTGTATCTAATTGTATTTGAACCATAATTGAGAGATATAGCCTAGCACTCAGTTTGACTTTATTATTTTGTTTTTATGTAAATCCATTATGTATTCAAGGAGTTTATGATGATTCATATTCATTCAAGTTGTTTTGTCTCCATGAGATCCATGACTATCGTGTGATTCACTTAATGTGATTCTCAATTACCTGGGACTTCAAAGACTTTTCTATATTATAAACTTTCTTTTAACCAATGTACGAAATTAATGAGGGCCTGCTCTAAATGCCAAAACAATGTTGGAATTTTTTAAGTTCAAAATGATTGTTTATCACAATCACGTTCCTCCTACTAATTGCAAAGGTATGTGTCTGATGTAATATCTATATATCTATTTTACACGATAGCGAGACTACATCACATGAAGTTGTTTACACATGATACTTCTCTAACTATGTTGTTGTACTGGAATCAATCTGGAAATGCGCTATAGGAAGAATTGCTTCGCATAAATCTTTTCTTTTAAACTGTTAATGGCTTTCTAATTACATTTTTTAATGATTTTATTGAACTTTGTTTCTACCAAAGTAATTATATTGAGCTTGAGCTACATTTCCTGTTTTGATTATAACCAAATTATAAATCCAAATATGAAATGATGGAAACATTTTTGCAACTTATTGTCCCACAAATCAAAGATGAAATGGATAAAAAATTGAAGTGGCTTGTTCCTATTGCTGCTAACACAACCAAGCATATTTGATAACTCTGACTCATCAATTTCCTATTATTCTCAGTATTGTTTATATGGTGCATGCAAAAACATTTATTTTAATTTTCTTTTAATTATGGTTGACTTACATGCCTTCCATCTTATTCTTTAATTATCGTTAATTTCGATGTGTTATGTTCTCAATTTTAATTCTCTTTTTTCAATTGCATTATTTCAGAGCTCATCATGGCTTTGGATGGGTTGGAGAATGGGCAAACACAAGGTAAGAGTTGGAAATGGTGGAATAAGGTCCCCAATCAAATCTCTGATTTGTTCTCCTAACCATAAAATATCGCAATTGTTTACACAAAAAGGCTGCTATACTTCTCCCATGTTAACAATCGAAGATCAACAAATGCTTCGAGATGTTGGCAAAAGGAAAGAAATGCATGGAATTAGTTAGTTGATGTTAGTTAATGAATTATATGTGATTTTATCCCATGTAATATGATATATATGTTTAGTTTAATGAAATATATATGATTTTTTATCCCATTCTGTTCATATTTTTACAAACAATTTTTTAAAAAATTTTAAAAATTAATTACCTGCGGATTTAGATATGGAAAAGAAAATTTCCTACGAATTTACCTGCAGATATACTAGTAGAACAAAAAGTTGCGACTGTATGAACCGTCGTAATCAACAATAAAAACAAAATTAAAAGGGAAAGTTACGACGATTCGTAATCGTCGTAATATGCAGATTACTTTAGTTCCCTACCGTCATGAGAGATAACGACAACTGGTGCGACAATTTTGATAACTTACGCGATATAGCCTTGCGACGCACATTTCTGCGACAGTGCTTCAACCATCGTGACTTGCAAATTACGAATGTTTTAACCGTCGTAACGTGCTAAAATAATCGTCGCAATATGCTAATATAACATTATAGGTAATAAATAGTAACATAAATCATGGATCAAAGTCTGTTAAAATTGTGGACAAAGAGAGAATTGGAAGAAAAAATACACAATTGAAGCATAATTAATTCACTTTACAAGCAAATAGTTTTTGATCTTGTAGTAAGAACACGTCAAGGTGTGAAAACAGTTGGATATATGTATTTTGTGGAAAAAAAAGATATAAAATGGTAAAACTGTGAGATACAAAGTTTGATCTGTTGTTCAAAGATTTTCACAAAAACCGAAATTGATTTTTATGAATCATATTCTCCTGTAGTGGATGCAAGTAATTTTTTATATTTAATTAGCCTTGTAGCATCTAAAAGACTTATTTTGCACATGATGAATGTTGTAACAACTTATAATTTCACTTGATAGTGAAATCTACATGAAGTTCTATACAATGTTTAATTTACTTGAGACACATAATTTCGGATATAAAAAATACTACTCTATAAGATCGAATAAGTATCTTTGTGAGTTAAAATAAATATATTTGCTTGTGAATATTTGGTAAGAGAGTGATATACAAACAAATCCATTTGTCCTATACTTTTATGAAAAGATATAGATTGTAATTTTATTTGTATTTTTATCTATGTTGGTGCATAAATATTATTAGAACTTTTGAAGAGACTCCACTTATGTATTCTAATGTATATAGATTTTTTAAGCAATGATTTCAATAAAAGAGTATTAACTCATCTTTTACAATATATTCTAATTTTTTTTTTAATTTGAAAGTAATTCTTATATTATATGACAAATACTAACGAGTGCCCTCAAAAAATTAAAATGGTAAGTTGAGCATTATTTAATAGATTAAAAAAACATATTTTTCATAAATATATGTGTATTCAATGTATTGAAAAGAGAAATAATTAACTTTTAAAAAATTTATTGTGTATATAAAATGAATTGAACATAATATATATATATATATATATATATATATATATATATATATATATATATATATATATATATATATATATATATATATATATATATATATATATATATATATTTATTTATTTAGAATTAGTGCCCTTATTATATTTGTATAATAGAATAATTCATAAATATCATAATACAAAGATTCTAATTTCACTTTTTGTCTCTTTCTATATTGTTCATAAATTGTTGTCTTAAAAAATATCAACCATTTTTATTTATCAAAAATCCTAATAATAACAATATTTTAATTATAAATGTGTTCGTAATCATAATCAAGAGCTTTGGAATGAGATTGGCGCTTCTCTCTCACGATACTCACTTCACCATGACAGCACATAACTCTAGAAAATCTAAATACAAAAATTCTCTGTAACAGTAGTTGAGTTCGTTACCTCACACACAACAGAACCAAACCCTAACACCTCAACAATGGAAGAAGGTAACCGAAGAATGCTCGAGAGGGAGCGATACCAAATCGAACAGATTCTCGAACTCGATCTCGAGGAGTTGCAGGTAGAAGAGGTTGACGAGTTTCATGATTCTTCCGACGACGACGACGACAACAACAACAACCACCGTGATCTTACGTAATTTCCCCTCTTTCACTTCGTTCCTTTGTTATCACCGTTTTCCATTTTCACGATTTGCGTTTTCAATTTTTGTGGTGTGATACTGACAGACTTTTGTTCCTGCTGTTTGGAATGTGATAGGATTGGCTATGGAAGTGCAGGCGTTGTTCCCGGTGAATTCACTTACAACACTTGTATAGCATCCTTACATACATATCTGGGTGGTAGGTTTTGTTTGTTTGACTTGATTCTATATGTTTTTCTGTACTATGTATATGGGCTTTGAATTGGATTGGTTGATTTTAATTTGATATTGCTTGTGTGTCTAGATGTTGAAGACACACACAACAGGACGACTTTTCTGGATGGCGGGGCTGTATTGAACCTTCCACTTTTCTATCTTCAAGGTATCTGTGTCATCCTTCATGGATTTGAGTATAGCGGTTTAACATTTTAACGAAACTCAGCATTTTTTGTTTGCACTCTTGCTGTCTTGCTCTTATAAACATACAATTAAAAGTGAATACGAAATATGGGAAACTCTTTTATTAAAGGAAGGGAAACATATAGACACTTTGTTTGTAGGGTTATGCTTACACATTTTAACCATATCTGTTGCACGATGAGGAATGTTTTCTTTAAAGAAGTTTAGAAATTTCAAAAGAGGCTTCATGGTACTTCATTTTTGACTTGCTTATATGTATATATTGAGATTTTTATTTGTTTTCCCCTGGTTTCTTTCTTTTATGTATTCTTTCCCCTGATTTGTTTATATGTTAGGATTGGATATGTGGTCATCAGCCTTTTCATTCTGCGCTGCATATTTTGGGGTGCTTTTGCCTTCTTAATGTTTGAATTATTTTCTCATAAATTATCGTTAAATACATTCTTAAAAATTGCCAAAGATATTACTTCTAACATAGAAAATGTAAAGTTGTCACCTTGTAGAACTTTTATTCATATCTTCATTGTGTCCTGCATGTAAGTGTTAAATTATTGGAAGAAACATTCACTATTCCTTGCAATATTCAGGAGTTGTACTCTTTCCCGGGGCTACTCTTCCCTTGAGAGTTATTGAATCCAATTTTGTGGCGGCTGTTGAGAAATCTTTGAGCCGAGTTGATGTTCCTTACACCATTGGCGTGGTAGGTAAATTCCATATGATAAATGCTTGTGATTCAGTCATGCTGTGGAGTCTCTTGTTGTTTTTCTCAAAACACATGAATATAACAAGCTTGTCCATGCTCTTTCCAGATCCGAGTTCACAGTGATACTGAAAATCGTAGGATGAAATCTGCAAGCATTGGGACGACTGCAGAGGTATATTCTCTCAATCAGTGTACTATTAACAAATTGAAACAAAATTATTTGCATTTGCATATGAAATCAATTTCAATCTTTTAGATTATGGGATAATGAATAAACTGTCTGTCCGCAGGCAGGAGTGAGTCCTAAAGAGATAGCCAACATCGTAGGTGTTTGTTAGGATAGAATATAAGAAGTTAGTTAGTGATAGTTATAGTTAGTTGATGAGCTTTAGAGAATTAGCACACTTAGAGATTCACATGATTTTTGTTGTCGTTGGAGGGGTTCTGGAGACAGACCAAGGGGGGCAAATGGGTATTATGTGATAAAGGTCTGATTGTAGACCTAATGTTCTTGGCTCAAATTGAGGATAGTATGTGGGTTCTACTGCTACATCCATCTTCAGCTCAAATGCATCTTAGTAATGGGATCTCTGAGATATGGTAACTAGTAATGTCTACCAACCAATGGGATTAATGAGGCAACCCTAAGTACCCAACATAAAGGAGGAAGTCTGGAGCACAACCCTTGTTTTTTAGCCCGCAAAACAAAGATTCACACTTGAACGATAACAGACTGTCGAGTTGAGAATGCAATGGTGATGAAAACTCAAAATGGACACGCAAGTAGGAGCTGAAAGACAAAGTCAAAGTTAGGAGTGCATTAGATATGTCATCATGCCCCGTACAATGGCATCCTAGTGGAGGGAACTTTTTTTTTTCTCAACCACTATTTAGTGAACCACTCTGCGATAGGAGTGCCCAAATTATTTCTTTAACTATTCCTACAAGCTACAACAATATAAACCAACATTGATTCTACAAATGTTGCCATTAATGACCGTGGTAGCTCATTAACAACTTTGGAAATTACAGGAGCCAAGCCTATACAAATGATGGAGCGTGGAGATATTAGGAGATGAACTAAATTGGAGGGAGTCATTTACTCTACAGTAACTACAGATGCCAACTCTATCTGATTATTCCGTTTTCAACCTTGAGAACAAGGTTGAAATTATGTCATATCCTAATAACTTAAAATACCAAAGTATAAGATTGAACTGTTCTACACTAATTAACTTATCATATTTGCAAAACCATTACACTTTTGTAGTTCCATACATAAATACATAGAATGTTGAATCTTATACAAATAAAATATCGATCAATCTTGTAGTAATTATTTTTCTACATGACATATTTTCCCTATATATCCAATCTGAAATATGAAGTCTTTGGTTATGCTACAATTCAATGTACTTTATAAAGTTTATGCCTGTAAAGTTCTGTTACTTGCCTCATGTAATTCTGCATAACCTGTCTGGTGCAGCTGAGGGGCTGAGATATGCAGAGCAGAATTACTTATATCTTATTATGTATTTATAACTCACAATCTTGCTATAGTTAATCACGTGATTGCATCAACCAGTTTGTATTGCTTGCTAAACTTATCTCTACAGATTCGACAGTATGGGCGCCTAGAAGATGGTTCCCTTAATTTGGTTACCCGTGGACAACAACGATTTCGCCTAAGACGGTGTTGGATTGATGTGGAAGGAGTGGTCAGAATATTATCATGTTTACTGTTTTTTTTTTAATTAATCTTCACAGGATTTTATGTCGGTAAATATTGGTTGCTTTTTGTCTCATTTTCTTTCATTGGTTGGGTGGTTCTTAGCCTTATGGAGAGGTCCAAATAATTGAGGAAGACATACCATCGCGAACTCCAAGGGATGCTTTTGGAAAATTAACACCCCTAAGTAATCTGCCTTGTAACCGTGCCGCCTCAAGTGTTTTGTCATCCAAGTATTCTGTTGATGGTCAGGGTTCAAAAAATGAGGAAAGTGATACAGAAGATAGCTTTGAGAATGAACTTTCACCAGCAGCGAGAAGAATCCATCAGTCACTCATTCGTTCCAATTATGAATATGATGAATCAGCAAGCAGCGCTGATGATAAATTAACAGATGAGTCAGATCAGGAAATTAGATCCAATCTAGATGACCCAGACACCTTAATGCTAGCTGACCATGAAAAAGATGCAGAAAATATGGATTCTAGAGTTGGGAACTGTTCCTCTTCTGGAAAACAGTCCTCCATCAGAGAAGGGCTTAATTGGTGTTCTAAAAATAAAGACCCATACTCCTCACATAGAATTTCAAGAGCATTCTTGCCTGGTTGGGTGTATCGTATGTTTGACTCCTATTGGCTTGCACAAAGGGCTGCAGGTAGCTCTTCCTTGCTCCTTCTAACTCTTTATCAGACCAATTTTTTAATGTTAAAAACTTAGTATGTTTGACTCCTATTGGCTTGCACAAAGGGCTGCAGGTAGCTCTTCCTTGCTCTTTCTAACTCTTTATCTAGCCAATTTTTTAATGTTAAAAACTTAAATGGGCGTATTTATAACATCACTGGTTTTAGTTGCACTAAGTTTTGTTTTATTTTCTGCATGCTGATTAATATGTATGGTTTTTAATTTTAAAGATCAATCTAAATGTGAAATTCTTATGAACAGTTCATGCACTTAGAATTTCTAGAAACAGTTTTACCGAATTGACAATACTCACACATCTTTGCTTATCTCTATTTTGATATTTGTTTTAGGATAAATTTTATCCTCACCTCGACTAATGGATGGAAGCGCTCGTATTTCTATATATCTATTTGCAAATTTAAATAATGGGTCCTTTGTGCTTACAAAGTATCTATTGATCAGAAGCATTTGGCAATGTTTTTTTTAATCAAGGTTGAAAGCTCACCAGAAGGCCTCAGCCCTCACTTGTGCACATTGCCATAATTTTCTGATTAGAGCTTTTGAGTGTAGGAGAGAGATTATACTGAACACCTATTGCTTTCCTTTAGAATAAGAAGCATTTGTCAATAATATTCATGGCACCAGGTTACCCTTTTTAGTGCTTTGATACAATTAAGATATAGTTAGTAAGGTTACCCTTTTTAGTGCTTTGATACAATGAAACAACTCCATTTTACTGTGGAGTGATAATGCAAGATGATTGATGAATCATGCCATGATGATTCATGAAAGTATTAAATAGTGCAAAAAATATATTATTTGACATTATCACTTCGGAGAATGTGAACATGACTATTAAACCGAGTACAGATTTAAGCACAAAAACTGCCATGTATATGGATTTCATTAGATATAACCAAGTTGTACGAGAATATTCATCAACAAAAGTAACATAATTCTTATAACTAAACTTTGAGGTTACCGGATAAGGACCCAAAACATCATAATGGATAATGTAAAACAATACTTGAACCCTTTTATTTAGACGAGGTAGGGCTAGGTCTTTTTTGATGGCGGCGAACTTTTTTGAACTCTAATAGGCTCTAGATATTATGTAGAAAGAAAGAAGACATATGATTAATCAATTCGATACACTCCCATATGTAGTGACTTTCATATTTATATTAATCTGTTAAAATTCATATTTATGTTAATAGGTTAAAAGGGTAATACTTAAGACAGACTAATGAGTCAAGTCCTATACTTAATACTAAACTCTAGTAATATATTATTTGTAATATAACTCTTAATACTCTAAAATCTAACACTAACAGTAGTGTTCATGATCTGTAGATATGTGGAAGCAAATCATTGCTGTGCCAAACATGGATGCCCTTGTTAAGAAGCCTGATGTTTTATCATTTTCTATTGCCTGTAAAATACCTGTATCTGAATCTACAAGGCAGGAGCTTTTGGATATTGATGGGATTTCATATAGATTGCGTAGGGAAATTGAACTACTAGAAAGCATTGATCTAATTCAATGTAAAATTTGTCAGGTAATCTTCAACAATCCTCATAATATTGTGTCTTTCAAACATTATATAGGATATTTTTGTATGATACAAAAGTTATAAATATATTCTCTTATATTTTAATAGGATACTATCGTAATATAATTATTCTTTCCAACTTTCATAATTGCACATGTTAATTTTTCTCCTTTTGCAATATTTTAAAATTGTAGATTATAATTGCAAAGCGGAGTGATGTGCTGGTGATGTCTAGTGATGGTCCAGTTGGTGCATATGTTAATTCAACTGGTTACGTGCATGAGATAACGACTCTGTTCAAAGCAAAAGGGTTAGCTCTTACGGGGCCAGCATTTACAAAATACAGTTGGTTTCCGGGGTATGTTTCTCCCCATTTTCGTTTATGGTGATGTTTTGAACTGTTGATTATTTCTCTTTATGTGTTGGAGTATGCCATGTTATCACTACCAGTTATAACCATATCATCCACATAAACAGCAATCCTATACAATAAATATAAATATTCTAATATATCTTCAAACAGTCTTATTATATATAATTTGTGCAATCGAAGCCGTGGAACCAGAGGCCTGATTAGTCTGACACCACCTGAGAAAATCCTCGTAGCTTGGCGTAGGGTTCTGAATAAAAGGTGGAGTCTGCATAGTGTCTGGATTATCACTTTGAGCTGCATTTATCTGGCGTAAGGGTTTGCCATGTAGCTTCCAACAACGATCGATAGTATGCCCAAGCCGGTTACAATGGTCACACTTGGGACGAGGTTTGGATTTGGATGACCCTCCTCGAGAGCGATTCTGATTGTTGCCAAGAGATGCGAGGGCAACAGTGTCACCTGATGTCGGAGCAAAATAGATAGAGGAGTAACTGGACCAAACGCATGAGGTGTAGCCAAGTGCAACAGTTGTTCACTAACTGCATCATAGTTAGGAACAATAGTACCTGATAAAATCTGGTTACGAACGAAGTCGAGTTCAGATGGTAGTCCTTTAAGTGCCATAACCATGAAAAATTTATTCTATTGTTCGGCATGAGCTGTTACATCTTTTGCGTACGGCATGAGGGTTGCATAACTAGCTTTCAAGGCATCAAGCTTACTCAGATAGGTTTGCATATCCATATTCTCTAACTTCAGTGTGTCGAGTTTGAGGATGACACTATATAGACAATGAACGTCGTTGGAGAAGACTTTCTTGGCCTTTTCCCAAACTTCATTGCAAGTGGAGAAGGCTTGATACTGCGCTTGGAGGTTAGGTGCTATGGAGAACCATAACACGGTACACAGAGAGGCATCAGTTTTGTTCCATTTAGCGAGTTTGGCGACGACAACATTAGTCAATTTTGTGGTTAGGTGATCTTCATATCCCTGACCATGAAACCACATATCGACAGCACGAGCCCATGTGTTATAGTTTGCTGATCCGATTAGTTTTTCACATGGGATAAGTGGAACTTTAGTAAACGAGACAAAATCAGTGTCTCATAAGGCTTAGTGACATAAAAAGCGGAGTGAAATCGGGGGCTGTTTGTACTGGAGCACCGTTTTCCGTGAGTTGAAAAGTAAAACAGAAGTCGGATCTGGAACGGATGAGGAGAGACGAGTAAATCGGCAGAAAATGGTCGGAATCAGACACCGGACACGCGGGGCAGCAGCGGAAGGAGGACGGCGAGTTGAATGGTGGGAACGGTTTTCCGAAACGTCGTTGGAAGTTTTGCCGGAATAGTAACGACGACAATGGTGACAGCAGTTTTGCCGGAATAGTAACGGCGACTGTGGTGGCAGGCAGCAGGGTGGTTACCGGAGAATATTGAAAAATGAGAGGCAAAGCGGAGTGACAACACGGTTTAAAAAAAAAAGTTCTCACCAGAAGACGGTGGATCAACCGGGTAAAACACGACGAAGAAAGAATTGCCTCTTAGCAAGCTCTAGATACCTTGTTAAAATAAGCGAGACTAGGAGACATTTAGATTAAACCGTGTGTCTTAAAAAGCACTACAGAGACATTATTATATGTAGATAGATTACAACTAATTATATGATATATCCGACGTGAGACTATTTGTTTTTTTCTTTAAATTTCATTTTATCATGAAGCTAATATGCAATCCAATCTTTTACTCTTTGGCAGGTATGCATGGACAATTGCTAACTGTGCCACCTGTGAAACCCATATGGGGTGGCTTTTTACAGCCACGAAAAGAAATCTGAAACCGAAGTCATTTTGGGGTATACGCAACTGTCAAGTTGCAGAAGAAATGCGCTAAAACGTTCATTGTGTTGCAGCTGTAGTGAAAAATCTGGAAATCCAGTTTCATATAAATGCTGATGAGCCATGTATATCTCTGGAGAGGTGTGTTATTTTAGACCACAAAATTCGGACACCGGACAAATGTAAAAAACTGTATATACATACCTTATTGATTTGGATTCTATGTCCGAGAAACATTTCCGATACACGTATCTTGCCTTTTACTTGTTGAAACCAGCATACAAATTTAAGGATCATGAGATTTATGCATGGTTATTGGATGAAAAATAATTCAATGAGTTGTTTTGTTACTCCTAATTGCATACTACATTAAAATCTCGGAATGCATCTAGGTAAAATGTCAAATGAGTATTTTTCAGTTGATTTAAAAAAGTTTAAGAGTCTTCGTTATTTGTTTTTTTTTTCTTGGCAATTTCTTTTTCCACCCTTATATGTTTTTTCAGATCTTTGGTGAAAAGTAAAAAAATCACGTTAGTTTTTGGAAATGCATCTTTAAAAAAATCGTTTTTTATTTTTTCAAAATTTAAAATTTTATTTGGAGATGCATCTCCGAAATAATCCTTAAATTCGAAGATACATCTTTGGATGTGTTTGATAAAATGCTTGCCATCCCTCTTCTCCTTTTTCATTTTTCGAATTGTTTTTGAAATACCATTGGAGCTTGAGAGCAATCCGACTCGTTTTTCAAGCTTCTTCAAGTGTAACCATTACTTCTACTTCAAACATTTTATCTTCAACACTCCTTCATCCTCAACATTTTTTTTATTTTGTCATTTAAATCATTTAACTCATTCATCCTTCTACACTTTCCCATTAGGGAAAATTACTTGATCATTCTAGGATCAAACGTGATGAAGTCCAAAAGATGATGGTAATTTATTTGGGAGTTGACCTAATGAATAATGCAGTGTGAGAGTATCAGAGGTGCACATGCAATTTTTTACCTTGAGAAACTTTATGGAAAAAACCTGGAGTTAATCGAGAATGTGGATGAGTTACACGTTACCTACCACATGGAATGTGCTTTGAGGTGTTTCCTCCTATTCTAGGTTGGCACATCCATTTTTGTAGACAAAAGTGCAACTTACGTCGATGTGGCATACCTTAAGTATTTCATCGACTTGTCGATCATTCATGAGTGGAACTTAGGGGTCGTCTGTTTGGTATACATGTACTCCAAGTTGAGCGGATGTTTTCTTTGACGACAAAGCAAATGGCAAGCTCATGCACCTTGCTGATGGTAGTTTCCATAACCACTATTAGTATTAAAATCACTTTTTTTTACACTTGTAACTAATGCTTTTATCTTAATCATTTTCAGGGATGAATCATATCCCACTTTCATCGCACACATGCGTTTGATCGTGTGCTAGAGTATATTGATGATTAACCACATGCTTGCCTATATTGTTTGTGCGGGGGGAATGATGATGTATGGTTGTCCCTATGTATATTGAATGGACTCAACACAATGACATCAATTTGACACAATACAACACTCACCGAGACACTATCCCTTCAACCCCATTTCATTTTATTATAGATGGTTGGCAACTGGGGTGAATCTGATGTGTAGGCATCTTCCAAAGCGATGTGTGCACTAGTTTGGATATGCACAGATCATTTTGAGATGTCCCTTCGTGTTTGCTTCTAAGAACATAGTCCACATACATTTTGATGGCATACTGACAGAATAAGAGAGTCATCTGGTACTAGAGGAGTATCAGAGTATATCAGCCACAAGTCAATGGTCTTATGTGGACGGTTACATGACTTGGTTCTATAGTGTTTTACACCCTGTCATGACACCAGACGCTTCAAGACGTCCTGCTAAGTCTGCTCATGAAGAGATCTCAACCATCACAACCTTTGAAAAAGAAGTTGAAATTATCACAATCTTCACAATCATCTAAGCGATTCATCCTTCGATTTTCTAATCACATTAGGTCATTTATTGATGATGTAGTCAATGTATTATCAGATGGTAATTGTGGATTTTGAGTCATTGTTTCATTGCATAGTTATGGTGAAGATGGTTGGCCAATGGTTCGGCGAGACTTGGAGTTGTAAATTATACATAATGAAAGATCAACTTTGTATGCTAATTTATTTGCTGATCGGTTAGCAGAAGTGAGAGATTCTTTGAGGGTAGAGGGAATTGGTCCTCAACCACCAAATAAATGGTTGAGTCTACCAAACACGGGTTACTTGATTGCGAATCAGTATAATGTGGTACTTGTCTGTTTAGGTTTCGAATGCTTGACTTTCTTCCCTATGACAACTACATTTTCACCGAATGTCTCCTTTTATTGCATTCGATTTGTAAACTCAAATCATTGAGTTCAGGTAAAGATTTTTATAATTGGATATTTTTACTAAATTTTTAATTAATGTTACATAATTTTTTGATTATTTTTGTATTCAGGTTAACATTAAAGGTTTCCATTGCCACCAGTGACAACAGATTGGAAGAATTTACATTATCCAACAGCAACATCGTGGATGCTAGGATTTGCAGGGCGTCTACAATATTAGCAACAACTTACGCCTATATTACCAACACAATATAAATTATAAATTATGTTATTCATTTTTATTCATGAATTATATTATATGTTTCCAACACATTATGAATTATAAACTATGTTATTTAGTTTTAATTTCAATTTTTAAGTCTAAAAATTATCACATAAAGATAAACATAAACATATAATTCCAAAAGTTAATACATTAAACATATAAGTTCAAAAGTTAATACATTAACATATAATATAAGTCTAAAAATTATCACATAAAGATAAATATAAATATAAGTCATTGGGAACGAGCAATACGTAATGCTTCAAACAAATCAGCAAACTGTGGATCATCCTCTTCAGCCTCAGTCAGTTGAAGGTAACGATGAATCAATATAGACACACGAGCCTAGGTAGAATCAGATGGTCCTACATCGTACTCAGGAACAAACACAACTCTCGGCTCATCAGGTCTAGGCGATATCAATCGAGGATGCGAGACACGATAATACCACTGGAGATATCCGTCATCTGTCTCAAATGAGATAGTGGTCGGTGTTGTCGGACAGATCATCTGCCCAACACTCTGAATGTAACTAATCCACTAAACATCGATATCACTGGCCATCATATAATCAAGAGGTGAAGGTGGAATATACTGACAATTTTTATTCAATACTAAATAATGATCGTTTACTTACCTCACCGAACCATATACGTCTAGCGACATGATATTCGTACTTAACCAAAAGACTGGTATCGTACGATCCTCCTGGATATTCAACGGGTTTTACTGCTGCTGTAGATGTACCAATATGATATTCTTGTGTCATTCTCGAAGGGTCGCCTCGTCCCACATCGCGAACAAGTATCCTACCATCGTTGTCTCGTGTGCGTGTCACTGCCAGAATAATATTATTAAAATAAATAAATAAATGTTAACCGGAACACTTCTAAAAAGAGTTCCAGTACACTATTTTGCAACAGAAACTGGAACACAAATTTTAAGTTTTTCGGTATAGAAATTCACAAATATAAACTTCCAGAAGAGTTAATCAAAGTCTTCCGATAATCTTCATATACCATAAGACTTCTCGTAACACTTCTGATTCTGCACAACCAACAATAATGGAACCGGAAGGCTTAGCATGAAAAGTTCTGGTATTTTATTAATGAACCGGAAGACTTACTTGAAGAGTTCCGGATCACTTGAAAAATTTTCACTCTCCCGGTAGACTGAACACGCTGTGAAAAATGAATGTGAAATTTCTCTCTTTTCACTATTTATATGAGGGCATTTTTGTCCAATTTTTGTGTGTGTAGGGGTAAGGGTATAATTGAAGGGGTATGGGGTAAATTCTTCAATTATTAGTGTTATTAGGTGGGTTTAATGTTTATTATTTAATTTATTTTTATGGTCTATAAAAAGAAGGCTTTACCCTATACCCCTACATCTATACTTTTACCCCTACAAATTTTTCAAAATGCCTATTATAACCTTATTTTATATATATATATATATATATATATATATATATATATATATATATATATATATATATATATATATATATATATATATATATATATATATATATATATATATATATATATATATATATATATTTACCATTTATGTCAGACCGTCAGATTCTAGAAAAAGTGATCCAAAAAAACACTTTCCGGATGACTTAAAATATGAGTTCCGGTACGTTAATTATCATACCGGAAGACTTTGGGAAAGTCTTCCGGTTTTGTTATTTTTGTTCACCGGAAGACTTAATAGAAGTGTTCCGGTACGGAACACTTTTATTAAGTCTTTCGGTAGCCCTGTGTATGTGTACCAGAACACTTTATGTAAGTGTTCCGGTTTATATCGCGTACAATATCGAAAGACTTACATAAAATCTTCCGGTGTGTAAATTTTTTTTTATTAAAAAATATTTTTATTGTGTAGGTGCAATACCTATATACGAAAAAGAACCGATATGTGTGAATACGTCAGATGTATTTACAACGTCGGAGAGATTTGGTACACGAGATGAAGTGATAAGATGGGTTAAAGACACCTGATTACGAAATAAAGTGACGGTCATCATCACTCGTTCAGATACACAAACAGGCAAGAGAGGAAGAAGTAACAAAATAATATTTGGTTGTGATAAAGGTGGGAAATACAAGGATATTCGTAGTGGAATCGAAAGTGCGACGAAAAAATGCGGATGTCCATTTAAGATCAGGTCGACTCCGACAAAAGATGGATCTGGATGGAAGATTGATGTAAAATGCGGCGTTCATAATCATGATTTACCTGATAGATTAGAAGGCCACTCATTTGTTGATAGGTTGACAGCGGATCAGAAGCAACATGTTGCTGATTTAACAAAAAGAAAGGTTGCACCTAGAAATATATTGCATTCCTTGCACGAGCGAGATCCAGATTGTGTCACTCGGATCACGCAAATATACAAGCAGAAGAGTATGATGGAAAAAGAGATAAGAGGTCCTAGAAGTGAGATACAACATTTGTTTAAGCTTATCGAGGCTGCAGGTTATGTTTATTGGAGTAGAAAAAGAGACGACTCTAAAGTTATTAAAGATATATTTTGGGCACATCCAGATTCAGTTAAGTTGTTGAATATTTTTCCTATTGTGTTAGTTATGGATAGCACTTATAAGACAAACAAATACAGGCAACCTTTGTTTGAAATTGTTGGCATGACATCAACCGAGTTGACTTTTGCTGTCGCATTTGCGTATATTGAGTCTGAGCAGACTGAGACTTTTTGTTGGGTGTTAGATAAGCTTAAACAATTGTTTGTGAAGAAAGATTTATTTCCACAAGTGATGATGACAGATAGAGATCTTGCTTTGATGAAAGCCGTTGAGACTGTGTTTCCAAGGACAAATAATTTGCTATGTCAGTTTCACATTAACAAAAATGTTGGTGCAAAAAGGAAACTATTAGTGGCTCCTGATATGCAAGAGTCAATTGGAAAATTATGGACGAATGTTGTATGGGCTAGTGATGAGGTTGAGTATGCTCAACATTTAAAAGAACTTGAGCAAGAGTGTGTTGATTGTCCTAAATTTTTTGAGTACGTGAACGACACATGGTTGACACCACATAGACAGAGGTTTGTTTGCGCATGGATTAATCGAGTCCTACATATGGGTAACACGACGACTAATCGGTATGTTTTGATTTGGATCCCAAAATATACTTTTTGTGAATTTTGTATTTTTATTACTTAGTTTAAATATGTATTATTATAGGGTTGAGTCTGTTCGTTGGAAGTTAAAGCAGATGTTGGGTAACAGTATAAGTGACATGGTCAAATATTGGGAGGCCATGAATGACAACTTAAAGATACAAATTAGCAACATTCGAGCTTCTTTTCAAAAGAGTGTGTATGAAATTGCACATGTCTATTCAAGTCCAATTTACACATATTTACGTACTTCAGTGTCGCGAGCTGCATTGAGGCGCGTTGCTGAAGAGTTAACTAGAATTGATTATATTAGAACTAACAAGGACAAATGTCGATGTACTCTTAGAACAACCTATGGATTACCTTGCGCGTGTGAGTTGGCAGGGTATAGAATTAGTGGTATTCTGATACCAATTGACGATGTGCATGTACATTGGAGGAAACTAAGTATGGAAATTAAGTTGGAAGAAGACTTAGATGAGGAATCAGATGTGGGTATGAAATCTGCAATGGATGAGTTATGGAAAAGGTATAGGTCACAAGATGGTGTTGGAAGAAGGGCATTACGTAGTAGGATTTATGAACTTGCATTTCCCACAACGACTTCTTTGTTAGCACCACCTGAAAAAATAAAAACAAAAGGTGGAGTCAAGAAAAAAGGCAAAAAACCTGTAGGGTATGATGTTTACAGGGATCCTTCGTATCATGAGTATGTTGATCAAGCATCTCAATCTTCACAACGACAATCTCAACCATCACAAAATTCAAAAAAGAAATCTCAACCATCACAACCTGTGAAAAAGAAGTTGAAATTATCACAAACTGCACAATCATCTAAACGGTTCATCCTTCAATTTCCTTATCATATTAGGTCATTTATTGATGACGTAGTCAATGTATTCTCAGATGGTAATTGTGGATTTAGAGTGATTGCTTCATTGCGGGGTTATGCTGAAGATGGTTGGCCAATGGTTCGTCAGGACTTAGAGTTGGAAATTATACATAATGAAAAATCAGCTTTATATGCCAATTTATTTGCTGATCGGTTAGCTGAAGTGAGAGATTCTTTGAAGATAGAGGGAAGTGGTTCTCAACCACTAAATAAATGGTTGACTCTACCAGATATGGGTTACGTGATTGCGAATCGGTATAATGTGGTACTTGTGTGTTTAGGAGTCGAATGTTTGACTTTCTTCCCTATGACAACTACATTCTCACCGAATGTCTCATTTTATTGCATTGGATTTGTAAACTCAAATCATTGGATTCAGGTAAACATTGTTATAATTTGATATTATTAGTAAATGTTTTGAGTAATGTTAAATAATTTTTTGTTTAATTTTGTATACAGGTTAACATAAAAAAAAGGATTTTCATTGCCACCAGTGACAACAGATTGGAAGAACTTTCGTTATCCAACAACAACATCGTGGATGGTAGGATTTGCAGCACGTCTACAATATTGGCAACAACTTACGCCTATATTACGAACACATTATGAATTATAAACTATGTTATTCATTTTTATTCATGAATTATATTATATGTTTGCTACACTTTATGAATTATAATCTATGAAATTAAATTTTAATTTTAATTTTTAAGTCAAAAAACTATCAATAACATATAACATAAATAAGATCGTACATATAAGTTCAAATGTCAAGATATTCAGAAACCAAGTCTAAAAAATATCAATAAAATATAACATAAACATAACTATAGATCACTGTGAACGAGCAATACGTAAAGCTGCAAACAGATCAGCAAAATGTGGATCATCCTCTTCAGCTGCATTCTGCTGAAGGTAGCGATGAATCAATGTAGACACACAACCCCAGGCAGGATCAGATGGTCCCGCATCGTACTCAGGAATAAATGCAACTCTCGGCTCATCATGGCTAGGCGGTACCAATCGAGAATGCGAAACACGATAATACCACTCAAGATATCCATCTTTTACCTCAAATGGATAGTCGCCAGTGCAGCCGAACGAATCAGCTGCCCAACACTCTGGATGTAATTAATCCACTCAACATCAATATCACCAGTCATCCTAAGATCAATAGGTGCAGGTGGAATATACTGACGGTATCCAAACTGTCGAAGGCACTGTCAGTCATGTATGGAACAATAGTATCGCCCCACATCAAACAACCCCTATATAGAGAAATCTCATCAAAAAGACGATGAACTCTATGATCCTCGAATGGCCGCCATATGACATCGATCGGTGTTAGCTCATCCATAATAGGTCGCAACTCATCCACCTTTAACGCGCCTTGTTTGTATGTCCACTTCATCGCTCGCGGGAGACCACAATTTTGAGCTGGTATCCAATTCTCTCATTTTTTCCCAAGTGTAGGAAAATATTCATGAATCCAGCATTGTTAAAAAAACAATAACATAATAATTAAATATAACATAATGAACATAATAAAATTAACATTAGACTTAAAAAAAATCAATAAACTGAATTTAAATATATGCTTGTAAAGAGAGTCGAATAACCACCGAGCTGTTTACAACTGAACATGGACGCATCTCCAAGATACCTATATAAGGTCACCAATGCAGCTGCCCAACTATAGTTCGACAACCCATCCAAGTCCCTAAATAATGCCAGGTATCGTGCTTCCACAAGTGTAAACGACTTATCCGCAAAGATCGTGCAACCCACTAACATCATCAAATAACATCTGATCGCATATGCCCACGATGAAGCAGCTCGATGCTCTACGAATCGATCATGTAACCACTCAATCTTGTAGTACGAACCTCTGCACTCACGGACCTGGTATAGTGTCACTCTCGCTGACACTCCAAGGTAGTCAACGACCCACTCAACAACTAGGTTTTCACTGATGGGTTGAGGGTTCCAGAATACCTCCTGATAGGCAAGTGAAGCAAACATGCCACGTCATCCAGAGTAATCGTCATTTCACCGAACGGCATGTGAAATGAAGATGTCTCTAGATGCCACCTCTCAACACATGCAGAAACCAAGTTTGCATCGATCTTCTTCAAACTGGATCTCTGTAGGGAAGCTAAACCGGACCTAGATATGAAAGCCTCAATCTCCGATGGAAGTTGTTGTGGAACCATTTGGGTCAACTTCAATCCATGTCCTGCCACCTTCAACTCCTTCTTTGCACCTCTCTCCTGAAATCAAATAAAATTAAACAAATTATACAATAGCTACTTATAATTTTAGTTTTTATTCAATACTAAATAATTATAATTTCAATTTCTTTTCAATAGTAAAGAAATTATAATTTCCTTACCTCACCAAACCATATCCGTCTGGCCACATGATGCTCGTACGAAACCAAAACACTGGTATCGTACGGACTTCCAGGATATCCAACGGGATCTGCTACAGCTGCAGATGTACCATCATCATCTACGTGTGTCCTACTAAACGTATCGCCCCGTCTCATCGATCGAACCGGTATCCTCTCATCTCTGCCTCGTGAACGCACCACTGAAGAAAAAAAAACAACAAAAAAAATATTTAATAAAAAAAAAATCCGGAAGACTTTCATAAAGACTTCCGGTACACAACTTTGTGCAAAACCATACTGGAAGACTTTATAAAAGTCATCCGGAAGACTATTCACTCACGTATCATTCCGAAAGACTTCCTCAAAGTCTTCCAGAAGTATTTTTTAAAAACCACATTAAACCGAAAGACATGGAAAAACTCTTCCGGAACGCAAAAAATCAAACCGGAAGACTTAAAGACTTTAAGTCTTCCGGTAAACTCGACTGGATGTGAAATTTTTTTTCTTGCACTGTAACTTTGGATGAAAGGTAAAAATGGAAAGAAAATCTGATTTTTTAACTATTTATACAAGGGCATTTTAGTCAAAAAAAAATTGGGTGTAGGGGTGTGGGGTAAAGTCTTCCTATAAAAATATAACGTGTTGTACTCTAATTATATTCGTGTTCTTCTCTTTTTCCCCTTTAGGGTGTGGTTGATACGGAGGGAAGAAAAGGAGGAAAATTTTTTAATTAAATATATTTGGTTCAAATATTAGGAGGGAAAGAGAGAAGAGAGGAGGGAAGCAAAATCCCTCTAAAACATAATTTTTACATCCTCCAATTTGGGGGATTTGGAGAGGAGGAGGATTTTTATATTTAAAAAAAATATTATATTTACTAAAATATTTTTATTTTAATTTTAATACTTCATAATTATTCATGTTTCATAATTATTCACGTTAGTGTTTTTCTTCTGTGTAATTTTTCTTAACGATTTTCATTAACTTATTATAATTGTTCTCTATCTTCAAATTATTTTCAAATTTTTGTATTTAATATAAATCATAATCATTGTAGTTTTTTTTAATAATTTTTTTTTTACATTTGGTTATATTTTCTTTTTCTTTTTTTTAATAATTTTTTTTTTACATTTGGTTATATTTTCTTTTTCTTCTAATTGTGTTTTAATCTGAATCAAGTGTATTTTTTTTCTTAATAAAACTCCTCTCCTCTGAACCAAACACATTTTAAATAAAAATCATTTTTTTCCCCTCTCATCCCTTCTTTTGAACCAAATACTTATTTGATTAAAAAATTTCTCCCCTTCTCTTCCTCCCCTTCATTAAAATATCTTCCCTCCCCTCCATTCACCGATGAAAAAATATCGTGATGGTCATCTGTATGGTTGTCAAAATCAAATTATATCATATCAGTGCAAGAAGGACCCACAACTTGGAGATGCAAAGAAGAAGAGTTTGAATAACAATTTTTTTTTATAAAGTAATAAATATATTGATAAAGAGAACTAAGAGCGTTCTCAAATGTTGACTTAACTATGAAATGTTGGCCTAACGTTCAATTATTTATATGTAAGTAATAAATATATTGTACTTTCTAAGAAACATTGATTTATTGTTCAATATTTACTCTCTATGTATTGACAATGTTTAGGTAATGAAATTGAATTAAAGTTGGCACAAATGTTGACTTAACTATGAAATGTTGGCCTAACGTTCAATTATTTATATGTAACAAAAATAAATAAATTAAAAATTATGTAACAAAAATAAATAAATTAAAAATTATTTAAATCACACACATAGGAGTGTACATGATTGATTATTTTTAAAAATCAATCCATAATCATTTTGAAACCATTTAAATGTTTGAATTTATAACCAAAAATACAATTAAATCAAAATTGGTTATAAAACCAGTTATAAATTTGGTTATGTTTATATAACCGATTTTTAAAAAGAAATCCACTTTAAAAAAACAAAATCAGAATATATATATTTTTTATTTTGAAAATTAAAAAAATTTAATTTTAGATAACCGAATCAAAAAAAAATTAACCGGTTAATAACCATTTAATTATATATGAATTATATGAATGAATAACCAAAATCATTAACAACTAAACTGATTAATAATCATTCAATTATATTCGGATATTTAAAATGGATTTGGATTTGAATTTAGATATGGATTTTGATCTTACAACCAGATATTTTGCACACCCCTACACACATATATTAGTAGGTTTGTTTTTTTAACTTTTCTAAATCATTGCCTTTAAACAATCTAATGATTAAATTAACATTCTATTTAATAAACCATTTAATTAAATCTAATTTAAAGGCTATAATTTAAAGGAAGTTACTTGAAATAAATTAATAGGTTAAATTATGTTGTATTGTAAATTGGTTTTTGTGCCATGTTTGGTTCACATTGATATAAGAGATCCATTAAGATTTTTGTAATTAAAAATGTTGCTATATTAAGCTAAGCTTTAGAGTGCACCATTTTTTTCTAGCTTTAAAAACATTTTTCTATATAATGACAACAGCAACGTAGCAAGTTTTAGTGTCTGAGCATTGCTGCCTTCCCACTTTGTAATATATTCAAAAGTTTATGGGTTAGAAACGATTTTATCTTTGGTTATCAAAAATAAATTATCATAAATTGTGAATAGACATAAAATGGAAGAGAAAGAGAGAATAGTGGAAAAAATAAAATACCACAACTGATATTGATTTGATATTCAAAGTATCACAGCTTGAAGTTAGCTTCAAAATTGCAGCTCCCTGATTTCCCCCAAAAAGAATATTAACTATCTTAAAAGGGAAAGAGTCACTTACATTAGTTAAGCTGGTTTACCATGAACAGCTTCCCCAAGTGAAATAGGGCTGCTCCAAAATCATAATCACGGCATGACCAATATGTACAAATCTGCAAGTGACCACAGCTACTGATCTTAAGTTTCCGATGATGTAAATAAACAGCAAAATGAAATTTTGTGCCATCAAGCCAAATGGTTATTATACATTTCATTGATCATTGATATAAAGGCATATCTAAATCAAACTACACAAACAATAGCTACAGAATCAAGAATCAAATACCTGTGATTTAGATGTTCAATAAACTCAGGTGATTACAAATCAATAATAAGGAACAACAAATGTGTTTACAGTAGTAGTAGCTCAACAGCTGATCTTCCAAGTCAGCCAGTTGCCCATCAGAATCACAAGTTCAATCAGATGAACCTCGTTAACATTCAATAAGACAGACCAATGAGAAAAATCTGAAATCACTTTGCATGTAACTGGAACAAAGCCTTTCCTCACTAGGTAGTACATATGTTAAGATAAAACAACAGCTGTTCTTTGACAAAACATAGTTTTATGAAACTAAATGTACAAATAAAATTATAAGAGAAAAATACAAAAGTTAGTTAAGAGAGTAACATACTGCTCCCAGACTATCCCATTGTTTTCCATCTTTAAAGTAAGATCAAACTCAAGAATCCAAGAGGCCAGAAGTAGCTTTGGGTCAAAAAAGGAAAAGAGAAAAAAGGTCCAAGTACAAGGAACACATACTTGAATTTATCCAGTGCCCACGCTGGAAAAGTATAGTAACACATTTACAAAATACCTTCAATAAACAAACCTAATCTACGTAAATATCTTCACATTGTAATCATTATTCAAACCCCTACAAACTTCCTATCGACTCACCCAGGTGGACAAAAAATTATCTAAAGTTGCTCACGAGCATTTTGATACATTTGACATACAGTGCATAGACATTGCATTATATGATAAGTGACTATAGCCATAATAAGAGGTTATGCATACATCAATGCTGAAGGGCTTTGTTCAGTAAACTTGTCAGAGAGGATCACCAGTTCCAAAACTAGCAGATGTAAGAGAAGGCGGTGTGACATGAAAAGTCAAAATTATGTCAACTGAATCTCAGAAGGCTTCCCGGTTCATCAAACTGTTCTTCCATAACAAATAGATGAAATATAAAGGTTCTTTGACCATTTTTCCTGCACAAACATATAAAAAATAAGTATTCATGATCAGACAAGACAAGGTACACAGCACAATCAACTGCAGTGTTTACCTTGACATGAGTACTAGGAAAGTCAGATGTACGGAGTGTTTCTTGAGTTTCATCAGCCAGTTTTTTTCTTGGAATACTAAGAACAAAAGCAGCCTGGTCATATGTAGCAGCAGTTGAAGTGATGCGGTAACCATTGTCCCATCTTCGATGAATGCCTTCACTAGGATACAAGAAATCAAGCTCCACAACCTGGAATGAATTTTAGAAAAACATCAAATATTATTTAAGCACGCAATTATAAAACTAATTCAATTTGTTTAAATAAAATATTAGAACCTGATCTGAGAATCCAGCACCACGAGACATAACAATTGCCCATCTACTTCCAGAAGTGGCCATAGCAGTGACAAAAAATCCTTCTTTCCATTTTTTATTAATCCACTTGAATGGAAATGATTCACTGACCTTGTAAGATTGCTGCAAGTATTGGGTCCCTGAAACCAATAAATCAACACTAGAAGTGAGAGACAGTCACACAGGAATTAAACTCAAAACTACAAGCCAAAATATGCATTGCCAAGTACATAATCACTGAAGAATAGAGCTTTAAGGACTCACCTTTCGACATTACAACCAACGAGCTCCCACTATTAGATCCTGCTATGGCACTAATGTAATAATTTTTTTCCCACTGTTCCATAATCCATTCCTATAAAAACAAAAGTGGTTATATTAGTTCTTCCACATGCATTAAGTTCCAATACAATTATAAATTCATCATATTAAATGTGAAGTATAAACATAATATTACAAACATCAAAGACATGATACCACATATTACTAAATCTTAAACAAAAACAAAACACAACCTTGTGAAGAAAGTAGGATGAGAGTTCATAAACTTGTGCAGTGAAACCAGTGCCGGCATCCATAATCAGTGCCCAAAGGTTAGAACAGCAAGCTACACTGCTGATAAACAACCCATCTTCGTATCCCTTCTCAATGTGTTGGGACAACCGCATATCAGTAACATTGTAATGGTACCTAGAAAAAGAAAAAGAAAACTTAATATGTGATCATTTTAACATTGGCTATAAATACTTAATTAACTTCAGAAGAAAACCTTTGCTTCATAGGCCGGCGTGCACTGTACACACTAATCCATTGGGTTGCTGGCATTCCTATTCTAACTTTCTTCTTTGGATGCTCATCATCATCTTCTTCCATGGTCAATCGGCCTCTCTTCTGTCCAACCTGATATATTAGCTTAACAACATAAACCACACACAAATTAATAACAAGACTCAGCCCTCATCTGTAAACTGCAAATACTGAATTATTTAGTACCTTCTGTGCACCATCGGTGTTTATGGGTCTAATGTCGGGATTTGGACCAACAATTCCATCGAATAGTGATATGTACTTGGCATAATTTGGTTCTTCGTCAAACTTCAAATTCACTACGTACTCAATAAACTGCCGAAAAGGTGCAGGACAAAGGATACACATATTTTCTGGTGAGGTGGCCGTTTTCTTCTTGCAGACGAGAAATCCTTTATTTTCTCCCTGCGGATAACAATTTTATTAGAATAGAGTATTTTTATTTACTATTATAAGTTATAACTAATGTGGCTATTAAAAATAAAGAAAACCTGGTATCCCTGCCAAGGTAGCCGTCCACGAAGAAGGAAAATTAGTGTGTAAGCAAGAGATTCTAAATCATCCCTTCTGCTACCTGTCCTACCAAGATGAGCATGTACACTAGCATAACGAACCGTTCCCCTATAGCAAGAATATGGCAAGCAATATCAAAATAAACCAAAGCCTGGATTTTGATAAGTAAGATCATCCTAAATTAGAAATACAAATAAGTTACCTAAATACATCTGGACGTTGATCATACTCAACATGAAGACCAGTCGAATTATCACGCCAACGGGATGCTGTGTAGTAAAACAGGTCAGATTGCATAAACAAATTAAGAGAAATTAGCAAATGTCCAATAAAGTGGAAGTATCAACTTCTCCTTGCAAGGTGGAACATTTACCTAATCCAAGATCAACTAGAAAAAGCTTTTTCTCTTCATGAGTTCCCGGACAACCAAGCAAAAAGTTCTCTGGTTTTACATCACCATGCACGTATCTAAAAATAAAAAAAAACATAAGCAACACAATGACATTCTTCACATCAATGAGAACCATTGGTTTCCATCTTTTTTGGTTTTAGACCCCCTCAGATGCTAAAGTCACAACCTAACTAATTTGAGTTGAGTTGAGTGGACCTATTTACGAATACAATAGGCTTAATCTAGGTATACATACTATTATGAGTATGCAGAGTGCCCCTTCCCAAAGCAGCATAGCATGACTGGTTTAGCAAGTTGGACTATGTTCAATCCATTCCACAAAAGAATAGACAGAAATAAACCAAAAAGAAGAATCAGGGAAAAGAGAATCACCCTCTAGAATGCATCTTCTCCAATATAGAGATAGCCTCGATTGCTATACATGACACCATTTCAGCAGACATCCTAAAACCACAAAATGGAAAATATAGTTACAACAAGTAATATGATATTCAGTCCAACGATAAAAACCAACCCACATTGCATTGCACCATGATTCCAGCACGAGATCAACTTACGTTTGTGTCTTGTTATTCCATACATCCCATAAGCTAGGACCAAGAATATCCATGACCTGCAAAACAGTTCCGGGTTACAAAAAACATCAAGAGGTAAACCCATATCCCTCTCTCAAAAAAAGCCTTTCACAGCACATACCATAATATAGAAATCACCTTGCCGTCCCTTGTAATGAACTCGTGGCACACCATGACTACCACCTAATACACTACATACAAACAAAAAAACAAGACTTTAGCAACATACCATTGTAATAAATCAGCTGAAGCCTGAAAGAAAGAAAAAAATAGTCCACACTCACTTGTAAACCTGCCACTCAGAAGGAGGTCCATAATTACACCCTTTACTGCTTTTATGTTCAAACTTCAGAGCTACCTGCAAATTATTTATAGCACAAACAACATGAAAAAATGAAATATCTCAACTCAAACCCCAGCTACTTGCACACACTAAGATCTAGTCTAAGAATACCTTATTAAAAACAAAGCACCAATCATCTCTACTTTATCTACCATTCACAAATGCATATACAACGCAGATTCGCATCAATCAGTGTTGTCAAAATTGTCACCATGGCATTACAGAATGGCAGATTCTGTGCCAACCACCATAGGCCACAACACCATAATACTTATATGCCGGATCATGGCATCATCCACCATCTACCATGGACAACACTGACATCAATTTTTAATCATAAACATCAATGATTAATTTATATCATAACTTAAAAGTCCAGTCTAACTGAACTTCAACATCGACAGATGATAATCCTTTATTACCGGGACTATTCTATAAGTTACCACCATCACACAAAAAAAAACACTAATAACTGTATCATACCTCGAGAGCTCCCGCTCCGGCACCGACACGACGACCAACGAAAACTTGTCCAAACCCTCCTTTCCCAAGCTTTCTATCTACTCTATACAACGGTGAACCACCTACTTGAACCTGTTAAAAAATAATAATCAAAACAAAAACCATCAATAAAATTAATTAAAAAAATATAAATCTCTCCATGCAAAAATTGGTGGTAGAATAAAGAAAAAAAATTACTTTTTCTGGAATGGGAGGTGTACTTCCTTCCTCTTCAGCTACCGGAGCTTTACCGGGACTCCGACCACCGCTATCACGGTCACCATCCATAATATCCTGCTTAATATCTCTACAAAACCTAACCAGAGGCACGTGAGGTTCGTTTTCTTCGTTATTATTGTTTACAATAAAACGGTTATCGATTTGATCATCACGTGCGAAAGCGATGTTGCGGTTTCTCGCTGGTCTACCTCGTCTACCACGAGCGGTTTCGGGTTTCGTGATCGGGTTATGATTCGGGTCCGGGTTTGGGTTTTGTTGTTTGGTTCTTCTGGTTCGGAGTTGAGGAGGCATATTAGAGTTTATGGGTTGAATTGTTGAGTTTGGTCCATGGAGATGGAGAAGAGAGAGATGAGTGTTGGTAGATTCATGGAGGTTCTAGAGGATTCTTCGCCGGAGATTATACGATCTGGGGGTGTAGATAGTGGAAAGGAACCGATGCAGAGAGAGAGAGAGAGAGAGAGAGAGAGAGAGAGAGAGAGAGGATTATTCTGGAGATATGAAAAAATAACATCTACCAATGAATAATCAAATTATGAATTTTTCTTTTCTTTATAAGTTTGATTTCATGATTTTCAATTGATACGAAGAAAAAAAAAATACACATTCACTTATAAAATAGTTTTCCAATATCAACCAATCAATATCAAATATTATATCAAATCGCGCTTATGTTGATGATATGATAGATTAATAAAAATTTATTAGATGATAATTTAAAACTATTTTACATTTTCAGTGTATTATTTTTATTTTCGATTGATATCTGATTCAGATATTATACATTGCATCCAATGAAATTTAACATTTTTTTGTGTGTGTAATACTATTTTTATACTTTAGTTTTTAAAATATTTCTTAACATATAGATTTAATATTATCTTCTCGGTTTAGGGTCTATTTGGATGGAGAAACTTTTATCAATGGGAGTAGGAGTATTTGTGGTGCGATTTGGGCGATTTTTACGCTAAAAATAATCTGAACCGTAAAAAAAAAGTGATTTGATTTGGTTCGGTTGACTTTTTAAAAGAATATGAATCGAACCAAACCAAACCAATATGGTTTGGATTGATTCAGTTGGTTTAGTTTTTTACAAGATTTTTATTGAGTCATTTATATATATATATATATATATATATATATATATATATATATATATATATATATATATATATATATATATATATATATATATATATATATATATATAAAACAACATAACTTTGTGTTTAGTCATTTATAAATTACAAAATAACAACAAAACTCATCATATTTAGACAAACTTTTCATTCAATATTAAAAAACAAGTTAAAATAAAAGTGGAAAAAAATAGTAGCATAAAATAATATCAAAAATATTATAATAGAATAGAAAAAATGGAGGAGAAAGAGATTAGAGAGGATGAAAAAGAAAAAGTATAAGAGATATGAGATTATAGAATAAATGTGCGATAAAAACATAATTATAAGAGAAAATAATAACGTAAAAATGAGAACATGAAAAAGAAAGAACATGTGAGACGAGAGATTAATGTAGAAGAGGTGATACGTACATGACAAAGAAGATGGGAAGAATACGCAATACTATTAGTAGAAATTTGAGAATGATGAAACTGAAAAGTTAAGTGCGAGTAAGAGAAAATATATCATAATTGTAAAGTTAAGGCACAATGAGTTTGAGTTTTGGGTAAAATATGAGATAAATAAAGTTTATGTTGTAACATAATGCAGTTTGTTTTGGTTTAGTTTGGTTTGCAAAATACAAACCGCAAACCAAACTGAATCATCAAACTGAATCATACAATTTTGTTCAAATATGTCTGAATCAAATGTAGTTTTTGGGGTTTCGGTTTAATTTGGTTTGTGGTTTTCTATGGATTGGTTCGGTTTTAACACCCCTAAATGGGAGGGGAGGTGATGAGAAGGAATGGGAGGGATTTTAATTATATATATGTTTGATTCAAAATACAAAAGGGGGAGAGGTGATGAGAAGGAATGGGAGGGATTTTAATTATATATATGTTTGATTCAAAATACAAAAGGGGGGATGTGAGACATTTTATTTACAAATATGTTTGGTTCAAGAGGAGGAAAGAGGTAATTTAAAACTAATTTATTTTTGGCTAAATTATAGTTTTGGTCCCCCTATTATGCTCTACTCATGTGTAAATCTTTTTTGTACATGTGACGTTTTCTTTAATATTATTATTTTATTATCCAATTCATTTTATTATTATACAATCATTTTATATATAAATTATTAATTAATATTCTTTTAAAGTTTTTTTTTAATTAATATTCTTTTAATTTTTTTAAGAAATTTATATAGAATCTAATTAATAAATTATTAATTATTATATTTTAAAAACAATTTATTTAGGCTGAAGGCCCATCTCTGAAATCAAATTGCTTTCTCTTTTTCATATTTGTGATAATATACATTCAAATTAACTAGTTCCCATAGATGTGGGACTTGGCAACCAACACAACTCAATTACTTTTTTCTTTTTTCTTTGACACTATACATATGAATCTGTTCCAACACTTTTTTGTCTGCATAAAAAAATACAAAGTTATAACTTCAGAGTCACTTTGGCTATAGGTATATACTAATTTAGTATGCTCCATTGGACAAGTGAATACACCAAAATCAACATTTCAAACTCGATACAAACCAGAACCGAAACATAAACCATCACAAGAAAACTAAAATAAACAAAAGAAAAATCGAAAATATTAAGGCAACAGTCCAATCCATTTTTCCAGTTGCCACATATGAAACTGAACAAGAAACGAACAAAAGAATTTCAAGATTAAAAAAATGACCTGGCCATTTCAACAATCTCCATATCGATGGCTCTAAAGGCCCCCATCAAGTTTTGCCTTTGCAAAATTCCTTGTTAGCCTGTTAATTTCAATTCCTTATGTTATAGTGTCAAACATATTCTTTCTCTGTTATAGGGTCTATAATATAACACTTGATGTTTGGATTCTTTTCCTGTTGAGCATAATACATGAAATTCAGGCAACTTTTCTATCATATACCTACTACCAAAGAGATTTGAAATTATAACTTTGTACTTTTTAATGCAGATAAGGAAAGTGTATTGGTTGCCAAGTCCCACATTGTGTGGGAATGTTTGAATGTATATATTATCAGAAATATACTAAAATACAAACAATTGGATTCTAGAGATGGGCCTCCAACTCAAATAACATATTTTAAAAATTTAATAATTAATAATTGATTAATTAGTTTCCATATGAATTTCTAAAAAAAAAATTATATAATAAAATAATTAGTTTCCATATTAATTTATATATAAAATGGCTTGGATAATAAAATAATAAAATGTTTCATGCCACATAATAAAAAAAACTGTCACATATATAGAAAACAATTTACGCTTTAATATTCTTTTTTTTAAATTTATGACGGGGACCAGTTTAAAAATAAAATATGGGGACTAATTTCGTGAGTAGAGCATAATAAGGGGATAAAAATATAATTTAGCCTTTATTTTTTATCCTTCTAATTTTATTATAAAACTCATCATATTTACCGTTTATAATTTAAATATAAATTTATAGACAAAATATAAATATTAAATTATAGAACATCATGAAAGATTTTATAAAAATGGATTATAATATATAATTTTGAAAAGATTATTGAATACAATAAAGTCTAAAAAATATATTATAAAAAATATTACAATAATAAAAAAGGTAACATTATAATATAAAAGATAAAATTTAAATTTAAATACATATAATAATAATAATATAAAGATATAAAAATATGAGAAATATAAAAGAAAGATAAACTTTTTCAAAATATAAATTTTAATATTTTAATAAGTTAAATTTATATTTAAATAAATAAATAAGGGTAAACATGTAAATATAAATCTTCTCCCACTTAAAATTAGAATCAAACACAAAAATTATTAAATATTATTCTTCTCATCTTTCCTCCCCTTTATTTACCCTCAACCCAACAAAACAGACCCTTAGATTTGTTTTGTAAAAACTTGTAAAAAAAATATGGCGGAATAGAGTGGGCATTATTGGGGGTATGAGTCTAAAACTTTAATCTGCCATACAAAAAAATGAGAGCAGAGTCGGCATGCGGGCATTCACCTTTTAAACTTAAAAATTATAAATTTTATGTTAATATTCGCATCAGTAAAAACCATCAAAAAAACAAAGTGAGGTGGACATATTAGAGGGTTTAGGTCTAAAATCATAGTTCTCCCTAGGGGTTGTAAGCGGATCAGAAAAAACTCAATTAAACCGATAATTCAAATGAAACCAAATCGGAAAAAACAATTATTTTTGGTTCGGTTCAAAAACCAAACCAAACCAATAAAAATCGAGATGGTTTGGTTCGGTTTTCGATTTTAATTTGTACGAACCGCCAAACCGATGAACCGAACCGATGACTTTAAATACGTACTTAATTTTTTATTTAGACAATTAATAAGCACAAATTTTTTATCGGTCCAACATTTCTCTATCTTTGTCTATACTTCCTTTCTTTGAACCAAATATGTAGCAAAAATCAAACTCCAAACATAAAAAATAGAAACCATAAGCCATACAAACTTGTTCTCACCAAATTGTTGCTCTGACTATTTGTCACCATTGTTTCTCTCGCCAGTTTCATTCTTATAGGTTATGATTTTCTTATTCATCTTCAAGCTCTTTTCGTTACTATTCACCTTTTATTATCTTTTATGTTTATTCTTCAACGATTTCCCTTCTAGTCTTGTTACAAAATAGTTTTGATGTGTGTTTGAGGTGTGAAACTTGTTAATTTATGTGTATTGAAATATTTTGTCTTTATTGTTGTGTTTTATTTGTTAAGCTTTCAAATTCTTTCCCAACATTCTCAAGTCAAGTGTAAACTTTTGTATTCGATAGTGAACTTATTTCATGATACAATTAAAATTATGTAAATCTTTCGTATGGATTAAGAACAACTTGTAAGTTGTTTGAAAAATAGAGTATGAAATATATCATATAAAATGTATTATTTAAAAAAATAATAGCATAAAATAAATCGAATAATATCAGAGCAAATGATACAAAAATGAATATAATATTTAGAAAAAAGTGTTGTAAACCGAATAACCGAACCAAACCAAACCGATTAGTTTGATTTGATTCCATTTTTAATAAACACTAAAAACTGAACCGGACCTAACCGATGGAGATATCATCGGTTTGGACAATTTTTTGAGTAAAAAATGGTCCAAATCGAACCGATTACACCCCTAGTTCTTCCCACAAAAAAATGTGGGTAAATCGGACATACCTGATGGATCAGACATGTTTTGTCACCCCTTATTAAACTTAGTATACTTACATAATAGGCTAGACTAAACTTTTTCAATAAATTTTTGTAGATATTAAGGATGAAAATAGATTAGGCTAACTTTCTAAGATACGAGTCTGACCTACAATAAACTTTAACGGTCTATAGACTCTATTTTTTGTCTGACTTTTTTAAAAGTCTCTAATCTTAAGTAGATTAGGTTATAATACCCCATTTGTTAGCCTACTTAAAACCTATTTTATTTGATTTGTTGAAATCAAACAAAATTTTGCCAATATCAATTATTGAACCTATGTCATGACGCTCATATGACCTTACCACTGCACTAACATCTTTAACTTATCAACATTTCACAACAAATTTAATTATTACTGAATATTGAATTATGTTACCAAATATTGTATGTTACTACTATTATAATAATTATTTAATATGTTATTTTAATTAGTATGTTACTATACTGTATTAATAAATTGATATATATTTATTAAATATTAAATATATTAATAAATTAATAATATATTTTAAATATTAAATATATTAATAAGTAATACATTAATAGTTAATAATATATTAATAACGTGAATAATAAATTAATAATATATTAATAACATGAATAATAAATTGATGATATATTAATATTAATACAATTTATTAAATAATATTAAAAATTAATTTAATATAATAACGTGAATACTATATTTAATATTAGTTATTTTTTAGTATACTTTAGTTAATATTAACTACAGTATATTCTAATCAACTAAAATATAATAACTATATCATCAACTATTTCAACTATTTTTTAGTTAATATTAGCTACGGTATATTCTAATAAACTAAAATTTAATATAATAACATGAATACTATATTTTAATATTTAATATTTTAATCAACTAAAATATAATTACTAAATTCGTTAATATTCATTCTAATATCTATTAATACAGTGAGACATTTGTTAAGATATTTATTATATTAACAATTAAGGGAAACAAAATTGCATATTGAGCACTTCTAACTAGTGGTAAGGTGGTGAAACTATATAAGATAGAGTGTGGTTCCATCTCCATCAAATTTTTGAGTATTTATCATATTTATATAGACTAAAAAATAAAAAGATCAATTATACTAAAAGTTTATTTGCATTTGAACAATTAGACATTTCGAGGAGGAGAAGAAGAAGAGAGATATTATATTATGAAAATATGATTTTATTAAAGTGAAATATGCTTACTTTGATTTACAATGTTACCTATATATTTAGGCAACCAACACATACAATTCACAAAATATAGTATTCAGTTATGTCGAATACTTGCTTACATATTTTGACACACATGTTGTATTCGACTCTGTTGAATACAACTTTATTACTAAAACATTGAATAACACCTTCTAACACACCTTATAATTCATGTTTTTTAGGCTTTTTATCTTAATGTTTCTCTTCAATTCATCAAACCTGACTTTCTTTAGTGGTCTGGTGAGTATATCAATTAGTTGTCATTCTGACTTGCAATGCTCAATTTCAAACTTTCCTTTATTTACTTGATCCTTAGTAAAATGATATCTCTTATCTATGTGCTTACTTGGACCATGACATCCAAAATGATTTTTCAAGTCAATAGTTTGACTTGTTATCGACAAACAACTTCATTTTCTTAGTTTCCATGATCTTGAGTTCTTCGAGCAATATTTCTATCCATGTTGCTTGACATGCAACATATGATACAATTAGGTACTCAGCTTTATAAAATTACTAAGCCATAATGTTTTTCTTTCTTTATCTCTAAGAGATTAGAGCACCTTCAATCATGAATATGTAGCCTACAATACTCTTCTTCTCATCATGCTCTCCACTGAAGTTTGAGTCGGTGTAACCATGTACTTCTGCACCTTTGATGGTATTCTTTTGCCTTGGTGTCAATACACCATATTCAACTGTACCTTTTATGTATCTCAAAACTCTCTTGACTGTAATGAGATGACATTCTTATGGTTTCTTCATGAACCTGCTCAACAACCCGACACTTTGACATTATTTGGCCTAGTGTTGGTAAATACCTTAAGGATCCAATTATTTGCTTGTACCATGTTGCACTAACAAAATCATCAATTGTATCCTTTCTTAATTTTGCTCTAGTCTCCAATGGTGTGACAACTGCATAACGATTACTCATCTTGAACTTTTTCAAGATATCTTGGACATAATTCGTCTGATGCACAAACACTTTTTCACTTGTGTCTTTAAATTTTGTCCCTAATAAATATGATAAGTTCCTTAGGTCGTACATTTCAAATACCTGCATTAGTTTCGACTTGACACTTTTTGTTTCTACTTCATCTGCACTTGTAATCAACAAGTCATTAACACAAATGCATATAATGATTTGACTAAGCCTGATTGCATTCTTTTCATACAATACATGTTCTGAAATGCATTTTGTAAAACTTGTCTCGATCAGGAAGCCATTTATTCTCTTGTTCTGAGCCTTTGGGCTTGCTTCAAACAATATAGAATATCCCTCAATCCATACTCTTTAAACTTATACCCTTTGATTTCGCATCCTAATGGTTGGCTGACATAAACCTCTTATTCCAATTATCCATTCAGAAATGTTAGCTTTATATATAATTGATGTATCTTCCATCCTCAGTATGTTACGGACGACACAATAATTCTGATGGTTTTCAGCCTTTCAACAAGTGCATAGACTTTGTCGAAGTTAATATTCGGTTTTTGTAGAAAACTTTTTGCCACCAGTCTTGCCTAATGCTTAGAAATTTTACCATTTGGTCTTAGCTTCAACTTATAGACCCAATTCACATCAATTAACTTCTTGATTGACTTTTCTACAAGATTCCATGTATTGTTCTTCTTGATTACATTGAGTTCATCTTGCATGGTTTCCAACCAATTCGAATCATTCATGACTTGATCCAAAATAATTGGTTTTGATTCATCTATCATCATCCATTATTCTATGAAGTCACCATCTACATCGATTTCTTGATCTAGAAATCTCTCATATCCAACTAGCCTTGTCTACTTAATTCTCATTCTAGTCGATCTTCTAACATTTTTCTCAGGTTGTTCTTCATTTTGATTGGTTGTGACTTCAGTTTATTGGTCTTCTTCAAGCACAATTGTGATTGTATATTGCTCATGTCCAACTGAACCCTGATGCCAATTCAACCTTTTGCTCTCGTCCACTAGAATATCCATATTGGTTACTAGTTTATCATCATTTGGTGAATACAACTTGTATGCACCAGTCAAATGATAACCTATGAGCATCATGGTCTGACTTCGATAATCTAGCTTCCTCCTTAATTTCTTAGGGTACATGTCTGAAACACATTGATTTAAATACTCTAATATGAATAACATTTAGCTTTAGTCTTATCCAAGCCTCAAAAGTTATTTTCTTGACTATATTCTTAGTCATACATCTATTTAGAATGTATATTGTTGTCAAAGTTGTTTTGCCCCAAATCTCTTTGACATTTCTTTAGATTTCAACATACTCATGGTCATGTTCCGTATACTTCTATTTCCCCTCTCTGTTATGCCATTATACTGAGGTGTATAGGGTAATTGACCTCATGATTTATATCTTCCTAAATGTAAAATCCTGCAAATTCTTTAGAGGTGTACTCAATTCCACCATTTGTTCTCAGTTTCTTTAACTTGCATCCACTTTTTTTGCTCTACATGTAACTTGAACTTCTATAACTGTGTGAATACCTCACTTTTCCTTTTAATAAGATAAATCCACATATATGAGGTGAGTTCATCTATGAAGGTTACAAAATATCAATCCAAGTTATCAATCCTTAGTTTGAGGCTTAAATCTTGATATTTGCAGAAGTGGTTTCCAAATTTGAACTTGATGAAAACCTTGATCCTAGCTTCAGATGATGGTTACTTTTTGTTCAACACACTTCACTGATCATGAATATGGAAGAAAAATGAAAAAACTCCTTGAGATGAGAGAGAATCAAAGAGATGAAGTTTTAGTGCAATTTTGTGAAATATGAAATTCTGTTACTTCTCTCTTCTAACCAGTGGAGTTAAGGGCTTTTATTTGATGGATTTTGGGCCTAACCATGGTTAGAGATCCATTAGATCCATGGTTAGTTTCATGAGATTTTGCAAAAATTCAACTTTGAAAGTATACCATGGTTCACACGTGCATGTGAGATATATTGGGCATGCATTGCTTTCCCTTGTATCCTCGATCAACAATGGATTGAGTGTTAGGCTTGTGGTTGCTTGATTTGTGAGTTTTGATCCTTCTTGCATTTTTGCATGTTATGGAATAAGTGAGATATAATGCACCAAATGCCATGCTTCAAAGACCAAACTTGTGTTAAATTAAGTTTATTTGAAGTTTGTGAACTAAATTGGCAAGTTAGAATCAATATAAGTCATGTAGAAGGCTTTTTGCAAAAGTGGAACAAATTGGTTCATGTGAAAACCCTAAATCACCACCTTTGATCTTTTGATCATATCTTGATATTTATAAATGGTATGAGGATGATCTAGTACTTTCTGAAAAGGGGAGAGAATGATCTTCAACTTTCAGGCTTGGAAAAATTCCATTTGAATCATTTTTGGTGATGAAAAGTCAACTTGAAGTTGGCTTGGAAAACTTCCAAAAATGAAAAGTTCAAATTACAAGTTATTTCCATTTTTGGTAACTTTTGCCCTAAGTCTTGATTCTTGATGAATGATGGAAATTTTGACATTTTAGGACCATATGAAGATATAAGACCTTGAAAATCATGATTTAGACCTTAAGAATCCATAGTTGACTTTTCTTTCTCCATAGTTGACTTTTGCTTAGATCACAAGTAACTGTCTGACTGAAAACCTTCCTCAAGGAACTAATGCACCAAATTTCATTCATAGACACTTGGTAACATATAGAAGACCATGGGAAAAAGTTAGAACCAAAAATTATTCAAGAGACCCCTTTACACCAAAACCCTAATTTGGGCCAGATGTGTAGGAGGTGTTGCACTGCTTGAGCTTTTGATCAATCCACTTCTCCTGGTGACTTGAAGTGTCATTTGAGGTTATATGGGATGTTAGGGACCCTTGAGACTTGTTAAGACACTTGGATCTTGATCTTTGACTCTAAATGACCATAAATTTTCAAATCAACTGATCACACACATTAGGCCTCAATCAATGAATGCATCATTTCATTTCTTTTGATTTAGATGCAATGCAATGTATGAGAATGGTATGCCAAATGTTATGAAAATGGGAGGGTAAATCTTAGGGTGTTACACTCAAGACGCGAATCCAAATATTGCAACCTTTAACAAGTCCAACTATATACTTTTTCATCAAAGCAAACACCTCTACATACTGGAAAATAACCTTCGATCATGTTCTCCCCCACGGAGACACCGACGACCAAAGACCAGAAGTTCATCTCCTTGTTCACGTTCTCCCCCTTAGAGGCGTCAATAAGATGACTCCCAAAGACTTTCTTTGTGAAAATAATGACCGGTTCTTGAAATACCACGACTGGAAAATACCAAGAAACATGATCACACTCCTCCTCAAAAGGCACGAAGTTCTCCGACCACAAAGAAAAGCAAAGCCACTGGGAAATCGAGCAAACATACGAGTCACCCAGGACTCTCCCCAACGTAGCAGGAGTTCTCATCGTAACTTTTACCTATATATATCGCCGAACACTAGTGACAAAGAAGATGCTTGTGGGCCACTATCGTAGGAAATCATAGATAACCACATCCATCGCGGGTTTGAGAAACCTCCTCTCATGGCACTCTATGATGGTACCACTGTTCTTAATGACCATATTGAAAATATCGAAGATATGTTCCACTATCACAATGTTGGTGGTGCAATTAAATGTAGGTTGTTCCTCATCACACTAAGGACGGGAGCCATGAACTGGTATAAGAATATTTCCCCAGGGTCCATCACTTTGTGGAGGAACCTAAAAAACCAATTCACCAGACAATTCACTCCTTCTAGACACCACCCAAAGTCTGAAGCCACGCTCGAAGGCATAATGCAGGGCAAGGATGAACCTATATGCACGTATATTGAAATATTTAACAAAGAAGCTGTCGAGATCCACACCACAGATTGCATGAACAGATATCTCCTCGAGAAGGGAATACGCCTGAATAAAGATTTCCGCAAAGCTGTGGGAATCGAGACACCCCATTCTCTAGCCGAACTCCTTCACAAGACCCAAGCATACATCCAATACAAAGAGAAGTAAGTTTCTTACAAGGTCATGCACTAAAGGAATCAAGAGAACACCATGGCTCCCAAACAAGAGGAATCAGCAACTCCTCGGTGCGATAAGGAGAAGAGAAAGGAGGACAAGCCCCGCGAGTCTCGTGGGGATAAGCGACCCTCTGGCCGTTTTAGAGAGTACAAATTACTGATAGCTCCCCACGAGCGTATCCCGTCTGAATGTATCAATATAGATTTCAAGCAAGGAGAGATTTGCTTCCCTAAACCAACAGCTCCCAAGATACATAAAGATAGAAGCAAATACTATCATTTTCACAGAAGTCACTGGCACATGAATGGGGATTGCATTCACCTTAAAGACGTGATTGGAATCCTCATCAAAGAGGGTACCTCAAGCAATATACAAAGAAGGGTGAAGCTCCTCAACACGACGAGATGATGAAAGCCAAGGAAGCACTTGTCAACAACACACCATTGCAAGTTGCTATGTCTATCTCTAGTCCAGAAGATTTTCGCATCCCGATAATTTCGAGGATCCCAGGTATTTCTTAACTCACAACGCTTGGGAAGACTTACCCTCCACCATGGTCATCTCTTGCGGAGGATACAACGACCTCAGTAAGAAGAAAGTTTGAACAATTGGTCGACTCCAACTCTAATCATCTATCCTCCCTCCAAAGGGTCAGAGGAAAATCACAATTGGTCACGTTCTACTCGAGGAACTCTTGGGCTGCTCTCCCAACACCCACATACCTTTGCTCATAAGGGAAAAGATGGTCAACACTAATTTTCGTTGTATACTAGTCGATCAAGGCAGTTTTATTGACATCAAGTACACCATATTTTTCCACGCCCTCTAGCTCAACCAGAAGCATATAGCACCATATGTGGGCTCCGACCTGCAAGGTTTTAATGGCACTACAACGAGGCCATGAGGCTACCCGAAGCTTATTGTCACCTTTGGCAAGGGGAAGCCTGTAGAACGATCAAAACCCAATTTTTGGTCATTGATTGTTCCTCCCTTTATCAATGCATCCTAGGGATTCCCATGCTCTCCGAAATGACTATCATGCCTTCTACAACCCATTTAAAGATGAAATACTATACAAAGAAGGGCCACGTCGCCACCCTCCATGGAGACATCAAAGCTGGAAAGATATGCTTTGAAGTGGCCACGAAAGGGCAAAGTTCAATCAATGTGGCCCCAAGCCAACCAACAAGTGAGAACGAGACGAAGATGTTCCTAGTGAGCATAAAGCAATCCGAGGGACAGGAGATAACACCCAGCGTCCATTCTATTGACCTCGACAACTGCATCACTTAATATGACCAGATGGACAAATCACAAGCAACATGCATGTTCTTGGAATAGTCTATGTTGTTCTATGGCCAGAAATTGAAGAGTTTTTGGAAGACAAACTGGTATTAATATAAAGGGGAAAGCATTTGTATGAGTGTGAAGACCTTGGATATTTTGTGGAGCAGTTTCACCTTTTTATCTTAAGAGCAACTATTTATGTACTTGAAAATTTAGAAGTCTCTAATGATAATCCAGAACGGCTAAAGACTGGAAAGATGATTGGAAAGCTAAGGAGAATGGATTTTTTTCTAATAAGAAAACTCAAGCAACAATAGTTGGATAAACGATGGTAATCTAAATGTTTCAACATTGTGATAGACATGATTCAAATTGATTGCATATTTTTTTTGGTGAAAAGATTATTCTCAACAATTTTGTTTATTTCCTTAAAGGTCTATATCATCATGAGTTAACCAAGAAGTGAAGAAAGTTTTATCTCTCATGAGATATATGGTTTTCTATTTAAAGATTTAAAATCAATTGATATTTATGGTCTTCACAAGTATTTAATTGATTATCCTATAATATGATTGTCAATGGTGATAAATACAAGATGTCACACCAGTTGCAAAGGGACATCAACCAGTTCTTTGGAGAATGGATACAGTCGGCTTCTTTGGTGAAGTGTTCAAAAATTCATTACACAGTCCTTGGTTGTGATAAAGGCATGTCAAATGTTGAAACATCCTTTTAGACGAGTATGTGGAGAGTATTGCCTTTCAAAGGAGTGGCATAGTGAAATTCTGGTTGGCAGATCACAAATATCCTATGAGATGTCAAGACAACTGATCTATGCTTTTTCAAACAATGAACAAGATGAACATAAACAAATATAGTAGCAGAAAGTAAAGAACACACAATCAATTTTTAACCCAGATTGTGTTAACCCAGATCAGTGCAACTCACCTACTTTGGAGGCTTTCAAGCTAGGAATGAAATCCATTAGATAGTATTGATTCTAAACTAAACAACCTTCGATTTACAACTTATTACTTAATAATTACACGTGCTTAATTTATACCTAAGACCCTATTAGGTATGATACCCTTCTCAATTCCCTTTCAATCATAGCAGTGATATAAATTACATCTCAATACAACAGTCCATCTCTAGTATCAACATGATACAAGAGAGGCTCATAAATACACAAACCCTAAAAACTCACTAAGAAACAATGTATTTTTTCACACTCTTATTAGGTTAAACCCATCCTATTTATAACCATAAATTAGACTGGATTTGGGCTTTAAAAACGCAGCAATTCTATTACACAAAATATGAAAAATATTCTCTAAGAAAATAGAACTTTAAATCTTAAGTTTCCTAAAATGTCTCCATGATTAGAAAACCGCAAATATTTAATTCCAAAGTGAATCTTTGAAAAACTTCAATCTTGGATGCCAACTAGTATAAACAAATAATCTCACAATCTTCTGCAATCTGAAATTAAATCAACATATTCAAATGTTATAACAGACACATATGCAGAATAACCCTATTAGGACATCTTATGCGACATGTCGCTGTTAGGTTAGTTTTACCAAAATTAATTCCAACACAAAAACTGCAGTATTAACAATCTTCCCCTTTGGCATATTTTGGCTAAAACTAACAAAATAACCCTTATGTAGGTTAGAGGCATAAATCAGATCAACAGCATAAAAATAGGACAACCTCCTTCACAAAATTCTTCTTCTGCAGCAAGTGGATAATGACTCTCCCCCTCAACAACAAAAATTATGCAATGAAGACATTCTGTCAGACATCACAACAATAACACATCCAGCTTCGCCTCAAGGAAACAACCAAAGAATACTACTATTACTACTACTACTACTACTACTACTACTACCACTATTATTACTACTACTACTACTACTACTACTACTACTACTACTACTACTACTAATTACTTATCCCCCTTTTTAGTCATAATATGACAAACCAAGAAACTATGCATTAAGGGCAATCAACCAAAAGTAACTAAATCAACAACAAAACACATCTAATCACCAAGAGCAGAAAATGCGCTAAAAGAAGCAGGAATAATTTCCCAGCTGCAACTTTCTTCTTCGCTAGAGGCCTGATATCTTGAACATTTTGTTCGATACCATACTTTGACTCACTTGAGGATGCTTCCTTACTTTTCTTAGTCGCAAAAGCTGTAACAGCCCGGGCCCCTCGCAAGGAAATCCTGGCACTGCCACCTCACGATCTTCTCTACCCCCCTCACTAGTAGAATTTTTGCCTTCCGTGGGAATCGAACCCTGTACCCTGGGGTTCAAGTACATGTTCATTCTATTCCCACTACCAATTGAGCTACTTAGCTCAAGTGGTAGTGGGAATGGAATGAACATGTATTTGAACCCCAGGGTACAGGGTTCGATTCCCACGGAAGGCAAAAACTCTACTAGTGAGGGGAGTAGAGAAGATCGTGAGGTGGCAGTGTCGGGATTGCCTTGTGAGGGGCCCGAGCTGTTACAAAAGCCATATCATCAGTATTCAAATCATCAACATTGACCAACACTGTAGACTGATGGTTCTTTTCACCAGCATTTTTCTATTTGTCTTCAGACAAATCTTCCTCACTTTTAACAACCTAGGTTTCCACAGTTTTTTAGTTTTAATCATGCCATGATTATCCCTAGGTTGTGTTATTTGTTTTGGATAACCATGCAAATTGTAACAATAGGGTTTTATGTGACCAAACCTTTCACAACAATGACATCTACATTGTTGGGTGTTGCTTCAGGAGTAATCATTTTGATGTCTTTTCTGATGTTGGGACATTTGACCAGACATGTTTTGTTCCTGATGTCTTTTCTGATGTTAGGACATTTGACCAGACATGTTTTGTTCCTGTTTTCTTTTAGGTTGAACAAACTTCATTGCAAGCACTTTTCCTTTCTTCATCATAACTTGATTATCATAACCAAGACCTATAACATCTCTAGCATTCTTCATAGTTTGTAAAATTTCATCCATCACATCATAACTATTATTAAGCATTCTTACAAATTTAGTTATATTGTCAAGTTTTGAGTTGAGCAATACAACTTCCTCATTCAAATCAGAGATGGAAGCCAAATGCTTCACTATTTTAGGTTGGAGTTGAGAAATTATTTTTTATTTGATCTTCTCCTAGTTGACACACGTTTTCACTCCTGAGGCCCAACTCTTTATATAAAGCAGAAAGTTCTCCACCATCTGATTCTTCATCAAAATCATAAATCCCAGACAAGGCAGTATCCTGTTTTGCAGATTTGCATTCAGGATCACTTTCAGAATCATCTCCTGACCATGACACAGATTGACCTTTCTCTTGCTTCTTGAGATATGTAGGACACTGTAACACGGTGGGAGAACTGACTTGGTATTTTTGTTTGACAAAAACATGTGCGAATAGCAAGAGTCGCCACCGATTTTTATTTTATCCAATAGGAAAGGGTATAAAAGAACAGAAAATACCTTTTAAATTTTTCGAGTTCGGGGGGTAGGTTATATAAAGGGAAGGTGTTAGCACCCTTTATATCCATGGTTATCTATGGGCTCTTAGTTACTTAGCTCGCTTGTTTGTTTGAAAATAAATGTGAAGTGTGTGTTTAGAAATTTTCATAAGTCTTTGGAATGATCCTCGTATGGATGTATACAAAGCTTTAAGTTTTTGAAAATTGTTTGAAAGTGAGGCGTGAAAAAGAATTTTGAAATATGAGCAAGTAACTAATAACTACCTACCCTAGACTGGTCTTTCATGTTTCTTTATTTCCTTTCAAGGGTAAGATTGTCCTTACTATTAAGGAGTAAGTAGTCATTACCTTGGATTTGATAAGGGATGGACATAGGATCATCATATGGTCATAAAAGGCAACTTGTGGGGGTGTCTTAGTAATTCAGAGGGACTATCATCATTTTCGTAGGGTCATCGAGGGACATGATAATTTATTCGTAGGCAATTTCGAAGGGACTATGACCTTTTAATCTTGAAGGGACTATGATGATTTTTTGTTTGAAGGGACATCTACTAAGACACCCCACGTTCGAGGGACTTGACTATTGTATTGAAGGCAACAAAGAGGGTGAACCCTAGGAGGTGCAGATGGCGATCGTAAAACCATCGACCTACGTGTGTGAATATCAGTTTCAATTATTTATCTTTGAGTTAGTGATCAAACGATTGATTTTATCTTACCATACAATCCTATTATTCATAAATCTAACAGTTATAGGGTGCAAAAAGGTCAAATGCGAAAAATGAATCCTAAGACTATTACAGGGCTTTGGGACAGTTACATAATTGATAATGCGAGAAAGTAAATTACAACTATTATAAAAATATAACCGTGCAGACTATACATTTGTTCTAGAATTTAACTAAATAAAAGACAGACAAAAAAAGCCTAAAAAATCTAATTTAATGTTTTTAATATATATATATATATATATATATATATATATATATATATATATATATATATATATATATATATATATATATATATATATATATATATTAGAAGAAATGTGTGTTAAAATAAAAAGATAGTTATAGCCTAAAAAATCTAAGTTAAGGTAGATGGCGATGCACGAAGCGATCGACTTACAAGGTGTAAAAATGGGCCTGATATAAATTGAGGATTTATTTTGAAAATGAATCGAAATTGTAATTGAGATAAGAATGACTCAATCTCATCAACCGAAAGTCAATATGGTCGAAATTTATTAAATCGCTTAACTAAATTAATCCAAATCAATTATCAAAATTATTCGATTAAGTCAAATGATTTAGTTAATTAAGATTTATTAATAAATTTAAACGATTAAAATTTGATTAATTGATTAATTGGACTAATTAAAATTAATTATCAAAATTATCCGATTATGTCAAATAATCAAATTAATTAAAATTAATTAGCAAAGCTAAATAATTAGATCAAACTCAAAAATTATTTAATTAATTTGATTGAAAGAAAGAAAGAAAAAAGTAATCACATTATATTTAATACATTTTGCTAATTCATTAAAGTGTTCAATCAACATTGAGTTAAATCACAGTATTACAACACATTCTATACAAAAACGTTTTTTAAACTTGAAAATAGCATGCATAATAAAACAAAATAACACTTTTTATAACTAAAATGAGGATATGAAAATGTTGTCCTAAATAATTTAAACAAATAAATAAATAAAATGAATCTAAAATCTTCAAAACCAACATAGTAACAACAAAAATTATTTGCCAATTATACAAGGATGGTATCATGAAACAAAATCAACACAAAGAGAAATATATATATCAAAGTCCCAAAACAAAGGAAAGATTAGAGTTCCATCTAGTCCCTACCCCCCAAAATATAAATAAGTTCTTGCAATTATAAATGAATTAAAATCAACTAAGCCACAATTCTTTCAAACAAGCTTAAATTGTGTTACAGCAACGTCAAAAAAAAAGCTAGCAGTATATATGTTTTAAACAATTATACGCAAGTTATGTCGAATTCAAACGACAAACGGTAACAACATAGCAACAAAACAATCTCAACATACAAGTCGGTTAAAATGGTACGCAATCAAAATCTGGTACAACTATTTAAATACACAGTACAAAATTAACGGCGACCACAATATATACGCAAGCATTAGTAATAGTAGCAGAATTTTAAGATGGAAGAACAAGAATGTTACCGAAAAGAGACAAACTCCAAGTCGAGTGGTGTTGAGAAATCGCAGAGAGTGAACGGACGCAGCCGTGATGAATCGTGGCTTGACAATCAGAGGGAGGGTCGCCGATGGATTTGCAAGAAACGATAACTCATTTTCTCCTTTTCCGTCATATCTCCTTGTCTTTCTCATGGGTATGCTCCGTTTTTATAGTGATTCTTGGAGTATTGAGAATGAAAAAAATTTAAACAACATGATTTGTTTCTATTTAGATTTGGGAAAGAAAATAAATCGGTTGATTTGGTGGTACCAATTTGGGAAGGATGTTGATGAACCGGGGGAACATGTTCTTTTATTATGGGAATATTTGTATTTCACACTAATAAAAAAAACATAAAAGTGAGGAAGGTGGGACTCGAACTCATGACCTCTTGCATCCATAAGTCCTTGAACATGTTCTCTTGCCAATTGTGTCATGTCATTTATTTGAAATAAATTGGCACAAGGAAAAATATGAAGGTAAAATGCCTGGGCGAAATTGTGGTGTGACAATGAAACACCATGAAGTCCATTTGAGGCCTTGGAAATCCCAATTCCTTTAAAGAAAGAAAAAGCATAATTGGAGGACCCTTGTGATCATTCTTTGAATTGCCTAGAATTTTTTGAGATTCCCATGAATGTGAGAAGACCTTTTGAATCAATTTGTCTCAAATATGTGAGGGCAAATTTTGGGGTACAACAAACACTCAAATCTAACGTGTCCAAAGCCTTCACATCTATGGCAATGAATTCCTTTTCATTGGTTAGTCTTATCTTCATTATTAGACACAAAAGCCATGATTTTCTTCTTTTCAAGTCTTTCATTAATAGCCAAATTCAAAAGTTTGAAGTGACCCAACAAGATTCCCCACCTTCACGATGCTGATGTCTTGAGCTTCTTCAATCGTTGTGACCTTCATGTCAAACATCTTAGGCAACGTCCTGAGAATCTTTCTGACCAGCTTCTCCTCTGACATCTTCTCTCCTAAGGCACTAGATGTATTGGTAATGTCAAGAATATTCATGTGTAAATCATTAGTGCTCTCATTTTGCTTCATCTTTAAGTTCTCAAAATTGGTGGTAAGAAGCCACATCATCAATATTCAGATCATCAACATTGACCAACACTGTAGACTGATGGTTCTTCTCACCAAAACTTTTCTCTGTCTTCAGACAAATCTTTCTCACTTTTAACAAGCTTAGTTTTCCACACCTTTTTAGTTTTAATCATGCCATGATTATCCCTAGGTTGTGTTATCTGTTTTGGATAACCATGCAAATTGTAACAATAGGGTTTTATGTGACCAAACCTTTCACAACAATGACATTTCCATTGTTGGGTGTTCCTTCCTGAGTAATCATTTTGATGTCTTTTCTAATGTTGGAACATTTGACCCGACATGTTTTGTTCCTGTTTTCTTTTAGGTTGAACAAACTTCATTGCAAGCACTTTTCCTTTCTTCATCACAACTTGATTATCATAACCAAGACCTATAACATCTCTAGCATTCTTCAGAGTTTGTAAAATTTCGTCCAGCACGTCATAACTATTATTAAGCATTCTTACAAATTTAGTCATATTTTCAAGTTTTGAGTTGAGCAATACAACTTCCTCCTTCAAATCAGAGATGGAAGCCAGATGCTTCCCTCTTTTAGATTGGAGTTGAGTAATGATTTTTTGTTTGATTTTCTCCTAGTTGTCACACTTATTCACTCTTGAGGCCCAACTCTTTATATGAAGCAGAAAGTTCTCCACCATCTGATTCTTCATCAAAATCATAAATCCCAGACAAGGCAATATCCTGTTTTGCAGATTCTCATTCAGGATCACTTTCAGAATCATCTCCTGACCATGACACAGATTGACCTTTCTCTTGCTTCTTGAGATACGTAGGACACTCATATCTTACGTGTCAAAAGCCTTCACATCAATGGCATTGAATTCCTTTTCCTTGGTTAGTCTTCTCTTCAGTATTAGACACAAAAGCCATGCTTTTCTTCTTTTCACGTATTTCATTAATAGCTAAATTCAAAAGTTTGAAGTGACCCAGCAAGATCCCCACATTCACTATGTTGATGTCTTGAGCTTCTTCAATCGTTGTGACCTTCATGTCAAACATCTTAGACAACGTTCTGAGAATCTTTCTGACCAGTTTTTCCTCTGACATCTTCTCTCCTAAGGCACTAGACGTATTGTTAATGTCAAGAATATTCATGTGTAAATCATGAATGCTCTCATTCTCATTCATCTTCAAGTTCTCAAACTTTGTGGTAAGAAGTTGAAGTCTTGACATCTTTATCCTAGAGGTTCCTTAATGAGCATTATTCAAAATATCCCAAGCATCTTTAGCAACAATAAAATTATTTAACAATCTGAAGATGTTTCTATCAACTCCATTAAATAAGACATTCAAGGCTCTGGAGTTTCCAAGAGCAAGATCATCTTCTTCCTTATACCAGTCCTCTTCTAGCTTCAATTCTATTGTGTCCTTCTCATACTTTCCCTTCACAACAAGATGTTCCCAACCTTTGATAACTCCTTTCCAGGTTTTGCTATCCATAGATTTTAGAAAATTCAGCATATGCGCCTTCCAATAATTATAGTTAGTGCCATCCAAAACAAGTGGTATGCTGACAAACCCTAGTTCCATGTCCATTGTACCAGAAAGTATTGTCCCTAAATCTCACCCAAAAGAAATTAAGGTGCTAGCTCTTGATGCCAATTAAAATTCTGGTAGGCAGATCACAAATGTCCTATGAGATGTCGAGACAACTGATCTCTGATTTTTCACACAATGAACAAGATGAACACAAACAAATTTAGTAGTAGAAAGTAAAGAACACACAATCAATTGTTAACCCAGTTAAGTGCAACTCACATACTCTGGGGGCTTCCAAACCAGGAATAAAATTCACTAGATAATATTAATTCTAAGCTAAACAACCTTCGGTTTACAACTTATCACTTAATCACTACCCGAACTTAATTTCTACCTAAGACTCTCCTAGGTAGAGACCCTTCTCAATTCTCTTTCAATCACAACAGTGACAGAAATTACAGCTCAATACAACAGTCCGACTCTAGTATCAACACGATACAAGTGAGGCTCACAAATACACAAACCCTAAAAACTTACTAAGCAACAATGCATTTTTTTCACACTTTGATTAGGTTAAATCCATCCTATTTATAACCATAAATTAGTCTGGATCTGGGCTTCAAAAACGCAGCAATTCTGTTGCACAAAATCTACAAAATATTCTCCAAGAAAATAGAACTTTAAATCTTAAGTTTCCTAAAATGTCTCCATGATTAGAAAATCACAAATCTTTAATTTCAAATTTAATATCTGAAAATCTTCAATCATGGACGTCAGCTAGGATAAACAAATAATCTCACAATCTTCTGCAATCTAAAATTAAATCAATAGATTCAAAAATTGTAACAGACACAAATGTCGAATAACCCTATTAGGAAATCTTATTCGACATGTTGTTGTTAGGTTCGTTTTACCAAAATTAATGCGAACACCAAAACTGCAGAATTAACACATAATATATGCTATGGGTGCTAAACACATGTGTTGGGAATTCTCTTTAGATTGGGCTTGAATAGACACTTGGATTGATTGTCTAGAAACTTTCTATTCAAGAAACATGTCTTGAGTGGTGCTGGTGAATGTGTAGATTAAGACATCATAATCTTGATGAATTTTCTTTGGATCAGTGCAATAGCTAAGTTCCAGTATCATCTATTTGAGCTTGTATTCTAATTCCCGGTGGAGGACTATTATAAGCATATCAACCAAATTTTGTATGTATAAAAGTCAAGATCAAATGCTTAAAGCATTGTCTCAAATATCTAAAATCTTCTGCTTTAAGGAAGCCAAATTAGTGTGATCTTGCTCGTGGTAGTTGATTATCGTAGAGAATTGCTTTTGAAGATTGATTTGTTTCTCTCATGAACATGATAAAGGTTGTTTACTCAAACTTGATATCTTAATAAAGTCTATGATAACATGGAACTCTTGTTCTATTAAGGTGATGAAGTCCTTCAAGGTGCTATGTTATCTGGAAACCTAAAGGATTACTGCTTCAAGTCTGTGACAGGCAGTGGTGTTTTCATCAGCTGAAGTATCAAGTCATTAATGATAATCCGATGTTCTGACATCAGTATGAACATCGAGATATTATCTATGAAGGATTTGATTGAAGTAGAGTTGTTAGTTGATATCCACAGGAGTGGTTGGATTGAATGATTCTAAAATCCATCTCAATCTTTGTGAAGCTTGCAGTGGATTAATCTTAAAAAGAGTTGCCAAAAGTGCTGAGTGTTTTCATATACTTTTCTTGGAATATCATATATGTTGTTTTGTATGAGCATTCCAAAATTATGTATGGAGTAAACAAAATATATGACTAGAAGATCTAACCCTATTGGTGAATCAAAAGATCTTAATGTCTCTTGGTACTAAGAATAATTATCTTTGAAGGAAGTTGTGTTAAATAACCATAATTATTTGGGTTTAATCAAGTGTAGGTCTAAGACATGTGTGTCATAACATGTTTGGAACATTTGCTCTTGCAAGTGATGAGGTACTTTGCTTATGGAGAATGGTACTAAAGGATAGAAGACTAAAGGACTAAGGTGAAATAGATTCTCCTAAGAAGTCTATCTATACCTTGATCTAGTATCTACTAGAGGGAATCTCCTTTTTAGGTATTTTAAGATGATTGAAGACTCTATAATGTCAGATAAGATGTCTGAAAATTATGCTTCAGAACGTGTGTGAGAGTTTATTTCTCTCAGGGTGTTTTGCCTTCAGTGATGGTCTTTAATCTTCTCTTGAAGGGTGAGCCTCTGCAACCATGACATGTTGTGATATGTTTGTGATTCCTTGCATATAGATATGTATAGATTACTATTCAAATGGAGTCAAGGTGAATGATTCAATTCAACAGGTGGGACTGGTTTCATATGTGATGTTGTAACATCATATCGACTATTGGTTATCTTTGGAAGATGACATAAGATTATGGATGTGGAGATTGATGCTCAACATTATTTTCAGAGTTGGTATGTGAAACTACTAATCAAGTTTCAAGTGAAGTATGATGTTTTCACGACTTTTGTCATAATGAAGAATACACTTATGTCATCCTTTCTTAGTGTATGCAGAGGAAGAGTATCATATCGTGTGATCTGATTTATGATGTGATCAGACTACTTGTAAGGAGGTGGTTGTTTCTGCTGCGAAAGACTAATTCAATTTGAACAGTGTGAAGGAAGTGGGCTAAGGATTTTTTCTCATGAAGAAGGAGTTTGATGTATATCAAGTGTAGATGACATATTAACTAACCAAAGAGTTAAGAAACTGTGTTTGTCTCTTTGGAGTTTTATGAGCAGTCCATAGTTGATTGGATTTATTCTCAAAGAACAAGGTTGTCTATGGCTGCAAGATTCAAAATGAATTTATACATCGTGTGGATGTGTTCAAGGGGAGTATGCCTCATGGTGTTGTTGGTTCTCCATCCAAGTTTATGTTGATTGTGATCCTGTTATTTTCTCACTTATGAGCATGAAGATCTTGATGTGTTTTCATTTGGTGGTTTGGATGGTTCTTTCCAGAAGAAGAATTGGGTGTGTGATTGAAGGAGTTGAGCGTCTATTTGTAGTGTGTGTTAATATGGTGAAGCTTTTGCAAAGCTTGGTTGAATCTCAAGAATCTTAGATTCATGATAATCTTGTGAGGATGCTATGTCAGAAAATATGTCTTAACATTGTGGTGTGTTGGTATTTGGATTCGTAAGTCATGCTTGTGAATTTGAATTATTAAGTCAAATCAAAATCGTACATGTTTCTTGGGAGAGACCTGAGAAATAATGTTGGATATGGTTTGGAAGAATTTATTTTTCTCTGTAGAATGGTGTAAGACTCAATGGGAGTTTCGCTTAAGATGTCAGACATTATGTCTTGAAATCAAAGTTTCTTTTGGAACATGCTAAAAGATCAGAGGAAACTTTGTGTCTTGGAGCTTAAAGGTGTGTGATTGAGTCTTAGAAGAATTCTTCTTTGAGTCTTGTTTTTCTGGTCAGAAAATTCTCTTGGTGAATCCTGATGAGGGTTTTGGTCCAATTTAAGTTGATAAGAAGGGATAAACTATGATTGTCAGAATATCAGGACATTATTTAGGACTTTTTTATGTGGTTCTATCTGGACGGTGTTCCTTGGACAATGGAAAACATGTCTTAAAGAAGGCGTGCAAAACATATTTCTTCAGTACATGCATGTTCTTTGGACGATTCTCATTAAAGTAGAAACACTCAAAACTGAGTTGGTCGGTGCACATTGATTTTTGTTGAAGTTATCTTCCTCAATTAACATTCTCATTGAATAAGTCTATCGTTAATATCAATGGATCATTATTTCCTAAGAAATTGCTCGGGTATTTAAAGGAAATCTTTGCTTCTTTTGTCTCAAGTTGTGTTTTTGTTGTGTCGTGCTCTTATGGCATTTATCCAGGTTTTGGCGAGTACTGTTTGGGTATGGGATTATGTTTGATATTTATGTCAATTTTTTACTAAAAGGGGGAGAAATGTTGCGTGTCTATCTCAGTTGTGTGTTGTTCCTTGCAACACATGATTGTTCTTCATATAAGTCTTGAGTCTGTTCTTGCAGTTGCTTTGCAAGGATGTTGTATAGGATGTTCTAACATTCTGTCTATGTCTCAGTTCTTTTTGTTTTGAGTCTTCTTTTTGTGTCTTATGATCTGAGTTATGAACACAATTGTGTCTTGTGTTTTGAGTTATCTGGAGTTGAGGTTTGGTCCCCTGATACCTCATCTGGATAATGGAGGATGGTAAATTGGGATTGATTTTGAGGGGCAAAGGGTCCATGCCATACAACAAGAGGTGTATACCTGGTGAATCATCCAAACAGTTGTACAGGAAAAATGAAAGCTTCCAGGAGTCACATTAATTTCTGCTAGACTCGTCATAGGCCGACTGAAATGACTTTAAGACTTTCTATTCTTTGTTTTCCTGGGTTTATTGTACAAAAGAAGTTTTAGCCAAAAAATTTGTCAAAATGGAGAGATTGAAAACTCTAAAGATTTGACTAAATTTGGTAAAACATGACGTTGAACAAGATGTCCTAACAACTTGTTTCAACATCTAGTTCTGTTACAACATAGTATTTAAAGATGCGGTTCAAGATTTAAGGAGATATTATTTGCAGCAATCAACGCATGAATCAAGATATAATTGGTTGTTATATTCGAAGCCCATGGATAGCAGAAGATTATAAAAGGAAGACCAAGACCTAGAACAAATGACTAGTTCTTATTAAGAATTTTGTTTAGGTTAAAAATAAGGGTTTAGGGTTTTGAGAGTCGTGTGCTTTTCTTGTATTGTAAGTCACCCTTTGTATCAGTTTGATACACTGTGGTAGACATAATTTTTCATATTCAGAAACTTGTAGGTAATGAATTGTATATTCTCGACTGAAAATTGTATTGGAAGGGGTGTCTTTCAATTATGTAGTTTGATACAATCATTGTGACTGTGATTGTTAGATATCACTAAGGTGATTTAGGAAGTGAGTGAGTTCTCATATCTAGATGGATTTCTAGGTAGAAGTTACACTGTGACTGAGATTGTGTACTTAGAATTAATACTATTGATAGTGAATTCCTTTCTAACTTGGTAGCCTCCAGATGTAGGTGTGGTTGTATACCAAGCTGGGCCATCATATTGTTGTGTTATTTATCATTCTGCAATTTAGATATCAGTTCATCTCTTGTTGATCAACATGTCGTAAACAATGTTAGAACATCTATATTGACATTGTTCTGATCATGAAAATATCAATACGTGTTATCCAATCCTTGTTTAATAAAATAGAGATCAGCATCTCAACATCTCTTGGGACATCCGAGATCTGCATACTAAAATTTCAACTATACTTATATCACTTTGAAAACAATGGAGAGGAAGAGGGAGACAATGGAAGAGTAAATAGAAAGGGAGGTAGAGAAGAGAAAGGCAAAATTGAAGAAAATATATATTCCATTTGTAGGTTGTTTTTAGAACTAAAAAATTCTATATTTTATTGTTTCAAAATAAACAGAACAAAAGTAGGTATACTTTTTTTATTCCAATGTTATTCTGATTTAATTACTATGAATAAATTAATTATAATTATGTTATTATAAAAATAGAGGTTGAATTTCAAGCATAACATTAATTGTAATAGTAACAAAAATTAGAGTACAAAGAGACTGAATTTCAGGCAACAATTTGCACCATTATATCCTTACATCCTATAAACAACAAATAAATCTCAAAGATTACAACATTATAAGGATACAAAGAAGGAACCATATCAGTATGATGGCAGACCAATTACCTATTTACCATTAACATATTCGAGAAGGTGCCGATCCAGCTCAAAATGTCGAGAAAGTAGTCTCTGCAGCCCATAATCCATATGATACATTGTTAAACAAAAGATCAGAGATGCAATTAATGGAGTAATGCTCAAGTTTGTTTGGGTAATGAACGATCATAAGGAACTAGGAGGCAGACACCAAGTCCGGAAAGAAAGGTATCAAAATTTAAACCGCCCCACCCCATGCCCGACATTCTTATAACAAAGTCCTACTTCGAAAAGATACCTTTGTAATTGTAGGGTTGAAAAATGTTGTTTCGGAACCCAACTCTGGAAAGCGGGAAACCTCAGCGGCATTCTCGAATAAGATATATGTTGGGAGCTGACCCATGCTTCCTGACAATCAAAAGATTTCATATAAATTGAATATTTCCACAACAATAATAACTAAAGAAACTAAGACTAGTAAAACAGTAAGCAATTACTTTAAAATAGGAAATAAAGGAAAATTAAATTATATATATACAAGTACCACTAAGAGATACTCCAAATTTTTCAGCTGCATTGGGAAAGAGTCCAAGATCAACTATTCCAAATGATAAAAGTTTGGTTGAATATCTGTTATAGACATGAAAAACAGGACATTGTCAAATGCAGTTTATCACAATAGTTTTTCTAGAAACTGCTTGTTCTAAAACATTGTCAAATGTGTTTAGTAGGTTTTAATGAAAGTCATTCCCAGGAAACATAAATTTAAATAGGGACAAATGTGAAAGAAAAAATGAATGCTTGTCTCCATAAACTCGGAAGATGAAAATGTCAAAGCAAGTAGCAACTATGTATTACAAATTTAATAAAAGGCATGGTAACCGAAAATTCAAAATAGAAAACACAAAGGTGTTTCCACAAACCAATCAGATTCTGAACTTTGTTCAAAAACCCGGGTTTGCCCAATAAGCAGAAACTCTTGAACTAATTTTGTTTTTGTTTGAAGGAAGCATGAATAATTAACATAAAGTCAAGAAGAAGCATACGTAATTGAGAGCTCAGGAAACTGTTGACTTGATCGAATGCAAGCAGATGAATAAGAAGCACTGAATTCCACCTGCAGCTCAAAGAAGAGCAAATAAAACAAATGGAGAAAGAAAGAAATCTAAGATATACGCAATGACATGGCATTATGGCAACATTCCCTCCACAGACTTCTGATATTAAATCTTACTCTTCCAAAATTGGATGTTATAATTTTCATGTAGTGCAGGTTTAAACATAGCCAATCATTAAATCACAAAAGGGGAAAAAAGCAGGTAAATCTTCTAAGCTACCATATTTTATTCAAATGGTCCAACCAACTCCTCCAAAATATAGCTAAGAAATCTATACAAAATTTTGCAGAGATGCAGTCCAAATAGAAAATAATCCAACAATTAGAGAGAAGGGGAGACTGAAAATAATTAGCCAAACTATTAAGAAAAATTGAAGTTAAATTCATTAGATACGATTCATGATGGAGTATTATGATGTTGTCAGGTCTTTGTAGCTGACCCACAAAGTAAAAAAAACACATTAATTATTGGAGTGTAAATAGTTATTGATCAACCTTAGGTTCCGTTAAGGTTACAACCATAGGTACTTGTTTAGTGAGAGAATCAGAAAGGAATTCCATTCAATTTGATACTTACCAGCCAAAATTTTGTAGTGTTCCCCTCTGTTAGCAGGCTTTCCAACAACAATGGTGTTAGTTTGCTACAAGTACCTGGAAGAATTAAAAAAATAGAAGCAGACTTTTATCAGATTATCAAATTATAATAAAACAAGGAGTTTTTGTAGTTTCCAATACATCTTCCACTGCGAAGCTTGAAAAACAATATAACAAAAAACATAAGGGAAAATCAACTAAATCCAACTACCAATACCTAGTCCTTGAGATGAAGGTTGTTGTGTCAGCACATGTATAACTGCAATACAGAACATAACCATAAATATGCATATATATTACTTGGGTGGTTGAATCACATTGTCTGTAATTAACTTTCAGCAGATATCCAATGCACATCACAAACTTATTGCCAAAAAAGGGTACAAGCAAAATTAATTTTACAATTTTGAAAATGGCATTTTTTATATCAAATGCTATTTTTTCTGTAACAAAAGAATTTATTTTGTGGTTGATAATGCATACTTCTGAATAATTGCAGGAAAAAGCAAAATGGCGTAATTGCAGACAATATATTCAATGCTTAAAAAGATTTAAATTAGATAAAACTACCCACCTAAAAATACAAGAATATACCAAACGGCTATGCGGCGATCCATTGTAAAGGTAAGGACGAAAAGACAAATCTGGACATATATTAAAATAAGATATAAAAGCTGAGAAGCGCCATGTAGACTTCATAAGAGATTAAATTAAACCAAAGCAAAAACAGAATTTAATTTAACACAGCAAATACTTCCATTACTTGATCAAAACTGTCCAATTGCTAAATAACAAAAGACAGTAAGAAAGCCAGCACAATGCATAACCCATATCACATATTCAAGTTCAATTTAAAACTAAACTCCAAACTTTATCATACAAATAGAAAAAAAAATGGTAAGGGGGGGCTGAGAAATGACTTGTGAATCGAAGGAAGCCGTAAAAAGTTTTGCAAATGTATCAATGTAATCACCTTGGCAATGAAAAGTGCATCAGCTATGAAAGCTTCCCATGTCTCTTCTCTAATACCCTACAACAAGGAAAACTGAGAAGATGAAATACACGCACGTAAATGTCCAAGGTTGCATGTCGGCAGCATGCGAGAGCAGATGTGGAATCATATTCATAAGAATTGAAAGTCTTGCCAAATTAGAACAGCTAAGACATGCAAGTTATTGAGAATCTAGCCAAATCAGAGTGATAAATACGCACCGCATAAGACAAAACTGGTAGATTTTTAACTCAAGAATGTGGATGGATATTTTTTAAGTTAAATGGAAGCAAAAAACTTCTACCTTTGTGTCAAAAATGGAGGACTACATCCTGGGAAAAGAAGGGTTCTTCCTCCACAGCAACCATACCAAGACCTAATGAGAGATTTCTCCCTCTCTCACTAAATTTTTAGTGCCAAAACCAATCAACCATGCCACAGTGCATGCCGGAAATCTCACCCAGCTTTTTCACATTAACACAATTCATAGTTTACAAGTATAACTGCAACAATAGCCAACCGCCTATTTCTATTATATGGAGTCAATTACATAATGCCATGACATCCAATTATAAATTGTTTCAAAGACAAACCTTTTCCATTAAATCGAAATCTTTGTTTAATAGTTTGATCTATAGTTTTCTACAGTCTTCTTTTTTCTATTTATTGGACTATATATCATCAAGATTCAACGAATTTGACATCAATGTCAAATTTCTAACATTGAAAGAAATTTTTTAAAAATCATGATGCACCGTGGCCTTAATTCTACCAATTTAAACACACACTAAATTGACATATCATTATCAACATATATTAAAAACAAAAAAACTTTTAAAATTAATATGAAAACATAATCTATACACAATAGTTACAGTTCCTAGTTTAAACTTGTAGAAATTGATTTAATGCAAAATATCATTCAAGATCAAGTTAAAAATTGGATCTGATTACCTTGATGAAGGCCAAAACAGCGAAAGCTAACAGCGTTTGAATTTCCTGAAAATGAAATTCAACTACATAAGAGAACGAATACATAAGCGATTAACGAGATAGATGGAAGAGAAAGGGAATTTACGCGACGGATGAGAATTTGAATGAGGTGAGGCGCTAAAACATGCGATGCGGAGCAGCGAAGGACAATATAGGAAAAAAAGGTTAAGAAATGGAAGAGATAGTGAGGTTCTGAAACCGTTTGATTCAGCAAATGCAACACTGAAAAGTTGCTGCTAGTTTCTTTTCCCATTTCGTTTGGTAGATAACTTGTTGGCACAGATCTGAATTCGGTGATTTCTTGTTCTTGGTTTCAGTCGGAGCTTACTTGCTCGTTGGCCGTGCTAACCAGAATTCTTGTGTTGGGAGAGAAATATTTTTTTCATCAGAAATTCTTAATGCATCAAGATACTCCTTATTTAGTTATTACTCGAAATTATTAAAATTTCTCTAGTTTTCAGATATATATTTTATTTTGAATAAATATTAATAATTTTAAACATTCAATATAATTCATTTAAAAGTAATTTACATTATATTATTCCAAAGATCTTCGATATATACTAGAACAGGTATTTTGTAATATAAGTTGTTTTTTTTCTATAGAAAAGGGATTTCAATTAACAAAAAGTTAAATTACTGGATCCCAAAAGGGAATGGTACCTGACCAGGTCCTAGAGCCCATGGTCCGCCCCACTTCAACCATATGGTGATCTTCTTTCAAAACATCCCTATTGACAAACATTAAAACAAGAGAAGAAAAATTGTCTAACAAACTCTTACAATCAGTAATAATATGATCCAAAGAGGCACAAAAACTATAACCATTAACTGCATCAATAATGTTCAGAGCATCCTATTGAATCGGGAAATTATCCATCTTTAAACTCTTGGCAATGTGAAGACCCCAGAGAATACCTTGAAGCTCAACTACCTTAGGTTTCATGATTCCAAGTTGAATCTTGCAAGTAGCAACGTGAATGTCTAGAAGGGTTGAGAATTACACACCCCAAAGTTGTCAATCCCTCCGGATACACGCCCGCATCAATTTTGATCACCCAAGAATTCGGCAAAATAGTCGCTAGCGTCCCACCTGAAATGTTGTTGCAACTTTTCGTCGTTCCCATCACACGAACCTCCATTGATTCAACAATCTCCAATGCTAACACTTGCTGAATTGACATCTTGTTTCTGAAAACCAACGCGTTTCTTGCATTCCAGATTTTCCATGATCCAGTCAAAATGGATTTGCTCACAACTTGATCCCAAAAAGAAACGGCTTCAGCAATCTAGTCAGTGATATCATCATAAGAAGGAATCCTGATGCTAATGGGGACTAGTAAAGAAGACATGTTTAGCAAAATGGCACTCCAAAAACAAATGGTTAGTTGTTTCATCTTCACCCGCACAAAAGGGGCATGAGGGATTAAGGTTAACTCCCTTCTTCCTAAGGTTCCCTCTAATTGGCAGGATGTTTTTTATGACCCGCCACACAAAGTTTTTGACCTTCGGTTGCAGCTCAACTTTCCAAAGATCCTTCCATAACTTGTGACCCTCCTTATTCGACGGCCCCTCCTTGTTACTACGATGGAGTTCACCAAGACTATGGTATGCCATTTTCACAGAATATTCACCATCATCTTCAAATTGCCAAATAAGTTTGTCTTCCGGGCGAGAACCAGCAAGAGGAATACCACGAATATGGTTCATTGTACCTGCATCAAAATTGGCATTCAGAATATCATAATCCCATTCACTAGAGCCAATATTGGTAAGGTCGCTAACGAACGCATTTTGATCTAAGCTTCTGCAACTTTCTGAAGGCCTGCAATCAGGGATCTTAGGGACCCGTCTGTCTCCCCAAATTTTTGTTTTCTCCCCATTCCCTATCCTCCAAATGCTACCTTTCAACACCATATCCTTCGCACTAAAGATACCCCACCACAAATAGCTTGGGTTGAAACCGATACCCGCTTCTTGAATTGTGCACCGGGGAAAGTACCTCCCTTTAAATAATCTTTCGAACAAAGATCCACCACCTTGGAGGAAACGCCATAATTGCTTACCCAAAAGACTTATGTTGAAATCTTAGATACCTCGGAATCCCATACCTCCACTACATTTATTGACAAATAATCTCTCCCAACTCATCCAATGGATCTTCTTCTCACCGTTTCTCGAACCCCCGCTAGAATTTCGCAAGCAAGGCTTGAATCTCTTTGCAGGAGCTAACTGGAATTTTGTAGCAGCTCATGATATAGGTGGGGATGGCTTGCGCAACTGCCTTAATCAGCACCTTTTTCCCCGCCTTCGAGAGAAAAGCTTCCTTCCAACCTTTGACTTTTTTCCAAACTCTATCAATCACTAGTTTGAAGACATCCTTTTTTTATCTTCCAAAAATCACGGGTAACCCTAAGTATTTTGAATGTTGAGCCACTCCATTAAATCCCAGCTTAGCTTTCACTCTTTCCTTGGCTATATCATACATATTACCACTGAATGAAACTTCTGACTTGTGTCAAGGTTGATACGTTACCCGGATGCATTCTGGTACTTTTCCAACACTTGTTGAATGGTGCAATCTTCAGCTTCATTTGCACGCGCAAAGAGTAAGTTATCCTCTACGAAAAACAATGAGAAATAATATGAGCTTTCCTGGCCACTTGAATACCATGGAACTTCTTTTCCTCATAAGCTTCCTTTATAAAACTCAAAAGTACTTTTACATAGACAATAAACAGATAAGGGGATAAGGGGTCTCCTTGACGGAGCCACATTTCAGTGAAAAACTTTTTGCCCGGTTGGCCATTAACCAGCAGCTGGTATGAGATTGAAGATAAGCTGGACCAAATCTTCCAGGAATCCCATCGCGTGAATAGCTTCGATGACAAACTCCCATTCAATTCTATCGTATGCTTTTGACATGTCTAACTTCAGGGCCGTCATCCTTTTTTTACCCTTCCTTTTGTTCTTCAACCAGTGGAAGCACTCCATTGCTATTAGAGCTTTATCTGTTATTAATCTCCCTTTGGCAAAGGCACTTTGTTCTTCACTAATCACCTTTGGCAGCACAGTCTTCAATCTGTTTGTTATAGCCTTCGATCAGCCCCCAGATGTTCTACCATCATATCGATTATCCTGTCTTTGGTCGTCCTCCCATGATCGAGGAATCTCCCCTGTTGGAAGATGTAACAAACACGAGACATCATCGAGTATGATAGACATTTCACCATGTGGGAGATGAAATGATGAGTTCTTAGAGTTTCATCTTTCCATGAATGTATTAAGCATATCGTGGTTGACCAGAGTGTAACATGTCATGCATAAGTTCTTCAAGCCAGATAAGGACAAAACCGACTGAAACCAATCCTTATTTGGATGATGCAATGCAATAATCTTCCTCCTATGGTTAACAAACTTCTGGGAGTAAATAAAAAAATATTTGTAGGAAATTCCAGAGATGCATCTCCGGAAGCACTGAGAAACTAAAACGTTGAAACATTTTGGAGATGCATCTTTGGAAGCACCATGAAACAAAAACATTTCAATTTTCTAGATATGCATCTCTGGAATTTCCTATACTATATGAAATGTTGAACAATTCCGGAGATCCATCTCTGGAATGTTCTGCAACTCTGAAGTTGCATCAATGGCGAATGTACCACATGCAAGTTGAAAAAAATCGTTTTGATCACCATTTTCCAACAACAAACAACTTATACACTATGTTTAAACTATGTTATGTGTGATATCTACACATTTTTAACCTTAATCATTGATTTATACTCATTTACACTAAAACTCAAACATTTATCGAAAACTCGAAAAACTTACTTGAAATTGATGGTTTTGATGAATTTGAATGATGTTAAATATGAAGCTTGATGTTACCTTGATATTACTTGAGCCTTGTTTGATGAAATTTGATTTGGTGTAGTGTAGTGTATTGAGAGAGTTTAAAGTTATGGTTGAAGAAATGTGATGTGAGGAAGGAGAAGAGACTGGCGCGACTTATGCTTCAAAATGTTCAGGAGGTGCATCTCCGAAATATTTCAACGTCAACTTACATTTGGGTGCGTCCGGAGATATATCCTCGAAAAGAGGGGGCATTTTTGAAAATTTATATGTTACGATAGAAATACTTAGGGTGCCACAAGAAATTTTCTATTTTTGTGTATGTATTGCACTAATGGACTGGATCTCAAAGTACGTTATGGCCTAATTTTAGTGTTTTCTATGGAATTTTCTTTTCTCACCCTTCTAATTTTATAAAAACTCTTCTAAAATCTAAAAATATAATTTAGATTCTAAAATTTGTGGTGTGTTTTTTAAATGTGAAAACATTGAATCAATATTTTAACATGAAACCGTTTGAAGGAGACTCTGTATTGAATATATCCCTCCTCTTGTTCTAGTTTATTTCGATGCCTTTGTGTGTATCATAAAGCCTAAAAAATCAGCTACATGGACACCAAAGGCACACTTTAATGGATTCATTTTTAACTCATATATTCCTCATCATTTCAAAGGACTAGTTATTTTCCCCAAAGGAATTCCAACAAACTTTAAATTTAAAATCCAAGGAAGTAACACAAAGAATGAGGTTGAATACGAAACTTTAATAGCGGGTATCAAGATCATGTTAAACTTGGGGGGGAAATAGTTGAAATTAAATGAAACTTGAAATTGGTTATGAAACAATTGACAAAAGAATATAAGTGCATTAAAGAGAAGTTGTTTATGTACTTTGTCACAACCAACTCACTCATAAAGAGATTTAATTCAATCAAAATCAAAGATGTTCCTCGACTGGAGAATTAAGAAGCTAATGACTTGGCTCAAATTGCGTTAGGATATAAAGTCTCCATAAAGAATTTAGAAGAATTGATCGAAGTAAAAGAAAAGTTTATTTCACCCAATTTTCTCCCCTATAAATCATTAAAGTCAGAACTAGTGGGAGTAGAAGTGTTGGAAGACTTGCAAAATCCTAAAAATTGTGAACTTGAAGTTTTTGAAAGTTTTTCCATCGATGATTTTGTTGAGCAATGATTGGAGAAAAGCAATTATAGATTTCTAGGAAAACCCATCAGGATCAATAGATCAAATATCAAATAAAAGGCATTAAAATATGTTATTATTGGCAATGAGTTGTTCAAAAAGACTCTAAAAGGAGATCTTTTGAAATGTCTTAGCGAAAGTGAATCATATTTAGCGATTTTTAATGTCCATAGTGGATCTTGTGGTGCCCATTGAGCAAACTATAAAATAAAATGGCTCTTGTTTCAACATGGTGTATATTGACGTACTATGTTGAAAGATTGTGTATAATTTTCTAAAGGATGTCAAGAATGCCAAAAGCCAGCATGGATCCAACATGCCTTGCCATTTAGAGGTTGGAGATTAGATTTAGTTGGTAAAATTCGACCTATATAATCTAAGAGTCATAAATACATCTTAGTAGGCATCTACTATTTTACCAAATGAGTCAAAGCGATGCCTTTGACGAATATTGATCAAGATGTTATGATCAATTTTGTTCAGAGCCACATTATCTTTAGGTTTCGAATTCCTAAAACCTTAACCACTGACCAAGGTTAGGTATTCACTAGTCGAAAGATGATTGAGTTTGCTTCAAAACCAGGAATCTAACTACTAACTTCCACCCCCTATTATGCTCAAGCAAATGGTCAAGTCTAAGTTATTAATAAGATCATAATTGGCATAATTAAGAAACACGTAGATCAAAAGCCAAGGAATTGGGATAAGACTCTGGACCAAGCACTTTTGGCTTGTCAAAATTTTCTTAAGGAAACAAATAACGCTATGCCTTTTCGATTAACATTTGGTCATCATATATTTTTTCCTTCTGAGATACACTTGCAATTAGTGAGAATCCAAAGGCAAACTTAGATTTCATTCGATTATTATTGGAACATCATGATGGATGAGTTGGTCGACTTCTAAGGCTAGTCCCATGTTTATGCCTAGAACCAAAAAAGTATAACCTCTAAGGCTTTAAGTTACACATAATTTTGTGGTGCTTTGACTATTGCATGATCTACAATAAAATCAACAACAATCTAACCTTTCATGGCCTTTAAAGGCAAGTATGTTAAAGAGACCCAGTTAAAGCTAAAACTCATTTCTTATTTTACTATGTAAGATAGGCTTCGACTATATATGTTTAATAATATCAAAGAGAGAATAATCTGACACATATATTTATTTCAACTTTGTACAAGATAAATACAAACAAAGGCACAATTTCTCTATTGAATTATACCTAGTTTCTACGTCATTTAATACTCGGCTAAGGTAATAAATGTCTTTTTCGACGCTATCATTACTCTTGTTCTAACATATTTCCTGTTGTCGAATTAGACACATAAATCTACAGCTTCATGACTTTATCTCTCATGGTAGGTAGAAAAATGTGAGGCTTCGACAAGTACATCTTGATCTCATCAAAAGCCTTTTGAAGCTCTGGTTTCCATATGCAACCCGCTTCTTTCTTCAGTCGTAGCAAAGGTGAAAACATTTTTATCTTGCCACTTTGGTTCAAAATTAACCTTCTCAAGAAATTTATTTTTCCAAGTAGGGACTGAAGTTGTTTCTTATTCGATGGAGACTTTGTATTTAATATAACCCTCATCTTGTTCTAGTTTATTTAGATGTCTTTTTTTATGTGTACCATGTAACCTAAAAAAATCACCTGCATGGACACGTATGACACACTTTAATGGATTCATTTTTAACCCATATTTCCTCATCCTTTCAAAGGTGTGTTGAAGGTGGTCTAAGTGATTGTTTCCTAACGAGGATTTTATGACCATGTCATCTATATAAACATGCATAAAAGTTTCAATGAAGTCATGAAACAAGGAGTTCATTATCCTCTGGTACGTTGTACCAGCATTCTTCAGGGAGAAAGGCATTACTACCCATTCATAAGATCCTAAGGCCCTAGGGAATCGAAATCCATTTTTGTAACATATTCCTCTATAGTAAAAAAATTGGTTATATCTAGAATAACCATTTGTTTCATGAATGGGTAGTGAAATACAACGGAATTCACTACCCTAGACGCTCTTATAAGACAAAAGGAATGAATGACTAAAGAATATAACAAAAAGGTTAAGTCAAAGGTATTTGTGGTTGGAGATTATGTTTGGAAAGTTATATTTCCCATGGATTAAAATGATAGAACCTTAGGAAAATGGTCACCAAAGTGGGATGGGCCATTTTTAATCATCAAAACATTTTTGAACAATGCTTATGAAATTCAGAAGTTAGGTCCTGAGAGTCGAATTCTAAGGGTAAATTGAAAATATTTGAAGAAGTACAAGTCAATGCTACAATAAATGTGAATAACGGGAGAAAAATGTATGTGAAGGCATAAAGAGAATATGGCATTAATGTAAATTCTAAATCAGAAATGTAGTTACATACAAGCCAAAAAAGTTAAGTCAAATTAACGATTACACTTAGAAAGGAAACTCGATTTTGAATTTTTCATAAAATGTTTTGAAGAACTTAACACTTGCATCTAGTTTGGGCTCTTCAATCTTTAGTAGTTCAATCTCGTTATCCAAATGAATAGCTGTTTATACATGTTGGAGACTAATGTTGGTTTCTTTATAAATGTTTTCTTTGGATCAACTTGATGCAAATTTCTCTAGATCAACTTTATTTCGTCGTAGATCTTCAATTTTCTTTGTTAGCTACATTATTTGCTGGTCATAAGAGGAAAATTGATCCTTCTCTTTTTGAGCTTGAGCCTCCAACGTGTCGACCCGTTGATTAGATAAGGTACTTAAGGTCCATTATTTTGATGCAACTTCATTCTTTTGTTGAAGTTGGTTGGAAGACGCTTGTTGTAGCCTCACACTCTTGCAAGCTTGATTTAGAAAAGAGTTAAAATCCAAAATGAATTAAAGGAGCGGTTCATGCAAAGCATTGTCACCTAATTGGGTTAATAATTGTTTAACTTTATATTAAATGTAAAGACCGTCTTCCATAGATTTGAAGAAGTCGACATCAAAAACCTTCACTTTCAATTGTCCAACTAATACAGTAACAAGGTCAACAACAATATTGCCGTTGGACAAGGCTGAAGAGCTTACAGATATCTCATCAGAACTAGACCCCCGACTCTTTACCAAACTCCTCAAGGCCTCTTCAGGGTTCCTAACCTTGATGTTCATAATCTCTTCTCGACTAAGAGAGATGTTGGAGTAGGAGTGAACCAAAAGGTGAGCATTCGTAGTAGTGGCTTGGAAATTATCTTTAGCGCCTGTTGTTGGTTTTGCTTGCATAACTTGTATTAGTGTCCCATCAGCAATGCCAAGCCTAATGTACAATTGGCTATGGTCTTGTTATGCTTAGTGCTCAGGATCTGGATCTTTTGAAGCGTTTAAGGAGTTATTTGACTCCTCAAATTTTTGATATCTTTGAGGGGACAAAATCTTAGAGTTACTTTGACCCAAATTGGATGGTTGTGTCCCTTAGAATTTTTCTAGGCTCACAGGCTTGTTTGGTTGAACCGACAGAGAGCTAGTGTTTTTTGGTGTTGACCAATTTATGCTAGAAGGTCGAGTCTAAAAAGCATCGGTGTCTTGGTCCATAGACCTTTGAACACCAGGGACAGCTTGGGTTGGTACAGATGTGGTGAAAAATGGATTTTCCTGCAAAAAAAAGAAATGAATATTGTCTCAAGACTTTGATCGAAGGAATAATTAGATAATGCAATATCGACATTACCTTAAAGTTGATGGTTGGATCACTTATACCCTTATCAGGAGCAGTGGGCTTTGCACACCTTGTCTTTCTCTCCTTAAGAAGGTAATTGAAATGTTCTCTTCATCCTCATCATTGTCGATAATTGCAATGCCTTGCCTTTTCTTCTGTGTTTTCAAAAGGGATGGGAATTGATTCTTTCAATTTCCTTTTCTTTTTCTTGGCTTATTGGGATTCAAGAGTGTCGACAGAAGAATTTTTCTTCTTAGCATACCTAACACATGCATTTGCAACTGTGTCTGTCGAAGCTTTTTGATATTTAGCAAGCATAAGCTAGGGAAATACCATGTCATTAGCGATATCATTAAGGGGATCGACCTATTTTTATATTTCCTTCTTATATTTCTTCTTTGGAATAGTAGTGTAAGTACTACTTTCCTTTTTTCGACTCTGGAAAATAATGAAAATAAACAAAGGAAACCCAAATTTGGCTGAGAAGAAGAACATGTCTACAAGATGTACCTGTTTGAGCTCATATGTTGAATCAGGTTTGGCAACCTCTGGAGGTGCTTTTATCTGTTTGTTCGACTCTCGAGCAGGAATGCCCATAGATGTAAACATTCGATATGAGTAAGTAAAAGTAATAAGGAAATACAAAGAGTTACCTAAGAATATTGTATGTCACCTGGTAATATGGGTGACAAAACTCTGACGTTTTTAATGTCTACATGAACATGGCCTTTATAGTTATCCATGTGATATTTAGTTGAGACTACTCTATGACGGGGTTTTTTTTCAGCGTGTTGTATAAAACTTACAAGGACTCACAAGGGAGTCAACCATGAAATGGTGGATGAAAGGCCAAGCCAATCTCATAAGTCGACAATGGTGGGAACTTATAAAAATAAAACTTTAAAGCAAAATTATACCTATCAGTTACATAAGAAGGAATTTTCAAAATTAGGAGATTCTCAGTGATTTTTTGTTTTAAAGTAAGAGCTACATCATATATGGTAAGACGAATATCATAAGGATTATATACAACCTCAAAGTAACATTAGAAATCCTAAATTTCTTTGATATGTGTACCTGTGTTTTTCTTGAATAGAGACTGAACAATTGAAAAAATGTATGTAAGAAGCTATAGAACAGTCACAGATGCCACAAAATGAGCATGGTGATATTTCGACCACCATGCTTCGAATTTTGGTGTGCATAGATAGTTGACTTGAAATTTAAAAGAGAGTTAGGGTGGTGGTGTCTATAATGAGAAAATTCAATTGTGCGTGATATTCTTCATCTGTATAAATAGTGGTAGCTGTGAAGAGTTTTGTCTTGTGAAGAAAGAATGACATGGAAAAAATGGAAGAAACCAAATTGTCAGGATACCAGCTTAGGTTGTTAGCTAACAAGGCACAAAACTTTGTTTCTCACTAGAATCCTAGTAGACAGAACACTTGGTCGGAGAAACGTTGACCAGATGTCAAGAGCCTCAACATGTTAATCAGGAGTAACATGAGGAAACTATCTCTTAAACCAGTCGAGTCCATGACTTCGAGTGATAAATGGAGTGATAGATGGTTCAAAAATATCACTTGAAAATGTAACTGTTGTACCCCAAAATTTGCCCTCACATCTTCAAGACAATATGTCTTAAGAGGTCTTCTAATGATCACAAGATTCTCAATTGCTCAAAGGAATTTCAGGTTTCATCAGACTAAGCTTCCTCCTAAGCAACAAATCTTAAACTAGGGTTTTGAGTTCTCAAAGAAAATTAGACTTACAAAGCCTCAAATGGACTTCATGGTATCCCACATACTTCAAAGGATCCTCATGTCAAGTTTCAAGGCTTTCCCTACAAGTTTGGTCAGTCAGAGGCTCAGATACCCAAAAATCAGTTAACTTGGTCAAAAATTCAATTATGGTCAACACAAAGTCAAACTTCAAGATTTTTGGTCAACATCAAGATTATGAGGTTAAATTCATCATTTGATCAAGGGTTGATCATGATTTATCAAGGAAACCTCAGAATCCTCAAGAACCGGGAGTTACTAAATTAGGGTTTTGTTCAGGAAAAGTCAAATGTACGTTGACCAACCATAACTTTCATATGCTTCATCAAAAATTTCCCATCCAAAGCTCATTTTTAAGTGAATTCAATTCCCTAAAACTTTGTGTCTCACAAGCCAAGTCCAAAAATGCTTCATTTGAGAGATATGAGCCAAGACATTACATGTCCTTTTAAAAGTCAACAAAAAGTCAACATTTTCAAAAGCTCATAACTTAAAAATGAAAGACAAATGGACATGGAACCAAAAGTAGAAGTTAGAAGTCCATGTCATTTATGCATTTACCAAGATCAAATTGTCTCTTTTTCCATTGGTGGTTTAGGGACATAGATGCGTTTACCAACAATAATGGGTGTGCTAATGTCAGAGGCAAGAAACTTAGAAGTTTGGTTGAAGATGAATAAACTGTTTTTTCTCTTCTTCTTTTTTTGTGCTAAAGGTGGAAATGAAAGGGTTCTGGAAGTTCTAATAAGCCAGGGCTCGAAAGGAAAGAAGAAGAAAATGGAAAATGAAAACTAGGAGGTATTTATAAGGGAGAAACATTTTAGTTCCCCCCAATAAAGCGGGACAAGTGGCACTGCACAAGCAAACACTTGGCGTTTTAAATTTTTGTAAGAAATTTTAATTAAAAGTTTCCTTAAATGTGGATCACTTGTATGAACATGATTATTCTAGGAACTTTGAGTAATGATGAGGGTTTGCATGCACGTCAATGATGTGACAGTTTGATAAAAAGTGGTCATGATGACCATGACGTGTATAAGCTATGATGAATAGTGTCAGACAGTTACGAAAAACAATGTCATCTTTCTTCCATCTGATACATGTGATAAAAATGGCATTTTTTAGGGACATCTGTTAGCCTGAGAATTTTTAGCTTAGTGAAAAATCAATAAATTGATGGTCATAACTATGTTGACATTACTAAGTGTCTAAAGCTTAAACCAAAAACTTTAACATGCTAACTGTATCGACCAGTTGGTTTGATAGACCTGTAAGTGAAATCAAGGTCAAGAATGATTTGGTGGAGTCTAAAAAAAATTTCACAAGGTTATGATCACTCTCTCTTCCAAACAAGTTCAAAATCTTGAAGAAAAAAATGAAATCTTTCGACACGACGTCAAAGTCGACACTTTTAAGTGTAAAGGGCTTAGAATGTTTTCAAGTCCAAAGAGGGTGGTGTGGATATATCTCATCCTTCGACGAAGGCGATTAAAGTGCTCAGAAGCGGTTATCAACATAATTATCACCACATTTAGTTTGATTTTTAGTAGTTTCTCTTTATATATACGTGGAAGCAAGTTATAACAAAGCAACCCTGTGTAGTGGGACACACGTCGAACATGTAGCCGACAACTGTTGTCGATGGATTTTTAAGACTAGTATATAATGCAGGCTTATACATTGTAGTCGAGGCCACAAAATCCTCATTCATTCTCTATAGAACTAGATTACTGAAGTCATCGAGTGAAATAGTTTGTGAAAAATGTGAGTCTGCATCCACTCTTTAAATTTACTGCATATCTTTTGTATTTCAAGCATTTACAATTAATATCATTTACTTCGTTTACTTTGATTATTGCTTTTTATCTTTTTCCAAAGTTTATTGCTTGTTGTCAGTTGATTTATTACCCAACCTTTTAAATCCAAATTACACACTTTTCATTGTATATTTTATTTTCAAAATTGTCTTTGATCTTTTTTGATTTAATCTTTTAAGTGAACTAAACTCGTTATTGTTTATTAAAAACACCAGTAAACATTAGTGTAGTCATGTACGATGGTAGCTTGATGTTCGTCAATGTTATGATATATATATATATATATATATATATATATATATATATATATATATATATATATATATATATATAGAGAGAGAGAGAGAGAGAGAGAGAGAGAGAGAGAGATTTGTTCATTTTATATTGGTTAGGAAACATTAAGACATGAATTATAACTTTTTTAGATGGCTAAGATTTCACCATAAAAGTTCTTGAATTTTCCTTCATATCTTCAAGAACTTTTATGGTGAAATCTTAGCCATCTAAAAAAGTTATAATTCATGTCTTAATGTTTCCTAACCAATATAAAATGAACAAATCTCTCTCTCTCTCTCTCTCTCTCTCTCTCTATATATATATATATATATATATATATATATATATATATATATATATATATATTATGAATGTGTGTTTTAGCTAAAGTATGGTTAAATGCACTCTAAGGTGTATTTAAATAAAACACTTTTTATAAAAAAAAATAGAGTTAATAGTCGTTTACCCCCTGCAATATAGACGGGTTTTGATTTATCCCCCTTTAAAAAATAAATTTTGGATTACCTCCCTGAAATTTTCGGGCACCCCCTAAGCGTGTAAAAACCAGGGGGGTTAATTAAAAAAAAAATTACAGGGGGTAATTTTTCCACCTAAGGGGTAAAAGACTTAGAATTTTAAAATTCCAGGGGGTAATTCAAAATTTATTTTTTAAAAGGGGTAAATAAAAACATGTCAATATTGCAGGGGGGTAAATAAATGAATCCTAACAAAACTCATATATATATAAATAAAAATTATAAAACGCTAGAGGAAGGGGTTGAACCTTCGACCTTGTGGTTAACAACCACACGCTCTAACCAACTGAGCTACTCCAGCTCCCATTAAAAAAATAAACTATTTGTAATTTAATTTTAAAAAATAACTCTTTACATGCTTATGAAAATATATAATTGAATTTAACATTTCACCCAAGCCATCAAAATTTAATGCTCAAATATCATGACTACAATTATCATATGCAAAATATCAACATTGGATTAAGGGTTATTTTATTCTATTGGAGTTTATTCAGTAAGCTTTTGAGATGGAGAAATAAGGGGACACTTATTGATTTATTTTTACACCCTTAAGGTCATTTTCTACACCATGACTAATACGACCCCACTCTAAAAGGCGGTGTGGTGGATGACTCACCTCCGAGGTTATTCTTCGTTGTTAGATTTATTAGATTTTTTAAAAATAATTGTCGTCAAAGTCGTCAGATTTTGTCAATTAACGATTTTCATGTGGTATATTATAAATGTCTAAAAATTTAAACACATAATAAATTAAACGACGACATTGTAAATCAATAACTTGACATGTCTTTCATTATCTAGTGGGGATGTACAGAACGATATCGCAGTTCTCAATGTTGTGTAACTATATTTTGAGGGAATATAAGAATAACTTGTGCTACAAGAGGATCATGATGAAATGTATATGTTATGCGCGATATAGTGGGGTGTATATTTTCTAATACATATTTTTGTTTTGAATCTTTGATATTTTTTATTTGTACAAGATATAATTTATTATACATTTTCGATGACATGTTATATTGCATATTTTTTTAGTATTTTTCTTATAATTTTACTTTATATCATCATGTTATGGTTATTGTTCAAATAGAAGAAAAACATATATTATGATGCAAAACACATGTTCAAGTTTTGTAATCTAAAGGTATTATAATGCTAAATACGTCTTTAGATTCTATAATCTAAATACATAATGGGAGGTATTTTAATGTTACAGATAATATAATTCAAACTTGTGTAAAACACATCAATTTTAAGTTCAAATTGTAGAATCTGAACATTATCAACACAAGATTTCATAATGTGTTATCTAGATCTCACTGGAAATTTTTGTGCATATAATGCACAAAAACTTATTTAAATTAACGGGTTAGGTTCTTTATAGTTTATGATTCATAATAAGGAACAATTTCTCATACCTAATAAAAATGAACTCTAACATAAGTGCAATTTAATACAACAAATGGACTTCTACATCAACGCCAATGTTATAATATTTGATATGAATGAATAAATGGATTTTTGTCTCAACCACCATGATAAAAAAAGGTGGTTTGTTTTGAGTATTATCGGTCGTGAATCTACTATGACAAATGTGTTGGTTTGTGATCTGACCTGATCAGGAGGGCCTTCCAAGATCTTGATGACTGGGCCAAAGAATGAAATGAGGAGGGGGGTGTACCTGCAAGGTGCTCCGATGCTTAAGTCAGAAAAAGGTACAGAGAAAAGGTTATCAGTATGAGTTAGAATACCTGCCCCTTTGCTATGAAAGGGGTATTTATATTGAGCCCCCAGCGCTGGGCCAAGGCTCCTAATGGGCTGGATTAGCTAGGCCCAAGGAGGAGCTGCCAGGGGACGCGTGAGAAGCGTTAAGACCTAGACCAAGGTCTGCCCCCTGGTCCAACTGCCCCTATCCCTAAGGAGATAATGTAGGGGAGTTGGGTGACGTGGTATGTGAGATACTATTATGACTCTGCCCGACACGACCTAGATGCCCGTGATGTGGGTTGACGATTTGTGGATGTAGACTAGGAGACGGGCAACTGGTTCTCTGCCCGACACGTCATTGGAGAAGGCGAGGAAGTGTTCCTTGGATAAAATGGTTCTTCATCAGAGGTGTCCTCGTGGTTGGTCGACTGGACATGGGCCTGACGAGCATTGGGCCGCGCGGTATATAATGCCTCGGCCCAGTCCAGAACAGGAGCCCCCCAAGTCGAGTCTCTGAGCCAGAGCGATGACTTATGTCTCAATTTTGGGTTCCCCGAGCTTGCGGGGAAGTGTGATCGTTCGGCAGATGGGGTTACAGCAGACTTGTTCTTGACTGGTCTTTTCACCGGAAATGTCGGGGATGGAGGTGATCGGTTGGTCAGCACCTTCCTCGTGGCAGGCGAGGATATGACGCGGGAATGTGGCGTCTAGGTGAGTCGGGGAGACGGATAGGTGCCCGGGTCGTTTCAGTTTCTTATTTTGGAGAGACGTGTCTCAGACTTAATGGTGTCGCTTCGTTTAGAGTGCAAAGACGGCGTAGGCAGGCTAGGTAATGATGACCTAGTGTGTTGGTCCACGTGCCCAGCCCTATAAAAAGGGGTTGAGTAACTTCATTTCCACTTTTTTCGCTCACACGTTCACCGGAGTTCTCCACGTTCTCTCTCGTTTGCTTGCTCCGCCGTCTGGACCACCGTCTCCGCCAGTCATCCTTTCTGAACCACCGTCTTCTGCTCGGGCACCACCGTACCCCTTCCAACTTAACTATGTCAGGTATGATTTTCTACTGTGATCCACTGTTTTTCCTTGTTGTTTTCTGTCAAACGCATGCTATTTTTGTAGAGATGTGGTTAGGTTTGACTTAGGAATAGTGTAGTGGAATGTAGAGGTACATTAGATGGTAGAAAATAGGATTGGGATCATACTGGACCGGGCATAAATTCCGTAAGCCGGGCAATATTTGCATAGGCTGTATGAAATTTCTGCCCGGTCTCCATAGAACGCGTGCGTCACTGAGTTGAGCACGGTTAATCCCCGTAGCCGCTACGCCCTTTCACTTGACCTGCGGTGGAAGGGTGGATTTGATACGACGTCGAATTCACTCTTTCTGTCTGCGTTTCAGGTGCTACCGGGCGTTTAAGACCGAGGAGGGAAGATTCTGGGTCCTCGACCGAAGATGCAACAATCGCTCGTCTCCCGGTCGGGGATGGGAATGTCCGAGATGGCACCGAACACGCCTCCTCGTCTGGGCAGGTTGACTTCTCGTGGGTCGCGAACGAGCCCTTGGAGGAGGAATCAGACTTCTGCGACGAGGCCATCATTGCTTATGCTGTGGTCGAGGATATAAGTCGGGAGGACCCGCCAAATTGGTATTGCTGCGCCCCCAAGGAAGAAGATCGCATTTGTCATCATCTCCCGGGGAAGCAGTTCACCATGTATGAATTTGCTTTCCGTGAGGCGGGGATTAGGCTGCCCTTCAACTCATTCCAGATGTCAGTCTTCAAGTGGCTCCGGCTGGCGCCGTCCCAACTGCACCCCAATGCCCTTGCATTTATGCGGGCATTTGAGTTAGTGTGCCAGTTCCTCGGCATTGGTTGCACTCGGGCTCTCTTCTTCCATGTCTTCCATCTCCAACGGTCTGGTTCCCGCGGGCGTCACAGTTGGGTTTCTTTCAAGCAGCCTGTGCGCCTGTTCAAGACGTACGAGGATTCTGTTCGTCACTTCAAGAACCGATGGTACGTGGTGAGGCCGATCACCCGTGCTGCCCTTCATTCTCTCTACTATTATCAACGGAAGCCAAACGGGGAGGAGACGCTGATGTCGAAGATACCGTTGAGGTGGCAGTGTGATCACTTTGATCTCTCCACGGCTCATTATCGGATCAAATATGGGATGCTCGGCCAGGAGGATAGGCTCGCTTATAAGAAGCTGGTGGACTACGTGCAGAGCTTCACTTTGGGGTTTTGGGCGAATCGACAGGGCGTGCCTTACTTGGACGAAGCCGGGGAGTTAATCACTGAGCCGCGTTATATTAATACAAAGGCTCTGCTCGAGTGCGATACCGAGGAGGAAGCTATAGCGTTATTGAGTAGGCAGACTTGTTTAGCCCCCTTTTTTGTTTTATTTTACTTGTTTATGTCTTCGCTCGCTAATGTCTGTGTGTATCGTTTTGCAGGAGCTATGCCCAGTGCCCGTGATCGGGTTTTGAAGCTGGCCAATCAGGTCGGCGCTGCTGACCGGGTGCCCAAGAAGAAGAAGAAGACGGCGGCCCGTGTCTTGGTGACTGCTGGTGATACTGGGGCCGGTCCTTCGCACGTGGCGAGTGTGACTCCTCCCTCTCCTCCTCGGGGGAACCCGATCGACATTCCTGATAGTCCGTCGCCAGCGGCTTCTCCTCTTCACAAACGGAAACGTCCGGCGGGGACTCTTACCGGGTCGTCACTAGGGAGCCCGAATGGACCGGGTAGCTATCTGCTCCCTCCCTGCTATGTGGAACGGTCGTTCTTCAAGGGCGAGGAGGCGATCGCTGTGCCTGCGCCCGAGGCCAAGGCTATTCTGGATCAGGATGCCTCTGCTCGGAAAAAGGATCTGGCCAGGGACATTGCTGCTGTCATCCGGGTGATGGAGACGGCCATGGTCTTGACCGATACTTCGGTTTCCACTGCCTCGCTGGAAGATGCTCTTCTGCGGGTTCGGACGGAGAAGGACAAGCTGTCCAAAGATCTGTCGGACTACAAAGAGGAGCATCAGCTGCAGGAAGGGCTGAGCCAGAAGCTGGACGAAGCAGAGAAGGAGAGGGACCAGTTAAAGGCCGCGAAGGAGGGATTGGAAGAGCAGATGGCCGATTACCAGAAGCTGGCCGAGGATAATGCTGGCCTGCGGGCTCAGGTCGAAGCTCTCGAGGAAAAGGTCCGATCTTTGGCTGACGAGACTGAGGAGGAGCGCGCCCTCGGTACTCGTGGTGAGCTGCTGGGGCATATCCGCTCGCTCAACCAAGACCTGGTGGTCGTTTTCAAGGAGGGTTTTGATAATGCTGTCGAGCAACTTGGGCTTCTGAACCCTGAGTTGGTGACAGATGGGTCGGCCCATAATTACTGCGTCAGGGATGGTGAGATCGTCTGCCCTTTCGAAGCGGAAGCGGAACTGGGGGGTGAAGAAGAGGAAGAGGAAGAGGAAGTGCTCCGAGCGGAGTCTTAAGTCATTTATTTCTATTTTGATTTCTGTTATGGCCTGCGTGCCTTGTTATGTATTTTGGCCTTCGGGCAGGTGTAATATTGCCTTCGGGCGTACTTGGCTTCGGCCGCTGTTATTATTAATGTATGAATATTTTCGTTTTCGTTATCATTCATTGTGCTCGTTTAAGTTTGATGTCTTATTTGTATGGATTCGTACTCTACTCGACTTTGTTTATCTCCTCGGTTTAGGGAACCGACGAAGCGTCGGGCTTTGTGCCCGTGGGTATCGAAGCCCGGGTCCGTTGTTCGAACCCTGGTCCCGAGGCTTGGGCCCTCCCATCGCGAGCTGGGTGCCCTGCCAATCTTGGTACTTCGATGTTGGGTCTTGGTCAAGATCCCAACTGTCGGGGAGGGTTGTGTTTGTTACGTGACCCCGGATCGTTTTCGGGCCTCGTGGTTCCTCCCTGGGATTTTGGGGACGAAGAGCGTGGTCGTACCAGCCACGTCTCCCCGTGGTGTATTTAGCTGTAATATTGTCTAAGTTTTTCTGCGTTCCATGGTCGAGCGAGTTGTTCTCCTTGTAGGTTTTCTAGGTAATAGGCCCCGTTGCTCGTCTTGTCGCGGACGCGGTAAGGGCCTTCCCAGTTGGCCGCCAGTTTGCCCTCTCTTGGGTTTTTCTGGTTTCTTCTGAGGACCAGGGTGCCGACCTGGAACTCTCTTCTTATGACTTTCGCGTCGTGGCGTAGTGCTATTTTTTGTTTGAGGGTTGTTTCCCTGAGGGCTGCTTCGGAGCGTATCTCCTCGACTAGGTCGAGCTCGGTTCTAAGGGTTTCATCGTTCATTTCCTCGTCTAGGGGTTCCTCCGTTCTCCTTGTTGGCGTCCGTATCTCCACCGGGATAACTGCTTCGGTGCCGTAGGTTAGTCGAAATGGGGTTTCCCCGGTGGTAGAGTGCGGTGTCGTGCGGTATGCCCATAGGACGCTGTGCAGCTCCTCGACCCATGCCCTCTTTGCCTCACCGAGTCTACGTTTGAGGCCACGTAAGATTACTCTGTTGGCCGCCTCTGCTTGCCCGTTCGTCTGCGGATGCTCGACAGATGTGAAATGCTGTGTGGTGCCCAGGCTGGCGACGAAGTCCTGGAACCCTCCGTCCGTGAATTGTGTCCCGTTGTCTGTGACGAGTGCCTGGGGTATGCCGAACCGGGCGAGGATGTTGCGTTTGAAGAACCGGAGAATGTTCTGCGCGGTTATTTTAGCCAGTGCCTCTGCCTCGATCCACTTGGTAAAGTAATCCACCCCGACGATGAGGTATTTATTCTGATATGATCCGGTGACGAATGGTCCGAGGATGTCCATGCCCCACCACGCGAAGGGCCATGGGGAAGACAGTGATTTAAGGTCGTTCGGGGGTGCGAGGTGCATGTCGGCGTGTCGTTGGCATTTGTCGCATCTTTTGACATGCTCTCTCGAATCGTTTTGCATGGTCGGCCAGTAGTAGCCTGCTCGAAGGGCCTTTCGTGCGAGCGATCTCCCGCCGAGGTGTTGAGCGTTAATTCCCCGGTGTATCTCTCCAAGTATGTCGGGGACTTTCTCTTCCTCGACGCATTTAAGTAATGGGACGGAGAATCCTCTCCGGTAGAGTTTGCCTTCGAGGAGTACGTACGAGCATGCTCGTCGTTTGACAGTGGTTGCCTCTTTCGGGTCAGCTGGGAGCTCGTCTCGTGTGAGGTAATTGTAGATGGGCGTCATCCAACAGTGGGCATCCCCTATAGCGTTGACCTCGAGTGGGGGAGGCAATTTGTCGATGCTGGGTCGAGGGAGGATTTCTTGAATTACCGATTTATTCCCACCCTTTTTCCTCGTGCTGGCTAGTTTCGAGAGGATGTCTGCCCGTGTGTTGTGCTCGCGGGGTATGTGTTGAACTTCCCACTTTTCGAATTTATCAAGTTTTTCTTTGACGAGGGACAAGTACTCGAGGAGGTTGTCATTCTTGGTTTGATACTCTCCTCGCACTTGTGAGGCTACGAGCTGGGAGTCGGTGGATATTTTTACCTCTTTCGCTCCCAGGTCCTCGGCTAACCTCAGGCCTGCGAGGAAGGCTTCATATTCGGCTTGGTTGTTCGATGTTGGGAACGCTAGCGCTAATGATACCTCTATTAGGATCCCTTCTTCATTTTCGAGGATGATCCCGGCCCCACTGCCCGACGTGCTAGAGGCGCCGTCGACGAAGATCGTCCATTTGTGGGCGTTTTCTGCTGGAGTTGGGCAGTGGGTCATCTCCGCGACGAAGTCGGCCAGCGCCTGAGCTTTCAAGGCTTTCCTACTTTCGTACTGTATGTCGAATTCGGAGAGTTCCAGTGACCACTTGAGCATCCTCCCGGCCATATCCGGACGCCCGAGCAGCTGTTTGATTGGCTGATCGGTTCTGACCTTTATCGTGTGTGCGAGGAAGTAATATCGTAGTCTCCTTGCCGTGTTGATAAGGGCCAGGGCGACCTTTTCGATTTGCTGATACCGGAGCTCGGGGCCTTGGAGCGCTTTGCTCGTAAAATAGATGGGCTTTTGTCCCTCGTCGGTTTCTCTTATTAGAACGGCACTGACGGCCTCGGTTGCCACAGATAGGTATAAATATAAGGTTTCCTTCTCTGATGGTCGTGACAAGACTGGTGGTTGGGACAGAACTTTCTTTAGGTGGAGTAATGCTCGCTCGCATTCATCGGTCCAGTCGAAGGTAGCCTCTTTTCGAAGGAGTCTGAAGAATGGCAATGCGTGCTGGGCGGATTTGGCGATGAAACGGGAGAGTGAGGCGAGCATTCCATTGAGCGACTGGATCGACTTTTTGGTCTTCGGGGTCGGAAATTCTGAGAATGCCCGGCATTTGTCGGGGTTGGCCTCTATCCCTCTTTCGGTGAGATAAAAACCGAGGAACTTCCCTGCCCGTACGCCGAACGTGCATTTTTCGGGATTGAACCTCATTTTACACTGTCTCGCCTGCTCGAATACCTTCGTAAGGTGTCGGGCATGGGTAGCCTCCTCGTGTGACTTGACGATCATGTCGTCCATGTATACTTCGAGCATGTCCCCTATTTCGTTCTTGAAGATTTTGTTCATCATGCGTTGGTATGTAGCGCCAGCGTTCTTGAGTCCGAACGGCATTACGTTATAATAGTAATTGCCTGTTGGGGTCATGAATGCTGTGTGTTTCTTGTCTGTGGGCGACATAGGGATCTGGTTATATCCACTATATGCGTCCATAAAGGACAAGAGTTTAAAACCTGCAGAGTTGTCAACGAGCATGTCTATATTAGGGAGGGGAAAAGCATCTTTCGGGCAAGCCCTATTAAGATCAGTATAATCAACACACATACGCCATTTTCCATTATTTTTCTTAACGAGGACTACATTAGAGAGCCAGGTTGTGTACTGGGCTTCAGAAATAAAATTTGCCTCCAAGAGGTCTTTTACAGCTCGCTCGGCAGCCTCTGCCTTTTCGGGCGACTGTTTGCGCCTACGCTGTGCTACGGGCTTGGCTGCCCGGTCCAAAGCTAGTTCATGACACGCGATCTCGGGGTCCAGTCCGGGCATTTCTGCGGCGTTCCATGCGAAGAGGTCGGAGTTCTCCTTGAGGCATGCCACGAGCTCTTCTCTTGTTTCCTCGGGTAGTCCTTTACCTATCTTCACCGTCCTTTCCGGGTCGTCCCCGAGAGGAATGAGCTCGAACTCTCCGTCGGGAATTGGTCGGACCGGGTGTTCGAGAGAGCAGCCCTCAGGGAACTTCCCTTCTTCGGTCTCGTCTAGCCCGATGCGACAGTCGAGGTCGATTGCGTTGACTCCCCGGGTAGGATCCTCGGTCCTGAGTTTTTTGTTGTTGCAGTTGTTCTTTGTGTTGACTACGGCCTGTCCTTTTACTGCGGCGTCGTAGCATCGCCGAGCTGCTTCAATATCACCGTGGATGGTGACCACGCGTCCCAATTTGGTGTAGTATTTCATCTTCAGGTGGACGGTGGATGGGACCGCGGTGAGTTCAGCCAGTGTCGGACGTCCAAAGATGCAATTGTAGAGAGACGGACAGTCTACGACCAGGAATTGGATTTTGACTTCCCTGGCCGTTTCTTGTTCGCCGAAGGTGACGAGGAGCTCAACATATCCCCACGGTCTGGTTGTCGCTCCATTGAATCCTTGGAGATCTGATCCGACGTAGGGGGCTAAGTTGGTTTTGTCCAGCTTCAGAGTCTTGAAGAGGTGGACGTACATGATATCCACTGAGCTGCCTTGGTCGACCAGGATGCGTCGTACGTCGAATTGGGCCATCTTTGCCCTTATCAATAGTGGGATGCCCGAGTTCGGGGATCCCCCCGGGAGTTCCTCCAGGAAGAAAGATATAGGGTTTGATTTTCCGCGGTACTTTGTCAAGGTCGCTTTCTGCTCGGGGGCAGTCAATAGGAGTTCGTCGAACTTGCGTTTGACGGAGAGGGCAGCGGCTTCCCCGTTAACTCCCCCTCCTGATATCACCAGTGTGGTTGGGAAGTTTTCCCAGGGGCTGAGTGCAGCGATCTTGCCTTCGGGCAACGGTTCGGGGAGGAAGAAGTCTTCCGGACGTGACACGCATAGGGCCACTTGATAAGGAGAGTTGTCAGGGGGTGTTTCTTCCCGGGGTCTCTTCTTCTCTGGCTCGTCATGTCTGGGAGTTTCGTTCTTCCTCGTATACTGCTTCAGGTGCCCTTCTTGGATTAGAATTTCTATCGCATCCTTTAGGTGGACGCAGTCTTCGGTCACGTGCCCGTGACTTCTGTGGAACCGGCAGTACTTTGATTTGTCAGTGTGGGGTTTTGGCGCAGACGGTTTTGGGAACCTGACCCTGCCCTGCTTAAATTCGGAGTTGATACATTCTGCAAGGATACGCTCTCGAGGAGCTGTTAGCAAAGTGTACTCGCTATATCTGCCCGCGGGGCCTCTTCCTTCCCGGAGCTCGCGAGGTCTTTCTTCTCTTCGCTTGTCCCCGTTGCGACGGGGAATGCTTGTGTCCTCGCGTTTGGAGTGTTCGATCTCCCCAGCGTGACGTCCGCTGCGGGCGTTGTGTGCCACCTGTTTTTCCTCGTATCTGATGTAGGCCTGGGCCTTATGCAGGAGTTCGTTCAAGGTGCGGGGAGGTTCGATCCCGACGGCTCTGCTAAGCTCACTGCCGGGCAAGAGACCTCTTTCGAGGAGATATTTCTTCATATGCTCGGTGGTATCCACCTCGACAGCCTCCTGGTTGAATCGCTCGATGTACGAGCGCAGTGTTTCATTCTTCTTCTGCACTATGGCTTCAAGGGTCGCCTCAGTTTTGGGGTGACGACGGGAAGCTGTAAAGTGCCTGGTGAACATGGACCTCATGACTCTCCATGACGTAATGGATTCAGGGGCCAAGCTTTTGTACCAGGCCATGGCCCCTTTCCTGAGGGTTGTTGAGAACAGTCGGCATTTGAGGTGCCCGGTTATATCATTGCGGTAGTCGAGCATCGCATTAACGTTGTCGACGTGATCGTCGGGATCGGTAGTCCCGTCGTATACAGCCAGATTGGGCGGTTTCTCCATGCCTTTGGGGAGTGGAGCTTCCATAATTGCCCGCGACAGGGGACAGTGCAGGTCTTCCTCGTCGCTCCTTAAGGGAGATAGTTCGTTGGTGTCGGGGCTGTGCCCGTGCCTTGGTGATGCTCCTGTTCGGCCCCCGTCGCGACGGGCGCGCGCCCTGCTGACGTGAGGTTCGGGGGAGCGGCGTCCTCGCTTCTTTGTTGGTTCCGAACGTTGCTGTGTCCTCCTTTCCGGCTGGGGTCGGGCCACCTGGCGCTCGGCTTCGAGGGCCATGATTCGTTCGTGCTGTTGACAGAGCATAGAACCGGCCTGATTGAGGGCATTTACCATGGCAATCATTGTGGCGTCTCCTTCGACGGGGACGGGAATGGGATGAAATGTCTCTGCCCCTGAGTTGTGAGCATGAGGAATATCCCCGTTGTTTTGGGGCTCTGGAGACGGGGTGGCTGGACGCCCGTCTCGAGCGTCTGTTTCATGGGATGGCGGGCCGTCATCCATATTGTAGTCGACGAGGGGACGGCTGCGCTCGCTGGGTTGTTCTCCGGCCATGTTGGAAGGACAGAAATAAATGAGCTTTTATCCTCTTTTGATGAAGATGGGGACAGCTAGGTTCCCACAGACGGCGCCACTGATCTGACCTGATCAGGAGGGCCTTCCAAGATCTTGATGACTGGGCCAAAGAATGAAATGAGGAGGGGGGTGTACCTGCAAGGTGCTCCGATGCTTAAGTCAGAAAAAGGTACAGAGAAAAGGTTATCAGTATGAGTTAGAATACCTGCCCCTTTGCTATGAAAGGGGTATTTATATTGAGCCCCCAGCGCTGGGCCAAGGCTCCTAATGGGCTGGATTAGCTAGGCCCAAGGAGGAGCTGCCAGGGGACGCGTGAGAAGCGTTAAGACCTAGACCAAGGTCTGCCCCCTGGTCCAACTGCCCCTATCCCTAAGGAGATAATGTAGGGGAGTTGGGTGACGTGGTATGTGAGATACTATTATGACTCTGCCCGACACGACCTAGATGCCCGTGATGTGGGTTGACGATTTGTGGATGTAGACTAGGAGACGGGCAACTGGTTCTCTGCCCGACACGTCATTGGAGAAGGCGAGGAAGTGTTCCTTGGATAAAATGGTTCTTCATCAGAGGTGTCCTCGTGGTTGGTCGACTGGACATGGGCCTGACGAGCATTGGGCCGCGCGGTATATAATGCCTCGGCCCAGTCCAGAACAGTTTGGTAACATCTAACTTCTAAATGAAGATGGTCTGAGGAACACAATCTAATATTTTGCCAATATTGTTCTTTCAGAACAACTGAGTTAGACGATATCCCAACCAATTAAGCTTGTGATGTCTATTCTTAAATATTATAAACTATCTTTTGGATGAGAGATTATTTGTGAGAGTTTTGTATAAACTAATTAAAAACTCGCAACGGCGCACAAGTCAATTAATTAGTTATAGAATGTAATAAATTTAAATTTAAAACAATATTTATCTATGTACACCCAATAATATTATCATCTAGTACAAAAAAATAACCACTTTAATTTAAATATAATATAAGAAATATAACATTCACAGTCAAATATTTTTTTCATGTTCTAAACACACAAGTATACATTAAGTTTGACATATGCACAATATTCAATAATTAGTTATGATTGAAATTACTTCGTCAGTAAAAATACCATGTCAATATTTTTAGATATTTTCATTTTATTTTTTATCTTATTTTGTGCCCCTCACAATTATTCTTGATTTTCTCTTAGGTTGAAATCATGTATAATACTTTTTAAAATTGATCATTTGACCAAAGTCAATATTATGTGGATTGAATTACAAGTTAGAGACTTGAAGCAAGATTTTATACAATCTTGAATTGAGTCACAACTTTGCTTAACTATAATCATGAGTAAGTCAAAAATATGGATTTTGGCACTAATAGTCTTGATTCGATTCAAGGTTTTTCCTTACTAGAATCAAAAGGAACCTTGACTCGAGCCATAGCTTTTTTTGACTTGAATCATGAATGAACTATTAATTTTGAAATTTCTTTTGGGATATGTGACTCGATTCATGGTTTGACTTGACTCGAATAATATGATTCAGTCTTGAATCAAATCAAATAATCAAAATCATAGTTTTATCATCTTAATTCAAGATATTATCTCTCTTAATTCAAATCATCATTTTGGATTTTGACTCGAACCAAATTGATGGGTTTTCACCTATTTTGTTTCTTATCTCTAGCACATACATAAATCAATTTCTTTCTCTCTAAAAAATATAACATCATAATCTTTGAAAAACCAAGAGTGTTTTACCAATACAAAAGACCAATTTTACCTCGGTTGAAAAAAGGATTTTACCTCGGTTTCAAAGGTGAAGTAACGAAAAGCGGCATAAAAAGTTTTCACTTTTTCTTCGTTTATGGATCAGGTGAGGGAAAAGCATATTTCTCATGGGTTTAAACCCTAAAACAACAATTTCACATTTTATTGAAAAACACACAACTTTACCTCTCGTTGTTAAAACTAACAGAAATTTTATTTTATTTTTCTTTTACAAATATTCATATATATTAAATTTTTATTGAAATACAAATTTTCATAATTTTACATTATTTCTATTTAAATCTACAAGTACAATTTTGAAGAAGAATCCTAAAACGTTTTCCTCATCATCTTTCTGAGTCTTGGAGAAGAACAAATGTAGGAATTTGTTGTGTATTCGTATATTGTAATATGTTTTCAATGGCTTCTCATTCTTGTTTTTTGGTATAAAATTAGCAAAGGTTATATTAGGAAAATCATTTATCATGTATAAAGAAAAACAAGAGATTATGTAATGAACACAAACCTTCAACCAATACTAAATTTTGCTCTTACAATCCATCACAAAGAATATTTCCACTTTCCATTAAGTTTCACTTTTTTTCAATCGTAATATTTTCACTATCAATGTTTGTGATTCAGATATATAGTGTGGAATTAGCATTTTGAATGGTTATCATAGCGGTCTCACGCGGATCACTAATGTTTCTTGTGGATTAATGTTTTGTTAAACAACAACATTGCAATATCATTAGGAATTAGTTTCTCAATATTGTCAACCGAAGTAAACAATATATTGTATATTTTCTTTATCTGACAACATTAGGAAGTTATTCCAAAATATAACAATGTTTTCTTTTAGTATTCAACATTGACAAGAGGTGGATACAACAACAACAACACCATTATGTGAGATAGATTGCAAGAACAATAATAATTTGTTAAAGGTTGGTGTTAGAAGAAGAATAACATATAACCTAAGAATTTTGTTGTATTACAATCCCTCCCAAATAATGATGTTTACGAGTATGAAGCGGTTAAATATGCGTTAGGTTTAGGGTAAAATTTAGTGAACAAATCCTTTTATAGTTAATTTTGAATATCAAACCCCTTAATTATTAGAGTAACTGATGTAATAGATTATTTAATAATTAAATAAAAAATAAAATAAAAAGAAAGTCACCATTTTTAAAGAAATAAAAACACAAACTATAGTTGTTGGGATATGAAGTATGTCCCCTGAATTAGTTTACCTCTCAGTTATGTACTTCAATTGAGGGAATATATGGTTTTTTTTTTTTTTTGGGGGGGGGGGGGGGGGGGGATAATGTGGTGCGTGTAAGAATTATACCTCGATTTTTTTGTTGGGTGGGGTGAAAATGTTGTCATAAAATATATTATTTGTAGTAGTGTTTTGTAATTCACAAAAAATTTCATTCAAATAAACCTTATATAAAAACTTATTTAGTGAGTTAATTTCTTAAGTGTGAATAAGTTTTATGTGAGTTTCTTCTAAAAATTATGATCTTCAATCTTTATCAATAGCACCATTGTTGTGGTTAATAAACTCTAAGTGAGAGCATGAATTGTAGTTATGAGATGCATTAGTTGTTCTAATATTTTGTGAAGATTGTTTTTTGTTTCTCAAATTGAAGAATTTGATTGTGACCATGAATTTTGGATATTAGTATATAGGTATGAAAAATAAGAGTTTCTTTTCCAAGGGAATTTTGGTAAGATCAGGTGAAGATTGGTACAAAGTAAATCTTAGAGTTTTTATCTCCTTCATCAGTTTAAATAATTGCCTAATGGAATTTCTATAGGATCAAATGAATATTATTTTAGACGAAATCTTGGAGTACCTTATTACTAATAAGGTGGTTGGTTTAGGATTGAGTGAAGATATTGGAGGATTTACAGCCTAGTGAGATGTGTATAACACAAGGAAGATTAAGATTAAGATTTGTGTTTCCTAGTAGTTGGTTTTAAGTTTTCAGGTTGTCTGTGATTATCCGATGTATCAAAAGATACTTGTAATAATTTCAAATTAGTGTAATACTAATTTATTTTTAATGACTTACATTGGAGACATGACTAAGTGCAAGCGATGACTATGCATCGAACCAATATAAATAGAAGTGTATTTTTTCTATATTAGTTTATTTAATTTATGATATTTTTCATATTATTAGGCTTTAGTCTCTTTCTGGAATTGTATTTTGCTAGGTTTTAGTGTTCATAGCAATTTAATTTTTTATTTTAAATAGGGTTAAATATGTTATTGGTCCCTATAAATATTTCAATTTTCATTTTTAGTCCCTATTACAAAAATTGTATATTTTAGTCCTTATAAATTTTGTATGCATGCAATTTTAGTCCCTATTGTTTTCTAAAATTTTAAAAACTGTTTCATTACCCTTAAACTTTTAAATTTTTGAATAATTTTTGTCATCCACATTTAGAATACTATAAAATATTTCTTTACTAAATTTTAGAATTTATTAAAATGAGAAGAATTAAATATGAATTTTTTAAATTTCAAAATATAAGGATAAAAGTAATGAAAATCTCGACTTAGGAATCAAATTTTGTATTTTTTTTTAGAAACTTTTTATAACATTCTAAAGATGTCTGCAAAATAATCATTTAAAAATACACATTGGTTTAACAATAGGGACTAAAACTACGTGCATAATAATTTTGTAGGGATTAAAATATATTATTTTTTTAATAGAGACTAAAAATTAAAATTGAGATATTTAAAGGGACTTAAAACATATTTAACCATTTTAAATATGTGTTACACCTTGTCTGCTAAACATTCTAGATATTAATTCTTGAAAACATGTAATGTTTCAGGCTGGTAGTCAAATACCACTTCTTCCAACGTTCATTTTTTCAAAATTTGAACACATGGAGTCAATACTAAAATATGGTAGGCGAATACCACATTTTCAAAAACTCACTTTTTGCGAATTTTACGCTAGTATTCGAATACCACTTTGATTTTTCACTTAAAATGACTTTTTAAAAGCAAGCCTTCGTGTGTTTGAATGTATATGTTCATGAAGTTTCTAGATGAAGTTTGATAGACAATTCTGAGCACCCAAAGTTATATTATATGAATCTTACTGAATACCTTAATCATGACTAACCGTATTGATTTTTCACTTGGTTATCTTCACCATTTGATAAGCACTTGACATTAAAATTTATTTTTAATCTTCTTGGGTGATTTTTTCGTCATCAAAACCAAATTAGATAGAAGATGTATATATTCTTTACTGGGTGGTATACACCACTATTATAATGAGAATAATTTATGATACTTGTATAAAATTATATGTAGTATTTTTATAGTGGGTAAATCCATTATAAATATTACTCATAATATTAATACCTATATAAAGACTTGATAGCTCTATCTATAATCTATAAAATGTGATAATCAGTCTATCTAAATAATAGTCTCAATGATTTATTGTTACTTCACTTCAAACTAAAACTCGACTATTAAAATTTTAAGAATAATGTCTTAATATTTTAAATCCTGATTAAATCACACTTAATGTTTCATTTAACATACTAGATATTCTCGGGACTTTATTTTTTGGGAAAAACAATCATAAAATATAAATGCCTTATTATTATTAATAAATATTTTAATACAAGTACCAAGTTCAATATAAACTATTGGACTTTAGGGCTTACACCAACAATATTTTTATCCCATAGGGCCAATTTCATGATAACAAGTTTGTCATAACTAGATGATGGAGGATGGAAAGCATATCTCCTTAGGGGATTATATGGATGTGTGGCCCTTTTTTTACTGGTGAGGCGTACCTTTATTCAATATGATGATATTGTGGTTCTTGCTAAGCAGTGTATATATTAATTCTCATGACTTATTATTATCTTTTACCCGTTATGGTGTTGTGTTAAATCCTGAGTTTGTTACTCTAGGAGATAACTTGTTTTTCAAGGGGTCATGCTTGTCCAAGGATCGATACCCTTCTCTTTCCCATGTGAAAAACTAGTTCAAGGTTGACGCGATAGGGGCTCACCTCAACCTCTGGAGTGGCTAGCTACCAAGAGAGGGTGGGCCCATTATTGCCACTTTGTGGTCTTTGGTTGTGCACTAGCATGGTGGGTGTTTTAATATTTTCTTATACGCTTGGAGTGTTTACGAGAGTGCCCCAACATTTTTTTTGTGGGGTTTTAATTGCTTTGGTTGTTTATCCCAAAGATTTTACTATCCTTTCTGTCATATGGAAAAAGAATTTTTTTAGCAAAAATATATTTATCCTTGCTAAAAGAAATGTTGTTACATGATAGTAGTAATTTTTATTTACACATGAAATAAGGGAAATTTTAACAAAGTGGGTTTACCACTGCTTATTTTCCTCTAGTTTACCGATGCAGTTTAGTTTGCTAAATTCAATCTTGTTGTTCATGACGTACTTGTTGGGAAATTTTGTCCCTTTCCCGAGAGTTTTAATTGCCATTTACCCTAGTTGTCTGTGTTGGAACAAAATTAGTATGTTCCATATCCCTTAGGTTTTAATGATAGAAAAGTATTTATAGAACAATTGAGTATACTAATATTTTTTTCAAATGTGCAAGAACATAGACTAAAATTTCAGGAATAATCTAAGTATTGGTTTTGATATTAAACATCTAAAGAGAAGCTTAAGATCGTAATCTGAACTATCAAAAGTTGAAGACCAGACTCTGAAGAAGTCTAATTTTGAAGAAGTCAACGTATGAAGACTAGAGTCTGAAGAAGTCAGCCTCTAAAGACCATACTTTGAAGAAGTTTGACTTTGTTGATCAAAACTTGAGGCTAGTCAAAGCGCAAATACCAAAGTGACTTTGATAGATCATTGTCATATTCTAAGCCTACTTTGTCACGTGAAAACCTAAGTTATTTTCTCATAGAGTCTGTTGAGATGTAACTGATAATTCCTCTTATAGCAAAGGAATTTCAAACAAGCTTTCAACTACATTAACCATTTGAAGAAACATATAAATGTCTCTGGTTAAGCTTCACAAATATTTTGTTGTGCAAGATCTCCAACGACTCTTTTCCTTCTCTATATAAGGATCTTAAAACTTGAAAAACAACAACAAACTATTGACATTCAAAGACTTGTTACTCTGTCAAAACAAAACTATAAGCTTAACTTAGGATTTTTTATCATTGTATATCTTAGAAATCCCCAAGTCTTAAAGAGTTTATTTGTATTGTATTTTATCTACACCTCTGATTGTATATAAAGTTTACTACCCCAAACAATATTTCATTTGTTAAGTAGATATTTAGAAGTATCTTATTTAGTGTTTGATCATTTGAAGTCTCTTGTTTGTGTGCTTGAGCATATAGGTTTATTGGTTGTATGTTTGAGCATTGGAAGTCTCTTTCACGTGTGATTGAGAATATATGTCACTTACTAGGTATTTTAGCATTTGAAGTCTCTTGCATGTGTGCTTGAGCAAATTGTAATCTTGTGTGATTATAGTGAAAATCACTTGTAAGTACAAGGGGACTGGACTACTCTCACTTGTAGCATAACTTTGTGTGTCTCATTCTTTCTCGCATTCTTCATCTACTGCTTTTATCTCACATCTGATTAGTTCATATTTTATACTTTGTGTTTATAATCTAACTAGAGTTTTAAAAAAAGAAAGAAAAGTCCAACACAATTTAACCCCCTTCTTGTGTTTTTCTCAACTTCAGTCTGATAAGGGAGGCTACTTTAATTTCTTTGGCCTTTTCTCGTCTTTTCTGATTTGATCGAGTTGTACGGCCTTGTTTATCCTTTGAGCTCTAAATATTTCAATGCACACCTTCACAGGTTCTTCATGCATATTGTGGTACTTCTACTTGAGATGTACCAGGAAAGTTACCATGTCTAGTGTTGCAATGAAAGTCATACCCAAGATGCAACTATAGATGTTTCTACATGGAACCACCAATAATTGTAGATTAACCATCCCGGTGTTCCTCTTTTATCCTAAGGTGGCCATTAATTAAGTGTAACCCCAAATATAGTTCTTTGTGTCATTGAAAGCCTAAATTCAGACCCTTTATACAACAACAACAAGACTTTTCTCAGCCCAAGTTTTTCAAAAAGCTTTGTATACATGATGTCGCAAGAACTTTTATTGTTGATGGGGATCCAAGACACAACAGAATTGGCCATGAAAAATTTTATTACCCAAGGAAATATCTCATTTGCATTCCTCCCTCTTTTCTCTATCTAGGAATTTGAGGATGCACCTTTCTGACTTCTCTGTTGAAGTAGCTCTTTCTTCCTTGCAAAATGCCATCAACTAAAAAATTCTTCTTTTGATGGTCTCTTTGGATGGATTACTCATCTTAGGGAAGCTACCCGTGATAGAAGTAACATATTGACAATTTTCCTTTTGTTCCTCCTTTTCTTACTATTGTTGTCCCATTTTCCCTTCGCTTCGACTACTACTTCAATAACTTTCTATGAGGAGGAGTATTCTCTACGAGGAGATCGTTTATTTTTTGGCAGCTCTTCTCGACCCCTAGTCTCCTTCTTTCTTTCCCGAGCGTACTCGATGAGATAACCATTTTTAATCAAATCCTCGATGGCGTTTTTTGATGAAAGAACTTGTTAGTATTCTGGCCACGACACTTGCACAAACATAAATACTTGTACTTATCAATCCTTGAGGATTCCTTAACCATGTAGGGGTTCTTTATTTTGACTTCTTTAAATTCATTATTGATGCATTCTCGTCATATTTTCACCTCTGATGTGTTCAAAGGGGTGTCTGAGTAAAATATAGTTTATGATCTTCTCTCCTTGTTGTCTCTTTAAGGGTTGTTATATTTTTCTAAGGCCTGATAGTATCTAGAGTTACCAGTACCACGACCTCCCCCCTTCCCCTTCTTCATCTTTAGAAGCTCCTATTTCCAATTCATATATGGTTGTTCTCTGTTAAGCAAGGTGTTTAAACTTAAATCTCTTTCAAGCCTTATCTTCTCCTGAAACATGCAATCCATATTTAAACTTTTATTGAATATCCAACACTTTAGTATGTTGTTTATACCTACTACTGTCACGACCACTTTAGTGAAACAATGCATGTGTTTGCGTAGGGTTTCTTTCCCCCCTACATGATCCCACTAAGGACCTCCATAATGGTAAGTTATAGTTTCTAGGCTATAAATCGGGTGATGAAGAAGTCACATAAATTCTTCCATTTGGAAGGGTATTATACCACTTCAAGGCATCTCTAGTAAGAGTTAGCGTAAAGAGCTTACACTTTTCGACCCCATGGGTTTGAGGATAGTCCAACATGATACCAGTGTGCTCTACATGCTCGTTAGGGTCCCTAGTCCCATCATAGTTGACCAACTTTTGAGGTTCCTTTAGGGATGAAAGTTCTTAGTTTGGCTGCATATGTTGAAAAACATTATCATTTATCGTGATATCCTGTAAGATGTCCTTGACATGCTTGAAGATCTTTTGGTGTGCATTGCATTTGTGATGTCAAAACAGATGTTGTAACATCTATCTTGACATTTCTAGGACTTTCTAAATACATAAAGTTTTGATTTAATTTCTTTATATTTTTTAGTAGAATTTTGGTCTTTTGTTTTGCTCCAGGATATGCGAAAATCAAGGGAATGTTGTTGTCAAAATCAAAAGTTGTTATGCGTTATTTTTTGGATAATTATTGAAGATCTTTTCGTGCTTGATTCATGTGATATTTTTTAGGAAAGATCTGATCAAATCCAAACCCACTCAAAATTCTATATTATTGGTGTTTAACCTAATTTCTCTGTACGAAATATTGAATTGTAAAGCAGAGTGCTTTTGAGTGTTAGGGTTTTTACCTTGTACGTGTTTTATTTGTGAGCCATTCATACATCACCTAGATGTTTTAATTGGACTTATTTTGAGTTGTAATTTTGTACACTCTAAGATTTTAAGCATGAGTGTTTGTTCTTGATCAAAGCTTTTAAATAAGATCAAAGTGTTGTGTTTTGGAAGAGTGATCTTCTGTTTTTCTTTAATTTGATTTTTTATCACTGAGGGGGAGTGAGATGGTGATTTCTCATATCTAGATGTTGATTTATAGGTAGAAGTTGCACTTGGTAGGTTCAAGTGAGAAGTTGTAAACTGGGACTGTTTATGCTTTGAATTGTTCTACTAATAATGGATTTCCTTCCTGGCTTGGTAGCCCCCAGAGTAGGTGTGTTTGCACCGAACTGATTTAACAATCATGTGTGTTTTTATTGTTGTTATTTATATTGTGTTTATATTGTTATTACTCAGATAGTAATATCGTGACATCACCTTCGACATTACGTATTTGATACCAGAATTTCAATCGGTATCAAAGCAGGCATCCAACTCTGTATCTGGCTGAGATCCAAAGAAATTACTTTATGGTATAATGGATAAGGAGGTAAGGTTTGTAAACAGACCACCCATTATGGATGGAACTAATTATGATTACTGGAAACCAATGATGGTTGCCTTCTTGAATTATTTGGACAACACGACCTGGAAAGATGTTCTGAGAGGATGGAAACATCTTGTTGTTAAGGACAAAGATGGGAATAATATTGCTGAGTTGAAGCCAGAAGAGGAATGGTCTAAGGAAGAAGAGGAGCTTGCTTTGGGAAATTCTAAAGCCTTGAATTCCATATTCAATGGAATTGACAAGAATACTTTCAGATTGATCAATACTTGTATTGTTGCCAAAGATGCTTGGGATATTCTCAAAACTACTCATGAAGGTACCTCCAAAGTAAAGATGTCAAGACTTCAGCTGCTCTCCACAAAATTTGAAAACTTAAGGATGAAAGATGATGAAAGTATTTATGATTTTCAAAGGAATATCCTTGAAATAGTTAATGCCTCAAGTGCTCTTGGAGAACCAATATCTAAAGAGAAGTTGGTAAGAAAAGCTCTCAGTTCTCTACCTAAGAGATTTGACAAGAAGGTCACAGCCATAGAAGAAGCTCATGACATTAACATGATGAGATTAGATGAACTTATTAGATCTCTTCAAACTTTTGAGATTGGCGTAAGTGACAAATCTGACAAGAAAAACAAAAATATTGCCTTCTCTTCCAACACTGAAGATGGAGTAGAAGATTGTAATTTTAATACTGAGGAAGGTCTATCTAATGTTATAGTTCTTCTTGGGAGACAGTTCAAAAAAGTTATGCAAAGGTTGGATAGGAGGCCAAAAACAAATGTCAAGAACAACTCGTCTGACATAAATAAGTCAAATGATTCTGGTAGAAAGCAAGGGTTGAAAAGAACTCGTTTCAAGGAAAGGGAGTTTAGTGTTATGGATGTAAAGGTTATAGGCACATCAGATATGAATGTCCCACACATCTCAAGAATAAAAAAAAAGGTCTTATTGTGGCTTGGTCAGATGAAGATACTGAAAGTGAAGCTGAAGAAGAATTTGCTAAGACTGTTACTGCCCTAACTGAGAGATATTATTCTGATTTTAGTGATGATGAAGTTACATATGATGAGCTAGCAACCTTCTATAGAGAATTATGTCTCAAAAATGAAGAAGTATGCCAACAAGAAGAAGAACAGAAGAAAATCATATCACAACTGGAGAATGAAAAGGAAGAGCACTTAAAAACCATCTCCAAGCTGGAAAATGAGGTAACATTACTGAACTCCCAACTTGATCAAATGACCAAGTCTATCAGAAGGTTGAACAGTAGTTCAGAGACTTTAGATGAGATTCTACATATTGGTAAGTTATTTGGAGATGTGACTTTTAGGGTTTAACCAAAGGAAAGAACTTGTCTCTGATCTTGCTTCCTATGAGTTCAAACCAAAAATGTTGCATCAGGTGCCTCAACATTATAAAAGAAAGCTTGTTGCCTACATAAGAGGAAATTCCCATAAATGGAGGTGTCATTATTGTGGAAAGGTTGGTCACTTGAAGCCCTACTGTTTCAAACTTTATGGATATCCCAAACTTGTTCCTCAGCTTGACCTAATTCAAAACACACCTAAGGTCAGAAAGCAATAGATTCCTAAGATTGGTACCAACAGCTTGATAGCTCACACCTCTCTCGGAGCTTCAACAAAAAATGAATGGTATTTTGACAATGGATGTTCAAGACATATGACATGAGTCACTAATCTGCTGGTGAATATGAGACCCCATGCTACCAGTTTTGTTACTTTTGGTGATGGAGCCAAAGGTGAAATCAAGAGAATTGGACAGTTGGAATGCTTAGGAGTGCCTATAATTGACAATGTGCTACTTGTAAAAGGACTGACTGCCAATCTAATTATAATTATTCAACTATGTGAACAAGGACTAAAAGTCAATTTCTCAAAATCTGAATGTCTTCTGACATATGGAAAAAGGAGAATGAATCATGAAGGGAGTCCAATCTAAGGACACCTGTTATCTATGGGTATCTCAAGAATTAATTTATGTCTCCTCTTGCTTGCTTGCCAAAGAAGATGAAGTTAAAATCTGGCATCAGAAACTTGGACACTTACATCTGAAAGGAATGAAGAGAATCATATCCATGGAAGTTGTCAGAGGAATTCCTAAACTTAAGATTGAAGAAGGAAAAGTTTGTGGAGAATGTCAAGTAGGGAAGCTGACTAAGATGTCACATCCTAAGATTCAACATCTTACCTCCTCAAAAGTCTTAGAACTTCTTCACATGGATTTGATGGGACCTATGCAGGTAGAAAGTCTTGGTGGAAAGAAATATGCTTATGTTCTAGTGGATGACTATTCAAGATACACCTGGATAAATTTCATCAGAGAAAAGTCATAAGCTTTTGAAGTTTTTAAAGATCTCTGTCAAAAACTTCAAAGAGAGAAGGAAAACAATATTATCAGAATCAGAAGTGATCATGGGAAGGAATTTGAGAATGCCAAGTTTGCTGAATTTTTCTCCTCTGAAGGAATTAGTCATGAATTCTCGTCTCCTATTACTCCTCAGAAAAATGGGATCATAGAACGCAAAAACATGACTATACAAGAATCTTCTAGAGCCATGATACATGCAAAACAACTACCTTATCATTTCTGGGCTGAAGCAATGAATATTGCATGCTATATTCATAATAGAGTCACCTTGAGAAAAAGTACTTCAGCTACACTGTATGCATTATAGAAAGGAAGAAAACCTACTGTGAAATATTTTTATGTCTTTGGAAGCAAATGCTACATCCTGGCAGATCGTGAACAAAGAAGAAAGTTAGATCCAAATAGTGATGAAGGAATATTTTTAGGATACACTACCAACAACAGATCTTAAAGGTCTACAACTCCAGAACTAAAGTAATGATGGAGTATATAAATGTTGTTGTTAATGATCAAGACTTGAACAAAGAAGTTGATATCCTGGATGATGTTGAAACATTCCATAATGCAACTCCAGCATAAACTGAAGACAGAGGTACTAATGAATAACCCTCAAGATATGAGCCTGAAAATAGTTAGATCAACAAAGGTCCCTCTATCAAAATACAGAAAGATTGTCCTAAAGACCTCATGATAGGAGAGCTGGATAAAGGAGTTACTACAAAATCAAGGGAGATAATATCTAACTCTTGTTTTGTGTCAAAGATATAGCCAAAGAATGTCAAAGAAGCACTAACTGATGAATTTTATATTAATGTTATGCAAGAGGAATTAGCTCAATCCAAGAGGAATGAAGTTTGGGATCTTGTCCCAAGACCTGAAGGGTCAAATGTGATAGGTACCAAGTGGGTGTACAAGAACAAATCTGATGAACAAGGAGTTGTTACTAGGAATAAGGCAAGACTAGTTGCTCAGGGATACACTCAAGTAGAAGGAATTGATTTTGATGAGACATTTGCTCTTGTTGCTAGACTTGAGTCTATTATATTACTTATTGGTGTTGCTTGCATCTTGAAATTCAAACTATATCAAATGGATGTCAAGAGTGCCTTCTTGAAGGGTTACCTAAATGAAGAAGTCTATGTGGAACAACCTAAAGGATTCATTGATCCTAATTCACCTAATCATGTCTATAATATAAGGAAAGCTCTATATGGGTTAAAACAAGCTCCTAGAGCTTGGTATGAGAGACTTACTGAATTTCTTGTTGAACATGGCTACATAAAAGGTAGCATAGAAAATACTATCTTTGTGAAATAAGAAGCAAGGAAGATCATGATTTCTCAAATTTATGTTGATGATATTGTGTTTGGTGGAATGTCTGAGGAGATGGTTCAACATTTTGTTAAACAAATGCAGTCTAAATTTGAGATGAGTCTAGTTGGTGAATTGACTTACTTTCTTGGTCTTCAAGTCAAGCAGATGGAAGAATCTATATTCATATCCCAGGGTAAATATGCCAAGAATATAATGAAGAATTTTGGAATGGAGAATGATAGCCACAAAAGGACACCTGCTCATACTCATCTGAAGTTATCTAAAGATGAAAAGGATGTAAATATGGATCAAAGTCTCTACATAAGTATGATTGGAAGCTTATTATATCTAATAGCAAGCAGGCCTGACATTGCCTTTGTTGTAGGAGTTTGTGCTAGGTATCAAGTTGATCCTAAAGTGAGTCACATCAACCAAGTGAAAAGAATATTGAAGTATGCCAATGGTACATGTGATTATGGTATGATATACTCTCATGGTTCCAATTCTGAGCTAAGTGGTTATTGTGATGCTGACTGGGTAGGATGTGCTGATGATAGAAAAAACACATCTGGAGTATGCTTCTTTTTGGGAAACAATCTGATATCTTAGTTCAATAAGAAGCAAAATTGTGTTTCTCTATCCACAAGTGATATTGAATACATAGCAGCTGGAATTAGTTGTTCTCAGTTGGTTTGGATGAAGCAAATGCTGACAGAATACAATGTTTCTCGGGATGTCATGACATTATATTGTGACAATTTGAGTGATATCAACATTTCCAAGAATCTTATTTAACATAGCAGAACCAAGCATATTGATATTCGTCATCATATCATCAGAGAACTGGTTGAAGAAAAGATTGTTACTCTAGAACAAGTAGCCACTGATTTACAACTGGTTGACATTTTCACTAAAACCTTAGATGTTAATCAGTTTGAAATATTGAGAGGTAAGCTAGGGATTTTCATCAATGAGGATCTCTAACAATTAAAGTTATATGGGAAAACTAGTCAAGACTTTTATGTTCTCCTACTGCAATTGTGTTATTTTGTTCCTATTAATGATGGATGATTCAAAAGTGTGAATCTTGATGGTGACATAAAGATCAAGACAAGGAAAGACAAAGTTGTTGCTACTGTTTCTCTTGCAAAGAATAATCTGAAGAATATTGTTGGCTACATTGTAGAAGATGATGTTGAGAACATTATCCCTGAAGAGGAAGTTGCTGAAACAAGACTGGTGATGTTGCTTTTAATAATGATATGGGAAGCTTGTGTGCTCTCTCTCTCTCCCTCTCTCTCTCTCTGTTGAGTACCAATCCTATGTTAAAGGGGAGTTGTTGTTGGTGTGGTTGTCACATTATGGCTAAAAAGGGGGAGACTTAGTTGTTTTTGCATTATTTCTTTTGATGTTATGGATGGTTGAGTGGATAAGGAAGGTTGTTTTTTTGATTGGGTGATGTGTTACCAGATGTTCTACTTTGTACAACCAGAATGATGTTTCTTATTTATTCTGCTGCTTTGATCTCTGGTGGTTGGTTCTTCCTGGTTGTCTGGTGTTGTTTGGTGCTAATAATATTTTTAGCCACAATTTGACAGAGGGGGAGATTTAAGGTTCTTGGTTTGGCTGCATATGTTGAAAAATATTATCATTTGCCTTGATGTCCTGTAAGATGTCCTTGACATGCTTGAAGATCTTATGGTGTGCAATGCATGTGTGATGTCTGAACAGATATTGTAACACATTTCTTGACAGTTCTGGGACTTTCTAAGTACATACAGTTTTGATTTAATTTATTTATATTTTTTAGAAGTATTTTGGTCTTTTGTTTTGCTCGAGGATGTGCGAAAGTCAAGGGAGTGTTACTGTCAAAATCAGAAGTTGTTATGCGTTAGTTTTTGGAGAATTATTGAAGATCTTTTCGTGTTTGATTCATGTGATCTTTTGTAGGAAAGTTTTGATCAAATCTAAGCCCACTCAGAATTCTATATTATTGGTGTTTAACCTAATTTCTTTGTACGGAATATTGAATTGTAAAGCAAAGTGCTTTTGAGTGTTAGGGTTTTTACATTGTGCGTGTTTTATTTGTGAGTCATTCATACATCACCTAGATGTTTTAATTGGACTGATTTTGAGTTGTAATTATGTTCACTCTAAGATTTTAAGCATGAGTGTTTGTTTTTTATCAAAGCTTTTAAGTAAGATCAAGGTGTTGTGTTTTGGAAGAGTGATATTCTCTGTTTCTTTAATTTGATTGTTTATCACAGTGTGTGATTGAGGGGGAGTGAGATGGTGTAACACGGTGGGAGAACTGACTTTCTATAATGTTGCGGATAGCAAGAGTCGCCACCGACTTTTATTTTATCCAAAAGGAAAGGACATAAAAGAACAGGAAAGACCTATTTTAAAAGACTTGAGTTCGGGGGGTAGGTTATACAAAGGGAAGGTGTTAGCACCCTTTATATCCATGGTTATCCACGGGTTCTTAGTTACTTAGCTCACTTTGTTTGTTTGCAAGAGTGTAGTGTGTGATTAGCAAAAATTTCTTTAAGTACTTGGTAATAACCCTAGTATGGGTGTATACAAAGCCTAGTTTAGAAATTGTGAGAGTAAAAATAAGTTTAAAAAGTGTGAGCAAGTAACTATGAGGTACCTACCCTAGATTTAAGTCTTTCATGTTCTCGTATGTTCTTTCAATGGTAAGATTATCCCTATTATTAAGGAATAGGTAGTCATTACCTTGGATGTTAAGGGACAAGCGTAGGGTCATCGTATGGTCATAGAAGGCAACAAGTAAGGGTGTCTTTAGCAATTTGTAGAGACTTATCATCATTTATTCGAAGGGACAAGATCATTATCGTAGGCAACCTCGAAGGGACTTGATCTTTAAAACTGTAGGGACTTGATGATATTTATGAATGGACTTTGCTTAAGACACCCCTATATTCGAGGGACTTGACCATATTTAAGGCAACCAAGCGGGGTAACTCAGGAAGTGCAAGATGGCGACCAAAGATCGACTTACGTGTGTGGGTGTTCATGTTCAAGTATTTATCTTATTTAAGTTAATTTTCTAAATTATTTAATTACACATAGGTTATGCACACCCTAATATTACTAACCATGGAGAAAAATAATTACAAAAATAAAGCAAAAATAAACCTATTACATGACTTTAGAAATTACATAATAATAAAAATAATAATGATAAATATAATAATAAGAATAAATAAGCAATAATCAAATATTAATAATAATAAAATAAAAATAAGGGTTAGAATAAAAATAAAGGAAATAAGAATTTAACAAGAAACATTAATATTAGAAAAGTTTTTAAGAAATTAATTAAGAAAATAAGTTTAATAATAATAGACAAATAATAAATTATTTACATATTAAAAATAAAGATTAATAATATAATTAGGGTTTAGAAAAAAAATTAGGTTAATTTTTAGGGTTAGGATAAAATTAGGGTTGACAAAAAATTAGGGTTAGTATTTAAATTAAGAAAATTAGGGTTTTTTTAATTATAATTATACATTATTAATTTTTTTATAAAAAATACATGATAATTATATATATATATATATATATATATATATATATATATATATATATATATATATATATATATATACATACATATATATATATATATATATATATATATATATATATATATATATATATATATATATATTATAAAATAAATACAAGTAATTTATATTTAAGAAAATAAAATATGAATTTTAGAAAATATAAGGTTTTAGGAAAATATTATTGATTATTATTTAGAAATTATTATTTTTTTATAAGAATTTAAATGAGTTAAATAATATAATTAAACAAATAAATAAGAAAATTTAAGAAAATAACAAAATACCTGGGGCTGGGATTCGAACCCACGCCCTAGGCTCTCACACCCTTGGTCCAACATCACTACCACTAGGCCAGATGCGCTTGGTGAACATATGGTAAGCATTGATCCTTATATATTAAACCTGCAAAATAAAAGGGATTTAAAACAAAATGGCCTGCGGCCAGATTCGAACCCAGGACCATCACAATAACAACCAAACACTTCAACCAACTGAGCCACATGGGGCGCGTACAACAAACAACCATCACTAATTATTATAAAAGAAAACAAATTTTCCAGTTGGATTTCCGCGCCAAACTTCATCTTCTTCATTTGAATTACCTGCGAAAATTCATACAATATTTCCTGCGAAATTTCCTGCGGGCAAACCAAACCAGAAGAACTTATGTTTCTGAAACATCATTCAAACCATAATAATAATGAAAATTCATAACCCAGATCAATTACCCAGTGTTCATACGTCATAACCATGTTTTTAGAATTCATTTATATTAGGTATTTCGTAAAACCCCAATTTGAGAGCTCTAACCCTAGCCATGGCAGTTTTCGATTCAGGCCATGAAACTTTGATCTAAATGTCCAGAAACATTCCTTGCAACCTCATAAACACAAAACAAATGTCAAATACAATTTATCATGCATGAATATAAGAAAACGAAAAATCATAAAAAGTGTAAGAACATGGATTCGATTTATGCAAATGGTAATGATTTGGATGTTGTTGATGATCGAAACATGATCAGTGAGCCTCAAGGAAGCTAAAGCAACCTTTGTTTTGTCTTGAAAGTGCCTCTAGGTCAAAAACCGAATGTGACTTTTTGTGTGAAAATTTGAAGTTGAATGGTGTTCTTTGAGGCTCTGAAAATCGTCTCTTTGCTATGCTTTATGCTTATGGATATATAGTGAACAGAATTAGGTTAAAACTTTGTGGATTTGTGGGCTTTTGATGGTTGCTTGATCATGAAGTTTCACCACTTTCAAATATCCTCAAAAATCTTATAAAACCTTTCTAATTTGGTTGAGCACGATTTTAAATGATGCCAATCAGCTTTGAATATCCTTTAAGAGCTTCTAGAATGAGAATCATATCAAATATTGAGTTTTTCATATTTTATTTTGATTTAAAATGATTTTTAATGTATAAAATTAAAATAAATAGAAAATAAACTAATAAAAATCTGAATAAATGATATTTGATTCGTCCATGATGTCATGGTAGAGATTGGGTCATAAAATTACAGGCCCATGTGAAAAGAATTGGTTCTAAGACCCCATTTGCTCAATAAACCTCTCAAAAATTTCCCAGCTTTGCAAAGGCACAAATCCCTCAATTTTAAGGCTATGAAGGTGTTCTTGGATATTTTAGAAATCTTAGAGAGTCCTATAACTAACCTCTTTAGTCTCATGTCCATATCGTTTACCATTTTCAAATTATGCCCTTTGGAAGATGTTGACTTTTTGTTGACTTTTGAAATGACCTATAATGTCTTAGCTTATACCTTCCAAATGAAGCATTTTTGGGCTTGGCTTATGAGACACAAAGTTGTAGAGAATTCAATTTCCTTCAAAATGAGCTTTGGATGGAAAATTTTGGATGAAGCATGTGAAAGTTATGGCTGGTCAAAGTTCAGTTGACTTTTCCTGTGAAAACCCTAATTTAGAAACTCCTGATTCTTGATGATCTGAATTCTCCTTGATGAATCATGATCAACCCTTGATCAAATGATGAATTTTACTTCATATATTTGATGTTGGCAAAAAATCATGAAGTTTGACTTTGGTTTGACCACAGTTGACCTCAGTTTGACTTTTTAACCACTTTGATTGATTTTTGCATATCTGATCATCTGACTGAGCAAACCTTTTGGGAAAGCCTTGAAACTTGACATAGGGATTCTTGAAGAAATGTGAGATGTTATGAAGCTCACTTGAAGCCTTGGAAGTCCATTTAGCCTGATGAAATCCAAAACCCTAGTTTAGGATGCATTGCTTAGGAGGATGCTTTGTCTAAGGGGATTGTCAAACTTTCTGACTAATTGTGAACCTTGTGAACCTCTTGGGCTACCTTGTGAACCTTGTGAACCTCTTGGGACACCTTAGTACACAATGTCTTGTCTAGGTGAGGACAAAGTTTGGGATGCAATAGATGGTGATTTCTCATATCTAGATGTTGATTTCTAGGTAGAAATTGCACTGGGTAGGTTCAAGTGATAAGTTGTAAACTGGGATTGTTTAGACTTTGAATTGTTCTACTAATAGTGGATTTCCTTCCTGGCTTAGTAGCCCCCAGAGTAGGTGTGTTTGCACCGAACTGGGTTAACAATTCTATGTGTTTTTATTGTTGTTATTTATACTGTGTTTATATTGTTATTACTCAGATAGTAATGTCGTGGCATCGCCTTCGACATCATGTATCTGATACCAGAATTTCAAGGGATCTAAGGATTCTATTATCAAGGATGTGTACAAACAACATGTTCCTTTTTCGTTCTATAGTAGGAACATCTACGTTGTACCATTCTTTCCTCCAAGAATGGTTTGTCGGTGACCTACGATGGCTATGAGCTTCATATGGAGTATGACTCCCTCACATTCCCTTAGAGTCGGGAGGAGAAGTCAGGTGTTCCTTATTTTAATTGTGACTTGGAGGTCGGGGACTAACGTCATGTGGCATGACCACTCTGGTGAGGATTTGATATGCTATCACAACATGATTTTCGTGTGAAGTCGCTCCTCGTATGTTACTATCTCTAGGAGGGACATGTTGTAAGTTTTCTTCAACTCTCAGGATCCTGATTGTTCGGAATTTGGAGTTTTTCTCATGAACTAAATTGTATATGTTGTTCAACAGGTCAATAGCTTCTTGGATGCCTAGATTGGCTAGTAGCAGTTTGAGGCTAGAAAGTATCTCTTGTCTAGGTACTAGACCTTGTAAAGGAGATCGGCTTGAAGGCTTGTCTTGATAAGATGGATTCAAAGGCTGAGAGGGGAGAAAAGCTTGGAATCCTCCCAACTTGGTTCTTAGAGGAGACATATCTTGCGATGCTTGAACACATATTGGATCTTCTATTGTTGACAGAGGAGGATGATCCATACTAGCTTCAGCAACTACAATGTAGACTTTGGTAGATCGAGTTACTTTCAAATTCACCATAACCCACAAGAGTTTGGTATCAGATTATTTGGGAAGAAATTAGTGTTTGGGAGAAAAAAAAAGGTTTGGATATGCGATAGAGAAACGATGTTCTTCTTGAAATTCGTATGAATCAGAAGTCGATTCTCACAAATGATGTCACTGTTTTGTTCAGGAACCATAAACAATTAGTGAAACAGTGATATGAGATCTTGAATTTGTGAAGCAAGCTTTCAGTGCGGCAAAGAGAGGCTGACCTGCAAGATTAACACTTCAACGCCCAAATCAATGAGAGAATGAAGAGTAAAGTGAGAGTGGGAATGAGTTTTAGTCCCTAAATAACACGATTTCTCCTTTATATAAAGTGAACAGTTAAAACCTTCAGTGTGAAGAAAAACGTGTTATGCAAATGGTCGTAGAGTTTAGTCAAATAATGATAAACAGACAATGATCAACGTGCCTAGAGGGCAAAAACCTCTACCCTTGATGGAATGAGAGATCTCTTGCTCCTTGTTCTCTTTCACTGGATATCGCTCATGGGTTTATCACTAGGCCCTTTTGTGAATGGCCCAAAACAATAAACTAAGCTAAAAGACAAACTTGATAAATATATATATATATATATATATATATATATATATATATATATATATATATATATATATATATATATATATATATATATATATATATATATATATATATATATATATATATATATAAAACTAACTTCAAAAAAGAAATTAAGGACTAATTTGTTGCAAGCGTCTAATATGTTGAGTCCTCCATAGAGTCTCAATTGAAGGAAGGTAATGGTTATGAAGAAAAACGGTACAGAAGATCCATAAATAATGGAACCTAAAACTAAGGATACATGAATGAAGAGAAGAATATGGACTTCGGAAGAAGATTTAAGTGTAAATATAAATAAAATAATGGAGACTTCATAGATTCTTAATGACATTTAAATATGATAAATGAGTACGCCTAGAAAAATATACATGGAGGATTCATTTGATTCGTTTTAAAAGTTCGGGCCAAAATCGCTAAATCATTTGATTCGTTTTAAACCAGCATTAAAGAAACTTTCTAACTCCTCACCATAGAGAGAGGTAGGAAGGAGAAAAGCATTCATCAAGTAGAATGGAATGACTTGGGTTATGGATTTATGTAAATACCAGAAAATTACTGACCAAATATCTGAATCAAAGTTGGAATGGCAATAAATTATATCTTGTAGATTATAAATTTTGCCATTATAAATTTCATGAAAATGATTGTACCAATTTTCTATTTTCATGAAAATGATATTTTAAAAATAAAAAAAACAGTGCCCAGGCAGTACCTTAAGTTAGAATGTACAAATACAATTTCAGTAACCATTCAAAACTGTTAATATTACTTTATATTCTACTCAACCTCCATAGCAGAATTTGCTTGCTCTAAGAAGCTCTTTAGCTCCTTTACTCTTTGCCTGGTCAAGGCAACACAATCCTGAAACCACAGCAATAGAAATTAACATCAATCTATGTATCTAGTAAAAAAAATCCACCCTTTAATTCAATCTCATTGTGCCAAAACTTACCTGAATAGCAGAAGTAAAGGCAAGAACAGACCCACCGGGCTTGTAAAGTGATATTAGTTGACCAGATGTATCCAACACAATTGTCACGTGGGTTTCGATTATGGATTCTTCTTCTGCGGTAGGATCAGCCAAGATGTAGTTCTTGTGAAGTATGCATGTTAGCGATAATGGAATGCTTTTAAATGTGAGCTTCCTCTTCTCCTTATTGACTTGCTCCTTTGTCTGCTTCTGTCCATCTTCTTCAGACATCAGTACTATTTTGCCATCATCATTCATGGCAACAGCAGGAATTTGCACTGGCAACATGGATATGTATGCAAGTCAAAATCAATATACTAATACCATAGCATGAATGTTAAAAGAACAATTCACTTTAAGGATATCGATGGCAATACATAAAACTCTCTGACATGAAATTATAAGTTAGCGATAATTTGATAAACATAATTTAATTTCCAATGCAGCTTTTGTTTCACATATACAAAGTTACGACAAGTAAGAAACTGGATTAAAAATTGGTAATACATTATAGAAAGAAATATGTAACAAGATTACTGGAATATCTATACTATACTGCTATATGAAAGCATGAACCTAGTCTGTTAAATAACTCATTCTCCTGAATTAGTTGGTCCTTGAGCATTGTTGTAACAATCATTGACGACTAGTGTAGTTAGTTAACAACTGTCAAAAAGCTCTGTGGCACTATAAATATATCACCCGAGACTGAATCAATTAAGCCAATACATCAGAATATCAAATACTCTTTGCAGACGGACATACTCTCTCCCAATTTGCTTTTGAGAGTTTTCAATTTTCTCAGTTTTAGTCACTCCCAGTTATATGGTATCCAGTGCCTTGTGTGTTTAACACGAATGTATGGCCAAACCAGTTCAAACACCTGAACTGACATCATGACTAGGAGTGACTGAAACTCACTTTGATGCTGCTGACAAATTTCTGGTTTGCAAGCTTAATGAAGCTCTTTATGGCCCCCAACCAAGCAACACGGCCCTGGTTTGAATGACTCAAGTGTATTCTTCTAGGATTTGGGTTTTTGTCCAAATGTAAACTGTCATTGTTTGTTTCTCAAAGGGAAACCAAAGAAGTTACGTATTCATCTATGTCTGATACCATAGCCATTGACATGGCAGCACATCTTTTATAACCGATGATCTCATTGCCAAGTTAAATTCACTCTTTGCCTTGAAATGATTCGGTTTTCAGGATTACTAAATCAATTACGAGGCCAAGCAGGTGCCTAATGACTCCATCGATCTTTAACAGACTAAATACAGTTGTGTTCTTCTGGTAAAAGCCAACGTACTTAGTTGATGCCAAGGGGATTTCCACCCCTATGGTGAACAGATTCATGATCATCAATCATGGAGCTAATTATGTCTGAGCCCACTTGGACAACATGTCCATTGTTGGAACCTTGCACCACACGATTCTCACCAGGCAGCAGACAAATCAACATAAATAAAGCTTGTCAGTTCCTCTTTTAATATACCGAGGATCACTGCCAGGTTGTTAAGCTAAACCTTCATTCTCTCAAGGACCCTTATCACTCATGACTTGCTTTTCCAACCGATCAACCATCATAAATTACTCTCCATGTTTGTCTTTTTTGCGAGGTGGACTAGGGTAGGTGATCCAGATGACGAGCCCTCCGTCCTTGGCTTGTACTTTAGGCCCAAATTTGGTAGATCCTTATACCGAGGCCGGATATCATAAATAACCTGGCTAATACAGTAGCTGAAATCATGTGGACTTAAAGGCTAAGGGGATTTCTACTACACTTTGTTGTGTGAGTGTGATATTTTAAACAATGAGTCATTACCATAAAATCATAAACCATGTTCTTCACCCTCAAACAAAGCACGTGGACCTGGACTTATTCTATGTTCGAGAAAAGGTGCTATACAAAAGCCTTGCTTGTATTCTTGCTTAGGATCAGGCAGCTGGCCCCTGCATCAATCCCTATCTTCCGCACATTTCTGCAATCTTTGCACTAAGCTCGAGGCTCTGGGTTAAGGTTACTCTATCCATGTTTGAGAGAAAAACATAACAGTACCTTCTGTAATATACTGCATTATTATATCCCCTCGTGATTTTTACTACTGTGTAATTCATTCACTTGAATTAGCAAGAGGTTGTTCTGAGCCGGCATTGCTGTCACAGTGACAGCAAGTACAGCTTGTTACAACTGCAACTGTCAAAAAAGCTCATTGTATCATTATAAATGTATCATCTGGGGCTGAATCCAATCAATTCAAGCCAATATATGATAATACCAACCAAATGCACTTCACAAAAATTCTTTCTGCCCTTTTTTACTCAAGATTGTTACTATCATTTTCTTGTGGTTGTTTTCACTTTCTAAAACAAGTATTCAGTATATTATGAGGACAGCTCTTTGCTGCACTATAAGTGATGCATCTGGAGCTGAATAATTCAAGCCAATATATGAAGAACATGAGGGAACCAACTGAATAACAATAACAGACCTATCAGAATACCAAACAAACTTCACGTAAACTGTCTATCTCCCCCACCCTCCCTTTCTTTCTCAAGATTCTAACTTTTTTTGGCTTACACTCCATATCACTTATTGACACAGTAATAAAGATTCAGCATACCGTGAAGAAAGTAATTGCACCTTATAATAAAATAATAACTATACAAATTCCATGCAAAGTGTATCCAATTCAAAAAATATTTAGCGCAATTCAGGAAAGCAATGCTCTAGGAAGTGGCCATTGACTCCTCTCATATTACTATTGAGTTCTACCAACTGAAACGTATTTGTCCAGATTTCCTTAAATTTCTTTATATGTCGTGTAAATAAACAATTCATATGTGGGCAGGTTTTATTTAACACTGCTTTATATGCAAGAATATTTTATCTTCTAAATGATTCACAATATGACTGCATATAGTAACACTGAAGACACTACTTACAATGAGATAAGGCAGCAACTGCGGAGAGTAAAGCAGCATCAAAAAGAGCCCCATCAGCATCCAAACAATAGATATCCTGCATTTTGTCATTCAATAATTGAGAACTAAGCATTCAAAGTAAATAAAGTACCTCACACCATACAATGCATTGTTTCTACGGTTGATAACTGAAATTTGATTAACGCAGCAGATATAAAACCTTACCAAGTAAGCCATCCATGCAGCTTTTCCACCAACCAAAGACAATTCTTTCAAATCAATCATTCCAGAACTGAAAAATAATATAAGATAAAGGTCATAGAAATAAGATAGTTTAAACTCGACTGGAAGAAAATTTAATTGATCAAATGAGCTGTCAATACCACTGATCACCAAAAAGTATAACATAGAACAACACAAATACAAAGTTTTTGAAAGCCGTAGGCAGGAAATCACCAAACCAGGAGGGGATGAGTGGGGGGGACAAATTGTGTGAACTATAAACCAAGCTAAACAACAGACTATCAGTTAAAAGTTCAATCACAAGATTAGTCGAGTCGCTTTGGTAGAGTTCTGCGAGACAAATTAATATATATTCACAAAGTTTTCCTTACCAACTAAAGACCTAAACCTAAAAACTCCCCTTTATTTTCCTCTTTACCTTCCAGCTCCCCCTTTATTGTGGACAAAAGCAAGGTTCATAGAGTGATTATGCTAGAATTAGCTTCTTGCATGATCCAAAATAATCACTAAGCAACATGAAAGATTAAAACTTACCTTGAAATGGTATCAGACAACTGCTTTGACACAACTGGCTCTGCTTCAGCAGGCCTGCCAGGCCTAACAATTGGAGAACAAATCGAAGGCATGTGGAAGTCAATAGCTGAAATAATAAATATCAACACATCAAAATTTCACCCAATGTGTCATCACAACTAAATAATCAACACACAAGTGGCAAAGTTGGTAATAGCCGCGAACCTAAGCAACCCTCATCTGGTGACTCCAAGGAAGGAGTCATAACTTCCATTTTAATAGCAGTCAACATAGTCTGAGCAAAGAAGACATAATGAAATCAGTTAAATTCATTCTAATTCAATAATAAACTCTCTTACTCAAATGCAAGCACAAAATAAATAGACACAAGAAAAAATCAAATAACTAACCGTGGATCCAATCTTCACAAGAGCTGATCCATTAGCAGATGCAACAGCACCTAACCATAAAGAGAAACAACCACCTCAATATACTCCAATCGTGAATAACATATTATCCACATATGCAGTTGTGTGTGTATCTGAAAGAGCTTATGAAATGTCTATTAGCTATTTACTCTTTATTTCCATCAACTCTCAAGAATACATGTTTGGATAAACAGCTTAGCTTAGTTAAGCACTTATAGCGTAATCTCTTATCATATAAGTGCTCATGCTATTTCAATAACAAAAGATAAGATCACAATAAATCGTGTTCATATAAGTTAAATATTGTTTCCATAAACTATTTCGTAGAAGCCATAAACCATTTCCATAAGGTGTTTTGGAGAGCTTATGAAAATAAGCTGTAAACAACTTATAAACCATCATAAGCTGTTTTCATAAGTTCTCACCGTCAGACAAGTTCAAATAAGTCAATCCAAACAGACTATAAGGTCTACAATTATAAAAATAACTTATGTATAGCTTGATACGCACTTAATTAAGCTGTTTATCCAAATGCGACCTAAATAACAAATGTTATCACATTAGAATAGAAATGAGTTTAAAAGCAACTGACCAAGAAATATACTTGTTTCTCTAGCTTCTTTAAGAGGTCTACCATCAGGACGTATAGATTCAGCAAGATGCTGCTCGAAATATCGAAGCGGAAAAAGGCGTCGAAACGCATCAACCTCCATTTCAGACGACAAGTCCTCCGTTGCATTTGGAAGACTCATTCTTTTTGCAAAATAGTATGTTAACAAAACAGAAAAAACGAACAAGAAATAACAAAATGCAATGCGACGATGGTTGAATAATAATTGAAAATAGCGTCAAAAACGATACCTTTTGAGTGAGGAAAGAGTTTTCCGGTGACGGCTTTTGGAACGACGGCGCGGTACGGTGTAAGAGAGGTTCGGTGGTTTTCGTGAGGTTTTTGGTTGGGAGATGAGTGAGAATTTTTATTTTTTGGTGTTGGTTAATGGCTGATTCGGGTTTGGTCAAACGGCTGCGGGTCGGGTTGAGTCAAACCGGCTTATTATGGGTTGGAGTACCGGGTCAAAACTGTATTGATGGAAGTAGTGATGGGTCAATCCACAAAATCCGATCAAACCCACCCAAAAAAATCCATAAAAGTGGGTTGGGTCAGGTAATTGGGTGAATATGAGTTTAAAAACTAAAAAAAGTCATTTAAAAATCCGAGTTTCGGATAAAACCAGACTCAAACCCACAAAATCCATTGATCCACTAATCAAACATTTATTATTACAATTTTAATAATTTTGATAAATATTAACTTAATTGTTATAATTTTTGTCTTTTGAATATTTACTATTTTAGTGAACTATAACTTTAACTAATTTTAAATATTTCATTCTTTGATTATTTTGATACTAATACAATTTTACGTCATACAATTTTAATTTATTTCTAGTATTTTATGATAATTTGTTTTAGTTGATGTTGTCATTTATTATTTTATGATGTTAAAAATAATTAAAAATAGGTTATCTAATTTTATTTAAAAAGATAAAAATGTTCGAATAATTTTAATGAAAAAAATAGGATGATTCATCATTTAGTTATTTAAGATTAATAAAATAGAAAAAATATATGGACAACCTACTACCCAATCCGAAAATTAGTAGGTTTGTCCAAACCAATCCATTAATACTGCGGGTGGTTATTTTACTTTGCCCAAATCGGATTGTCCTATATGGATTGAGTATTGGATTTGGCCAAACTCAACCCAAACCGGTCCATGTAGACCCCTAGATGGAAGGTTAAAACAGTTAGAAAAATATTCTAATTTTATCTTTTTCACTTATCAATTAATTTTTTTTATTTAATATTTATCATTTCACACCCCAATTATAATATATCGGATAAATTTGTCCAAAATTTTTTGTATATAACTTTTTGTCATCGGATAATTTCAATTAAGTTTTTCGGTATATAATTTTGTTCATTGAATAACTTGCAATCAAATTTATTGTTATGTTATTTTTATTCACTGATAACTTGCAATCAAGTTTTTTTACTATGTAATTTTTTTTCATCGAATAACTTGCAATCAAAGTTTTTGGTATATAGCTTTTATTCATCGGATAACTTACAATCAAGTTTTTCAATATATAATTTGTCTTCATCGAATAACTTAAGTTTAGGCAAAAATAAAAAATCATAATCTAAGTAAATAAAACGGTGACCTATTCTAATAGACATGGTTTTTTCAATTTGCAGAAAATTGTATATTCCACGAATAAAAAATCATTGTTTAATACTTTAGGCCACAATTTTTCGTTGTTGCTTAAACATTTTTCCAGATAACTTACTTACGGAATAAAAAATTTCACCTTAAACAACAATTTTCTTTACTTTAGGGCACAATTTTTCATGCTTAATAGAATAATCACTTAGAATCAAGAAACATATTATATTTATATAGTGTTCGTCTAGATAAATTGGATGGTCACTTTGTAAATTTTGATACAAAGGTTTTGTAAATGTGGTTCCGGACATTCTTTTAACATTTCATCCAAAAGGAACAGTTCCTCGAACTCTAGGAATTTTTAAAAAATACTTTTTTCTTAAATAATATTAAAGAATTTTTTTTATTCTTTTGTATTTCACCTATTTGTAATCTAAGATTCCAGACTTTTTTAAAATGTAAATGAATGCTTTCTTTTTTGTCATTTTGATCTTTAATGAACTAAGTTTCATCTCATTTTTCAACAAGATATATAATAATAGTAATCTTTCTATCAAGTATAAATTCTATTACAAATAAATACAAGTAATAGAGCTTAGCCTATAATATATCAATTTGTATTTTTTTATATAATATTGAGAAGTTATTCTCGCCTTTTCATTGTTGCCTAAAATACTATGCAACAATTTTTCATGCATGAGATATATAATTGTTCATAAGTTGCAAAAAAACATGTATATTAGAATAGGCTATAGTTTTATTTACTTTAAGCCAGAGTTTTTCATGCGTGGGATATACAATTTTTCATAAGTTGCAAAAAATATGTCTATTAGAATAGGCAACGGTTTTATTTACTTTAGGCAAGGGTTTTTCATTGTTGTCTAAATTCAAGTTATTTGATGAACAAAAATTACATACCAGGAAACTTTATTTCAAGTTATCCGGATAATAAAAATTACATACTGTAAAACTTGATTCCAAGTCATCTTATGAAGAAAAATTACATATCGAAAAACTTGATTGCAAGTTATCTGGTGAACAAAAAATACATAGCAGAAAACTTGATTGTAAGTTATCTGATAAAGAAAAATCACAAATCGAAAAACTTTGCAGATAGTTATTTGATATACTTTGGTAGGGGTTTAAAATGATAATATTAAATAATAAAATTATTTGATAAGTGAAGAAGGTAGAATTGAAATATTTTAAAAAATATAGGAGTAGAGAGATTATAGTTGAGGTATAAGATACAATTTTTAACAATAAAAACGATGAGAAATCAACATCAACAAATGAACTATGAATCAATTAACCTCAAAATTTAAAGAATAAAAAAATGCATTAAAAAAATACTATTCCAATAAGTATTTGTATATTATTTTGATAAGTATATATAAAAACAACATGCTACCAAAAAAAATCTTAGTTACCTTTTTGAAAATAAGTTTAAATTGTTACAAATTCGAGGTTATTTTGGACTAAATATCATTTTCATCATTAATACAACATTTTAACTCATTTGCCCAATTTTAACCATTCTTTTTTACCATTACTTATAACTAGAGGGATACTTGTGCCTTCGCACGGGTACTTGTCAGTGACACACATTTATTTTCAAAAGAAATTAAAAATAAAAGCAAAGATTTAAAATAGTTAATCATATAAAGAAAAAAAAAGAATAGTATTACTAAAAATAGGATTAATAAACACTATACCAAATCAGGGAAAAGACAGCGTTTTTTTTTTTGCCTTTAACAGCGCTTAAAAGCACTGTCTAAGGTGACGTTGTCGTAGGTAAAAACAAAGTTTTTTTAATGAGAAAGCGATGTTAAAGGCCTACTTTAGGCAACGCTTTACCTTTAAAAACGCTTTCTAAAGTAAGCATTTAGTAAGTGCTTTTACCTGAAAAAACGCTTTCTTAAGTGGACCTTTAGCAGCATTTTTTCTATTCTTTTATGCTTTCTATTGGCATCTTTAGGCAGCGGTTTCTCAGGAAAAAGTGTTGTATATTGCCCCCTTTTAGACAACGCTTTTGAAAACGTTGTCTAATGTATTTTTCATTTCCACTTTAAGGCGGCGCTTTTAGTATAAAGCGCTTTCTTTTGTTTATTATAGGCAGCGCTTTCTTTTCTTCACTTTTAAAAAAAAAATCACATTTTTCGTCTTTTTTTTTCTTTCAGAAACCTATATAATTCAATTATAAGTTGTTACCATTTCTAGGCCTTCTAAATCACATAAACCATTTCTAGGCCTTCTAAATCACATAAACCATTTTAATCCTTATATGATTTATATGTTAAGTCATTTCCATAACAACCATTTTAATCTATAAACCATTCACATAATAATTAAAGCATTCTACTCCATAAACCATTCACATAATAATTAAATCATTATAGTCCATAAACCATTCTCATAAACGAGTCACATAAACCATTTCCATAATTAAACCAAAATCCATAAACCATTCACATAAACCATTCATGCACATGATTAAACCGAAAAATTATAATTCATAAATCATTCACATAATTAAACCATTCTAATCCTTTAACTTCTAAAGATCTCCTAAAATACAACAGCTTCAAAAATTATACAATTGCACTCCATAACTACACACCAACTTCCATACCTTATATGATTCTTTTCTCAATAAGTATTCACACAATTCCTCCTTGATTTATTCTAATTTATCTTTCGTGTAATGAGCACATGTGTATTCATTAAAGTACCACATAACAAAACATAATATGCATGATTTAGTTTAAAATAATAAATTATATGAAATATCCGATAAATATTAAAATAAATCATAAGTTATAAATTCATACCATGATGGGAATCTCTAATCGATCCAAATTAAGGATTTCTCTCATAAACCTCAAAACAAAATAGCTGCAGTCTATACCATTACGCTGACGAGGACACTACATATAAAAAAAATAAGAATTAATATACAGTTGTCTTGTGTTATCAAGTACATCACTATTATAAGCAACATTGTGAAAATTAATATGCTTCCACTTTGATCCATGTAATGTTGTTTGCTTTAGACCGTGATACTCGAGCGTCTCTGTGTTCGGTATACTAGTATTGCTCTATAAAGGAAAAACACAAAGTTAGAACAATCTCATAGAAATAATTAAATATACAAATACACACGAGTATTTAGAACAATCTCACTTACGTATCAACCAAATCCTTCATATTCTGATATGTTGTCCATTCATGATCCAATGAATTCAGATAATACACCATTTATCTTGTAGGATTAATAGCAACCAACAACCAATGTCCACTGTAAAATATAACAAAAATTTAGATGGATAATTTCTCCGCAAAATATACAAAGATTAGAATGAAATTAGAATGAAAATCTTACCCGTTTCCAGTATTATATGGTACAAAATACAAACTTTTTGTACTGCTGGCCATAAATCTCTCGAGTAAGTGATCTTTTACTGAATTTGGATTCGTATCAATTAACGTGGCGTCGACACAGACACAAGACACGAAATACAATTTGTTTGACAATTGATTCTCGCGCATCAATTTGTCATACAAGCACCTTAAATTAAAACATAATAAACATTAGACTATTTCCATTAAAATGTGTAAATAAATTGTTCAACTAATTAAATAATAGATTGATCGAAGTACCAGATGTATGAATGCATAACACCGATGTCTAATTCAAGATGCCGAAAAATTTGTTCTAAATCCTCTTTTGCAATTGTTTCGGAATGAGGAAAACCAAAAACACTTTAGTCCATGTCTATTTGACGAATAACACCATCCATCAAATATGATGTTGCCATAAGTGTTTCAAGACACATCCGAAAGCAAGGTGGAAGAGCTCTTTTTGCCACTCGGTCCTTGCAGGAGCTCTTTTCTTGTTGATCACTTGTTGTGAAACTTGAGAAGGAACCTAAAAATCAAATAAGTTAGGTAAAGTAGAAAATTATGAAGCTTTTGAATTCAGATTACAAAATAACACTTTCAATGTACCTCTTTTTTTTATGCAACTGACTTGTTGTGCGGCAAAATCCTTTTATCCTTAGATGCGGGTTTTGTAGGAGTCAAACATTACCATGTAAAAAAATGTACGTAATGGTTCATAATGATTTTTCATAATGGTTCAGAATTGACATTTGAATACTAAAAGATTCATAATATTTTTGAACATACCTCATCATCTATGAAAATAAGGTCTGACGACCATGCAACAAACGAGCTTATTGCATCTCCCACCAATATTATCTCTAAAACCAAGTCAGGTATAGGTAGTAACGCATCCTTATCTATAGCAATATCAATCGACACTTTCAGATATCCATCAGGGAATGGATTATGATGAAGTAACTCTCCCAATTTGTTATGCACTTTTCCCTTGCCAACTATGTGATACGTCGGTAACGATAAAAATAGCTGACAAGATGAAATGCCCTAAAGGATTAATAAATATGTAATTGTTAATGTGTAAATATGTCAATTAAAATAAATGTGCTAATTTAATTAAAATAAATATATGTCAATTAAAATGAATGTGCTACTTACCCGGGAATTTTCTTTTGACAATTGATACTAGCTTTGTCACTAGTATCTTTCAACTCTGAATCGCATTTTTCCGCCTCATATCTCTCTTTATCCTTTTGCAATTCATGGACTTACGCTTTTAATTCCTCCAACGATTTCATCACTTCTTGATTGCTAGGATTTTTTCTCTTTAGTTGCTTATACAAGGAAGATGGAGTCACACCAAACCCTTTACCCCTCACCCTACCAGAATACTCAGAAACATTTAGTACTTTATTAAGTATGCTCCTGCAATCCTCCTCACATGCGGTTAAGGATTTAGATAGAGTCTCCTGAAATTCATTGATATATCGAAAATTATTAGTGGGGATTAAAAATTAATTATATTTTAATAAAATTTCGATTAACTTAAAAAGACATAATGTTATACTTACACATTCGTCATAAACATGTCGAACATCTTTCCTGACAACTCCATCCTTGTCCACACGAGCTTCCTTCCACAAAACATGTTCTGGAAGTGATGTTTCTTCACTTTTCGTCTCTTCTAACTACACATTGAGATAAATAATAAGATCATCGATTATAACACAATAAGTCAATTAATAAAATCATAGAATTTGTATATACATACCATTTTTTGTTGTAAACGTGCATATCCCAAACGCTCTTTTCTGTATAGATACGTGGGTTTTGATGCTCTTTTGCGATTCATGGCACTCAATTCCTGGATAAACAAGTTTAAGTCATATCAGAACAAACTAATGCAACAAGTATATAATACAATTAATAGACATGACAAATTAACATTACATTGAATTTTTCGATTTTTCATTTGGCTACAAAAGTGCTCCATTCTTCAGGTGTAATCAAGTCCGCCTACAACTGTGAAAGTTCTACTTCAACAAAAAAATTTCCTCATCCCTAAGATATTTGTTTGATAACATAGTTCGAAACCCTCTGTGTCTTTTTCCGGCCAATTGAAGACAATACTTTTTTCGACTCTCATCAATATTAAAAGACCTCTACGAAAAAACATACATATAGAGTGTGTTAGTATAAGTAAATTAAAGACTTAATCGTCAACAAAAATCTAATAACATCACTCATATTTGGTAAGAACTTGTATCTCAGTCCATATTTTATCTTTACCAGCTTGCAATAATTTATTCCTCCAATTATCACTGGTGATTGGAATGTGTTGACGGACAAGGGAACCTATGTAACTAGCCAACATTGAACTGCTAGGCTCAGTTAGTTGGTTTTCATCACTCCAATGTACATCAAATTTGATATCTTTATCTCTTGCATGAATGATTGACTTCATAATAATTATTTCTCGTTTAATTTCACTTTCTACACCTTGAGTTTCATTTGTATCATGTGTCTCGTATGAGTCTTCCTGGTTACGTGTCTTGTAACACCCCAATTTCATAATTTAATTATTTATGAACATGTGGTATTTTGTGGTGTTGTGGTGAGTTATTTTATTAAATAATGATATTAGAATAATCTGATATTATTTAAATATTATTATTAAAAATAAAATAAAAGAAGTTAGAGGTTTTAGGGGTAACTTGGTCATTTGAGAAGATTATGAGAAAAGGGAATATGATCAGTTTTCTCATAATTCATGTTTTTGGTGAAAATTGAAAGATTGCTTTGAATAACAAGGAGAAAAAGGTTGGAATTAATCAAGAGGTGGTCGGAAAAGCTCAATCGACTAAGGTATGAGGAGTAAATCTTATTCAATATCTATAATGTATAGGTAATTCTGTGAGAAAGGGGATTTTTGAGGGAAACCTTGGGGTTAAGGGAATTGTTGGTAGATTGTTGATGAATTGATGTTGTTAGATGCTATAGGTGATGATTCTATGATGATGATAATAGGTAGAAAGAGTGAATTTTGCTGTTTTTTGTTGATTAATGATGGTTTTGGAGGGTACGGTCGCAACTGGATTGTCTGGAAAATCACAGGGTTTTCTGCCAATTGTCGCCTTCTCGCTTAGCGAGCAGGAGCTCGCTTAGCGAGCGAATGAGACTTTGGGAATCTCATAGACAGAGAGTAGCTCGCTTAGCGAGCGTGGTGCTCCCTTAGCGAGACCTATAGTTTTTCGAAAAATATTTTCTTTTCCCGAATGAGCTCGGCTATCCTCGTCATATATTCTACTCTTATCCACAAGCTTAGCATACCTGCGGATCTGCTGACACCCAATCGCTTGCTCGATTTCTGATATCAACCAATTTTCAAACTTTAAACACTTAGATAACTCATCATCATCACGATTATAGTGAGGCATAACTTCACCAACCTCTCGAACTTGGCAGCATACTCTTCCATCATCACATTCCCCTGCTTCAACTCTAAGAACTCGACCTCTTTCTTGCTACGAGGGTCTTCAGGAAAGTAATTACTCAAGAATTCTCTCCTGAACATATTCCAAGTTATCGCAACCCCAACTCCTTCCAAACTCTGACGAGTATTATCCCACCAATCCTCAACCTCTTCATCTAGCATATGGGTGCCAAAGTGCACCTTCTGAGCATCAGAGCATGCCATAGTCCTGAAAATCCTCTCAATCGCCTTCAACCACTTATGTGTATCCTCCAGTTCACGGGAACCCTTGAAATTAGGTGGGTTATTCCTCTGAAAAACCCCCAAGGCATGAAATTCATCACGAACATTGTTATGCGTTGTAGCTTGAGCAAATGAAGCTATCGCATCCGCAAGAGCACGATTTAAAGTCATTCTACTAACCACCCACAACATCAGAAAACAACTCAACCTCAAAATACTCAAACGCATTAACCGACAGGACTGACAACAACACGACACAAACAGAAGGACCGACCTGCTCTGATACCACTAATGTAACACCCTTTCTACCAATTACAATTTAATCAAAACATAAGAGTAAATCTCAAGAAAAAATGTCACATACTTCAAAATAACTCATACATCATATAATGTCATATTAAGTCATGTCCCGTAACACGGGTTAACAAAATCATGAAAAACACTTTAAATCTTTTTTCAACAACACACAGGGGAAAATAATACGTCATGATTCATCTTTAATAAAATAAACCTCAAAAAATGTTCCAAACATCGTTTAATCAAAAGTACTCAACAAAATACCATATTAAATTCAAGTAATTAAAACGACTCAAGCGGAACTCATCCCGATGTTACTGGACACAGAGCAGGACTATACTTCTAACTAACCCGACAATTCACTACCTCCAAGTTAAGCATGCATCGAGCTAACCTTGATTATCTTGAGGATGGCATAATAGACCATCACTAGAAGGCAAGCAGGGTGAGTAAAATTCACATTCAATTAAATAATATAGAAAATGAGAATTTAAAAACAAAACAACAATAAAAATCTATCATCACTAGCTCAATTATATATAACATCATTCACATAACATCATAATAACATTCATCATAACTCACTTATACACCATATCAAGTATATTTCATTATCATACAAAATCAATGCAACTCATGTTATGTCATTTAAAATGGTATGCAACCTCTTAATAATGCATGTGGTACTTATACATCCTCATGGATGGACACTGGACCATCAACCCTCCCCTAAAGGAGTACATCATAATATCATATCACTTCAATCTACACAATGGGATTAAAGCTACAAATGGACCGAAGTCCCCTCGTAATTCAGTGCCATGAATGCAAGACGCAATTATACACACACCATCCTCAAAAACATCACAAATATTGCATCTGCATTCATCCAACACCATACTTCTACATCATGTACTCATACTTCATATACCCAAATAAAATCAAATCATCGCATGCATCATATAATCACTAATTTCCCTCATTTATCCCCAAAACACATCATACGACAATTCTATAACATCATAGCATCCTAAGACATAGGGCACCTCGAGAAAACAGTTTCGGAACAACCAAAAAAATCATTTTTCAAAACTCTCCAAGGCTCGCTAAGCGAGACATCTTGCTTGCTAAGCGTCGAGCTCTCAGATTATGCTCGCTAAGCGAGCTTCGCGAATTTTGCAGATTTTCTGCGATTTCCAGAATTCCTCATCTGCGATAAACTCAACCCAAATCCACTTTTAACATCAGGATAGTGTAACACCTCAAAATTTGCCCTCTTATTTATTAACCTTAGTTGGCTTTATGCTTTGCATTCATCTGCGTCATCCAAGGTGATATATCTGGGCGTGGTGCACTCAGGACTGATTCAAAGGTTGAACTCTCATCATAGTGAACAGTTTTCCAAATAGGAAAAGCGTCATTTTCTGGTACCCGCCACAATCAGTCAGCTGGGATTTACTTTCCTGACCATATGATTTTCAAAGGGGTGTTGATTCAGGATTCACTTGAGGTATCAGTATACGACGTGGAAAAGGAAATTTTTTCGTACAAAGTGCATTCATTGTTGACCTAGTCATAGTAAGCGGTTCATCATTTTTTTTGAAGCTCCTTTACGATTCAAAGGACACATCCAGGGACCCTTATATCATTAATCGATCCTCACATTATATTAATAACTAGATTTATTATTAATCGAACTTGGTTTCTATTGATAATATGTTTAGTTATTATGATAATGTTTTCCTTCAAGGCATCATTTTGTAAATAACCAAATCATTGTCAAGTCCAACTTAATTAATCGTCTGATTACATATGTTAAGAAAAATACTTTTTTATTCTCTGATTATGATAATCCCATTTAAAAAACTCAATAACCACCTTCAATTCATTTCTAATTCTGCTTTCGTAAATCTGATTTCATTTTGATCATTTCCACATCTAATTTTCAATTTCATTCTTTTAAAGAATTCCATTATCCAGGCCACTGGCACTACAGGAGATCCTACAAATGACCAACCAAATCATGCAGGAAATCTTGTTAGCAACAAGGAAGTTGATTCAAAAAATCCTGCTAATGTTGAACCAAACACACTAAATCCTTTAAATGATCACGAAGGTGGTTCAGAAAATCCAGTAATTGCCCAAGCAAATGTTGCAGAAACCTCTAGAAATGAAGCAGGTGGTACAGGAGAAGACAATTCTATAAATGACAAATTAGATGCTGCAGAAAATCTTGCAAAAGGAAAAGATGAGGAACGTGCAAAATTGAGAAATTATTTAACAGGATTGTTTTTCCATTTCTATTATGACAAAATTGAGAACTGATTCAGAATAATGGAAGATTGTCTGGAGTTGAGAACAAGTATACCATAGAAAAATTTCAGTTTGAAAGTACAATTTATAGAAAAAAAAGTAGAATAGATAATGGAAGTTTTATCAAATTTAATCAAGGAAAAAATCCTTCAAGTGATAACCGAAGTACACCAGAAATATCCAATACAAATTTCTTCAATTACAACAGAAAACGGGAATGGAAAAAGAAAAAATAAACACTCTATTGAAATCTTTCTTCAATCCTCGATCTCGGAAATTGCTCCATTAATCTCCAGATGTTCCATCCGCCATTCATCGACCATCAGAAACTTTCATCAATCTGCAAAGATCCATAACATCTTTCAGCAGGAAAATAAAAGAACTGAAAAGCATCAAAAGTGAAAAACTTAACAGAAAATCAGAGAAGGGATTGGTGATATAACTCATCATCTAACTGTTCTCTAAATGGCTAACAGAATTCCTAACGGAACTAACAAATCCATAACCAAAAATAACTAACTGAAACTGATTCTAACCGAATTACGTGTGAAATTCCAAAACCATCCTCAGGGCATCCTCTACAAATCCGAGATTCATCTTCATTGGCAGGGGGGAACTTCAGTCATTATCCATTGTTCTTCCGTTTCCTACACCTTCAATCTTATTCAGCCTGTATTTCTCTTCACCAATCTCTTCAAAAAAAAAATCTCCTTGAACCGATTACACCATTCATTTGTAATCTTCAGTTCTCCCAGTTCACTCTTCAATACCTAGCCAGTATAAAAAACAACCAAAAATCCGGTTTCAGATATAGGGGAGAGAGAAAATTCGTAACAGAAGAAATTCATTCAGAAAAATCACTAACTGAAAATAACCAACTTAACTGTTTTTTTCCTTCCAGAAGCTTCATCCCAAACAACTATAAATCCTTCATCAACTCCAATCTTCAGCTTCTCTCTCCACCATTTTTCTCTCTTCTCCTCTCAATCCTTCTCTTCCATTCCTGATCAAATCCCCACCAATCTTCATTCAGTTCAATCACCCTAATTGAATCTCATCTACTATCCACCATTCCTCTATCTCCTTCATCCTTCAAAGATTCAGTCTGCAACCTCTTCTTCATCAAGAACGCACCTTCGATCGATTTCCATAAGCCACCTCAATCACCATCCCTAACGTTCAATCTTCTGCATAAACAACAAAAAGATCATAGAAATCAGTAGCAGAAGAAATCCGCAAGTAGGAGAAGAAAGATTGAAAACATTTTCATACCATTTCACCTTCATCGAGCTATGTGGATTCATCGCCAATCTTATCAGCTCTACAACATTCATCGTTAGAATCGTCAAATCTCGATCCAAATCCTTATTCATCATTACCAAAAAGTCTTCAACAATCTTTGCTCATCTCCCTAGCGACCTGTATCAACGAGAGGCACATCAATATCACACATAAAATAGAGGAAGCGAAATCGAAACATACCTAAAACTGATCGCGCTTCGCTTGAAGGCCTCCGACAATCGCAATCAACATTGTGGCGGCGTCTTAGCTCGGGAATCATCAATCACCTTCACTGACCTCGTCAATACGACGTTGGATCGCAAGGTAAGAACTCAAATCTCACATGTTTGCTGGACGTTCTCGTTTTGAGCTATGGAGTTTGTTTGCGGACCGTAGTCGGAGAGGAGAGGCTAAGTTAGGTATTGTGTAGGAGTTACATAAGGAGGAAGGTTTAGGTCGCTTGGTGTTAATAGAGGTGGGGGTTGTGTCCGTGGATTTTTTTCAGATGGTATGCGCCGAGGCGGCGGAGAAAGGAGGAAGAAGAGGACTTGTTGCAAGAAGTTGAAAACTTAGGGTTAGGGTTTTGTGGGAACCTGTTAGTTCACCCCTTTGAATCCCTTCTGTTTTATAAATTCAGATTATATTGGTAATCTAATTTAATTTTGAGATTGGTTTTGAGTTAATGAGAATTAACTATTTTAAAAGACCATTAATTCACCGATAGGATGCTGAAGAGATAAGGGTTGGAGTGATAGAATTCCCTTTTGGACGGTCCAATCCGGCGGTGACACTTGTCATCGTCCGGTAGGACCTCAGAACTTTATTCCATGTGGTGTACCCCATCATCCTTACCATGAGATTGATCATAATAGCTTCCCATCCCATCATCATGATCTTCCATTTGCATCACGCGGCCAGGATTGGTCAACTGAGTTGACTGAAGACATATATTGTGCACCTTCAGGCTTCTGCGTCTTTGGGCTTTAAAATCTTGCTATTCGCACCACCAAAGTTCAGGCCCACCAGTTTTTTAACTAAAAATATTTCCTTTCATCACCCCCTTTTCTATTCTCTTAGTTTTTTTAATTTCTATTTTATATATTTTCAAATTTAATTCATGAAAAATACTAAAACAAATAATAAAATTTCCCAAAAATTATAGTAGGATATTAATTCAATTTAGAACTTTTCCCAATTTTTACTTTCTTAATTTTTGCATTTTCCAATTTAATTTCGATTTTTCATTTTAATTGATTTATATTGAATTCCTTCATAAACACATAAATTTGTATATTTTATTTCTGCCACTTCCTATAACATTTTTGGTCCATTCTTTTTTCTATGATTAGAGGACAAATAATAGCACCTAGAATATTTTTGGTGCATTTTTTAGGCCATTTTATCCACTGTTTTGGTAGTGTGGTTTGTATAAATTTGTGATTGAACTTTAGGTAAGTTTAAAGCACCATTTGACATAGTTAGACTTTGAATTTTTAAGAGATTTTTTGACACAATGTTATAATAAGGTTTAAGACCCTAGGGAATTAATTTCACATTTTTCCATGGCTTCTGATATTTTTGTCATTTTAATTCATTTCCATCATATTAGTGCATTCATGTTCATTTCATTTACTAACTATTTTCTTTTTGTACAAGGTATCTTTCGAGGATTTGCTTATGGACTTGGACTATGTTTTGTCATGCCTCGATTATATTTTGTGTACTTTGTGATGTAATACTTGTATGCTTGTATAGTTTCTATAATTAGGATAGAAAAGATAAAACGAATCGATAGAAAACCAAAATCTCAAAAATGAAATAAAGACTCGATCCAACGTCGAGTAAATTTTCAAATAAATAAATAAAGTTGCATGTGAATTTAGGGTTCCTCTATTACCATCGTTCCACTCCATCATAACTAAAAGCAAGCCTTGTATGTTGCACACCATAAGTCGTGCGTCTCAGCACCACGCAATCGACCCACCTGATCCATCGTTTCATCCCATTTACGTTTCATATACGTTTTTACCCACCAGAACCTAGGAGGACCATAATGTTCACTATTAACTTCTTTTTACTTGCATTTCTAGTCTTATATCTCTTAGGTAGATTTAAACTTTCAAACCTCACTAACCATAGGTTATCTTCAAACTCAAACTAACTTAGGGTAAATCTAGTTTCCCTTAGAAATTTTCCTTTTACAACTTGAGTCTCACTTCTCATCTTTAAGAAAAATCAAAACACTTAATAAAGGAAAATATGTACAATGCGCCACGAGCCTTAAGTTATACGGGAAATGATTAGTGGAGGTCTCCTTCACTCTTCTAGGATGCTTTACAAACGTTCCATTGGGGGTGATCTTGGAAAGTATTCGCTCCTGTATCATAGTCTTTAGTGTTGTACATACAATAAACACAAACTCAAAACACTTCTTCTAAAAGACAACAAACCAAGACAACACGTCTTCTCCTCTCATCTTATACTCTTTGCGGACGAACATGACTTGCCTCGACAGTTCAAATAGCGATACGGTAAACACCCTCGAGTCAGAGCCTGTCATACCCCAAATTTTACCCCTAACTGTTCGCATCATACATTCATCGCATTTAGCAGGGATTTTTCCCGATTTATTTTCTGTTACTTTCTAGTTATTTATAATTTTTAATTCTTAATTTCTTTTCACTTCTAAGCTTCCATCCTAAATCTAATTTCTATTCCTCATTTCTAACTTTTAATTCATTTCTAACTTTTAAAACTTAATTTTTATTTTTATTCTCAAAGTTTTGGTTAAAAAAAAAAATATAATCTTATTCCCAATTTTTTAAGTTTTTAAATGTAATTTTATTTCTATTTTCAATTTTCAAGTTTTTTACTTCCTAATGTAATTTTAACTTTTATTCTTAATTCATTTTTTTTTAATCTCCATTTTTAATTTACTCTTAATCTCCAATTTTATTTTTATTTCCAATTTATTTTTAGTTTACTCTAATTTAATTTCAATTTCTAATTTATTTTTAATTTACTTTTCTTTTAAGATTTCATTTTTAATTTAATTCCAATTTCTTTTTTATTATTTATTTTAATTCATTTTAAATTTTAATTCCAAGTTTTTTATTTATTTTTATTATTTCTCATTTTATTCCAAAAATTGATTCCATATCCATGTTACAATAGAATTTTAAAAAAAAATAATAATTTTCATTACATAACCAATTCATCATGTTACAATAGCATTTCTTTTTTTAAAAAAAATAGATTAGAATTTATTTACTTTGAGTATGTTACAATTACATAGAAGAGAAAAAAAGAAAGAAATTTGTACAAAAAAAACTCAGCACAAAATACAAATTTCAGCATGCAGCCACCAACACAAACAGCCCCCAAAGCAGGCCTGCACTCCCTGCTCCACTTCTCCACCCACTGCTACAAAATTCAGGCCTTGTCCCTTTTTTTTTTGAAACCCTTCACCTACAAGCATAAAACACACACTGTTATATCAAAAAAACAACACTGCAAAACACAAAAGCACAGCCACTAAGCACACTACAAACTCAGCACAAAAACACACAGAAAGCAGCTCAAATCACAAAAAAGGTTCAGCTCTCAACACTACAGTTCAGCCATCAAAACTCACACCAGAACAACACCAAAACACAAACAAATCAGTCTCAAAAATAACCAAAAATCAGCCCCAAATCAAAAACTGAGAGCAGCCCCAAAACAGTCACACAACAACAAGCAGCAGCAAGGAGTAGGAAGCTCACCGTAGTGGATTCGTCACCCCGATAACATTCGGGCCGGTAATACTTTTTTCCTTCACCTTTTTTTTTCCAGCATTTGTCCATATTTAGTTTTCTTCTCAGCTTTATTTCCAACCTGCATTCACAAAGCAAAACTTAACATTAAAAAAAAAACTTCAAAAAAAAAAAGAAAACTTGAAACCATCAGCCACAAGTTCAGCAGAAAACTCAAAACACAGACCTTGCTTTCTTTCTTCTTCAACCTAAACCTTCTTCACTACACCACATCAAACACTATAAAACCACAAACCAGAAAAACAAAACAAAAAATACTCACACAACCTGCAACTTGTTTTTCTCTTTTTCTTCAAATCCAGAATAAATTAAACCCAAACACATCCATTCCACACTGAAAACGCAGCCCTCATCACCATAACTCATCTCTTACCTTCATTCAATAACAACTCACACAAACAAACCAAAAAACAATAACCACACAAACACAGTTGAGCATTCAAACAAAAAAAGCCTTCGTCGGAACCCCAATCCTCTTCTCTGTTAAACCAGAACACACCATTTCCCTATCACCAACAGCCACACAAATCAAATCAAAAAAACAAACAAATAAACAAAAATTTTGAGACGAGGAACCTGAAGCCAAATCCAATAACCGACCCGCACAGCCACCTTCAACCTCTTCACCCAAACACCAAACCTGCAGAACACATAAACCAGCCACCCCCTTTCTCTCAAAGACAACCGCCGTGACATCACCTCGCCACAACCAAACAAACCGCAACCCACAATCTGCCATCACCTCATTAACCGCTATCGAAACAACACCATCACGGCCGCCGAAACCAGAAGCCAAAACCCCTTTTGAGAACTGTCATCCACCACCAACAAGCTGACAGTATGACCATCCTGTATCAAACCTGAAATCAAACCACCTTCAAAAAACCAGAAAAACACCATCGACCCCGCTTGCAAAGACCTGCGAACACAATCCATAAACCACTACCAACCAAACTCAAAGCTTGAAAAAAAAGCAAACAAAATACACAAAACAGAAATATGAACACAAATTCCTCTCATTAGTCCTTCAAAACAGAACTGCAAAATCAACCTCCTGCCATTTTTTCATAAGCCACCTGCAAATAACACAACTTCAGCTTTCAATCTCTGAACCGCAAAACTCATTGCAAATCAAACACACAACTTTCATTATCCGCTCACCAATATCAACAACCTTGAATAAACTTCAATGTCAAAAACATTTTGATCTCACAAAAACCTTTTCTTCATCATAATCACATTCTTGGACTTTTTATTCTTTCTTTCCTCACCAGCTAACTCCCCTGCAAATCGTTGATACCAGAAAATTTCATCAAATAATAAATATTCTACTCAAGTCTCATACTCAGAACTTTCAAGTCATAAACCGTTTTACCTACACAAAATCACCACCAAAACCAAAAATAACGCAAAGTTGCGAGACAGTCGTTGAGACGCTGATACAGAAGCTGAACCGCGAGAACTCAGAAACTCTTCCACCGCCGCAACCAAATCCATCACTGTGGACCTCAAAACAACACAGAAAATCCCATCCAAAACCTCCATCTCCAAACAGAGCCTTCACCACTCAAACCACCTTCATACAGCTCAAACATCACCAGACGCGACCCTTTCCGCTCACCAACAACAAAACCGGCCACCGACAGCAAACCCTTAGCCGCGAACGTTCATCACCGAGCCGCCGCGACCTCAAAATCACCCATTTACCACCAAAACCGAACCACCGCTGTGAAACAACCTCCACCTTCAAAAGCCGACCCTTAATCCACCGCAAATCACGAGAAAAAACACCAGCCAAAAACTCACCGTGCCGGCCACCACAGAGACCCAAACCCTTTCACGAGCCAACCTTCATCCTCACAGCCCTCAAACCCCAAATCGCCAGCCACCTTTTCGCCGTACACACCGAGCCGCCATTCCCACCATCAACGAATCAAAACCGCGAACGAACCTTAACCGCGGGACTGATTCGAGTGCACCTAGGAAACCACCGTGTGAGAACCAAAACGGAGCGATTTGTGGGAGAGGGTGGCGAACCGTGAGAGTGTTGTGAGAATGTTTCGAGCGAGAAAGAGGAAGTTGAAGGTGGGTTTCGTTACTTTTTCTGGAAAAAAGAGATGAAGAAGAACACGTTTTTTCCTTTTTAACTGTTTATCACTTGTTTTGACTTTAAACCTTTTTATGTGTCTTGGGCCTTTGTGTCCACAATCCCCATGAAGTTTTTCTCGCTGCACCCTCTGAAACACTGTGCGCCCCTTTTGTTTGCTGTCTTCTTGTTTCTTGTTGGGCTTCATAAAACCCATCCGATTACACTACCCACAATACCCCCAATTCTGTTTACACTCTTTGTTTCCTTTGTGTTTTCTAGCAATATTTTGTTATTCGTTTATTTTAGTTTTTAGGATATTTTTTTTCTAACTTTTATTACTTTATTAATAGTTAAGTCATTAAAAGATTATCTTAAAAAAAAAACATTTAGTCAATATTTGGTAACCTCTCCATTTAGGTTTTTATAATTCGTTTAGGGCCGATGATATGACAAAGGTCACGATAAATCGTTTCCGATTAATCGTGACCAATATGAGGCCATTTATTTATTTATCTTTATTCTATTTATTTTATTCCATTTAATTTATTCTATTTTAATTTATTTAAAAAAAAAATTATTAAAAGAAATATATGTTAGATATTTATTTAATAATCTATCTATTTATTATTCCCTTATTAGGGCCGATGATATAACAAAAAGTCACGATAAATCGTTTCCGATTAATCGTGACCAATATGAGGCCATGCATTTATTTATTTCTTATTCCATTTAATTCATTTATTTATTCTACTTAATTTATTTAATTTATTTATTTCTATTTCATAATTTATTTCACTATTATTTATTATTCATTATTTATTTCTCACATTCCTAGACCATATTAACTTCATTTCAAAAATAATAAAATTCCTTGGTCCAACGCCAAGTGAACTTCACTTCACTTCACTCACACACGTAAGTCGGTCGTTTACGATCGCCATCTGCACAGTTCCTTACACTTTACAGCTTCTTAACTTAAACAAATTGATGCACTACGCTTGTTTTCCGCCCCTGCATTCTCGATCCATATATCGAGTCATAGCCCGGTTACTAAACCTTCTACTTTGCATTTTCCATTTACTTCATTCAATTTGTTTTTTTTGCAAGTAGCAACCTTTGCCTAGACTTAGGAGCTTGCACCCTCATTTATTTATTTTTGTTTATGCTTTTCAATCCAAAAGGGAAAGACTCCTGCAGTTGACTCAATGTCATAGGAAGTTTAGCCATCCCTAGTTCCTTAGCCATTAGGACTTTTTATTTTATAACTTTTTGTGACTTTGCTAAAGTCACGTGAGTGTTTGCCATAACACTTACCTTCCCCCGCGAACCTTGAGCGTAACCAAGTGTTCGTGAATCCTTAGGAGAACTACGAGTGCTCTGATTCTATACCCGATACGTAGGCATCGGTGCGATGTTGTGCGAGCACCATTAGAAATAAAACCTTAGGTTCCCATAATTTTAACAAGCAATAAACAACGTAAATGCAAATATTAACAAGAGGTTCCCGTAGGATACTGCGGATGCTTAGGATGCTAACACCTTCCCTAGGTATAACCAACCCCCGAACCTAGTTTCTCCTCATTTAGGGTTTTTACGATCTTTTTCCCTTTTCCCTTTGGATTAAATTAAAGTCGGTGGTGAACATAAAAGTTTTGCGATTCAAGCTCACTTAATAGCTTGGTATCCGATTCTCACCGCGACAGAAATGGCGACTCTGCTGGGGACCTATTTTTGAGGGTTAAGCCCACCTTGTATATTTGTATATTTGTGGTTGTATTGCTTGTTATTATTTTTGGATTTTTGGGTGTTCCATGTGTGGTGAGATAAGTCCTAACCCGGACTTGAGTGCAAGATAAGATAGGACGGTGGTATATTCAAGAAGGCTTGTAGGGAGTTGAGTCCCGACCAAGTTGACTTGAGACACCACCACTCAGCGGAGGCCTCCTCGGATGTAGTTTTGTTGATCGAGTTCAGTCGTGAAAACATTACTATATTCGACCTGAGAGCCATTAATGCTGAGGACCGTAGAACATTTACCCCCCACTTGGCCTTTTTAGGGATGTAGTGCGATGACTATGAGGGTGCAAATCCAAAATAGTTGATACGCGATACTGCACTCAGATGAGACTCTCTTGAGAATATTACTGATTACCAAGTCGAGTTGGGAAGTCGGTAATATCCGAAAGATGGGACAGTGATTCTGGGAACTTTTAGAACCCGTTGTACAGGTACAAATAAACTCATAGTACATACCTTTTGGGAGGGTTGAACCTTTGACCTCATGCAAGCTTTAAACCTAAGCCTTGTTTGTGTTTGTGTATTCATTGCATTCACGCATCATGAAGCATCATTTTTACCATTTTATTCAAGGAACTCAGAAACTCTATCTTTGCAAATATCATAGGTATCATCATGGACTTTGGAAGAAGAAAGACTGTCAAGTACACATTCAAAACTCCCAAACTTGAAGACCTAAGGAAATTAAGAGATTTGGTTTTGGATCAAGAAGCCTTCATGGAGAAGCATAGGAGACTTTTAGCCTTACTTAAGACTGAGTGGGATGGAAGGTTGCTCTCTGTGATGCTCCAGTTTTATGATCCTCTCTACCACTGTTTTACGTTCCCTGATTACCAATTGGCGCCTACTTTGGAAGAGTATTCAGTTCTGGTGGGATCACGTGTTAAGGATGAGTTTCCATTCCCTGTTCTAGAGAAGGACCCTGAAGAAGCGGAGATTGCAAAGGCAACATATTTGAGTGTTCCTTAGGTCAAGGCAAATATGACCTATAAAGGAAAGATTTTTGGATTCCCTACAAAGTTTCTGTTAGAAAAGGCCAAGAATTTTATTGATGTGAAGGATATGAAAGCTTTTGAGGCGACCTTTATTCTGCTAATATATGGAGTGTTACTTTTCCCAAGCTTTGAAGACTTTGTCGACCTGAACGCCATCAAAATCTTTCTGAAGAAGAACCCGGTCCCTACTTTGCTCGGAGACGCTTACCATTCCATCCATCTGAGGAATCACCATAAGGGAGGGATGATTACTTGTTGTGCATCATTGTTGTACGAGTGGTTTATTTCGCACTTGCCTAAGTCAGCTTCATTTTGGAACCTTAAGGATGGTTTGTGGTGGTCACAAAGGATCATGTCTCTTACCCACTCTGACATTAGTTGGTACAATCGTGTTTATGATGGAGCATTGATTATTGATAGCTGTGGTGATTTTGCTAATGTGCCTCTTCTTGGCACTAAGGGAGGAATCAGCTATAATCCAGTTTTGGCTCGCCGCCAACTCGGGTATCCGTTGAAAGACAAACCTAGGAGTGTTGAAGTGGAAGGAATTTTCTTTAAGGATGACGAAGAACCAGAGCTCAAGAAACAGATTATGCAAGCTTGGAAGTACATTCATAGGAAGGGGAGGAGTAGCCTGGGAAAGCCGAATTGTGTTTCTATGGAACCCTATCTCCAATGGGTACGAGATAGGGCAATCAGTCTGAAGATGCCTTACCCTCGCCAGGACCCTATGACCTTCAAGAAACCCATTCTAATCTTTATGGATGATGCAGAGAAGCTGAAGATTGATTTGGAGAAAGAGATTCGAGAGAAGAATGCATGGAAGAATCGACATCAGATCATCAGTAGTGAGAATGAAGAACTTAGAAGACAACTGAAGATGAAGGAAGAAGAAGAGCTCTCCAGCAAGAAAAGGAAAGCGCAAGAGGATTTATTTTCCTCCAGCACTCAAGAGGACACTTCTTGGAAGTCGATCGTGGATCAACTTATGCTTGAAAGGGCTCAGATGAAGGCACAAATCGAGAAGCTCAACTTGAGGCTTTTAGGAGAATCTCCTTAGGACTTTGTCTTTGTCTTTATTAAGCTTTGTTTGGGATTTTTGAAAGTGTACTCAAGACTTTGTATCACTTTTTGAATTTAATGAAATCACATCCTTTTGATTATTATGTGTTCCTTGGTATTTGCAAATTTATTTCTTAAGTTCCTTGAATAAAATTTCATTTTCGCATTGCACTCATACATTTGGCATTGCATTTGCATTTTTTTCATGAAACTCATTCCCGTCATCTGCTCTTAATTCAGCTTTCACACTGAGGCTCTCACGCAAATACTACACTCGAGCTCAAGCCAGAAAGAGGATGGCTGAAAGAGACCTAGAGATGGACAGAGTTAACGAAGAGCTTTCTGATATTCGTGGAGATATGGGTCAGATGATGGAAATGTTGCAGGTTATTCGAGCGAAGATGGATACCCAACAGACCGTGGTGTCAGAAATTGTCACTGCAACGACTGAAGTTGTCACTGCAACGACCGAGCCTACATCATCAGTCACTACCCCTGTGACCTGGTCTCCTTTTGGGTTTCCTCCTGGATTTTTCCCTCCTTCTCAAGGTTTTGCTTCTCAGAGTGTTATTCCCTCTTCTTCAGGATTTGCTGCTCAGGGTTTCTTCCCTCCTTCTCAAGGTTTTGCTTCTCAGAGTGTTATTCCTTCTTCCCAAGGATTCGCTGCTCAGGGTTTTATTCCTTCTTCCCAAGGATTTGCTGCTCAGGGTTTTATTCCTTCTTCCCAAGGATTTGCTACTCAGGGTTTTATTCCTTCTTCTCAAGGACTGGCTACTCAGGGTTTCTTCCCTTCTTCCCAAGGATTTGCTGCTCAGGGTTTTATTCCTTCTTCCCAAGGATTTGTTGCTCAGGGTTTCTTCCCCCCGTCCCAAGGTCTAGCTTCTCAAAGTTTTGCACCTCCTTCTCAGGGCATGGTATTTCCTTCCCAAGGTTTTGTGCCTCTTCCTCAAGGATTTATGGCTCAATAGACTATTCCTGTGACTAATGAAGAGAATCATGCAGTTGCTAATTTTACACAAGACATTGTGCACACCCGTGCCCAACCGTACTTTAACGACCATCAGGGGTATGAAGCGCCAGATATGTCTGAAAACGGAGATGAGAAACATGTGAAGATGCAAGAGAATTTTGACACTCTTGAAAAAAGGTTAAGAGCGATTGAAGGTGACCAGATCTTTGGGGCTGCTGCCAGAGAGATGTGTCTGGTGTCTGGATTGGTAATACCCCCAAAGTTCAAGATACCCACGTTTGATATGTATGAGGGCGCAACTTGTCCTAAGAACCATCTCTTGATGTACTATCGAAGAATGGCTGCACAGGTGGACAATGATAAATTGATGATCCATTGCTTCCAGGACAGTCTGAAAGGAATCTCCTCCAAATGGTATCTGACGCTTGACCAGTCGAAGATTCGCAGTTTCCAAGACTTGGCAGATGCTTTCATCCAACAATACAAATACAACATGGACCTTGCTCCCGATAGGAGGCAATTGCTAAGCATGTCACAAAAAAGTTCTGAATCCTTTAAAGAGTATGCTCAGAGGTGGAGAGGGACCGCTTCTCAAGTAGAGCCCCCATTGACTGAAAAAGAATTAGCTGACTGGTTTGTTGACACTGTGCGACCAGAATTCTATGAGAGAATGGTGGGAAGTATAACCGCTAGTTTCTCTGATTTAGTGGCTGTGGGAATCAAGGTAGAACTCGGTTTGAAAAGTGGAAAGATGAGTGGTGCATCTGGCAGTTCTAGCAATGGTAGTGGAAATATTGGCAAGAAATTTACCAATAACTTCCACAAGAAGAAAGAGGGTGAGACGAATGCCATAATGACAGGTCAAAGAAGAAATCCTCTTTGGCAGAGACCTCCACCTATGGCTCAACGGCAGTATGCTCATCAACAACAGTATGCCCAACATCCTTATGTAGCGGCGGTTCAACCATCATTTAATCCACAAGTCCCCATGTATCGGCCAACTCAAGCAGTACCGATGTATCAACAAGCGGCTCCAATGATTCAACCTTATCAACCAATGCTCAACAATCCAGGCTATCAACAAGCACCCAATGCTTCAGCCTATCAGCAGAGGACTCCAGCTCCTCATCCAAATCCCAACTTTCAGAATAGAAGACCAGGTGGAAGGCCTCCTAATCCTCGAATCCCTATAACTTATACTGAGTTATATCCTTCACTGCTGAAGAAGGGTTTGGTTACTCCAAGGCCTTTGGGTCCTCCACCAAATCCGCTCCCACCAAATTACAACCCAAATGCTCACTGTTTATTCCATGAAGGTGCCCCAGGGCACGATTTGGAGGGTTGTTATGCTTTGAAGTACATCGTGAAAGATTTGATGGAGAAGAACATTCTGTCATTTGGGAATACTGGTCCGAATGTCAAAGATAATCCTTTACCCAAGCATGGGTCCATAAATGCTATTGTTGACGAGTCTGAAGAAGGTTTGATTTTCAACGCCACAGAGATCAAGACTCCGCTTCGGGACTTCCATGCAAAATTAGTGGGGGCGGGTATGTTGAAGAGTTGTCATCAGAATTGTGAAGGTTGTGTTGATAGTCCAAGGGGATGTGAATTGGTCTTGAAAGATGTTCAAGATTTGATTGATGAAGGTGTCTTACAAGTAAGAGGTCATATGAAGAGGAATGAAGTGGCAGTGATTGAACCCATTTTCAACTTGCCTGAATCTGATTCTACCTGGGTGCCAGTGTTCAACCTGCCTGAATCTTCAGGAGCTCAACCTATCTTCAATACTCCAGAATCTGTGGTGCCAATTTTCAATATACCTGAGCCAAGATTTGAACAAAGGAGTAACCCTTTCCTTTATGAGGACACTAAAGCAGTTCCATGGAGGTATGATACAGGGAAAGTTCATAAGAAGATCGATAAAGCTAATCAGAAGGAAGGTTCAAAAGTGGCAAGTGCTGACATAGCGGGTGCAGGTCGTCTGACTCGCAGTGGTCGTGTTTATACCCAGCAAGCCAATACGGCTCCGCCTAAAGAAGTCATTCCAGCTGTTGTCAACAAAGATAAAGAGGTAGTCTTGGGAGAAGAGGATGCAGAATTTCTCAGAATCATTAAGAAGAGTGATTATAAGGTTATTGATCAGCTACATCAAACGCCTTCCAAAATATCTATCCTATCACTTCTTATGCATTCTCCGGCTCATCGAAGTGCGCTTCAGAAGTTGCTAGCTCAAGCTCATGTTACGCATGATATAACAATGAATCAGTTTGATGGAGTCATTGCCAATATCACTGCATGTAACAACCTCAGTTTCAGTACGGAGGATCTTCCAAAGGAGGGCTTGGACCACAACCGTGCTCTCCACATATCAGTGAAATGTCAAGAGGATACTTTAGCAAGAGTTCTTGTGGATACAGGATCTTCACTGAATGTTTTGCCGAAAAGAACACTTGCTAAGTTATCTTATCAAGGGGCAGAGATGAGACCCAGCGCACTGATTGTGAAAGCTTTTGATGGGTCAAGAAGGACTGTTATTGGAGAAATAGACTTACCGATCTTGATTGGGCCGCAGGTCTTAAAAATCACTTTCCAGGTTATGGACATCAATCCTAATTACAGCTGCTTGCTGGGAAGACCTTGGATCCATGCCGCTGGGACAGTCACTTCTACCCTACATCAAATGATGAAGTTTGTAGTCGATAACAAGCTGGTAACCGTGTCTGGGGAAGAAGATCTCATGGTTAGCAACCTTTCATCCTTTAGCTATATTGAGGCTGATGAAGATGCTTTGGAAACTTCTTTCCAAGCTCTTGAGATAGCCAATGCTGTCCTTTTGGAAGTAGAGGAACCAAAAGGGAAAGGTATCCCATCTTTTGCATCGCTGAAGAGTACCATTTCCACCATTGAAGAAAGAAGCTATGAAGGTTGGGGTGATGTCATCGAGGTCAAGCAGAAGCTAGATCGTTGCGGGTTGGGTTACAAACCAACTCATGTGAAGGAAAGAGCGTCAACCTCCGTTAAAGGACGTCTGAAGACCATTCAAGAAGTGTTTTCCAGTGCTGGTTATCAGGTCAATGCAATTGATGGAGTTTCTGAAGATGAAGATGTGAATCACTTGGTGTATCAGTGTGAAGAAGCCTTGGACAATTGGGAGGCAGTCGAGATCCCAGAGTTGTTTCCATTGTCAAAGTAATTTGTTGTTTTTAAATGTTTTCAAAGTTCCCTAGCTCTGCCCAAGGCTATGGGAGTATTTTGTAGGGCCCCTTCTCATTTTTAAAGTTATTATCAATGAAGGCATTTTGTTGAACTCTTATTTTGATCATTTACTGTTTTTCTCTCTTTTCACTTTTAAAAGAAAATGGCAATCTTTCAAAACCAATAAAAAAGCTTTTTTTTCTCTTGAATTTCTCTATTTTCCACTTTTAATAAAAGCAAATCATTATCATATGCAGAATAAATGAAAACCCTGTTGAATCCAATGACTCTACATTCTCTCCTAACTTTGATTCGCCCATCTACCAAGCGGAAGATGAAAGTGAGGAAGATTGTGGCATTCCCGAAGAACTGGCAAGATTAGTTGAGAATGAGCACACAGATCTTCAGCCACATAAGGAGCAGGCAGAGACCATCAATCTTGGCACTGATGAAGACAAGAAGGAAGTCAAGATTGGTACAACACTTGGGGCAGACATCAGAGAAAGATTGGTCAAGCTTCTCAGAGAATATGTAGATGTGTTTGCATGGTCATATCAGGATATGTCCGGTTTAGACACAGACATAATGGTCCACAAGTTACCTCTTCGACCAGATTGTCCTCCTGTAAAGCAAAAGCTTCGAAGAACAAGACCAGACATGGCTCTGAAGATTCGAGAAGAGGTCAAAAGGCAGTTTGATGCAGGATTCCTCGTAGTTGTAAAGTACCCTGAGTGGGTAGCTAATATTGTGCCAGTCCCTAAAAAGGATGGCAAAGTCAGAATGTGTGTGGACTATAGGGATTTGAACAAAGCCAGTCCGAAGGACGATTTCCCTCTTCCACATATTGATACTTTGGTTGACAACACTGCTAAATTTGCTGTTTTCTCCTTCATGGATGGGTTTTCAGGATACAACCAGATCAAGATGGATCCTGATGATATGGAAAAGACTACATTCATCACACCATGGGGCACTTATTGTTACAAAGTTATGCCATTTGGTCTCAGAAATGCAGGAGCCACTTATCAGAGGGCAATGGTCACCCTTTTCCATGATATGATGCATAAAGAGATAGAAGTTTATGTGGATGATATGATTGCCAAATCACAGAGTGAGGAGGATCATTTGAATCATCTCTTGAAGTTATTTGAGCGTCTCAGAAAGTTCCAACTGCGTTTGAATCCAGCTAAGTGTACTTTTGGTGTCCGATCAGGAAAGTTACTTGGTTTTATTGTTAGTCAACAAGGAATTGAAGTAGATCCAGATAAGGTCAGAGCAATTCAAGAAATGCCAGCTCCCAAAACAGAAAAGAAAGTCAGAGGCTTCCTTGGAAGATTGAACTACATCTCCAGATTTATCTCCAACATGACTGCTACTTGTGAGCCTTTATTCAAGTTACTCCGGAAGAATCAAGCAATTGAGTGGAGTCCTGACTGTCAACTGGCTTTTGAGAAGATTAAGGTTTATCTACAAGAACCCTCTATCTTGATCCCACCTACTCCAGGGAAGCCTCTTTTCATGTATCTGACTGTGCTCGAGGGATCTATGGGTTGCGTGTTAGGCCAACAAGACGAAACTGGTCGTAAGGAGCACGCCATTTATTACTTAAGCAAGAAGTTCACAGACTGTGAGAGCAGATATTCGCTTTTGGAGAAAACTTGTTGTGCCTTGGCATGGGCGGCCAGACGCCTCAGGCAGTACATGATTTGTCACACTACTTTGTTGATCTCGAAAATGGATCCAATAAAGTACATTTTTGAGAAGCCTGCTTTGACTGGAAGACTCGCCCGTTGGCACATGTTGTTATCCGAATACGACATCCAATACGTAACCCAGAAGTCTATTAAAGGCAGTGTTTTATCTGAACACCTTGCTGATCATCCTGTCGAAGACTATGAACCTTTGAAATTCGATTTCCCGGACGAAGACATTATGTTGATAAAGGACTATGAAGTTCCAGGTCCAGATGAAGGTCCCGAGCCAGGTTCTCGTTGGAAGATGATGTTTGATGGTTCCTCTAACTACATGGGGCATGGTGTAGGAGTTGTCTTGATGAATCCTGATGGTGGTTATACTCCTTTCACAGCCAGATTATGTTTTGAATGTACAAACAACATCGCAGAGTATGAAGCATGTGTTTTGGGTATCGAAGCTGCAATTGATACTAGAATCAAGATTCTGGATGTATATGGAGACTCAGCTTTGGTAATCTACCAAGTTAAAGGTGAATGGGAGACCCGTGACGAGAAGTTGATCCCATACCGTGCCCACATTGTGGAATTGATCAAATACTTTGATGAGGTCTCTTTCCATCATGTTCCAAGGGCAGAAAATCAAATTGCAGATGCTTTGGCTATGTTGGCATCTATGTTTCAAGTCAGATTTCTTAATGAAGCTCCACTCATTACAATCGAGCGAAGAACTGCACCAGCCTACTGTCTACTGGTCGAAGAAGAAACTGATGAGAAACCTTGGTTCTATGACATCAAGAACTACTTGCAAAATCAAGAGTACCCAGCTAATGCAACAAACCTAGACAAGAAGACTCTGAGAAGATTGGCGTCCAAATTTTTCCTCAGCAACAATGTGCTTTACAAGAGAAATCATGATATGGTTCTGCTCAGGTGTGTGGACAAACGCGAAGCAGACTTATTGATCAGGGAAATCCATGAAGGATCATTTGGAACACATGCCAATGGACATGCCATGTCCAGGAAGATTTTGAGGGTTGGATACTTCTGGTTGACCATGGAATCAGATTGTTTCAAGTACGCCAGGAAGTGTCATAAATGCCAGATTTATGCCGACAAGGTGCACGTACCTCCAACACTTTTGAATGTTCTGTCATCGCCTTGACCTTTCTCAATGTGGGGCATTGACATGATAGGGGCTATTGAGCCTAAAGCTTCCAATGGTCATCGGTTTATCTTGGTCGCAATTGATTACTTCACCAAATGGGTAGAAGCAGCTTCCTACGCCAATGTGACAAAGCAAGTGGTTGCCCGTTTCATCAAGAACCAAATTATCTGCCGTTATGGAATCCCAAGCCGAATCATAACAGATAATGGGACCAATTTGAACAACAAGACGATGAAGGAGCTGTGTGAGACATTCAAGATTGAACATCATAACTCTTCTCCGTATCATCCGAAGATGAATGGAGCTGTTGAAGCTGCAAACAAGAACATCAAAAAGATTCTGCAGAAGATGGTAAAAACTTACAAAGATTGGCACGAGATGTTGCCATATGCTTTACACGGATACAGAACATCAGTTCGCACTTCAAAAGGGGCAACCCCTTTCTCTCTGGTGTATGGGATGGATGCAGTTCTCCCTATTGAAGTAGAGATACCTTCTTTGAGAATCTTGATGGAAACCAAACTGGAGGAAGCTGAGTGGGTCCAGAGCAGGTTTGACCAACTGAACCTCATTGATGAGAAGAGAATGACCGCCATGTGCCATGGCCAGTTGTACCAAAAGCGCATCAAGAGAGCATTTGACAAGAAAGTCCGTATCCGAGAATTCAAAGAAGGAGATCTTGTACTCAAGAAAATCTTGCCAGTTCACAAAGACATGCGTGGAAAATGGAGTCCTAACTATGAAGGCCCATATGTTGTGAAGGTGGCATTCTCCGGAGGTTCCTTAATCCTTACAACTATGGATGGTGAACAGCTGAAACACCCGGTGAATTCTGATGCAGTCAAAAAATATTATGCCTAAATAAAACCCGATAGGTCGAAAACCAGAAATGGCGACCTAGGCAAAAATGGGTATCCCGGTGGATCAAAACCTATGAAGGAGATCCAGGCAAAAGTTAGGGATAAAAATGAAAAATAAGAGCTCGCTAAGTTGAAAACCCGAAAGGGCGGCTTAGGCAAAAAAGAGCGTCCCGGTGGATTGAAAACCCGAAAGGGCGATCCAGGCAAAAGTTAGGGACAAAGGCATTTGACTGTATCAGATGGTGTTTACCATTACTGAAGAATCATGTTGGAAGATCGATCCATTTGCTCTTGTCAGAAGCAAGGTGTCGGGCAGTCTTAGTTATTAGGGATTGTAGTGGTTTGGATTCAATGTAGACCTTTTCCCATTGCCATTTTCAAATTGTAATTTCCCATGGAGTTTTTGCCATTGGCAAGCTACCATTCTTGAATAAAATACAAACTTTGCCTATGAAGTTTGTTCAGCTTCTTATTTTCTTTTGTTATGCAAAATGCCATCACTTGATTACAATTTAACTCTGAAAATGACAAGTTTTAAGGAAATCTTTTTTGAAAACATACTGAAAAACTCTTAAGTTTCTTTGACTTTGGGAAAATTGAAAAAACCGTCTGTTTCCCCAAGAAGTCCTGGTTTGCAACAACACTTTTATACTATTGTTACAGAAATCCCCATAGAAGTTCAAAACTGATAACACTCTTGGATGGATCCTTGGACCAAGTATGATTTCCAAGTTCGAAGACATCTCCCTAGTGTTTTTCATGTTGCTCGTCTGAGTATTGGTGTTGAGAGCCTACTCCCTGTTTGAGTCTTGTCAAAACTCTTTGTCTCTTTAGAGTCAACATTTGCATATCACGATCATTCGCATCATGCTCAATCATGCGCATTTGACATTAGCATTTGTCTTTCCCCAGTTGCCGTCTGTCTATTTCCAAGTCCAGATATCATTAGTGTTCAATTTGAGAATTCATTGTTGTTGGTACCCGAAGTGGTTTACCATTTGTTTTGTCCCCAGTAATTGCTGGTGTCCCCCGTGGAATTCTGATTGTGATTGGTATTTGTCTTTATGACCACCAGTATCTCCTTGAAGTCCATTTGTCATTGGCACAAATTTTTTAAGCAGGCCCAGAAACCTTTTGCTCAAAATCCAGGTCCATCTGATTTTAGCATATACTTGTACCCTTTCTCCTGATGGTTCCTGAAGGAATTTCCAGAGGTTGGATGTTTTATCTTATTTGAAAACTCCAACATATTTTGTTGCTACTTCTTTGCGTTAGCCGGTCGCTTAGACCGTTGGTTCATTTTTGGGTGATCTCCATTCTATCCCCAATGTTAGCTGGTCGCATAGAGCCGCTACTAAATCTCTGTGATTTCCTTCCTTATCCTCGGTGTCGGCAGTTACATTTGAACCTGCTAATTTACCATTTTAATACTTTGACTACTTTGCCTTTATCATTCTTAGTGTCAACCGGTTTTTTAACTTGTTGCGCATTCACTTTGAGTGTATCTTGGCTTTCTTTTGTAGTGTCAATAGGTTTTGAACCTATTGTGCTTCCACTTCGAGTATTTTGTTGTTATTCATGGTGTCAGTTGGTCGCATCGAGCCGCTGCGCATTCACCTTGAATAAACCTTTTGTCATTTCCAGTGACAGTTGGTCGCATTGAGCCACTGCACATTCTTTTTGGATGTTTATTTTGTTGTATTCTTAGTGACAGTTGGTCGCATTGAGCCACTGCACATTCTTTTTGGATGTTTATTTTGTTGTATTCTTAGTGTCAGTTGGTCGCATCGAGCCGCTGCGCATTCACTTTGAATATTATGTTTATCATTTCCAGTGACAGTTGGTCGCATCGAGCCGCTGCGCATTCACTTCGAATATTTTTGATTGCTATTCATGGTGTCAGTTGGTCGCATCGAGCCGCTGCGCATTCACTTTGAATATTGTGTTTTTCATTTCCAATGACAGTTGGTCGCATTGAGCCGCTGCATTTTCCCTTTGAATGTTTATTTTGTTGTATTCCAGTGACAGTTGGTCGCATCGAGCCGCTGCGCATTCACTTTGAATATTATGTTTATCATTCCCAATGACAGTTGGTCGCATCGAGCCACTGCGTTTTCGTTTTGAATATTTTTGTTGATTATTCTTAGTGTCAGTTGGTCGCATCGAGCCGTTGCGCATTCACTTTGAATATCGTGTCATTTCTATTTTTAGTATCAGTGGTCGCATCGAGCCGCTACACTTTTCCCCCTGAATATTTATTTTGTTTTATTCTTAGTGTCAGTTGGTCGCATCGAGCCGCTGCGCATTCACTTCGAATATGTTGTTGCTTTTTACTTCTCAAAGTCATTTGGTCGCATAGAGCCATTGGTCTACCACTTCGATTTATTTCCTTGTCTTATTTGTATTCTTGGTGTCAGTTGGTCGCATCGTGCCACTGTGCAATCACTTTGAATTTTATTTTATTTTGTTTGTGTTCGTTGATCCAACGATTTGGATTTCCTTTTGTTCCCGTCTTTTGTCATTCTTAGTGTCAACAGTTACACTTGAACCTGTTGATTTATCACTTTGAATATTTCCCGTTTTCGTTTCTTTATCCCCAGTGTCTGTCGTCCCCAGTGTATGTCATCCCCAGTGAGTTTTGGCTTGTGGTCGTCGTCTCATTCTCATTCTAATCATTCATACCATAATCGTCATTTCATTGCATAAGAGTTGCAGAGTTAGATAGATTTGTAGTCCAGCATAACATTGCATTTAGGGGCAAAATTTCCGGTTATTTCTGTATTTAAATACCTTTCACCATGATCTCATGAGTGCCTATCGTCATTCACGCCACCTGGTAAAGTTATTTAAATAGGGGCAACTGTCATACCCCAAATTTTACCCCTAACTGTTCGCATCATACATTCATCGCATTTAGCAGGGATTTTTCCCGATTTATTTTCTGTTACTTTCTAGTTATTTATAATTTTTAATTCTTAATTTCTTTTCACTTCTAAGCTTCCATCCTAAATCTAATTTCTATTCCTCATTTCTAACTTTTAATTCATTTCTAACTTTTAAAACTTAATTTTTATTTTTATTCTCAAAGTTTTGGTTAAAAAAAAAAAAAATATAATCTTATTCCCAATTTTTTAAGTTTTTAAATGTAATTTTATTTCTATTTTCAATTTTCAAGTTTTTTACTTCCTAATGTAATTTTAACTTTTATTCTTAATTCATTTTTTTTTAATCTCCATTTTTAATTTACTCTTAATCTCCAATTTTATTTTTATTTCCAATTTATTTTTAGTTTACTCTAATTTAATTTCAATTTCTAATTTATTTTTAATTTACTTTTCTTTTAAGATTTCATTTTTAATTTAATTCCAATTTCTTTTTTATTATTTATTTTAATTCATTTTAAATTTTAATTCCAAGTTTTTTATTTATTTTTATTATTTCTCATTTTATTCCAAAAATTGATTCCATATCCATGTTACAATAGAATTTTTAAAAAAAATAATAATTTTCATTACATAACCAATTCATCATGTTACAATAGCATTTCTTTTTAAAAAAAAATAGATTAGAATTTATTTACTTTGAGTATGTTACAATTACATAGAAGAGAAAAAAAGAAAGAAATTTGTACAAAAAAAACTCAGCACAAAATACAAATTTCAGCATGCAGCGACCAACACAAACAGCCCCCAAAGCAGGCCTGCACTCCCTGCTCCACTTCTCCACCCACTGCTACAAAATTCAGGCCTTGTCCCTTTTTTTTTTGAAACCCTTCACCTACAAGCATAAAACACACACTGTTATATCAAAAAAACAACACTGCAAAACACAAAAGCACAGCCACTAAGCACACTACAAACTCAGCACAAAAACACACAGAAAGCAGCTCAAATCACAAAAAAGGTTCAGCTCTCAACACTACAGTTCAGCCATCAAAACTCACACCAGAACAACACCAAAACACAAACAAATCAGTCTCAAAAATAACCAAAAATCAGCCCCAAATCAAAAACTGAGAGCAGCCCCAAAACAGTCACACAACAACAAGCAGCAGCAAGGAGTAGGAAGCTCACCGTAGTGGATTCGTCACCCCGATAACATTCGGGCCGGTAATACTTTTTTCCTTCACCTTTTTTTTTCCAGCATTTGTCCATATTTAGTTTTCTTCTCAGCTTTATTTCCAACCTGCATTCACAAAGCAAAACTTAACATTAAAAAAAAAACTTCAAAAAAAAAAAGAAAACTTGAAACCATCAGCCACAAGTTCAGCAGAAAACTCAAAACACAGACCTTGCTTTCTTTCTTCTTCAACCTAAACCTTCTTCACTACACCACATCAAACACTATAAAACCACAAACCAGAAAAACAAAACAAAAAATACTCACACAACCTGCAACTTGTTTTTCTCTTTTTCTTCAAATCCAGAATAAATTAAACCCAAACACATCCATTCCACACTGAAAACGCAGCCCTCATCACCATAACTCATCTCTTACCTTCATTCAATAACAACTCACACAAACAAACCAAAAAACAATAACCACACAAACACAGTTGAGCATTCAAACAAAAAAAGCCTTCGTCGGAACCCCAATCCTCTTCTCTGTTAAACCAGAACACACCATTTCCCTATCACCAACAGCCACACAAATCAAATCAAAAAAACAAACAAATAAACAAAAATTTTGAGACGAGGAACCTGAAGCCAAATCCAATAACCGACCCGCACAGCCACCTTCAACCTCTTCACCCAAACACCAAACCTGCAGAACACATAAACCAGCCACCCCCTTTCTCTCAAAGACAACCGCCGTGACATCACCTCGCCACAACCAAACAAACCGCAACCCAGAATCTGCCATCACCTCATTAACCGCTATCGAAACAACACCATCACGACCGCCGAAACCAGAAGCCAAAACCCCTTTTGAGAACTGTCATCCACCACCAACAAGCTGACAGTATGACCATCCTGTATCAAACCTGAAATCAAACCACCTTCAAAAAACCAGAAAAACACCATCGACCCCGCTTGCAAAGACCTGCGAACACAATCCATAAACCACTACCAACCAAACTCAAAGCTTGAAAAAAAAGCAAACAAAATACACAAAACAGAAATATGAACACAAATTCCTCTCATTAGTCCTTCAAAACAGAACTGCAAAATCAACCTCCTGCCATTTTTTCATAAGCCACCTGCAAATAACACAACTTCAGCTTTCAATCTCTGAACCGCAAAACTCATTGCAAATCAAACACACAACTTTCATTATCCGCTCACCAATATCAACAACCTTGAATAAACTTCAATGTCAAAAACATTTTGATCTCACAAAAACCTTTTCTTCATCATAATCACATTCTTGGACTTTTTATTCTTTCTTTCCTCACCAGCTAACTCCCCTGCAAATCATTGATACCAGAAAATTTCATCAAATAATAAATATTCTACTTAAGTCTCATACTCAGAACTTTCAAGTCATAAACCGTTTTACCTACACAAAATCACCACCAAAACCAAAAATAACGCAAAGTTGCGAGACAGTCGTTGAGACGCTGATACAGAAGCTGAACCGCGAGAACTCAGAAACGCTTCCGCCGCCGCAACCAAATCCATCACTGTGGACCTCAAAACAACACAGAAAATCCCATCCAAAACCGCCATCTCCAAACAGAGCCTTCACCACTCAAACCACCTTCATACAGCTCAAACATCACCAGACGCGACCTTTTCCGCTCACCAACAACAAAACCGGCCACCGACAGCAAACCCTTAGCCGCGAACGTTCATCACCGAGCCGCCGCGACCTCAAAATCACCCATTTACCACCAAAACCGAACCACCGCTGTGAAACAACCTCCACCTTCAAAAGCCGACCCTTAATCCACCGCAAATCACGAGAAAAAACACCAGCCAAAAACTCACCGTGCCGGCCACCACAGAGACCCAAACCCTTTCACGAGCCAACCTTCATCCTCACAGTCCTCAAACCCCAAATCGCCGGCCACCTTTTCGCCGCACACACCGAGCCGCCATTCCCACCATCAACGAATCAAAACCGCGAACGAACCTTAACCGCGGGACTGATTCGAGTGCACCTAGGAAACCACCGTGTGAGAACCAAAACGGAGCGATTTGTGGGAGAGGGTGGCGAACCGTGAGAGTGTTGTGAGAATGTTTCGAGCGAGAAAGAGGAAGTTGAAGGTGGGTTTCGTTACTTTTTCTGGAAAAAAGAGATGAAGAAGAACACGTTTTTTCCTTTTTAACTGTTTATCACTTGTTTTGACTTTAAACCTTTTTATGTGTCTTGGGCCTTTGTGTCCACAATCCCTATGAAGTTTTTCTCGCTGCACCCTCTGAATCACTGTGCGCCCCTTTTGTTTGCTGTCTTCTTGTTTCTTGTTGGGCTTCATAAAACCCATCCGATTACACTACCCACAATACCCCCAATTCTGTTTACACTCTTTGTTTCCTTTGTGTTTTCTAGCAATATTTTGTTATTCGTTTATTTTAGTTTTTAGGATATTTTTTTTCTAACTTTTATTACTTTATTAATAGTTAAGTCATTAAAAGATTATCTTAAAAAAAAAAAACATTTAGTCAATATTTGGTAACCTCTCCATTTAGGTTTTTATAATTCGTTTAGGGCCGATGATATGACAAAGGTCACGATAAATCGTTTCCGATTAATCGTGACCAATATGAGGCCATTTATTTATTTATCTTTATTCTATTTATTTTATTCCATTTAATTTATTCTATTTTAATTTATTTAAAAAAAAATTATTAAAAGAAATATATGTTAGATATTTATTTAATAATCTATCTATTTATTATTCCCTTATTAGGGCCGATGATATAACAAAAAGTCACGATAAATCGTTTCCGATTAATCGTGACCAATATGAGGCCATGCATTTATTTATTTCTTATTCCATTTAATTCATTTATTTATTCTACTTAATTTATTTAATTTATTTATTTCTATTTCATAATTTATTTCACTATTATTTATTATTCATTATTTATTTCTCACATTCCTAGACCATATTAACTTCATTTCAAAAATAATAAAATTCCTTGGTCCAACGCCAAGTGAACTTCACTTCACTTCACTCACACACGTAAGTCGGTCGTTTACGATCGCCATCTGCACAGTTCCTTACACTTTACAGCTTCTTAACTTAAACAAATTGATGCACTACGCTTGTTTTCCGCCCCTGCATTCTCGATCCATATATCGAGTCATAGCCCGGTTACTAAACCTTCTACTTTGCATTTTCCATTTACTTCATTCAATTTGTTTTTTTTGCAAGTAGCAACCTTTGCCTAGACTTAGGAGCTTGCACCCTCATTTATTTATTTTTGTTTATGCTTTTCAATCCAAAAGGGAAAGACTCTTGCAGTTGACTCAATGTCATAGGAAGTTTAGCCATCCCTAGTTCCTTAGCCATTAGGACTTTTTATTTTATAACTTTTTGTGACTTTGCTAAAGTCACGTGAGTGTTTGCCATAACACTTACCTTCCCCCGCGAACCTTGAGCGTAACCAAGTGTTCGTGAATCCTTAGGAGAACTACGAGTGCTCTGATTCTATACCCGATACGTAGGCATCGATGCGATGTTGTGCGAGCACCATTAGAAATAAAACCTTAGGTTCCCATAATTTTAACAAGCAATAAACAACGTAAATGCAAATATTAACAAGAGGTTCCCGTAGGATACTGCGGATGCTTAGGATGCTAACACCTTCCCTAGGTATAACCAACCCCCGAACCTAGTTTCTCCTCATTTAGGGTTTTTACGATCTTTTTCCCTTTTCCCTTTGGATTAAATTAAAGTCGGTGGTGAACATAAAAGTTTTGCGATTCAAGCTCACTTAATAGCTTGGTATCCGATTCTCACCGCGACAGAGCCGGTAACACCTAAGCTAGAGCTATGGCAACGTCATACTAAAAATCACAAACAAGTTTCAGCCTTAGTTAGACGAACTACGGTGTCTCTGATCATCAATTATCCCGATGAGGTACGTAGGCAGTGGGGTAGGGCCCATTCGAGCACAATCTTTATTTTCCCCACATTTTCCCCCTTTATTCCCATTTTTCAATTCCATTTCTTTTCTCATTTTCATTTCATTCCAGATAGTCATCCTTTCATTCAAACAGCATATTATTTCTCACCCTTTGAAAACAGACTTATAAGCGTGGATCCCGTCGGGTACGGCGGACGGATTGGGGTGCTAATACCTTCTCAATTCGCAACCAACTTCTGGACCTAGATCTTTGGTTCGCGAGGCCTCGTCCTTTTCCTTCTTCCTTAGGTTTGTGCAACATTACCTTTCCCATTCCTTCGGGATAAAAATGTCTGGCTGACGACTCTAACTTTTCCGCGCCACTTTCGCGTTTGTACTAGGATGAAAATCCCGGGAGCGACAGATAGCAACAGAATTACATTTAACTTCAACATTCCTCACAATAACATCAAGTACATCATCTAACAACATTGTATTCATCAAATCATCATAAAATCGTTATCAAAATCAAAATCATCAATCAAACCCTATACCCTAAAACTACACCTCAAAACTCCCAATCCCATTCCCACATTATAATACCGAACGGAAAAATACTCCTCGTACCTTAAGTTCAATAAGCTTTTTTTTTTATAATCTCCTAAAAAATCCTTCCAACCTTCAAGTCCTAGCTTCTCCTCTTCTTCAGAGCTCTTCTCCCAAAAGTGCGATCGTTCTAATGATCGTTCACAAAACCACTTTTCTCTTTTTGTCATTCTGCCCCTAAGACCTTAATAGACATTCTCCGAAATGCCCTCACTAATTCTTTATCAAATGACCACATTACCCTTATCCTTCAATTCCTCTTATATTATTTAATTTAATCTCAAATAATAAACTAATCCCACCATACTTAATATTCTAGTTTAATAAAATATCAAGTCACTCCCAAAACCCCACTAAACACTAAATAACATCATAAACATCAAAATTCACAAGAAAATACATCAATAGAATTAAAATCGACTTTAGGGTGTTACAATGAAGGTCGTGTGTCGCTTATCTGTGTCCGACATGGGGATCTAGTTGTATCCGTTGTATGCATCCATGAAGAACAAGAGTTTAAAACCTGCAGAATTGTCTACCAATTTATCAATGTTAGGTAAAGGGAAAACATCTTTTGGATAGGCCCTATTAAGATCGTTATAATCAACGAACATTCACCATTTTCCATTATTTTTCTTAACAAGGACTACATTAGAGAGCTAGGTTGTGTACTGGGCTTCAGAAATAAAATTTGCCTCTAAGAGGTCTTTAACAGCCTACTCGGCAGCCTCCTCTTTCTTAGGATACTGCTTGCGCCTACGTTGTGCTACGACCCTAATGGCAGGATCTATGGCTAGCTGATGGAAGGCGACCTTTGGGTCGAGTTCGAGCATCTCAGCAATGCTCCATGCAAACATGTCCACGTTCTCTTTGAGGCAGGACGCGAGTTGTTCTCTTGACGTTGACGGGAGGATGATGCCAATCTTCACACTTTTGGCAGGGTCATCGCCTAGAGGGATGAGCTCAAAATCGCCGTCGAGGATCAGGCGCACTGGATGGACTAGAGTTTGTCCGTTGGTGGGGTCTGGTATTTAGTGTCGTCTTCACCGAGACGACTGCCGAGGTCTATGGAATTGATTCAAGGAGAGGGCTGTCGTTTTTCGACCCGAGGCTTATTGTTCCCTTTGGAGGCGTTGATCACAACATATCCTTTGACTGCTGCGTCGAAGCATCTTCGGGCTGCCTCAATATCCCCGTGCAATGTGACTATACGACCTAACTTGGTGTAGTATTTCATCTTCAAGTGGACCGTCGAGGTTACTGCGGTTACCTTGGCTAGAGTTGGTCGGTCAAGAATGCAATTGTACAGTGAAGGACATTCAATCACTAAGAACTGGATTTTGAGTTCTTTGGATGTCTCGTTTTCTCCTAACAAAACAATGAGCTCTACATATCCCCGTGGATTCGTGGTAGCCCCGTTGAATACATTAAGGCCAAATCCGACGTACGGGGACAAGTTTGTTTCGTCGAACCTGAGGGTCTTGAATAGGCGAGCATACATGATGTTGACAGAGCTTCCCCGGTCAACCAGGATGCGATGGACGTCGAACTTGCCATTTTTGCCCTTATCGGCAACAGGATGCTCAATTTGGGAGATCCTTCAGGAAGTTCCTCGAGGTGGAAGGAGACGGGGTTGGATTTCCCTCAAGATTTGGTGAGAGTTGCCAGTTGGTGAGGTGTGGTCAGCAAGATCTCGTCGAATTTCCTTTTTACCGAAATCGCGGAGTTCTCGTTGTTCATCTCGCCCCCAGAGATAACTAGGGCTGTTGGGAAGTTTTCCCAGGGGCTGTGGGCAGCTAGATACCCTTCTGCATATGTGCTAGGGAGATGGAAGTCTTCAGGATGAGACACACAAAGGGCCACGAGAAAGGGAGAACTGTAGGAAGAAGTGTCCTCACGGCTTCCCTTTGTCCCCTGGTCCTCATGTCGGGGGGTCGTTCCTCTTAGTGTACTATTTGAGGTGGCCTTCTTTGATTAATATTTCGATAGAGTCCTTCAGGTGGACGCAGTCTTCAGTCACGTATCTGTGGCTTCTATGAAAGCGACAATACTTGGATTTATCGGGGCTTGGGTGTTATTGGTTTGGAGAACCTTACATTTCCATGCTTGAATTCCGAATTGACACATTCGGCGAGGATATTCTCTTGTGGAGCGGTCAAAAGTGTGTATTTGGAGAAGCACCCAGTTGGCCCTCTCCCTTCGCGGACCTCGCGAGGCTTGTCATCTTTTCGTCTCTCCCCGGTGCGGCGAGGAGCAACATAGTCCTCATGTTTGGAGCTTTTGGTGTCGTCCTGGTTGCGATTGCTCCTGACGCAGTGGGAGACTTGTTTTTCTTCGTACCTCATGTACGCCTGAGCTTTGTGCAGGAGCTCGTCGAGAGAGCGAAAACGCTCGTTCCCCACTTCCCTGTTGAGTTTGCTGCCAGAGATGAGTCCTTTTTCGAGGAGGTATTTCTTCATATAGTCAGCTGTATCCACCTCTATGACCTCTTGGTTGAATCGCTCTATGTAAGAACGCATCGTTTCATTTTTTCCCTAAATGATGGCTTCTAGTGTAGCCTCTGTTTTAGGGTGGCGTTGAGAGGATGTGAAGTGCCTCGTTAATGCTGACCTTAGCCTTCTCCAAGAGGTGATAGATTCGGGGGCTCGACTTTTGTACCATGCCATGACTCCCTTTTTAAGGGTCATGGAGAACAACCTGTATTTGACATTTCCCCCGATGTCATTGCGGTAGTCTATCATGGTGTTAATGTTGTCAACGTGATCGCTGGGGTCAGTAGTCTTGTCGTACGTCGTAAGATTGAGGGACTTCTCCATGCCCGTTGGGAGTTAGGTCTCCATGATGGCCCAAGAAAATGGACAGTGAAGGTCATCCTCGTCGCTCCTCATGGGTCAGTAATCCTCGTTCTAGGGACTTTGGTCTCGACGGGGAAACACTCTCGGATGGTTGTTGGCCTGCTCATGGCATCCTCTGGATTTGTTCTTCTTGAGATTCGGGGAGCTCCGTCCCCGATGTGGATGGAAACGCCCGCGCGTTTTGGTGGGCTCCGGCTGAGTCCTCTCCAGCTGAGGTCCACACCCACAAGGAGAAGGGTTGCGTGATCGGCAGGGTCTCCGCCTAGGTGATTCGGCACGACGCTCTATCTCCAGTGCAATGATTCTCTCTTGTTGTTGAAATAGCATGAGGTTTGTCTGATTGAGTGTGAAGGCTATGCCTATGATTGTGGCATCTCCTTCGAACGCTATCAGAATAGGCTGGAAGGTAGCCGCAAGCTGAGGTTGGGGAGCACCGTTGGCCTTTGGTTCAAGGGATGGACCGGCAGGTTGTCCGTCCCGAGCGTCAGACTCATAGAAGACAGGGTGGTCTTCGTCCCCACCAGTGGTGTAGTCGACGAGGCCCTGGACGCGGTTGTCACCGTGTTCGTTGGTCATGCTGGATGGTTGAAAGGGACAAGGTGAAGTTTTGATCCTTCCTTTCGAAAGACGGGGATAACTTTTATGTTCCCACAGATGGCGCCACTGATCGACCTGATCAGGGGGGCCTTCCAATGATGAACAACTACGGTAGAGAAACAGAGGGGGTGTACCTGCAAGGTACTCCGATGCCAAAGTGAGAAAGAGCTATGAAACACAAGTACAAAAAATAGTAAAAGTAGAATACCTGACCCTCTAGTGAAATAGAATATTTATAGCGTGCCCCCAGTGTTGGGCCAAGATTCTTCTCTTGGGCTGGATCAACTAAGCTCAAGAAAGAATTGCCAAGGATTGCGTAGGAGCAGATAAAACCTAGCACATGGTATTGCCCTTGGTCCAACTACCCATTGATATCATAAGATAATGACGGACAATTGAGGAAGTGGAACACGTGGGAAATACGTTCTTCCCACGTCCCTATGTAGTGGGCCATGGGCCGTGCCCGATGGACTGGGCCTCTGTCTGACACATACTGCATTAACCCAATCCAAAATATATTTTATCCCAAATATTAATAGTACAAGATCAAATGTTACAAAAATAAAATATTTTCTTTTCAAAATACTTTAATAAAGACGGTTATTATTATTATTATTATTATTATTATTATTATTATTATTATTATTATTATTATTATTATTATTATTATTATTATCAATTGAAAAACTCATGAAATAATGACAATAAATATAATTGACTGCTTTTTAGATCATGAGAGAAAATCGATTAATGGATAGACTTGAGCTACACATTGTGGTGAATATAATAATAAAATTCTATAATAGTTTAAGGTTCATTATAACTCACAACTCATACCGTTTAAAACAGATTGATATGATTGTTTACTAACATAATTAAATAATTGATTAATTCAATTTTATCTTAATTAAGAATTAATTGTATTCTAATTGCATTATAATTTAGAAATAATATTAATTTTTTATTATGACAATCATAACAATTAATAGATAATTAAATTATATTCAATCAAATATATTAGGAGAAATTTTACACCTTTAAAAACTAGAGACATGAGAAATATATATATATATATATATATATATATATATATATATATATATATATATATATATATATATATATATATATATATATATATATAATCTCACCTGATCAGAGGGGCCTTCCAATGACTTGATGAATGGGCCAGAGAATGGAGTGAGGAGAAGGGGGTGTACCTGCAAAGCACTCCAATGCTTAAGTTAGAAGAGGTACAGAATATTAAGGTTTGTTCAGAATGAGTGAGTATACCTGACCCTTTGCCAAGAAAGGGTATTTATAATGTGCCCCCAGCGCTGGGCCAAGGCCCCTTAATGGGCTTAATCTGGCTAGGCCCAAGGAGGAGTTGCCAAGGGACGCGTAAGAAGGGTGAAGACCTAGACAAAAGGTCTGCCCCTTGGTCCAACTGCCCCTATCTTTTAGGAGATAATGGAGGGCAGTTGGGTGGCGTGACAGATGAGCTGGCAGACATGCTCTCTGCCCGTCTTCGGTGTGTGCTCGTCGTATCAGCAGGTGATTTATCCAAGAGGTTCACCTGCTCGAGCACATGGGCCTTTGTCCGATATATGTTGGGCCGTCCCCCTGTATATCCTCGCGGCCCAGTCCAGAACAGGAGCCCCCCAAGTCGAGTCTCTGAGTCGGAGTGATGACTTGTACTGCAATCGGGATACGCGCGCCAAAGATAAGGTAGCGGGCGTATGGCTGGGCACGTAATATTCCAGCAGAACTGCCCGCAACATCCCTTTCTCCTCGGGCACTTGATACTCCAAATAGTGTCGAGGACGAAGGTCACCGACGAGTTCGTGTTGTTTTTGTAGAAGTCGAGGACATCGTACGGGGGGAGGTGTATAGCTGCCCGACGTCGTTTCGGTTTCCTTATGGATTGATGTGTTTCAGTATTAATGGTGTCGCTTCGTTTAGTGTGCAAACGGCGGCGTAGGCAGTAGGTAATGATGACCTAGCGCGTTGATCCACGCGCCTGGGACTATAAAAGGAAGCTGAGTGACTTCATTTTCACTTTTTCGCTCAGACGTTCACCGGAAGCTCTGACGAATTTCCTTGTCTCCGCCCGTCTTGCCGCCTGAACCACCGCTGTTGCTCGCGTGCCACCGTCTCTTTTTGATTCTCAACATGTCAGGTATCATTTTTGTCTTCTTAATCCTCTATTTTCCACTTTTTGCGTTAAATGGCTGTGAATGCATGTTGTATTTGTTATAGGGTGATTAGATTTGACTTAGAAATAGTGAAATAGACTGTAGATGAAAAAATAGGGTTAGGATTAGACTGTCCCGGGCAGGAATTTCATGTGTCAGGCAAAATTTTCATAAGCATGTATGAGATTTTTGCCCGGTGCATAAGAACGTGCGTATTCCTGCGCTGAACACGTGCGAAACTTCTCAACCGGGCCTGGTGGCAGTGGGTGGAGTTTCGCACTGGTGCCTGTGAACGTCGTTTCTACGCCCTTTCACTTGACCTGCGGTGGAAGGGTGGATTTGATATGACGTCGAATTCACTCTCTCTGTCTGCGTTTCAGGTGCAGCCGGGCGTTTACGACCGAGAAGAGAAGACGCCGGGCCACGGTCCGAGGATGCGGACATCACGCGTTTGTCTGTCGGGGAGGAGAGCGCCAGGGATGGTACTGAGCATGCCTCCTCGTCCGCGCAGAATGACCTCTCTTGGGTTGCGGACGAACCCTTGGATGAGGAATCCTATTTTTGTGACGAGGCGATCCCCGCTTATGCCGTGGTGGAGGATAGAAGCCGAGAAGATCCTGAAAACTGGCAGTGCCATGCTCCCAAAGAGGCGGACCGGATATGCCATCGTTTCCCGGGGAAGCAGTTCGCCATGTACGAGTTCGCTTTCCGGGAGGAGGGGATTAGGATTAAGCTGCCCTTCAATTCTTTTCAAATGTCCATCTTCAAGTGGCTTCGGCTAGCGCCGTCTCAGTTACACCCTAATGCCCTCGCTTTTATGCGGGTGTTTGAGTTGGTCTACCGCTTCCTCAACATTGGGTGTACTCGGGCCCTTTTCTTCCACGTCTTCCACCTCCAACGGTCCGGTCTTCGGGGGCGACACAACTGAGTTTCCTTCAAACAACCTGTACGTTTGTTCAAGACGTACGTGGATTCTGCCCGTCATTTTAAAGGTCGGTGGTATGTGGTGAGACCGATCACCCGTGCTGCCCTGCATTCCCTTTATTATTACAAACGGGAAGCAGATGGGGAGGAGAAGTTGATGTCGAAGATACCACTGAGGTGGCAGCGCGACCATTTCGATCTCACCACTGGCCATTATAGGATTAAGTTTGCAATGCTGGGCGTCGAGGATAGGCTCGCTTATAAGAAGTTGGTCGAGTACGTGCAGAGCTTCAACTTGGCGGTCTGGACAGATCGAAAGGGTGTGCCTTACGTTGATGAGGCCGGGATGCCAATCTGCGATGCCTGTATCATTAATACCAAGGCTTTGCTCGAGTGTAGAACCGAGGAGAAGGCCATGGAATTATTGAGTAGGTGTTTTATTTATTCTTATTTTTGTTTATGTCTTCGCCCGCTGATGTTTATGTGCCTCGTTTTGTAGGTGCTATGCCCACCGCTCGTGACTGGGTCCTTAAGCTAGCCAACGAAGTTGGTGCCCCGGACAGGGCTCCAAAGAAGAAGAAGAAGACCGCGCCTCGTATTCAGGCGGTAGCTGGGGACTCCGGGGCTGGGACCTCGAACGCAGCGAGTCCAGCGCCCTCCTCTCCTCCTCGGGCATCTATAATCAACATACCTGACAGCCCGCCTCCATCAACCTCCCCTCTCCACAAGCGGAAGCGTCCAGAGGGGACTCTCTCAAGATCGACCTTAGGGGGGAACGGGAGTCCGGGCGGACCTGGCAGTTATTTACTGCCCCCTGTTATGTGGAGCGGGCCTTTTTCAAGGCCGAGGATGCGATCGTCGTGCCAGCGCCCGAAGCAAGGGCTATCCTGAACCAGGAGGCTGGTGTCCGGCGTAAGGAACTAGCAAGGGACTTGGCCGCCGTCATCCGGGTGATGGAAACGGCCATGGTCCTGACCGACACTTCAGTGTCCACTGCCTCATTGGAGGACGCCCTCCTGCGGGTCCGGTCTGAAAAGGACAAGCTGTCTAAGGACTTGTCGGACTACAAGGAGGAGCATCAGCTTCAGGAGGGGCTGAAAAAAGAATTGGAGGAGGTCAAGGAGGAGTGGGACCTGCTGAGGGCGACCAAGATGAGTTTGGAGGAACAAGAAGCCGGGCATCAGAAGGTGGCTGAGGAGAATGCTGGATTGCGTACTCAGCTCGCTTCGCTCGAGGATAAGGTTCGTCCGTTAGCTGACGAGACTGAGGAGGAGCTCGCTCTTGGTTCCCGGGGTGAGCTGATGGGGCACATTCGCTTTCTCAATTAGGACTTTGTGGCTGTATTTAAGGAGGGTTTTGACAACGTTGTCGAGCAACTGAGGGTTTTAAATCCCGAGTTGGTGACGGAGGGGTCAGCCCATAATTACTGTGTCCAAGAAGGGGAGATTGTGTGCCCTTTTGAAGCCGAAGAAGAGCTGTGGGAGGATGAAGGAGAGAAGGAGCAGAATGTTGAGGAGGAGCTCCGGGCGGAGTCTTAAGAGTTTTAATTTGTTTTGTTCATATGGCATGCGTGCCCTTTTTATGTATGGCCTGCGTTCCTTTTTATGTATGGCCTGCGTGCCTTGTTTGTATTTTGGCCTTCAGGCGTACTTATCTTTGACTTTGGCCGTTGTTTAATGAATGAATGTTGTCTTCGATTATTCATCTTGCTCGGTTATTCCTTTATTATGTTTTGTATTTATGAACTGTTTTGTGCTCGATCATGTTAGTCTCCTCGGTTTAGGGAACCGATGAGGTAGCGGGCGTCGTGCCCGTTCAGATCGAAAACTGGGTTCGTTGTTTGGAACTCCGGCTCCGAGGCTTGGGCTTTCCCATCGCGAGCTGGGTGCCCTGCCGGTCTTGGTACTTCGACGTTGGTGCTCGATCGAGGTCCCAACCGTCGGGGAGGGTTGTGTTCGCTGGAAGAGTCGGTTCGTCCCTGGGCCGCGCAGTTCCTCTCTGTAGTTTTGGAGACGAAGAGCGTGGTCGTACCTCCCACGTCTCCCCGTGACATATTCAGCTGTAATATTGTCTAAGTTTCTCTGCGTTCCATGGTCGAGCGATTTCTTCACCTTGTAGATTTTCTAGGTAATAGGCCCCGTTGCTCGTCTTGTCGCGGACGCGGTAGGGGCCTTCCTAGTTGGCGGCCAGTTTACCCTCTCTTGGGTTTTTTAGGTTTCTTCTGAGGACCAGGCTGCCCACCCGGAACTCTCTTTTTATGACCTTTGAGGGATATTTCTCGAAGGGCTGCTTCGGAGCGGATCTCGTCGACGAGGTCCAGCTCGGCTCTGAGTGCCTCGTCATTCATCTCTTCGTCTAGGGGTTCTTCTATGCGTCTCGTCGGTTCTCTTATTTCTACTAGGATGACTGCTTCGGTGCCGTATGTTAGTCGGAATGGGGTCTCCCCGGTTGTGGAGTGAGGTGTTGTACGGTAAGCCCATAGAACGCTATGTAGCTCCTCGACCCACGCCATCTTCGCCTCACCGAGCCTGCGTTTCAGTCCACACAAGATTACCCTGTTGGCTGCTTCCGCTTGTCCGTTGGTCTGAGGGTGCTCGACGGATGTGAAATGTTGCTTAGTACCTAAGCTCGCAACGAAGTCTTGGAATCCCCGTCTGTGAATTGCGTTCCGTTGTCCGTGATGAGGACCTGGGGCACGCCGAACCGAGCGAGGATGTTGCGTTTAAAGAATCGAAGAATGTTCTGCGCTGTTATTTTAGCCAGCGCCTCTGCTTCGATCCATTTGGTAAAATAATCTACCCCTACGATGAGGTATTTATTCTGGTACGATCCGGTCACGAAAGGCCCGAGGATATCCATGCCCCACCATGCGAAGGGCCATGGAGAAGAGAGTGTTTTTAGCTCGTTCGGGGGCGCGAGGTGCATGTCGGCGTGCCGTTGGCATTTGTCGCATTTTTTTACGTGTTCCTTGGAGTCGTGTTGCATGGTCGGCGAGTAGTAGCCCGCTCGAAGAGCTTTTCGTGCGAGTGATCGCCCGCAGGGGTGTTGGGCGTTTATTCCTCGGTGTATTTCTCCCAGTATGTCAGAGACTTTCTCTTCCTCGACGCATTTGAGTAATGGGATGGAAAACCCCCTACGGTAAAGTTTCCCTTCGAGGAGGACGTACGAGCATGCCCTCCGTTTGGTGGTGGTCGCCTCTTTTGGGTTGACGGGAAGCTCGTCCTTCGTTAGGTAATTATAGATAGGTGTCATCCAACAATGAGTATCCCCGATCGCGTTGACCTCGAGTGGAGGAGGTGGTTTTTCGATACTAGGTCGAGGAAGGATCTCTTGAATTACAGATTTGTTCCCGCCCTTCTTCCTCGTGATAGCTAGCTTCGATAAGATGTCGGCTCGTGTGTTGTGCTCGCGAGGTACGTGCTGTACTTCCCACTTCTCGAATTTTTCGAGTCTTTCTTTGACCAAGGCCAGGTACTCGACAAGGTTGTCGTTCTTGGTCTGGTACTCTCCTCGTACTTGTGATGCCACGAGCTGGGAGTCTGTTGATATTTTTACCTCCTTTGCTCCTAGGTCTTCGGCCAATCTCAGACCGGCGATGAAAGCCTCATATTCGGCTTGGTTGTTTGATGTTGGGAAGGCTAGTGCTAGCGAGACCTCGATCAGGATCCCGTCCTCATTCTCGAGGATGATTCCAGCTCCACTTCCCGTCGTACTGGAGGCGCCGTCGACGAATATCGTCCATTTATGGGCGCCGTCCGTCGGTGTCGGACTGTGGGTCATTTCCGCGACAAAGTCGGCCAGTGTTTGGGCTTTCAGGGCCTTTCTATTCTCGTATTGTATATCGAATTCGGAGAGTTCCAACGACCATTTGAGCATTCTGCCGGCCATATCTGGCTGTCCGAGAAGCTGTTTGATTGGCTGGTCGGTTCTTACTTTGACCGTGTGTGCGAGGAAGTAGTGGCGTAGCCTCCTCGCTGCATTTATGAGAGCCAGGGAGACCTTTTCAATTTGTTGGTATCTGAGTTCGGGACCTTGGAGCGCTTTGCTCGTAAAATAGATGGGTTTTTGTCCTTCGTCAATTTCCCTTATTAGGACGTCGCTGACGACCTCGGTTGCCACGGACAGATACAGGTATAAGGTCTCTCTTTCTAATGGTCGTGATAGGACCGGGGGTTCAGAGAGAACCTTCTTCAAATGGAGTAGTGCCCGTTCACATTCGTCGGTCCATTCAAAGCTGGCTTCCTTACGAAGGAGTCTGGAGAATGGCTTCTGTAACACGGTGGGAGAACTGACTTTAGTTATGTTGCGGATAGCAAGAGTCGCCACCGACTTTTATTTTATCCAAAGGAAAGGCATAAAAGAACAGGAAAGACCTTTTAAAAGATTTTTGGGTCCGGGGGGTAAGTTATGTAAAGGGAAGGTGTTAGCACCCTTTACATCCATGGTTATCCATGAGCTCTTAGTTACTTAGCTCACTTTGAATTGTTTTTGAAAATGTGAAGTGTGTGAATAGAAAAATTTTCATAAGAGTTAATAATGATCCATGTACGGATGCGTAAAAACTTGTGTTTGAAAATTTGTTTGAAATTTGTTAAGTGTTTGAAAAGTTTTGAATGAAGTGAGCAAGCAACTATGAGGTACCTACCCTAAAGTTTTAAGTCTTTCTTGTTCTTTATCCTTTAATTGGTAAGACTATCCCTACTATTAAGGAGTAGGTAGTCATTACCTTGGATGTAAGGGACATATGAGGGACATCTGTTTTGTGAAGGCAACTGTGAGGTGTATTAAGCATTTAGGAGGGACTATCATCATTATTCGAAAATGGACTTGATCTTTAAAGGCAACCATTAGGGACTTGATGATTTTTCTTTCAAGGGACTTGCTTTATACACCCCACTTGACCTTATGATTAGGCAACAATGAGAGATAGCCTTAGAAATGTGAGATGGCGATTAAAAATCGACTTACGTGTGTGAGTGTTCAATTTTATTTATCTTATAATTAAAGTGATCTAAATTTTATTTTAAATAGAATACATATTTTCACTCCCTAAATTACTAACCATAGCATAAAATTAAAAAAATTAAATATTTACAAAATTTACACCAAGGAGCAATTACATAATAATTATAATAAGCAAATAAAAAATAAATAGCAAATAAATAAATATAATAGCAAAATATAAATAATAAGCAAAAATAATAAATAAGTAAATAAAATAGGGGTTAGTAATAAAAAAAAAATAAGGTTAATGAAATAATAATAAGCAAAAATAATAAATAATAATATGGTTAGTAATAATAACAATAATTAAAATAAATAAAATTAGCAAAAATATTATAATAACATGATGAAAATAATAAACACAAAATTAAATTTTTAATAGAGATTTTTATTTAAAAGTATGATCAATTAAATAATTATTATGACATTTTAATTTAGGTACAAATTATTAAATTATTTCTAAGCACATATTAAGAATTATTTATATATATAACAATTTAGAGAAAGAAAAAAAAAGTATTTACATATTATATGGAAAATATAAGTTATAATTATATTTAAAGATTACATTTACAAAAATTAATCATATTTACAAAATATTATATTAAGTATTATATTTACAAAAAATTAATTTTATTAATCATTATATTTACAAAAGTTATATTAAATAAATATATACATAATAATTATATTAAGAATAAAAATTATTTAGAAAATAAAATTAGGTTTTTTACAAAATTAAGGTTCATTTAGAAAATATTTTAGGGTTTATAAGTTTGTAAAATATAACTAGGGTTAGATGTTTGAAAAAATAAAAATAGGGTTAGAAATTAACCTAAATAATTAATGAATTTATAAACAAGAATATATCTATGTATTAATAAACATACAAAAAAGTTTAAAAAAAATATATTACATTTTTTAAATGAGGATATTTTACTAATTATTTATTTTATAAATTATTTTGGTTGAATTAAAAAATAAGAAAATAATGAAAATAGTAAAAATATGAACAAAGCACTAAAAAGTAGGACCTGGGATTTGAACCCAGGTCCTTTACCTGGACAATGAGCTTCAAAACCATCTGTGCCAACGCGCGCTGATAGCAACCATTCACAACAACATGCTTTTATTATAAACCTGCAAAAATCATGAAAAAAACAAAAAAAAACACAAAACGGCCTTAATGGGAATCGAACCCAGGCCAGAGAGTGTTCATACATACACGTTCACCATCTGAGCCACATGTTAACTTTGAAACATTAACGCAAACAAAAACATAATAAAATAAATTGAAATTTCAAATTTTCCTCTTCGCGCCAACAGCCTTCGTCTTCCTCCTTTTGACCTGCGAAACTAGCTACGAATTTTGCTAGGGAATTACCTGCGAATTCTGTTTCACAGGAAAACCTACGAACATCATATTACTCAATTTCTGCACGATTTTCCCAAATTGATTGTGCCAACATGTTCCAAATCATTCATACAATTCAAATATGTCAATAAAAATCATTTAAATGGCCTATATCTCATAACCCTAATTCGGATGCTCAAACCCTAAACATGGCAACTTGTGATACCTGCACCAAAACTCACTAACAAATGTCCAGAAACAATCAACAACACATTATGAATCATAATCAATCAAAAAAAACAATGGAAAATGCATATACGAATGGAATCGAAATCTTGTCTTCCATGGACATTTGAAGATTCGGTTTTCACTTGATATGGGGTTATGGATGCTTATGAACATATGAATAGCATCCTGGGAGTATAAGGATCATCTCTATGTCTTTAAAATACCTTTAATTGTCCTCTAAATGTGAATCCGAAAATTGAAATTTTAATGGATTTTTGAAAGTCAAGAATGCTTTTGGAGGCTGCCAAATTCGTGTCTCATGCTAGGTTTAGGTTAAGTACTTATAGGAGGATGATTTAGGTCAGGAAAATTGATCCCTTGTGTGGAGATTTTGATCTAAAAAGATTCAAAAATATCATGTTTTAAAAACCAAATATTCATGTATAAGCCCTTGCTATTTTGGGAGATTTTTCATAATTCTTGTATCAATCAAACTTAAATGTGATTTAAGATTTTCTAGAAACAAAATTAAAATTTATTTTCATGATTTTATATTTTATTTGAATTTAAAATGACTTTTTAATATAAAAATCATAATAAATAAAAACAAAATAAATAAAATTATGAATAAATTAAATTAATTTCGTGCAAGCTATTATGAAATGGATTGGGTCATTATTTGGCAAGCCCATTTGAAAAAAATTGGTTTTAGACCTCCTTTTTCTTTATGAACCAACCCAAAATTTCCCAACTTTGCAAGGGCACACATCCTTCAATTTTAATGGTATGAGGGTGTTCTTGGACATTTTGGAAAGCTTGAAGGGTCCTCTAAACAACCCCACTGGTTTCATGTCCATATCATTTACCAATCTCAAGTTATGCCCTTTTGAAGTTGTTGACTTTTTGTTGACTTTCAAAATGACCTATAATGTCTTAGCTCATACCTTCCAAATGAAGCATTTTTGGGCTTGGCTTGTGAGACACAAAATTGTAGAGAATTCAATTTCCTTCAAAATGAGCTTTGAGTGGAGACTTGGTGATGAAGTATGTGAAAGTTATGGCTGGTCAAAGTTCAGTTGACTTTTACTAAGGAAACCCTAATTTAGAAACTCCTGATTCTTGATGATCTGGAATTTCCTTGATGAATCATGATCAACCCTTGATCAAATGATGAATTTTACTTCATATACTTGATGTTGGCAAAAAATCATGAAGTTTGACTTTGGTTTGACCTCAGTTTGACTTTTTAACTGCATTGACTGATTTTGACTTATCTGATCATCTGACTGAGCAAACTTTTGAGAAAAGTCTTGAAACTTGTCATGGGGTTTCTTACACACATATAAGATGTTATGAAGCTCACTTGAAGTCTTGGAAGTCCATTTAGCCTGATTAAAGTCAAAACCCTAGTTTTGGATGCACTGCCTAGGAGGTGCACTGTCTGAGGGAATTGTGAACCTTGTGAACCTTGTGAACCATCATACAATGTCTTGTGAACCTCATGGGAGGTATTGTGAACCTTCAAGAAGTAACTTGTAGACTTCATGAACCTCATGAAAGGTTTTAAAAGCATTGTGAATCTTGTGAACCTTGTGAACCTTCAAGAACACAAAGTCCTGTATTGTGAGGGCAAATTTTGGGGTGCAACAGCAGTGCATGCTGGGCGGATTTGGCGATGAAACGGGAGAGTGAGGCGAGCATTCCGTTGAGGGATTGGATCGATTTTTTGGTCCTCGGGGTTGGAAATTCCGAGAACGCCAGACATTTGTCGGGGTTGGCCTCGATACCCCTTTCGGTGAGGTAGAAACCCAGGAATTTTCCTGCCCGGACGCCAAACGTGCATTTTTCAGGGTTAAACCTCATTTTACACCGTCTCTCCTGCTCGAAGACTTTGTATAGGTGTTGAGCATGGTCGACCTCCTCGTGTGACTTGATGATCATGTCGTCCATGTATACCTCGAGCATATCCCCTATTTCTTCCTTGAAGACTTTGTTCATCATGCGCTGGTATGTGGCCCCGACATTCTTGAGTCCGAACGGCATTACGTTGTAATAGTAATTGTCGGTCGGAGTCATGAACGCCGTGTGTCTCTTATCCGTGTCCGACATAGGGATTTGATTATATCCTCTATATGCGTCCATGAAGGACAGGAGTCTAAAACCTGTAGAATTGTCAACGAGCTTATCTATGTTAGGGAGAGGGAAAACATCTTTGGGGCAAGCCCTATTAAGATCAGTATAATCAACACACATGCGCCATTTTCCATTATTTTTCTTAACGAGGACTACATTAGAGAGCCAGGTTGTGTACTGGACTTCAGAAATAAAATTTGCCTCTAAGAGGTCTTTTACAGCTCGCTCGGCAACCTCCGCCTTCTCGGGGGACTGCTTGCGCCTACGCTGTGCTATAGGCTTGACTGCCCGATCTAAAGATAGCTGGTGGCACGCGGTCTCAGGATTCAGGTCGGGCATCTCTGCAGCGTTCCATGCAAAGAGGTCGGAGTTCTCCTTGAGGCATGTCACGAGCTTCTCCCTTGTTTCCTCGGGCAATCCCTTGCCTATCTTTACTGTTCTTCCAGGATCGTCACCCAGAGGGATGAGCTCGAACTCTCCGTCGGGAACCGGTCGGAACGGGTGTTCGGGAGATTGTTCTTCGGCGGGTTTCCATTCTTCAGTTTCGTCGTGGCCAATGCGGCAGTCGAGGTCGATGACGTTGATTCCCTGGAGGAGAGGATCTTTGGTCTTGGGCTTTTTGTTGCTCTTTGTATTGAACGTGGCCTGTACTTTTACTGCGGCGTCGTAGCACCGTCGGGCAGCCTCGATGTTGCCGTGGATGGTGACTACGCAACCTAGTTTGGTGTAATACTTCATCTTTAGATGGACGGTAGATGGGACCGCGGTGAGTTCGGCTAATGTCGGGCGGCCGAAGATGCAATTGTAGAGGGATGGACAGTCTACGACCAGGAATTGGATTTTGATTTCCCAGGCCGTTTCCTGCTCCCCGAAGGTGACAAGGAGCTCGACATATTCCCACGGTCTTGTCCTGGCTCCATTGAATCCTTGGAGGTCGGACCCGACGTAGGGGGATAGGTTGGTCTTGTCTAATTTCAGAGTCTTGAAGAGGTGGACGTACATGATATCCACCGAGCTACCTTGATCGACCAAAATGCGTCTGACGTCGAACTGGGCCATCCTGGCCCTGATCAAGAGTGGGATGCCCGAATTCGGGGAGCCGCCCGGAAGCTCTTCTAAAAAGAAGGATATTGGGTTGGATTTACCCCGATATTTTGTCAGCGTTGCCTTTTGTTCGGGCGCGGTCAGAAGGAGTTCGTCGAACTTGCGTTTTACTGAGAGGGCGGCGGCCTCGCCGTTGATCCCTCCGCCCGATATGACAAGGGCGGTCGGGAAATATTCCCAGGGGCTGAGTGCAGTGATCCGGCCTTCGGGCAATGGCTCAGGGAGGGATGAAATCCTCTGGACGTGACACGCAGAGGGCCATTTGATAAGGAGAGTTGTCGGGGGGTGTGTCCTCCCGAGGTCTCTTCTTCTCTGACTCTTCGTGCTTGGGAGCTTCGTTCCTCCTAGTATACTGTTTAAGATGCCCTTCCTGGATTAAAATCTCTATTGCATCTTTTAGGTGAACGCAGTCTTCGGTCACATGCCCGTGGCTCCTGTGGAACCTGCAGTATTTGGACTTGTCGGTGTGAGGCTTTGGTGCAGATGGTTTTGGGAACCTTACTCTGCCCTGTTTGAATTCGAAGTTGATGCATTCCGCGAGGATGCGCTCGCGGGGAGCTGTCAGTAAGGTGTACTCGTTGTATCGGCCCGCGGGGCCTCTTCCTTCTCGAGGCTCGCGGGGCCTTTCTTCCCTTCGCTTGTCCCCATTGCGACGGGGAATATTCAGATCTTCACGCTTGGGGTGATCGGTATCTCCGATATTACGGCCGCTGCGGGCGTTGTGGGCTACCTACTTCTCCTCGTATCTGATGTAGGCCTGGGCCTTGTGCAGAAGTTCATTCAAGGTGCGGGGAGGCTCGATCCCGACAGCTCTGCTGAGTTCGCTACCGGGCAGGAGCCCCCTTTCGAGGAGGTATTTCTTCATGTGTTCAGTAGTATCTACCTCGACAGCTTCTTGATTGAATCGCTCTATGTACGAGCGTAATGTTTCATTCTTCTTTTGTACTATGGCTTCGAGGGTCGCCTCTGTCTTGGGATGACGCCGGGAGGCTGTGAAATGCCTCGTGAACATGGATCTCATGACTCTCTAAGACGTGATGGACTCGAGGGGCCAAGCTCTTGTACCAGGCCATGGCCCCTTTCCTGAGGGTCGTCGAGAACAACCTGCATTTGAGGTGCCCGGTGATGTCATTACGGTAGTCGAGCATCGCGTTAACGTTGTCGACGTGATCGTCGGGGTCGGTAGTCCCGTCGTACACAACTAGGTTATGAGGTTTCTCCATGCCTTTGGGGAGCGGAGCTTCCATTATTGACCGTGACAGGGGACAATGCAAGTCTTCTTCGTCGCTCCTTACTGGAGAGAGTTCGTTGCGGTCGGGGCTACGATCGTGCCTCGGCGAGGTTCCCGATCGACCGTCATCACGGCGGACACGTGCCCTGCTGACGTGAGGCTCTAGGGAGCGACGTCCTCGTTTCTTTGTTGCTTTTGGACGTTGTTGTGTTCTCCTCTCTTGTTGAGGTCGGACCTCCTGTCGGTCAGCTTCTAGGGCCATGATTCTCTCATGCTACTGGTAGAGCATAGATCTAGCCTGGTTGAGGGCGTTCACCATAGCGATCATGGTAGCGTCTCCTTCGACAGGAACGGGGATGGGTTGAAATGCCTCGGTCCCTTGGTTTTGAACGTGAGCGGGATCCCCGTTATTATGAGGTTCAGGAGACGGGGTGGCGGGACGGCCGTCTCGGGGGTCTGCTTCATGGAATTGCAGGTCTTCGTCCATGGTATAGTCGACAAGGGGACGGCTGCGCTCGTTAGGTTGTTCTCCGGACATGTTGGAAGGACAGTGTTTGAGCTTTGATCTTCTGTTAGTGGAAGAAGGGGGAGCTAGTTCCCACAGACGGCGCCACTGATCTCACCTGATCAGAGGGGCCTTCCAATGACTTGATGAATGAGCCAGAGAATGGAGTGAGGAGAAGGGGGTGTACCTGCAAAGCACTCCAATGCTTAAGTTAGAAGAGGTATAGAATATTAAGGTTTGTTCAGAATGAGTGAGTATACCTGACCCTTTGCCAAGAAAGGGTATTTATAATGTGCCCCCAGCGCTGGGCCAAGGCCCCTTAATGGGCTTAATCTGGCTAGGCCCAAGGAGGAGCTGCCAAGGGACGCGTAAGAAGCGTGAAGACCTAGACAAAAGGTCTGCCCCTTGGTCCAACTGCCCCTATCTTTTAGGAGATAATGGAGGGCAGTTGGGTGGCGTGGCAGATGAGCTGGCAGACATGCTCTCTGCCCGTCTTCGGTGTGTGCCCGTCGTATCAGCAGGTGATTTATCCAAGAGGTTCACCTGCTCGAGCACATGGGCCTTTGTCCGACATATGTTGGGCCGTCCCCCTGTATATCCTCGCGGCCCAGTCCAGAACAATATATATATATATATATATATATATATATATATATATATATATATATATATATATATATATATATATATATATATATATATATATATATATGGGATGACTCAAATGAGAACACTTGGTTATTATAAGAAATAAGAACAATCAATCATAGCCATTAATTTTTATTTTTTTGAAATCAATGAACTACATTAATTTCTCATTCTATAATCATTTTAAAACTGCTCTCACTTGATATATATATATATATATATATATATATATATATATATATATATATATATATATATATATATATATATATATATATATATATATATATATATATATACTTATTTCATGAGTAAATTATTAAAACTCACTCCACATCTTGACCATTGATTCATTTTTAATCAATGATTATAATAATTAGTCAGTAATTAAATATCAAGAGAGAAACAAATTAATCACATTATAAATAATTACTAATTATTATAACCATTGAAATGGATGACAAGTTGAATGACAATACATTGAATGTGAAAAATGTATGAAGAAACTTAAACAAGAAGGTAATGAATTGAAATGTCCTTCGTGTGAAGCACCTTTCAAGTACCCAAAACCAAGGTTAGACATTCACAATCATAAACTATCTTATCAAAAAAATTTATTATTAATATAATATAATAAATATGTAATCACATGTTTAAGATAATGCTGGAAGTGTCCGATGAAACCTACTCACTACAATAATTGCTTGCCACAAAAGCTACTCATTGCAACAACTCAAATGCTCTTGCAACAAAAAGCTAATCCATATGCACCATCAATAATACATAACCTCTATCATCATACTCTTAAACTTTTGTACCAAATGCTATTCTACAAGAACTAATTCTAAAAACACTTATTAAACAAGTAATTGGATTTGTACTACAATAACACAAATATACTACTAACTTTATGAATACTAACAATATACTTATTGATCGTACATGGAAATCAAGATCCGATGTGCCCGGCATCGAACGTGGATGAAACACAGTTGATGGTGAGAGAAAAAAGGGTGTACCTGCAAGGCACTCTGATCCCAAAGTCAGAGAGCGAGCAACGAGTGAGCAAATACGAGATTTAGGGTCAGAAATTGAATATCTGACCCTCTCAAATGAGAGAGTTTATATAATATCCCCAGTGCATGACTATTGGTCTCTTTCATTGGGCCTGAACCGTGGATCCCCCAATAATCGGTAACTGCCATAAATAACCGTTGGGGCGACGCTTGGACTGCTCGGATGAGACCCTGGTCAGATGATGTTAATACCGAGCGAAGGACTTGTCGGGCAAACATTCCTCGGCTGATCTTGGGGGTTCGACCCTTGCTGGGTGCGAATCATGGTCGGCGATGCTGATGGCCGGTCGGAAGGGACTTCCGGGCAGACCGAGGATGTGTCAGTTGCCAAAGAGTTGTTGGGCCGTCATGGATTAGAAGATGGATTGGGCCCAAGTCTGAGAATCGGGGTCATCCAACAATTAGCGTCGCCCACGATGTTGACATCTACCAGGGTCGAAGGTTGTCCGATGCTAGGTCGAGGGAGTACCTCTTGTATGACAAACTTATTTCCTCCCTTCCTTTTAGTACTGGCTAATTTGGACAAGATATCCGCTCGGGTATTGTTTTCGCGTGGAACATGCCTAACTTCTACGAACGCAAATCGTTTTAGTTTCTCTTTGACTAAGGACAAGTATTTGGACACATTGTCATTCTTATCTTGGAAATCTCCTCGTACTTGGTTGGCGACCACCTGGGAGTCTGTGCATATAATGATATCCTCCGCACCAAGGTCGTCCGTTAGGCGTAGGCCGGCTAGGAAGGCCCCGTACTCCGCTTGATTGTTGGAAGTGGGAAGGATAGAGTTAGGGAAACCTCTATGATGATTCCCTCTTCATTCTCCAACATAACCCCCGCTCCGCTGCCTGCCGGGCTAGAAGTTCCGTCCACGAAAATGGTCCATTTGGACGTGGGCACCGATGTTTGCTAGGGGAAGGTGAGTTCTGCTACGAAATCGGCCAAGGCTTGGGCCTTCATAGCTTGTTTTCCCTCATACCTAATGTCGAACTCGGACAACTCCAATGACCATTTTAGCATCCGTCCAGCCATGTCTGGTCTTTCAAGCAGTTACCTAGTGGGTTGATCGGTTCTCACGACAATCGTATGGGCCAAGAAATAGTGTCTACGTCTTCTTGCGGCAAAAATGAGGGCCATTGCTACCTTTTTGATCTGCTGATACCGCAGCTCTGGGCCATGCAAAGCCTTGCTCGTGAAGTAAATCAGTTTCTTCCCTTCAGGCAATTCACGAATGAGAGTTGCGCTAACGACCTCGTTTGTGACTGCGAGGTAGAGATATAGAACTTCGCCTTCGTTAGGCCTGGAGAGCACCAGAGGCTCGGATAATTCTCTTTTCAAATGGGCTAGGGCTTGCTCGCATTCATCTGTCCATTTGAAAACCGACTCCTTGCGAAGGAGCTTATAGAATGGAAGTGTGTGCTGGACAAATTTAGCCACGAATCGAGCGAGTTAAGCGAGCACTCCGTTTATCGATTTTATATATTTCTTAGAGTTTAGCGTATGAATCTCTGTAAGTGCTCGAAATTTGTCGGGGTTGACTTCGATTCCCCGCTCGGTCAGATAAAACCCGAGGAACTTGCCTGCCCGAACTCCGAACGTGCATTTTTCAGGATTGAAACACATTTTGCATTTTCGAGCTTGATCGAATACTTTTCAAAGGTGGGAAGCGTGATTTGTCTCCTATTGGGATTTAACGATCATGTCGTCCATGTATACTTCGAACATGTCTCTAATTTCTTCTCGGAAAACTTTATTTATCATGCGCTGATAAGTAGCGTCCGCGTTTTTCCAGACCGAAGGGCATAACGTTATAGTAGTAGTTTCCCGATTCGGTCATGAAGGCTGTGTGATTTTTATCCGTCACGGCCATGAGGATTTGATTGTATCCCGAATAGGCGTCCATAAATGATAGCAGTTTGAAACCGACCGAGTTATCGACCAGTTTGTCAATATTTCGTAAGGGATATGCATCTTTCGGGCAAGCCCGATTAAGATCGGCATAGTCAACACGCATTCTCCATTTTCCATTCGACTTTTTAACGAGTACAACGTTTGAGAGCCATGTTGTGTACCTGACCTTTGTTACAAAGTTTTCCTCTAGGAGGTCTTCTACAACTTTTTCATCCGCTTTAGTTTTCTCGGTTGACTGTTTCCTCCTGCGTTGGGCAACAACTTTGTGAGCAGGATCAATGGAGAGGTGGTGGCAGGCCACATCTGGGTCGAGTCCGGGCATCTCCGCTGCACTCCAAGCGAATAGGTTAGCATTCCCTTTCAGGCATGTTTCCAGCTGTCTTTTTTCCAGGTCCCAGAGGTGAGCTCCGATCTTTACGCACCTGTTTGGATCTCCCCCCAGAGGGATCAGCTCGAATTCACCATCCGGGATTGGTCGGGCTAATGAAGTGGATGGTTGCTGGGAGTTTTCGCCTTCGTCTGGGAACCTGCAATCCAGGTCGATGGAGTCGACCCGAGGGGGAGACTTGGGAACTTCTATGTTCTCGGAGGATGCCGAGGTGGAAGCTTTGGGCTGGTATGATATCGAGCTGAGGTCTTTAGAGGCTTCCTCAAGGCAGTGACGGGCAACTTAGACATCGCCGTGCAAGGTGGATACTCTTCTCGATGTTGTGTAGTATTTCATCTTCAGATGAACAATTGACAAAACAACATTGAGTTCGACCAATGTCGGCCGGCCGAGAATGCACCTGTAAAGGGATGGGTAATCGACCACCAGAAACTAGACGTGGACAGACCGCGCGGTTTCTGTTGCTCCAAAAGTGACGATGAGGTCGACGTAACCCCATGGTCGAGATACCGCTTTGTTAAAACCATGTACGTCGGATCCTACGTAAGATGTTAGGTGATTCTCGTTTAGCTGAAGTGTTGAGAACAATTGTGAATACATGATGTCGCACGAACTGCCTTGGTCGACTAGTATTCTGCGAACGTCGAAATTGGTCATCTGAGCCCGAAAGAGCAAAGGGATGCTGGCGTTGGGTGCTCCTCCCACTAGTTCATCTTTGTAAAAGGAAATAGGCATAAAGTTGCCTTTGGGTGGATCCAAAGTAGCATTCTGGGCTGGTCCCTTTGCGATCAGTTGGTTGAACTTCCTCTTCACGGAACCAACGGTGATCTTGTTGAATCCTCCTCCTGAAATCACCATTGTAGAGGGGAAGGCTTCCCAAGGGCTATGGGACGACATATACCCTAGATTTCCCATATGATCGGGCAGAAAGAAATCCTTAGGTCGGTAGATGCTGAGGGCGACTTGCATGTTGGTGTCTGCAGGCACCACTACCGCTTCTTCGACCTTCTCGGTTTCTTGCGCCTCCAATCTGGAGGTTTCTTTGGTTTTTGTGAATTGTTTGAGGTGGTTGTCCTTTATGAGTATCTCGATTGTGTCCTTCAGATGGGTGTAATCTTTAGTATTGTGTCCGTGGCTTTTGTGGAATCTGTAATATTTGATTTTGTCGGTGCCTGACTTGTTAGGCAGTTGCTTGGGAAAGCGAACTCCTACTTATCGGAACTCCGAATTAGCACACTCAGACAATATTTTCTCCCTCGATACCGAGAGAGGTGTGTACTCACGAAAGCGACCTATTGGACCCCTCTTCTCTCGCGGTTCACGGGGGCGATATTTCTTTCTTTTGTCTCCTCCCCGACGAGATGTCGAGGGCTCATCGGTTTTGGAAGGATTGGCGTCCTCTCGACGCCTGGCATCACAGACAGAACTAGCCGCTTGCTTCTCCTTGTATTGGATATACGTCTGAGCCTTCAGGAGGAAAACGTCCAGAGTGGCGGGCGTCTCATGCCTACCGCCCGGTGGAAATCGGTGGATGGGCGTAACCCGAGCTCCAGCAAATACTTCTTCATATCGTCCGTGGTGGAAACCTGGACGACTTCTTTGTTGAACCTTTCGATATAGATTCTGAGGGGTTCATCCTTGCCCTGAATAATAGCTTCTAGCGACGCTTCTGTCTTGGGATGGCGCCGGGATGCGGTGAAATTCCTGGAGAAAGTTCGACCGAGTTGCCTCCATGAGGTGATGGACTCGGGTTCAAGACTCTTATACCAAGTCATTGCCCTTTTCCTTAAGGTGGTCGGAAAGAGGCGACACTTTATTACTCCCCGAACGCCCCTACAATCGAGCAAGGCGTCAATATTTTCGATGTGTTCATCTGGGTCCGTCGTCCTGTCATACGAACCAAGGGGTGGAGGCTTATCGAGTCCTCACTGTAGTTTGGTAACCATGATCTCAGAGGAAAGTGGGCCTCTGATATCATCCTCGTCACTAGATGTGAACGAGGGAGATCATGAATGGCATCTTCTGTTTCGTCACGGAGACGGAGTGTTTGATCTATTCTTTCTTGATCGTCTTGGAGACGGTGATTAGGATCGTCTCCTCTTCTGTGGAGGAGAGTGTTGATCATCATTCTGCAAGCTCTAACGAGTCTTGGTTGGTACTGGCGAGCGGCGTCTTCGTGGAGGCGATCGGGCCCGTTTTATGATGGAAGATTCTTCATGGTGGCCTTTTCCCTTTCTTTTGTGGGGATATGGGTTGCGTCGTACCCAGTGCCTTTTCGGAGAGCGAGATGATCAGTGGTCGATTTTTTCGAGGCGGGCTATCTTCTCGCCGTGTGCGAGGAGCAGGAGGTTGATCTGGTTGAGTGTCTCAACTAACGCAGCGAAGTCTGACCCTGGTGGTGCAGCTAGAAAGGGAATGGCCTCTGGATGACTCTTAAGCGGTTGATCGCGCTCGGGAGAGGGTGAAACGGTTTTTCTGTCTTGGTGATCTTGGACGGTTTCTTCATGTGAGGGGGTGATCACGTTGCTCCCCCGTTGGGTAAGCAGAACATCATCAGCAGTCCGGGCTTCGCACGGGTTATCACGAGCGGCCATGGATCTTTAGAGAGAAAACTTTGGTTCTTGAGAGTCTTTGAAGAAGAAGAACGGGGAAATCAGTTTCCCACAGACGGCGCCACCTGATCGAACCTGGAGATCAGGATCCGATGTGGCCGGTGTCGAACGTGGATGAAGCACGGTTGATGGTGAGAGAAAAAGGGGTGTACTTGCAAGGCACTCCGATGCCAAAGTCAGAGAGCGAGCAACGAGTGAGCAAGTACGAGATTTAGGGTAAGAAATTGAATACCTGACCCTCTCAAATGAGAGGGTTTATATAATATCCCCAGTGCATGACTATTGGTCCCTTTCATTGGACCTGAATCGTGGATCCCCCAATAATCGGTAACTTCCAGAAATAACCGTTGGGGCGACGCTTGGACTGCTCGGATGAGACCCTGGTCAGATGATGTTAATACCGAGCGAAGGACTTGTCGGGAAAACGTTCCTCGGCCGATCTTGGGGGTTCGACCCTTGCTGGGTGTGAATCATGGTCGGAGGTGTTGATGGCCGGTCGGAAGGGACTTCCGGACAGACTGAGGATGTGTCAGTTACCAAAGAGTTGTTAGGCCGTCATGAGTTAGAAGATGGATTGGACCCAAGTCTGAGAGTCGGGCCAGTCCGGAACACAAATGAAATTCAAAAAATAATAGTAGCAACAATGAACTTCATTATCCTCTGGCGACGAGTCACTTCTCACACACAAATTAAAGACTCGAAAATCCTTTAAATCAAAACAAAACAATGCCTCATCTAAGAAAAAAATAACTAAAAACTATAAAAATTGATTCCAATTTTGAAGACTTCTTTCATGTTTTAACATTTAATTTGATGTTTCGCCTTGCATTTCCATTATTCATAAATGTATTACTTTTCAATTAAAATTAGACCATTTTCTTTTGTTATGCTAATTTTATAATCTATCTTATAAAGTTTTTATAATAAATAATATCTGACATAAATAAAGTTTTATTTTATTTCAACAAATTCTATTTACCATCTGCAAAATTTCTTTACAAAACCTGCGCATCGCGCGAGTACTATTCTAGTAAACTCAATTTATTATAATTTTTGTTGAAACAAACAAATAATATACTGCATTGCAAAGTTTTAACATTCCATCACATTGGAATGTTTGTGATTAGTTTGTATTAAACATACTCTAAATGGATAATGAATGAATATGCATATAACAATGTATAGTAGTCATTCAGTTTGATTAAAAGCTATGATGATGAGCGAGAATAAAACCTAGAGTTATAACTAGGTGAGTGAAATTAGAAAGATAACTTAAGTTATGATAAATAAATTAGGTTGCGGTACTAGAATGTAAGAGGTTCATTAACTTGTATCCATGAGCAAGTAGTCGCTAGAGACGAGTTGTCCCATCCACGAGAGTGTTGGAGGTTGGGTTGGGGAACAATGGCATGGTTGCGATTCAACAAGTTTGTTTGGAAACATGTTATGTTATATTGTGATTTTGATATAATCACATGAAATTATGTATTGTCCCATGGTGGTTATAATATATCTACATGGATATTGTTGAGACTAATTGCGTATTCACAAATAACCTATATTCGTGATTATCCCGAGTTCAAGACTTATATAAAGTGGTAATCGGGAAAGACGAAACATTGAAACAAAAGATTGTAACTCTATTTAGCGTATTCCATTCAGTGGAGGTTATGAGTGTCGTTTTCCATATCTGATGGATTATGTATCCATTCAGTGGAGGCTAGTACTACCATTGACTATATATGATGGATTGGCTATCACCACATAGTGGAGGCTAGGAGTATCGGTGGCCATATCCAGTAAATAATGTATTCTACATGGTGGAGGTCGGGTATTGTCATTGGCCATGGTGGTTAATGTCTGTGCAATGGAGGTCTAGTATGCCATTGACCATATCTGACATATAGGTTAATAGATCTTTGTGATCGATTCAGGATAATCACCCTTGTGTTACAGTTTTCATTCCCGACTAGCGATTTGTTGAATTATGTGAACTCATGTGTGTGTTTTCATACGAAGCGTAAATTTCCTTAGACGCTTAAGTCTTTGTTCTATTGAGTAAGTGTACACAAGTAGGACGAATATGAAAGGCCTAAGTTAATAATATATAAGAGATCCCTTTAGAGCCGAGTGGACCCATACGTTAAGGTAACTTACTGAGATTATTATCTCACCCCACTATTATTGTTGTTTTTGAAGGTGATTCTTTGTTGGTTAAAGGTAAGGATAAGGTTGTCCAATGATGTTTCGAAAACTTTGTTATCGTGATCTTCCTTGATTATATGCAATAAAGATATTGTACATAGATCTTAATATTTTTTAGACACTATTGTATGTCATATGCCATGCATTGTATTTTACATTATGAACATGTATATAATGATGTCGTTAAGCACTTGTATTGTATAAGTATTGATTAATATTTTATGTAATGTATTTTTTAGATGTATATTAAATGGGGGTGTTACAATAGATCAGACCAGGCCAAGCCTTAAATACGTCAGATTGTAGGCTCTTGTAGTCTGACCTGGTCTATTCCCATCCTTAATAGTAAGAGATTGCGCTCAACTATTTTATTAAAATAGTTGTGATATCCAAGAAGATCGTTATAAGTTTAACGAGCTTATCACACAGAGATATGCAAAGAATTTAAAAGGGACTCTAATCTTTTCTCATATTAGATTTTCTAAACATTTTAGTTTTCCACTTTTATGGCAATTTTACTTATCACATAATTATGATTTAGTTTCTCTAAACCTGAGTATGATTTCTTGTCATGTTGAGATAAAAAATATACTCAATTTTTTTTGTAATTTTTGTTGAAACAAACCAACAATATATACTGCAAAGTTTTAACATTCCAACACATTGGAATGTTTATGATTAGTATGCATGAAACATACTGTAAATGGATAATGAATGAATATGCAGATAACAATGTGTAGTAGTCCCTCAGTTTGATTAATGCATATAAATAAAGATGCTCGTGTTTAGATATGCATGATGGATAGGAGTGCGTTTAAAAAATGCAAGAAGATCGATATAGGCAACTTGAACATTTTACTAAAATTTTGAATTTAGCAACATTTGGTCAAATTTAGACCAGTCTAGAAAAGATCAAAATTCCTAGTTAAGAAAAAATGTATAATCTCTAACAAAACTTCTGATCAAAAGCAAATATAAAAAGCTGTATAATTCTGCTAATAATCAAATCATTGCAACTCCATCAGTTGTTTTGATTTTAAAGCAAGTGTCTAAAATCTGGCCCAACATGTTGGTGAATCAAATAATCATCAGCATTGGGCGTCATATCGAACATTATATTCTGATTTTGTAAGAATTGATTATGTTGGTGTGGATGAGTCTGCATCATTTCCTTTTGTCTCCGTAGTTCTAATACTTTCCGATGCGAGTTAGAGTGTTTGGTCATCACAAATGTTGGGCTTGCTGCAGGTCTGTATTCGGGCACCAACCGACCTGACTTATATCTTACACCACACGCATTGCATAAAGTCTTTGGGCCTTTAGGCCCAGTTCGCCATTGGGGCGTTTTGTCCGTTGCACAATGCAGACATCTGCGACCATCCCCACTAGACCCTCCGTCACAATTGTCCTTTCTTCTTGGAGCAATCTTTGCCTGCTTCTTTGGAGCTGTGACGGAGGGTAGGGTTGGGGTAGGAATAAGGAGTTCTGGCTCATAAGAAGACGAGGCTGCTTCATAAACATGAAGAAGGCGCGAGCTCCAGTCGCAAGGGGGATGACGTGTCCTCTTGCTACGAGACTTAGCCGGAACCAACACTTTAGTATCAAATATTGGGCTGTTTCGGCTGAGTCGCGAAGCCTCACCGTCCTTGTTTTGCACTTTCATGCCTGTTATGCCTGATATCAGTTGCATCTTTTCAAGTTCCTCACCCGAAAACGTATCATCCACAATATTGATAAGCCAACCCGCATCTCTTAAATCATCCTCCTATTTGAAATTTCAGCACAAAACATGATTGATCACTCCACTATATATTTTCTCAAAACAGTACCTCTTCCGTTTCAAAATGACTGTCGTTTTTTCTAATTGTGTATTTTAATTATTATTCCGTATACTACTTCCAACACATTAATAAGATTTATTCAATAAAACTGCAATGTCTTACGATAATATTATTATATTTCTTAATTCGTCTGGAAAAACTTTAAACAATAGTCATTTTGAAACTGAGAGAATAATTAATTAACTCATAGTAACTAATACTAATAGTAATACCATCACACATTATACACAAGCAATTAAGCATACACATTGTTTGCTGAGCTAATGCTTTCATGTGCACGAGTTTGTGATAATTTGGTAGTAATGAATGAAACAAATGTTGCGACTAAAATTAGTTTTCGAACCGTGAAATTTGCCCCATTCTGTTGTATTTATGCCTACTTGTTTTTTCCCCTGAAATTATTAGCAAAAAAATTCAACTTCAATTGAAATGTGATGCATATTTGTTATACATACATTCATTAGAGAGAAACAAATAGTCATATATAATCAAGTTTATATTGATTCATGGAGTGTTTTTAAATTAATTGTTAACGGATTATATTATTATAAACAAAAAAAGATATATAATGTACCGGAACACAAAGGTCACCGGAGAAATGGCCGTCAGAGATATTATTCTGCCAGCCATTAACAGGAATAAGATTGGTGTCAAACCCGGAAAATGACGAGGAGTTGCAGCTATTCACGACGGCGGCTGTGGTAGAGGAGGAGGTTGATGAGTTCCCGGTGGTGGAGTCGAGGATACTGACATCAGAAATAATGTCAGTATCGTCGAACGAGAGGTTAAGGAGGTCCTCAACGATGAAATTGTCGGCCGCAGTGTTATTAGTCTCGGCATTGTTATTGTCAGAGGGGATTGGTGGACAAAAGGTGGTTTGGAAAATGTTGTTTGTTCCATCCATTACTACAATTTTTTTTGAGATTTTGTTATATTTTCTATCGTGTTGCGAAGTAGAAGCAAAAATAAGTGAGAAAGTATAGGGTGTTTAATTTGGAAAATGTGGTTTTAAGTAGAAGCTTGTGAGAGAGTAATGGGGGAAGGTTTGTTTTAATACCGCTTGAAGGGGACATCATAACCCAAAATTAGAGTAAGAAAACTAATAACAAGGGGAAATGAAAAAAATTGATTATTTCATAAGTTGTTTGAAATTTAAACTAAATTGATTTTTTTTTGGATAATTGAATTGGAAAGATTCAAAAGGAATATGAGGTTGAAGATACTTTGATAATCAATTAGCTTAGGTATGTAGCATTTGAAATCTTGCACGTGGGAGTTTGAATAGTGGAGTAGTGGGTTATTTATTTAATTCTCTCTCTAGTCAAATATAACATTTTCCTTAATAAAATATAGATAAATTTTAGCCATGTAAATTGTAATTAAATAGGAATAAAAGTTGGTTTTTGTTACCATATTTGTACTCTGTCAATCAATAACAGACAGACAATCAATCAATAACAGACAGACGTGTACAGACGTGTATCCCACTGCATCATATTTTTATTTTTAAATACGATCAGTATGATACCGTACGGATATCCATCGGTGACGCGTAGTTGTTTACATTTAGAATTTGAAGAATAATGTATGATTAATAAAAATTAATAAATATAAAAATATATTTATATTAATAAAAAGATAGAATCAATACCAAAAGACATCGGTTCGTGATACATATTTTTGTTTTTTAAATTAAAATAAAAAATAAGATAAAACTATTTTACCAAGAATCTTTAAATAAATAGTAGATTTTTTCCTATTATTATTTAATATTTAAATAAATAATTTAATATCAGTATCATCTGTATGTATCATATTCGTACATGTTTGTTCGCTAGTATATTGGTATAAGAAATAAATTGTAATAATGATGATAAACAAATTTTTTTTTAAACTTATAAATGTGATGAAAATTTTATTAAAACAACTTTAAATAAAAAATAGTATAAAATAATTTCTTTAATTTATGATAAATTTAAATTTGAATATCATTAATATATTTTAATCTGTTATAGTATTAATAAATATAAGTAAAAAATGATAAAAATGAAATATATCATCAATATTATAAATTTATTATTTTTACCTGTGCCTTCGTACGAATATCTATTAATGACGTGCATGTGTTTGTTTATATTTAAAATTTGGAAGAAAAAAATCAAATTAATAATAAACCGTAAATATAAAAATATAATTTATATTTAAAAAAATAGAATCATATTTAAAAAAATAGAATCAATACCCGCAGACATCGATTGGTATTTACTAATAATTAGTAAACATAAAAAATATAATTTATATCTAAAAAATAAATAGAATTAATACTCGTGGACATCGGTGATATTTTTTACAAAAATATTTATGCAATGATTTAGTTTAATAAATATCAAATAATATGAAGTAAACATAAAAAAATATAATTTATATCTAAAAAATAAATAGAATCAATACTCGTGGACATCGGTTGATAATTTTTACAAAAATATTTATGCAATGATTTAGTTTAATAAATATCAAATAATATGAATATCATTTGGATCAACCGTATATTTTCTGCTATGTAAATATTTTCTGTAATATTTAAATCGACAACTTAATATCAGTATCATATGCATGTACAATATCAGTATCCGTGTTTTCGCTTAATATCAATATCATATACATGTATAATATTAGTAGACGTGTGTTCGCCAGAGTACAAGTGTGTTACTTGTTTTAAAAAAAAAGGATTAATGAAAATTCGTAAATATAAAAGATATAATTTATATTAAAAAAAAAGAATATATACCCGCGGATATCCGTTGGTATTTTTATGAAAACGTTTATGCTGTGATTTAGTTTTATAAATATTAAATAATATCATAGTTTTTGTAAATATTATTTTAATTTTATAAATAAATATTATTAATATAAATAAATATATATTATGTAAGTATTATTAAAAATATATATTTCCCGCGATATCAATATCAGTATCCGTGTGTTCGCTCAAATACTTTGTTTTTTTAATAGGATTAATAAAAATTAGTAAATATTAAAAATATAATTTATATTTAAAAAATAGAATCAATACCCACGGACATCGGTTGGTATTTTTTATAAAAATATTATGCAATAATTTAGTTTTATAAATATCAAATAATATCATTAATATTTATTACTTTAATTTTATAAATAATTATTAACATAAACAAATACATCTTAAATAAGTATAATTACAAATATATATTTCGTGAGATACTCATATCAGTACCTGTGTATTTGTCTGGTTACTGGTGTGATACGCATATTTAATCTGTGTCTTTGCACAAATACCTGTCAGTGACACACATTTATTTTAATTGCAAATATTAATTTCGTATATTTTTCCAAAGTATAAATATTAATTTTGTTTTGATATTTTTTATAAAAAATATATATGCAAGGATTTAGTTTTATAAATATAAAAAAAATAACATGGTATTTATACAAATATTAATAACATTAATAAATACATTTTACACGTGTTTTGATTCATAGATTTTTTTAAATATATTTAATTTTATTTTCTTTAACTCGTGTTTGCACGAATTCTAATCTAGATACTTGTGTGTTCGCACGAGTACGGTGTCTTACGCGCATTTGATCACATACTTTTAGAAAATGATCGATAATTTTTAAACTTTTAATGCTTAAATCTATAATTTAAGTTTTTTTGTTTCATATTAATGAATAGAGTCAATACTCGTGGACATCGGTTGATATTTACTAATAATTAGTAAACATAAAAAATATAATTTATATCTAAAAAATAAATAGAGTCAATATTCGTGGACATCGGTTGATATTTTTTACAAAAATATTTATGCGATGATTTAGTTTAATAAATATCAAATAATATGAATATCATTTGGATCAACCGTATATTTTCTGCTATGTAAATATTTTCTGTAATATTTAAATCAACAACTTAATATCGCCGATGACACGCTTCTAATTAATGATGGTTCCTTTTCTAATATTTGGGCTTTCAAAATCATCCTTAGAGGTTTTGAGCTAATATCCGGTCTAAAGATTAACTTTTCGAAGAGTCAGATTTTTGGAGTGGTTATTAGTGATGAGACCATCTTGGCAGCCGAACAATTTCTCCATTGTAGGTCTGGTGATGTGCCTTTTAACTTCTTAGGTATTCAGATTGGTGGAATACATAGACGAGTGGCGTTTTGGAAACCGGTTTTGGATTGTCTTAGAGCTAAGCTATCATGTTGGGCGGGGAGGAATTTATCGATTGGTGGGCGTGTCACTCTTATCAACTTTGTTTTATCCAATCTTCTAATACATTATCTTGCATTTTTTAAAGTTCCTAAGAAAATTGTGAAGGATATGATAGCAATTCAACGTAAATTCCTGTGGGCCGGTACGTCAATAAAATGGAAGCTTGTGTGTAAGGAGCGGAATTGCGGGGGTCTTGGAATTCGACATATTGGTTTGTTCAATAAAGCCATGTTGGCAAAATGGCTATGGGAATCTCTTGCTACCGGTAATGAGTTATGGAGACCTATTCTTACGACTCGTTACGAGAATCTCCCCTTAAAGACGCAGCTATTCAGTAGGAAAGGTAAGGTTAAATTGGGTTCTTCGTGGTTTAATGACATACTTTCTTGCCTTAATCCTACTCCTTCCATCAATTTTATGGACCATTTTGTTTGTACTATTGGAACGAGTGAGGAGGTCAGCTTTTGGGATGGTATTTGGTTGTCCAATGTGAAGCTACAACAGGTTCTACCAAGAATTTTTGATGCTGTTTGGACCCAGGACAACAGAGTGGCAGATTTGGGCTATTGGGAAGGGTCAGATTGGGTATGGTCTATTACGGAATCGTCGTTCCATCAGTATCCAAATCTCTCTGAAGATTTGAATTGTTTGGATTCCTATCTGGAGCAGACTAATATTGCGATGGATATTAAAGACTCGTGGTCTTGGGTGCCTGAAAATATTGAAGATTTTACGGTACATTCTTGTTATTACTTGTTATCCATTAGCGACAATGTGTTACAATTGTCAGAAGATCAAATTATTCTGCTGGATATTTGTTGGAAGTCGATTATCCCGTTAAATGTCAAAGTTTTTGTGTGGAGGTTAATCCTAGATAGGCTTCCAACTCGATCCAATTTGGTGATTCGTAAGATTATTGTTGATGATCGTGAGAAGAAGTGTGTGTTTTTCTCTGTGGATCATGAAGACTCGTTCCATCTCTTTCTTACTTGTCTGTATGCATTTGCGATTTGGAATCTTGTTTGTGATTGAGTAGGCATTGCGAGGATTAATGAAGTTGATTGTTGTAAACATGCTTTGGTCTGGTTTAATAGTAATAGGGGAAGATGCAAGGTGGAAGCTACCAATACAATTTGTTTTTTTTACGTGTTGGTGTATTTGAAAGGCTCTTATGTTTTTAATATAGTGTGGGTTGTGATATTGACAGTATTTTTCATAACATTGTTGTTACATCTTGGAGGTGGTTGGGTTTAGCTAGTAATGGTAGAATGATTTCTAGTTTTTATAGTTGGGTTAAATACCCTTTAGATTTCTTATGAGTTAGTCTTGTTGTATGTATTTCCATTTCGATTTTGATAGCTTGTAATCATAAGGTTGGAGATCCTCTTATTCTCCCTATTGAAATTTCCTATCAAAACAAAAATATCAGTATCATATGCATGTACGATATCAGTATCTGTGTGTTCGCTTAATATCAGTATCATATGCATGTACAATATCAGTACACGTGTGTTCGCCCGAGTACAAGTGTGTTACGCGTTTTAAAAAAAGGATTAATGAAAATTCGTAAATATAAAAATATAATTTATATTAAAAAATAGAATATATACCAGCGGACATCCGTTGGTATTTTTATGAAAATGTTTATGCAGTGATTTAGTTTTATAAATATTAAATAATATCATAGTTTTTGTAAATATTATTTTAATTTTATAAATAAATATTATTAATATAAATAAATAAACATTATGTAAGTATTATTAAAAATATATATTTCTCGCGATATCAATATCAGTACCCGTGTGTTCGCTCAAATACTTTGTTTTTTTAATAGGATTAATAAAAATTAGTAAATATTAAAAATATAATTTATAAAAAAATTATGCAATAATTTAATTTTATAAATATCAAATAATATCATTAATATTTATTACTTTAATTTTATAAATAATTATTAACATAAACAAATACATCTTAAGTAAGTATAATTACAAATATATATTTTCGTGGGATACTCATATCAGTATACGTGTATTTGTCCGGTTACTGGTGTGGTATGCATATTTAATCTGTGTCTTTGCACAAATACTAGTCTGTGACACACATTTATTTTAATTGCAAATATTAATTTCGTATATTTTTCCAAAGTATAAATATTAATTTTGTTTTGAAATTTTTTATAAAAAATATATATGCAAGGATTTAGTTTATAAATATAAAAAAAATAACATGGTATTTATACAAATATTAATAAGATTAATAAATACATTTTACCCGTGTTTTGATTCATAAATTATTTTAAATATATTTAATTTTATTTTCTTTAACTATACTAACAATGAAATAACTCGTGTTTGCACGAATTCTAATCTAGATATCCGTGTGTCTGCACGAGTACGATGTATTACGCGCATTTGATCACATACTTTTAGAAAATGATCGATAATTTTAAAATTTTAATGCTTAAATCTATAATTTAAGTTTTTTTGTTTCATATTAATGAATACACATGTGGGTACCGATGTGTTACGTATATTTGTTTTTTAAAATGATTTTCAAAAATAAATTATAATATATAGGAAAAAATATTTGTTAATTAACGCATCATCTCACTATTTATTTTTGTTAGTAGTAGTATATATTTTGCTCCCATAAAAGGATATATAGTATTTGTTACAACTGAACCAAGATTGAGAATATATAGTATTTGGTACTTCTTATTTTATATAAGCATTACATATAATCTAATGAATTTAATTTGAACCATATTGCATGGATCAATAAAAGACTCATTATTTAACCCGTGCATTGCATGGATCTAAAACTAATAGTTAATAAAATAATGTCATGAGTCTAACATTAATTGATATTCTGAGAATATGAATCAAGTTAGGATTCTCAATTTAATATATTTATATTATTTCTGTTTTCTGAACATAATACATTTTAGATTCTCAATTTAATATATTTATATTATTTTTATTTATATAACAGAAGATTGAATTGGTTCATTTACGATAGAATAAAATTCTCTATTAATAATAAATTTATCATATATTTTTAAAATATAAGAGTCAGTTCATTACGGTCTTAAAATATAGGTTTAATTCATCTTTTTATCCCTTAATTTAATTTATTGTTTCATTTTGATCTCTCAGTTAAAAAACTTTATATTATAATCTCTTATAACTATTTCGTTAGTCAAATTAATTCATTCCGTTAAATTTTGAGAAAAAACGTTAAACTGTGAATATGTGACAGTCTACTTGATGTTTATTCTCTTAGTTGACTTTTTGTATTTTTTATTATCAAATTATTATTAAACTTATTATTATTATTATTATTATTATTATTATTATTATTATTATTAAATATATTCTTTTGTTTCTCAAATAAATAAACAACATTACTCTATAACACAGTTTCACTGCATTCCTCACAGCAAAACACACTTACCTTTAAATCATAACTATCTCTCCGTCGAGTTCACCACCACCGTCAACATGAAATCCGCTGGCGTTCTAATGGTCATCCCAATACCGAGCAACCTCGCCGAAAAACTTACCACCCGTTTCAACCTCTTCAAACTCTGGAACTACTCTGCAATCGAAGCTTTCTGCGAAGCTTTCTTCAAACTCTGGATTTTATAAAATAGAGAAAGCTTTTAGCTTGAGATGAAACTTTTTTGTCTAAGGGGTTTTCGTGTTAGATTTGGGCTCTTTAAGGTATGATTTCAAACTTTCTTGGTTTTAGTTCATATTTGATTTCACTATGTTTAGATCTTAATTTGGTGTTTAGAATAACTTTCACTGCTGTTTCAGATCTTGATTTTGGTATAGACTTCAATTTCGCAGACACAAGGGTCATATGGATAATTTTTTTTAAAAAAAAATCTCCCTAGTTTACATTTTGAATTTCTTATTTAAATTATGTGGAAGAAAAATAAGTACCATAGCCTTTTTTTCTATGCTTAAATGCTTTGATCCATCAATATATTTGGTATTCTTACATATATTCTACTTGATTGGATTTGGACTGTTTTTCTTGGAGGCTCTTCTAAGCTTGTGGGTAATTCAAGTCACGGACAATACCTTTGATTTGTATTCTTAGTTTTTATTTGTTTCTTGGCAATAAGATGAATTATTGTAGTTAAACGGTAATGACTATGTTCTATTTTCAGACTCTTTTGTTGTTTTGATAGGCCAAAGTAAATTAGAATGACCTTATTATATGTTTGGTGAATTGGTAAATACTTTAGATGATGACTGAACCATAAAAGTCTTGTTCTGTTTGATTGGATTGGATTGGAGTACATTAGTGAGAATTGTATTATAAAAAAAAATCAAATCTAAAGGGAAATTAACACTTATAAGAAATGTAATGTTGCTTGAAACTGAATGTTGGGAGGTTAAGATCCCGAAAATAAAAGAACACTCTCGCACATATGAGAATGTTATATGGATGAATGGTTACACTAAATAGATTAAGATTATGGATATAGTATTTAGAAAAGAAATTGGTATATAGGTCCTATTATAAAAATGGTAGACTTGTTTTAGATGATTTGGGAACAAGTGGACAAGACCTGTAGAAGCACCGAAATTTGAGTTGATCAATGAAGGAGAAAGTAGATTGACTTTTCTGTGTTTTTCATTTCACCCATTGATGCCCTTGCTTCTTTTAGAAGAAATGATTTAGATATTTGCTTTATGATTGTTTCCTTTTGTGTCTTGCAGGTTCTTGTTGTTGCTAGTTGGGACTTCGTAGTTTCGTCGGTTTTGCGGCTCATAAATATTTGTAACAGAATAGCAAGTTGAGTCATGAATTTAGGATAGAATTCTGATTTTGTAATGTTATTTTTTGTGAAATTAATGAATTTGTTATACAGCAGGTCTGAGTTTGTAATGATAATTTTATGAAAATGTATTTTTTGTGAAATTAAAATGAATTTTTTCTTTTCAATAGAAAATGTATAAGATAAAAGCCAAACAATGCATCCTAATATACAAAAATAAATAAATCTGAATATATATAAATAAATAAATAAATATATATATATATATATATATATATATATATATATATATATATATATATATATATATATATATATATATATATATATATATATATAACGAAAATATATAAAAAAAAATTCAAAATTCAAAATATATAGTAAAATTAAAACAATAATATAAGTTTAAATTTGACATAATTAAAATTGAAACAATTTTATTAATAATTATAAAAATTAAATAATATGTCATGTCATATTTAAAATAATATTTTATTATATATTTGATGACTCATCGTACATTTGACATGCCATCATGGCATAACTAACAGCTAAACACTAAAATTAACGGTGGAGGATCAAATATCTTAACGGAATGTGAAACGTTTTTTTTATCGAGGGACTAAAGCAAAACTCAAAATTAATTTACGGGATTTGGAGACTAATTATGTCTAAAATATAAAATATAAAAAAATTAAAATTCATGTGGAATAAATAAAAAATAAAGTTAAATATCACGTGACTGTCACCCAAACTTCGTTTTCGACACATGCATTTTTTTAATGAAAATTTCAAAAAAAGGTAACGATGCAAAAATTTTAAAACGTTAAGGACTCGACCGTTATAAAATAAAACTTAAAATGATGAATTTTGTTTATCGATTTTGTCTATATGTGTATATTTCTTCCTCATTTAAAAAAAGTAATCTTATAATGGACACAAAAATATAAAAGAAAAGTAAGACGTAAATGGAAATTTAAAAGTGAGAGAAAAATTTGAAAATGAATAATGTGAATAAAGGGAACAATAAATTTAAATCTGAAATGAGCAGAGAAGGAGAGATACAAATTTGAGGTGAGATCATTTTGAAATTTTAATGAATAAAGATGTAATTAATTAATTATATCAATAAAATTTTAACTTTTTATTAATTTTAATTTTTTTAATGAAAATGTTAAAATTGAGACCCCTTTAAAATAAAATATTAGAAAAAAAATCAAATTTAAACACATAAGAAAAAAATTACATAAAAACAAATAAATAAATAAATGATTTTGAATTAAATTAAAGAGAAAACTTTAATTTGCACTTTTATGATTATTTTGAAGACACTATAGTATGTATGCCTGTAAAAGAATTAAAACATTTATTAGTAATTCAATATCTTTTAATGCCTATTAAATTTTATTTATTGTCACTTTATTAATAATAATAATAATAATAATAATAATAATAATAATAATAATAATAATAATAATAATAAAAATATTTCATAAAAAAATTTGAAAAATTATTGAGGAAGCTTTATTGATGTTTAAAAAAGGGAGATAGGAGCGATTAAAGGAGGGGAGAACCATTCGAACTCTCTCTGGAAATTTCATTTCATAAACTCATGATTCAATTTAAAACCTGTTCTGGACTGGGCCATGACGGCATGTACGGTACGGCCCAATACGTGTCGGGCATGAGCTCATACGTCCGGGCTGATGAACGTGTCGGGCAAAAGCCCCAGACATCCGAGTTGATGATACTCCACCTCGACATCCCAATGTGTTGTCGGGCAGAGACACACGCACCCCACCAGCTGACCCTCCTTCACACGTCACCTGCCTATACTACGGGCATACGCGCTATGTCGGGCAGAAACCATGTCTGCCAGCTCATCTGCCACGTCACCCAACTGCCCTGCATTATCTCCTGAGGGATAGGGGCAGTTGGACCAGGGAGCAGACCTTTGGTCTAGGTCTTCACGCTTCTTACGCGTTCCTTGGCAGCTCCTCCTTGGGCCTAGCTAGATCAAGCCCATTAGGAGCCTTGGCCCAGCGCTGGGGGCTCAATATAAATACCCTTTCATAACAAAGGGTCAGGTATTCCAACTCACTCTGAAACAACCTTGATTTTCTGTACCTCTTCTGACTTAAGCATTGGAGCACTTTGCAGGTACACCCCCTCTCTCATCTCATTCTCTGGCCCAGTCTTCAAATCCTTGGAAGGCCCTCCTGATCAGGTGAGATCAGTGGCGCCGTCTGTGGGAACTAGCTATCCCCATCTTCATCAACAGAGGATCAAAGCTCATTTATTCCTGTCCTTCCAACATGGCCGGAGAACAACCTAGCGAGCGCAACCGTCCCCTCGTCGACTACACTATGGACGACGGCCCGCAGTCCCATGAAGCAGACGCTCGAGACGGTCGTCCAGCTACCCCGTCTCCAGAGCCCCAAAATAACGAGGATGCCCCTCACGCTCAAAACCAAGGGGCCGAGGCATTTCATCCCATCCCCGTCCCCGTCGAAGGAGACGCCACCATGATTGCCATGGTGAACGCCCTCAACCAGGCCGGTTCTATGCTCTACCAGCAGCACGAGAGAATCATGGCCCTCGAAGCTGAACGACAGGAGGTCCGACCCCAACAGGAGAGGAGGACACAACAACGTCCAGAGGCAACAAAGAAGCGAGGACGTCGCTCTCCAGAACCTCACGTCAGCAGGGCACGCGCCCGCCGCGACAATGATCGATCAGGAACATCACCAAGGCGCGGGCGCAGCCCCGACAACAACGAACTATCTCCATTGAGGAGCGACGAGGAAGACTTGCACTGTCCCCTGTCACGGGCAATAATGGAAGCCCCACTCCCCAAAGGCATGGAAAAACCGCCCAATCTAGCTGTGTACGACGGGACTACCGATCCCGACGACCACGTCGACAACGTCAACGCGATGCTCGACTACCGCAATGACATCACCGGTCACCTCAAATGCCGGCTGTTTTCAACAACCCTCAGGAAAAGGGCCATGGCCTGGTACAAAAGCTTGGCCCCCGAATCCATCACGTCTTGGAGAGTCATGAGATCCATGTTCACAAGGCACTTCACGGCTTCCCGTAGTCACCCCAAGACAGAGGCAACCCTTGAAGCCATAGTACAAAAGAAAAATGAAACACTGCGCTCGTACATTGAGCGATTCAACCAGGAAGTTGTCGAGGTGGATACCACCGAACACATGAAGAAATACCTCCTCGAAAGAGGACTCTTTCCCGGCAGTGAACTCAGCAGGGCCGTCGGGATCGAGCCTCCCCGCACCTTGAATGAACTTCTGCACAAGGCCAATGCCTATATCAGATACGAGGAAAAACAAGTAGCCCACAATGCTCGCAGCGGCCGTAGTGTTGGAGATACCGATCACCCCAAGCGCGAAGATCCAAATATCCCCTGTTGCAACGGGGACAAGCGAAGAGAAGAAAGACCCCGCGAGCTTCGAGAAGGAAGAGGCCCCGCAGGCCGATACAACGAGTACACCTTACTGACAGCTCCCCGAGAGCACATCCTCGCGGAATGCATCAACTCTGATTTCAAACAGGGCAGAGTAAGATTCCCAAAACCATCTGCACCAAAGCCTTACACCGACAAATCCAAGTACTGCAGGTTCCACAGGAGCCACGGGCACGTGACCGAAGACTGCGTCCACCTGAAAGATGCGATAGAGATTTTAATCCAGGAAGGGCACCTAAAACAGTATACGAGGAGGAACGAAACCCACAAGCATGACAAGGCAGAGAAGAAGAGACCCCGGGAAGACACACCCCCCGACAACTCTCCTTATCAAGTGGCCCTCTGCGTGTCACGCCAGAAGATTTCATCCTCCCCGAGCCACTGCCCGAAGGCAGAATCACTGCACTCAGCCCCTGGGAAGATTTCCCGACCACACTAGTTATATCAGGTGGAGGGATTAACGGTGAGACCGCTGCCCTCTCGGTCAAACGCAAGTTCGACGAGCTCCTTCTGACTGCGCCCGAGCAAAAGGCGACGCTGACAAAATATCGGGGTAAATCCAACCCAATATACTTCTTTTTGGAGGAGCTTCCGGGCGGAGCCCCGAATTCGGGCATCCCACTATTGATCAGGGCCAAGATGGCCCAGTTCGACGTTAGGCGCATCCTGGTCGATCAGGGAAGCTCGGTGGATATCATGTACGTCCACCTCTTCAAGACTCTGAAATTAGACAAGACCAACCTAGCCCCCTACGTCGGATCCGACCTCCAGGGATTCAACGGAGCAACAACAAGGCCGTGGGGTTATGTTGAACTCCTCGTCACCTTCGGGGAGCAGGAAACGGCCAGGGAAATCAAAATCCAGTTCCTGGTCGTGGATTGTCCATCCCTTTACAATTGCATCTTCGGCCGCCCGACATTAGCCGAACTCACCGCGGTTCCATCCACCGTCCACCTGAAGATGAAGTACTACACCAAATTGGGCCGCGTAGTCACCATCCACGGTGACATCGAAGCTGCCCGACGGTGCTACGACGCCGCGGTAAAAGGACAGGCCACGGTCAACACAAAGAGTAGCAACAAAAAACTCAGGACCGAGGATCCTCCCCCCAGGGAGTTAACGTCATCGACCTCGACTGCCGCATTGGTCTCGACGAAACTGAAGAATGGAAGCCCGCCGAGGAACGATCTTCCGAACACCCGTTCCGACCGATCCCCGACGGAGAGTTCGAACTCATCCCTCTGGGGGAAGATCCAGAAAGGACAGTAAAGATAGGCAAGGGATTGCCCGAGGGAACAAGGGAGAAGCTCGTAGCATGCCTCAAGGAGAACTCCGACCTCTTCGCCTGGAATGCCGCAGAAATGCCCGGCTTGGATCCTGAGATCGCGTGTCACCAGCTAGCTTTAGATCGGGCAGTCAAGCCCATAGCACAGCGTAGGCGCAAACAGTCTCCCGAGAAGGCAGAGGCTGCCGAGCGAGCTGTAAAAGACCTCTTAGAGGCAAATTTTATTTCTGAAGCCCAATACACAACCTGGCTCTCTAATGTAGTCCTCGTTAAGAAAAATAATGGAAAATGACGTATGTGTGTTGATTATACTGATCTTAATAGGGCTTGCCCCAAAGATGCTTTCCCCCTCCCTAACATAGACATGCTCGTAGACAATTCTGCAGGTTTTAAACTCTTGTCCTTCATGGACGCATACAGTGGATATAACCAAATCCCTATGTCGACCACGGACAAGAGACACACGACATTCATGACCCCGACGGGCAATTACTATTACAACGTGATGTCGTTCGGGCTCAAGAACGCCGGTGCCACGTACCAACGCATGATGAACAAAGTCTTCAAGGAAGAAATAGGGGACATGCTCGAGGTATACATGGACGACATGATCGTCAAGTCACACAAGGAGGTTAACCATGCTCGACACCTATCCAAAGTCTTCGAGCAGGCGAGGCAGTGCAAAATGAGGTTCAACCCTGAAAAATGCACGTTCGGAGTACGAGCAGGAAAATTCCTGGGTTTCTACCTCACCGAAAGGGGGATCGAAGCCAACCCCGACAAATGCCGGGCATTCTCGGAATTCCCAACCCCGAGGACCAAAAAATCAATCCAGTCCCTTAATGAGGTGCTCACCTCACTCTCCCGTTTCATCGCCAAATCCGCCCAGCATGCGTTGCCATTTTTCAGGCTCCTTCGTAAAGAAGCCAGCTTCGACTGGACCGACGAATGCGAACAGGCATTACTCCATTTAAAGAAGGTTCTCTCCGAACCCCCGGTCTTATCACGACCATTAGAAAAGGAAACCCTATACCTATATCTGTCCGTAGCGACCAAGGCCGTCAGCGCCGTCCTAATAAGAGAAACCGACGAAGGACAGAAACCCATCTATTTTACGAGCAAGGCACTCCAAGGCCCCGAGCTCAGGTATCAACAAATTGAAAAGGTCGCCCTGGCCCTCATAAATGCGGCGAGGAGATTACGTCATTACTTCCTCGCACACACGATAAAAGTAAGAACCGATCAGCCGATCAAACAGTTGCTTGGGCGGCCAGATATGGCCGGCAGAATGCTCAAATGGTCACTGGAACTCTCCGAATTCGACATACAATACGAAAATAGAAAGGCTCTGAAAGCCTAAGCACTGGCCGACTTCGTCGCGGAAATGACCCACTGCTCAACACCGGCAGACGGTGCCCATAAGTGGACGATCTTCGTCGACGGCGCCTCCAGCACATCAGGTAGCGGAGCCGGGATCATCCTCGAAAATGAGGACGGGATCCTTATCGAGGTCTCGTTAGCACTAACTTTCCCAACGTCGAACAACCAAGCCGAATACGAGGCTTTTATCGTCGGTCTGAGATTAGCCGATGACCTAGGAGCAAAGGAAGTAAAAATATCAACAGACTCCCAGCTCGTGGCTTCACAAGTACGAGGAGAGTACCAAACCAAGAACGACAACCTTGTCGAATACTTGTCTCTTGTCAAAGAAAAACTCAAAAAATTCGAGAAATGGGAAGTACAACACGTACCACGCGAGCACAACACGCGGGCCGATATCCTCTCAAAACTAGCCAGCACGAGGAAGAAGGTCGGAAACAAATCCGTAATCCAATAGATCCTTCCTCGGCCTAGCATCGAAAAACTTCCTCCTCCATTCGAGGTCAACGCAGTCGGAGATACTCATTGTTGGATGACACCTATCTACAATTACCTAACAAAGGACGAACTCCCCGTCGACCCAAAAGAGGCGGCCACCACCAAACGACGGGCATGCTCGTACGTACTCCTCGAAGGGAAACTCTACCGTAGGGGGTTCTCCATCCCATTACTTAAGTGTGTCGAGGAAGAGAAAGTACCCGACATACTTGTAGAAATACACCGGGGGATTAACGCTCAGCACCTCGGTGGGCGATCACTCGCGCGAAAAGCCCTTCGAGCAGGCTACTACTGGCCGACCATGCAACACGACTCAAAGGAGCACGTAAAAAAATGCGATAAATGCCAGCGACACGCCGACATGCACCTCGCACCCCCGAACGATCTAAAATCACTGTCTTCCCCGTGGCCCTTCGCATGGTGGGGCATGGACATCCTCGGACCTTTCGTCACCGGATCGTACCAGAATAAACACCTCATCGTCGGGGTGGATTATTTTACGAAATGGATTGAAGCAGAGGCATTGGCTAAAATAACCGCATAGAAAATTCTCCGATTCTTTAAACGCAACATCCTCGCTCGGTTCGGCGTACCCCAGGCCCTCATCACAGACAATGGAACACAATTCACGGACGAAGGATTCCAAGACTTCGTCGCCAGCCTAGGTACTAAGCAGCATTTCACATCTGTCGAACATCCGCAGACGAACGGGCAAGCGGAGGCGGCCAACAGGGTAATCCTACGTGGCCTTAAACGCAGGCTCGACGAGGCGAAGAGGGCATGGGTCGAGGAGCTACATAGCGTCCTATGGGCTTACCGCACGACACCACACTCCACCACCGGGGAGACCCCATTCCGACTGACTTACGACACCGAAGCAGTCATCCAGGTGGAAATACGGGAACCGACGAGACGCGTAGAGGAACCCCTAGACGAGGAAATGAACAAAGAGGCTCTTAGAGCCGAGCTCGACCTAGTCGACGAGATCTGTTCCGAAGCAGCCCTCAGGGAAATGTCCCTCAAACAAAAAATAGCACTACGCCACGATGCGAAGGTCATAAGAAGATAGTTCCAGGTGGGCACCCTGGTCCTCAGAAGAAACCAGAAAAACCCAAAAGAGGGTAAACTGGCCGCCAACTGGGAAGGCCCCTACCGCGTCCGCGACAGGACGAGCAACAGGGCCTATTACCTAGAAAACCTACAAGGGGAAGAACTCGCTCGACCATGGAACGCAGAGAAACTTAGACAATATTACAGCTAAATATATCACGGGGAGACGTGGGTGGTACGACCACGCTCTTCGTCTCCAAAACGACAGAGAGGAACCGCAAGACCCGGGGACAAACCGACCCCTCCAGCAAACACAACCCTCCCCGACGATTGGGATCTCGATCGAGCACCAATGCCGAAGTACCACGACAGGCAGGGCGCCCAGCTCGCGATGGGAAAGCCCAAGCCTCGAATCCGGAGTCCCGAACAACGAACTCGGTCTTTGATCCAAACGGGCACGACGCCCGACACTTCATCGGTTCCCTAAACCGAGGAGACTAACCAGGTCGAGCAGAATATAAGTTCATAAACATAAGCAAATATGGTACATAACCGAACATAAAGAATGACCAAAAAAACAAAAAAAACATTCATATATTTAAAAGCAACGACCGAGGCCAAGTACGCCCGAAGGCCAAATTACATATGCCCGAAGGCCAAAATACATAAAGGGCACGCATGCCATACAGCAAAGAGGCACGCAGGCCATGAGAAAAACAAATCAAAAATTATCAAGACTCCGCCCGGAGCTCCTCTTCAACATTTTCCGCATCGTCCTCGTCATCCCCCAACTCCTCCTCAGCTTCGAAAGGGCACACGATCTCCCCCTCCCGGACACAGTAGTTGTGGGTCGACCCCTTCGTCACCAACTCAGGATTCAGAAGCCTCAGCTGTTCGACGGCATTGTCGAAACCCTCCTTGAACACAGCTACGAGGTCCTGGTTAAGGGAACGTATGTGCCCTAGCAACTCACCACGTGAACCGAGTGCGAGCTCCTCCTCAGTTTCATCAGCCAAAGGACGGACCTTTTCCTCGAGAGATGCAAGCTGAGTCCGCAGTCCAGCATTATCCTCGATCAACTTCTGGTGCCCGGCCACCTGCTCCTCCAAAGTCACCTTGGCCGCCTTCAGCTGATCCCGCTCCTTTTCAACCTCTTCCAATTTTTTATTCAGCCCCTCCTGCAGCTGATGCTCCTCCTTATAGTCCGACAGGTCCTTGGACAGCTTGTCCTTCTCAGACCGAACCTGCACTAAAGCGTCTTCCAGGGAGGCAGTGGAGACTGAGGTATCAGTTAAGACCATGGCCGTCTCCATCACCCGGATGACAGCTGCCAGGTCTCTCGCCAGCTCCTTGCGTCGGACACCGGCATCTTGATCCAGAATAGCTCTTGCCTCGGGCGCCGGCACCGCGATCGCATCCTCGGCTTTGAAGAAAGACCGCTCCACATAGCAAGGGGGTAATAAATAGCTGCCAGGTCCACCCGGACTCCCACTTCCCAGTGACGACCTCGAGAGAGTTCCCGCCGGACGCTTCCGTTTATGGAGAGGAGAGGCTGATTGAGGCGGGCTGTCAGGAATATTTATCGTCGACGCCCGAGGAGGAGAGGAAGGCACCGGGCTCGCTGTGTTCGAAGTCCCAACCCTAGCATCAGCAGCGGCCACCTGAACACGGGCCACAATTTTCTTCTTCTTTTTTGGTACCCTGTCCGGCGCACCAACCTGGTTGGCCAGCTTAAGGACCCGGTCACGCGCAGTGGGCATAGCACCTATAAAACATTACACACAAACGTTAGCGAGCGAAAACATAGACAAAAATAAAAGACCAAGAAAAATCTGCCTACTCAATAATTCCAAAGCCTTCTCCTCGGTCCTGCACTCGTGCAAGGCTTTCGTATTAATAATGCGGGTCTCAGTGATCGGCACTCCGGCCTCGTCAAGATAGGGCACGCCCTGTCGATCCGTCCAGACCCCCAGATTGAAACTCTGCACGTAATCAACCAGCTTCTTATATGCGAGCCTATCCTCGACGCCGAGCATCGCAAATTTGACCCTATAGTGAGCAGTGGTGAGGTCGAAATGATCACGCTGCCACCTCAGCGGTATCTTCGACATCAATTTCTCCTCCCCGTTTGACGCCCGTTGATAGTAGTAAAGGGAATGAAGGGCGACACGGGTGATCGGTCTCACCACATACCAACGACCCTTGAAGTGACGGGCAGAGTCCACGTACGTCTTGAACAAACGCACGGGCTGCTTAAAAGAAACTCAACTGTGGCGCCCACGGAGACCGGACCGCTGGAGGTGGAAGACATGGAAGAAAAGGGCTCGAGTGCACCCAATGCCGAGGAAACGGCAGACCAACTCGAACGCCCGCATAAAAGCGAGGGCGTTGGGATGCAGTTGGGACGGCGCCAGCCGAAGCCATTTGAAGATGGACATTTGGAAGGAATTAAAGGGCAGCCTGATCCCCGCCTCCCGGAAAGCGAACTCGTACATCGTGAACTGCTTCCCCGGGAAATGATGACATATACGGTCCGCCTCCTTGGGGGCATGGCAATGCCAATTCTCCGGATCTTCTCGGCTCCTGTCCTCGACCACGACATAAGCAGGGATAGCCTCATCGCAGAAATAGGACTCCTCCTCCAAAGGTTCATCCGCAACCCAGGAGAGATCAATCTGCCCGGAGGACGAGGCGTGCTCAGTACCATCCCTGGCACTCCTATCCCCGACGGGTAGACGAGCGATGGCCGCATCTTCAGACGAGGACCCAGAGTCTTCTCTCCTCGGTCGTAAACGCCCGGTAGCACCTGAAATGCAGACAGAAAGAGTGAATTCGACGGCATATCAAATCCACCCTTCCACCGCAGGTCAAGTGAAAGGGCGTAGCAACAACGGACACTGACAACGTGTTCGACGCAGGAATACGCATGTTCTTACGTGACCGGGCAGAAAGTTCATACATGCTCATGCAAATCTTGCCCGACATATGTAATTTCTGCCCGGGACAGTCTAACCCTAACCCTATTTTACCATCTATAATCCATTTTGCTATTCCTAAGTCAAATCTAACCAACCTACTACATGTATAACATACATTCGCAGGCATTTGGCACAAAAAGAGAGAAAAATAAGGGATTAAGGAAGCAAAATGGCACCTGACATATTTGGAATTGAGAAAGAGACGGTGGCGCACGAGCAGCGGCGGTGGTTCAGGCAGCGAGACGGGCGGAAGCAGGAGGATTCTTCAGAGCTTCCGGTGAACGTAGGAGCGAAAAAGTGAAAATGAAGTCACTCAACCTCATTTTATAGTCCCAGGCGCGTGGGCCAACGCACTAGGTCATCATTGCCTACTGCCTACGCCGCCTTTGCACACAAAACGAAGCGACGCCATTAAGACTGAAACACGTCTATCCAAAAAGAAACTGAAGCGACGCCGGACATCTGTCCATCTCCCCGACTCTTCTGACTTAAGCATTGGAGCACTTTGCAGGTACATCCCCTCTCTCATCTCATTCTCTGGCCCAGTCTTCAAATCCTTGGAAGGCCCTCCTGATCAGGTGAGATCAAAACCTAAAAAACTTCCTTCAACTTTCAGCCCGTGTCACAAATTTATAATTTGTAAGTATTTTCTGAAAACAAAAACTGAGATTTTGCGATTTGGGTTGGAGGTGGTGATGGCAGAGGCGGTTTTAAGAGGTTTGTGTGAAGAATGAGTTTTGCATGTTCTTATGAACTGCACAACAAATCTTCTCTTAATTATGAATTTTAGTGTTTAATAAATAATTAATTGTATTTAATAATTAAATTGAATTAATTTTTTAAGTAGTAATTGCTTAGAGTGTGTAATTAGTCGAGTGGTACAATTAATTCACTAAGAGGGTAATTAAGACTTTTAATAAACATTCATTTCTTATATGATAGATTATGATTTGTTACTTTAAAATAATCTGAATGTATGTAAAAAAAATTTATGTTAACGGTGCATTATCTTTACATTCTTTAATTAGTGATATTAATTGAAACTAATTTTTTTATGTCATTCGGTAAATGGATTTTTTTTTGTTGCATTTGCTTACTTAGTTATGCGCGAGAGAGATATTCCTAATGAGCTATCGACCACCTCTTTGGATTTGTTTCTTTTTCTTCATTTTAGGTAGTTGTCCCTCTAAAATTCTCGTGTTCTCCTGACCGAATGACTCAATACAAGAGAGATGGATTATGATATTCAAAATTCAAAAATGATTTATAATTTTTTATTTATTTTAAAAATGATTATGTTATTGTAAATAAAAAACAACGAAATGATAATAGAATAATAGTGAGAATAAAGAAACATAGTGGAAAGAAAATAAACAACTAAAAATAAAAAGAGAAGAGATATATAAAACACACTAGAGAAGTCTACTGATTTAGCTTAAACCACTTGATCTACTCCTCTCCAAAAGAGATTCCCATTAAAAACAACCTTAAACTTTTATAAGATCAGCTCAAACAACCTTCAATAATAAATTAATTTTTTTTCTTAGGATCAACTCATAAACCTTCTAGCAACAATCATAACTTTTAGAGAGGCTTATCTCAAGAAGCTTCACCCAATTTTTTTTGTTAGTTTGCAACCTTCGAATCTTTTATAAAATACTAGTAACGAATTCGTGTGTTTGCACGGGGTACGTTTCTGGGTGGAATATGGTTTTGACGCATATTTGTTTGTAGAATGTCATAAAAATTGAAAGTTAAACAAAACTCTTAACATGAACTTTTCACTCTCTTGACAATAAGACAACTACAGTGAAAACTGATCTTTAGAAGAGAAAGAGAATATAAAGATTTTTATTCAAAAAATTGGTGTATTTTGAAATGAGGAGAAACCTCATTTATATAGAAAAAAAAATGGATAAAAAAGAAAAAAATTCATGGCCTTTTTAATGATTTAATTAATTAACCCTATGTGATAATCGATTAATCAATCCCAAATTAAAAGAGTTTGAGTTTCGACATCACCTAATTAATTAAAAGCATATTTAATTGATAACAAAGCGTTAGAAATAAGTTTAATTGATTAAAGAAAGCTCTTAATTGATTAACCAATGCAATTTACCTTCCTAATTGATTAACCAACCTTTTAACTAATTAAAAGTGTGCCCATATTAGTTTTTAAGAGATTTTATCAAAAGATGAAAGAAGTTTGAAAATAATTTTGTATGCGTGTGTGTGCGCGCGTGTGTATTCATTGCCTTAGTACCTCAATATTTGCTCTAGTTTCTTTTACAATTAATTGATCAAACTAAAGCGCTATGTATAAGACCATGTGAGTTTTCAAACTTTCACAACTTCAGGACTTCAAATTCCTTTGCATGATTCAACATTAATCAAACACCTCAAATGGAACTTCAACACATCTAACTGATGAGACTAGATTTTTTTCCTGATCAAATACCATCATAAAAAACCAATGGATATTTGATTCCAACTGCCCCTTTGGCATTTGTAACACATAACTCGAAAGAGATATCAACACCAAAATTTGTTTAACTTAATAGTTGTCATCACAAAAGCTATTTGGGTAGTACTAATCAAGACCAAACTATTTGAAAATTGTAATCATCAAATTCATTTGGCGGTTATATATGCATAACATATAGAACCACATTCTCCCCTTTTTTGATGATGCCAAATTTATCCAAGCGAGTTCAAACCCGAGAGGGGGAAGGGTAAATTGTGATATTCCAAAGTCGAAAATAATTTATAAAAACTTTGATGTAAAATTTATTTTATGTTAGTATAAACAAACAAATAAAGACGTAGCAGTGGAATAATGGAAATAATAGGAAAACACAGTGGAAAAAATATAACTTAAAATAAAGGGATAATTATATAAAACCCCCTGTCATTAGGGCGGGTTTTGGTTTTACCCCCTTTAAGATATTTTTTAATTGACGCCCCCTCATAAAATGAAAACTCAGATTGTACCACCCCCTTTTACTGTCTTGCTGATGTGGACAAGGATGATTGGGCAATTGTGTGTGACTGGACAATTTCCAATGAAAACCAATTCTCCTCCCTCCGCATCGTCATCATCGCCACTCTTCAATCTCCACTCGTTTCCGTACCAACCGTTTCTCCTTATCCTCTTCTCTCGCTTTCTCTTCTCCACGATAACTCTCTCTCAATTATTGCTCATAATTCCAATGAAAACCAATTCTGGATCCTAATTCATTTAACAACAGTAGCTCTATTTCAATTCTAGTTAACTATTAATTAACGCGATTTTTGTTCAGTGATAGAAGAGGTGTTCACGGTGGATTAGGTTTACGGCGGAATACGCCGGATGTTTGGAAACACTATTCCGCCGTCCTTTCTCAACCGACTGCACCGGTACGGCAAAGCTGCACTTCATGCTGTCTTGCTTCCGCAAAGAAACGCCGTTCAAATCTTCCGAGATTTGTTCCTGGAGCTTTTTTTGATAATTCTTCTTTTGGATTATCTAAGGATAAGCTTCGTCATGCTTCTGTAAGATTTTCAACTTCGATTTTTCATTATATTGATAATTACCGTTTTCTATGCTGCTTTTTTTTTTCTTCTTCTTAATTTCTGGTAACTGTTTTGGTTAATTATCCTGCTTCCAAACCTCTCAAATTGGGAACCCTAAATGAGGGGGGGAATTTTAAATAGTATAACAAGGTTACACAATTGCCCAGTCATCCTTGTCCACATCAGCAAGGCAGTAAAAGGGGGTGGTACAATCTGAGTTTTCATTTTATGAGGGGGCATCAATTAAAAAATATCTTAAAGGGGGTAAAACCAAAACCCGCCCTAATGACAGGGGGATTTTATATAATTATCCCTAAAATAAAAGAGATAAGAGATATAAAGACTCCACCCAAGATTTATCCTGATTCAGCCTATCCACTAGGCCTACTTCAATTTCCAAGAGTTTCCCCTTAAGATTTCCATTAAAAAAACTTGAACTTATACAGGATCAGCTTAAACAACCTTCAACTACAATTTGAGTTTTGCATAGGAAAAGCCTAAAAACATTCTAACAATAAACATAGCTTATACAATGGATTAACTCAAGAACCTTCACCCAATTTTTTTAGGTTTACCTTGCGATCTTCAAATATCTTACAAAGATATAACACAACAAAATCAGACTCTTGAATGAGATCAATCAAGAGCAACACCAATACTACACAACTCTAGGATTAAACTTTTCACTCTTTTGGAACTAAGGATACTTTAATGATTTTTTTTTATAAAAAAAAAAATAGAATAGTATAAAGGTATATATTTAGAAAATTGGCGTGAAACAAAATGAGGAGAAACCTTCTTTATATAGAATAAAATATGGCTAAAAAAAAGAAACGATCCATGATTTTTTAATGATTTAATTGATTATCCCTTGGTGTAAATAGAGTAACCAACCCATATGTAGAAAGTTTGAATTTCTACATAACTTAATCGATTAATAAATCATTTAATCGATTAAAAGGCATTTAAAATAGTTTTAATCGATTACAAATACCCCTTAAATGATTAACAATTGTAAAATACCTTCCTAATTGATTAATCAAACTATTAATCAATTAAGTATGTGGTCGGAAAGGTTTTAATAAATTTTATCATAAAAGATGAAAGATTTGAAAGGTATTTTTGGGTGTGTATGTGTGTATATATGTGTGCGTGCGTGCACAAATATTGCCTTTGTACCTTAAGACTTATTTTTGTTCCTTTTGCATTTTAATCGATCAATATCAATCCCTTAACGCATGACCAAACGAGCTTTCACACATTCTCTATTTCAAAAATAAAAAATTTCAAATATCTTTGTGTGATTACAATGATGTCTAACACTAATAGGAACTTGAAATATGATCTTACCTGATCAGAAGGGCCTTCCAAGGATTTGAAGAGTGGGCCAGAGAATGGAATGAGAAAGGGGGTGTACCTGCAAAGTACTCCGATGCTTAAGTCAGAAGAGGTACAAAAAGTTAAGGTTATTTCAGAGTGAGTTATAATACCTGACCCTTTGCCATGAAATGGTATTTATAGTGAGCCCCCAGCGCTGGGCCAAGGCCCCTCAATGGGCTTAATCTAGCTAGGCCCAAGGAGGAGCTGCCAAGGAACGTGTAAGAAGCGTGAAGACCTAGACCAAAGGTCTGCTCCCTGGTCCAACTGCCCCTATCTTTCAGGAGATAATGAAGGGCAGTTGGGTGGCGTGGCGGATGAGCTGGCAGACATGATCTCTGCCCGTCATCAGGTGTATGCCCGTCGTATGAACGGGTGATTTATAAAGGAGGGTCGGCTGGTCGGACGCATGGGTCTCTGCCCGACATGTATTGGGGGTGTGCCCTGTATGATATCACGACAGAGTGTCCCCTGCTCGGACGCATGGGCCTTTGCCCGACATATATTGGGCCGTGCCCTGCATAACATTACGGCCCAGTCCGGAACAAAATATATAACTGATGAGACTTGAGATACCTTCTTCTTGATCAAATGCAATGATTTCTCTGATTTTTATCCGACTTAGTGATTTCTTCCCAATCAAAGCAAAGTTTGGGTCAGGCCCTTCCACTTCCAACATGACCCACGTAACCAATGTTTTAAAAACTGAATCGAAAGTTAAACCGACAAGACTTTCGGTTCAAATTTTATTTGGTTTTGCTAACGTATACCCACTTGTTTTTATGAAGGTCTATTTTAGTAACATGCACCTTATGGTGCATTTAACCATTTTTTAGTTAATGCTTGCTAATACACACCTTCATAAAAAAAGTGAGTGTATTATAGCAAACCCCTGCAGCGTTTGCTATAATACACCCATTTGTTTTTATGAATGTGTGTTTTAGGAACATGCACCTTAAGCTGCATTTAAGAATTTCTTAGTTAAAACTGACTAAAATAAACATTCATAAAAACAAGTGGGTCTACGTTAGAAAGCGTCATATATATATATATATATATATATATATATATATATATATATATATATATATATATATATATATATATATATATATATATATAATCCATTGACACCATTTGTAAGTCTTTACACCAAATCTTGACGGTTAAAAGGGTTGACGGATAATAATAATAATTATTATTATTTTAAATAATTTGGAATATGTCAATTCTCTCTATTCCAATATTCAAGTCTAGTTAATTACACGATCTCCCACTTTCTCTCAACTTCCATTCTTTAAACTCTCACAGTTTTCACTTACAAACACTTCACAAAATAAATAAAAAAACTCACTGGTCGGTCTTCATTCAACATTAACAACCTCTTATCTCATTTGAGTGTTATTATTGTGAGTGCTCCTTGAAGCTTTTGTTTGTGCAATCAAATCGTCGAATCTCTTATGGTGTGTTTGGATGAATCATTTTAATAGGGAAAACAATTTTTTTGAGGGAATTTAAAATGATTTGTCCAAAATCCATTATTTGGATAAGAAATATGGAGAATTGTTAAAATGATGTAAATTTAAGAAGTATTTTGTTTAAGTTAAATTTATGGAATTTCATATGACACCAAAAAGTAAAGAATTTTAAATCGCTTCTTCACTCTTTATAATTCAAATGTTAAATTGTTTTATATTAACTTTTCAAATTTTGTAAAATGGTCCTCATATTTTATAAAAATTTCAAATTGACCCCTAAAATTTTAAAAAATTGCAAATAAGTCCTAATTTTTTTCAAAATTAACAAATTAGTCCTTCAAAATTTTTAAAATTGCAAATTAGTCCCTATTTTTCTTATTTTTAATTTTGCCCAAATTTTTTAAAATTTATGAAAAATGACCCCAAAAATTTAACAATGAATCACTTTAATACTCCATCCAAACAAAATAATTTAAAAATGAATGAATTTCAATTGAATCATTTAAAATGCTTAGAATTTTGAATTCCTTAAGAATTCTAAATTACCCCATCCAAACACACTCTTAAGGATACCACCATCTATTGAAATTGTCAGAATTTCAGGGAAAGGTTGCAGATATGTTAAGTTGGAATGCAAAGCTTCAAACTCACAAAATGCCCCAGATGCTAAAGAGTCTGAACTTATATTCATGTCCCAACTCAAATTACCATCGTTCCAAAATCCCAAAGAGTTTACTTTGGATCTGTAACACCCTTCTACCCCAAAAACAATAATCATTGTAGTTGTATAAGTAAATCAGGGTAAACCACCAAAAGGGTGTCACATGCTTCATAAAAAACAACATAACAACATCCTTCTCCATAACACAAGTTCTTTCATCAATGTTTTATTCAATTATTACCAACGAAAATCATAGTATCATTAAATAAAGATCCAAAACATCTTAAACGAGAAACTCATAATAACATCTTATTAAAAGAAAATAGAATATAAAAGTTCACTCAAGCGTTCCCGACCCAATGTTACATATCACAACAAGACACCATCTAAAATCTACAGAAAATAGAAAGAATCCAAAGCCTAATCTTCATGCACCGAAAGAGCTATTCCTGATCACCTTCACGTTATCCACGTGGAGGCAACATTCAAATAGGCAGGGTGCGTATTTACAATTTTTTATGAAAGATATAAAGAAAAGATACAAATAGGACACAATCAACATCGTCATAACATCATTAGGAAAATCACAAAATCATTAACGTCAATTACACACACAACAATGCAAATCCACTTAGCATGAAATGCAACGTCATAAAATCATGCTCGTGGTACCGAACAAAATGGATGGACATTGGGTCATCATCCTCCAAATGGAGCATATCGCAATTACCTCAATCCACACAATGAGATTGACGCTAATACTAGACCAAAGCCTCAATATCATCATTGGAACGAAGTTTAAAGTATGATATGAATGCACAATGCAAAACGTCATCAAAGTCACCATCATAAGGTCATCAAGGTTGCATCATCATCAATAAATTTCACCAAAATATCATAGTATAACATCATCAATATACGTCATAAGTTATTCATGTTGCCTCATATTATAGTCATCAAAATACAACACATTGCATTCTCCATGGCATAAGAAATACAACGAAAAAGGAACCACAAAACAAAACAAAATAAATAAATACATATATATGCTTCTGCTCGCTTGGTGCTCCCCCGATAAAGCAGTACCTTCGCTTGAGGCTCGCCCGGCAAAGTAGAGGCAAAACATCCCCCAATGTAATTCTAGTAGCTCGTATTTTTCATACCTCGCTCGCTTCCAATTTCTCCCAGTGACACTCAAGCGAGTATGCTTCGTCCGATGAAACAACCCTCTCACTCGAGACTTCCTACTCAAAGCATCGGCCACTACATTTGCTTTACCAGGGTGGTAATTCAAATCAAAGTTATAATCCTTCAACAAATCCAACCACCTCCTATGCCTCATATTTAACTCCTTCTGATCGAACAAATACATCAGACTTTTATGATCGCTGAAAACTTTCAAATCCAAAACCAAAAAGACAGTGTCACCAAATTTTCAACACAAACACCACAAACTCCATTTATAGATCATGCGTAGGATAATTCCTTTCATGAAATCTTAGTTGTCTCAAAGCATTAGAAAAAACTTGACCATTTTGCATTAATACTCCACCAAGACCCATCTTTGATGCATCATAGTACACCACAAAAGATTCACTCGGATTAAGCAAAATCAATACTAGAGTAGTCGTCAATTTCTTCTTCAGTTTTACAAAGCTTTCTTCATATGCAACATCCCACACATAAGTTTGTCCCTTTCGAGTCAGATGAGTCAATGGTAAATCCAACTTAGAAAAACCTTCAATGAATTTGCGATAATAGCCTACCAACCTAAGAAAGCTTCGTATTTCGATAACAGACTTTAGAGTCTCCCACATCAATCTTAGAAGGATCAACAATAATCCCATTACTTGAAATTACATGGCCTAGGAAACTCACTTCCTTCAACCAGAACTCACATTTCGACAACTTCACATACTATTTCTTTTCTCTCAGTACTTGCAACATAATCCTCAAATGCTCCACATGCTCTTCTTCTGACTCCGAGTATATCAGAATATCATCAATGAAAACCACAACAAACTTGTCTAAATACTCATGAAAGATCCGATTCATATATTCCATGAACACGCCTGGTGCATTGGACACACCAAACGACATCACAGTGTATTCATAGTGTCCATACCTCGTCCTGAAAGCCGTCTTCAAAATATCAACTAGTTTAGCACGAATCTGGTGATAACCAGACCTCAAGTCAATCTTGATGAACACGCAAACGCCTACTAGCTGATCCATTAGATCGTGAATTCTCAGAAGTGGATATTTATTCTTTATAGTCACCTTATTCAATTTTCGATAATCAACATACAACCTCATGCTACCGTCTTTCTTCTTTACCAATAACACAGGAGCACTCCATAGAGAAACACTCGGCCGATCAAACTTCTTCTCAAGTAATTCTTCTAATTGCTTCTTCAATTCACTTAACTCCGAAGCGAACATCCGATAAGGAGTCATCGGCACCGAACTCGTACCTGGTACCAATTACACCGCAAACTCCACTTCACGTTCTGGAGGAAAATCACTTATGTCGTCTGGAAATACATTTGGAAATTCATGGACCACCTGCAATTCTACACTCGCAGTTTCACGATCTACTTGGAACGATGCAAACATCGCAAACATCAAGGATTCATATTCCAAACGTTCATCCACTTGTTTGGCAGACAAAAACATCAACTCTCCGTTACCGCCAAACTTAGGAAACTCGACAGTCTTATTATAATAGCTGATATGAACATTGTTGAACTCCAACCAGTTCATTCCAAGGATGACATCAATTTGGTGCAAGGGTAAGCACACCAAATCCATCATGAAATTCTTCCTAAAGATAGTCAGAAGATATCTCGAACACACAAAAGTGGTAGTCACAGAACCATTAGCAAGCGTCTTTATCACCATGCTACTATTCATAACAGACAAGTTCAATCCCAACATATTAGCACATTCAAGCGAAATAAATGAATGAGTAACACCTGTATCAATAATAGAAACCAATTCAACATTGTTAATAAAACAAGTACCTAGAATCAAGTTATCCTTCTTAGGGACTTCTGAACCACTTAGAACAAACACTACCATTATTCTGAGCAGCAATATCAGTCTTCTTCGGTTTCTGACACTGGGTACTGATGTGACCCTATTCACCATAATTGAAACACATCAGACCTTCATTTGGGAAATCGCTAACTCAATGTCCTCTCTTACCACATTTGTAACATCTTATTATAGGATTGTTACACACATCAACATGACGACCTGGCTCTCCACACCTGTAGCACTTAACAGGAAAGAAAGTCGCTCCCCCATTTGTCTTTTTCCCATCTGAAGCCTTCTGCTTCCCTTTGTTAGATGGAGTCACATAAGGATTTCTCTAAACTGCCATTTCTCTCTCTTCTCACTAAGATGCTTATAGTAAGCAAATCAAGCTCGACTATCCTCATCATAGATCTCACTCTTTTCCACCAATTTAGCATACCTACGGATCTGTTGATATCCAATCCATTGTTTTATTTATGGTCTTAGCCCATTCTCAAACTTGAGACATTTGGAAAGCTCAACATCAATACAGTTGTAGTGAGAACATAGCTTCACTAGCACTTCAAACTTCGTAGCATACTCTGCCACAATCAAGTTCCCTTGCTTAAATTCAAGAAATTCTATTTCTTTCTTACCACGAGCATCTTTAGGAAAATACTTCCCCATGAACTCCCCCTTGAATACAACCCAAGTTATTTCAGTACCAACTTCCTTAAATCATTGATGGGTGTTATCCTACCAGTCCCCAACCTCTTCAGATAAAATATGAGTACCTAACTGCACCTTCTGAGCATCATTTCACGCCATTACTCAAAAGATATTCTTGATCGCTTTAAGCCACTTACGCGCCCTCTCCGGATCATGAGTGCCCATAAAAGTTGGCGGACTGTTCCTCTGGAACTTTTCCAAAGCACATAACTCATCAGGAGCATTGTTTTGCGTCGTCGCTTGGGCAAGTGATTCCAACGCACCAACAATCACACGATCGTTTCTCCCAGACATCTGCACACCATCAATCAATATTATAAGAAACAATTCATCGATAGTGTACCCACACTCGTCGACTAATAGGGGACTGACATCCTACAAAACCTAGCCGGACAGACTGACCTGCTCTGATACCTCTAATGTAACACCATTCTACCCCAAAAACAATAATCACGGTAATTGTATAATTAAATCAGAGTAAACGACCAAAAGGGTGTCATATGCTTCATAAAAACAACATAACAACATCCTGCTCCGTAACACGAGTTCTTTCATCAATGTTTTATTCAATTATCATGCAACAAAAATCATAGTCTCGTTAAATAAAGATCCAAAACATCTTTAACGAGAAACTCATAATAACATCTTATTAAAAGAAAATGGAACATAAAAGTTCACTCAAGCGTTCCCGACCCGATGTTACATATTATAGCAAGACATCATCTAAAATCTACGGAAACTAGAAAGACTCCAAAGCTAAATCTTCATGCACTGAAAGAGCTAATCCTGACCACATGCATGTTACCCACGTGGAGGCAATATTCAAATAGGCAGGGTGAGTAATCACAAATCTTTATGCAAGATATAAAGAAAAGATACAAATAGGACACAATCAACATCGTCATAACAACATTAGGAAAATCACCAAATCATTAACGTCAATTACACACACAACAATGCAATGCCACTTAACATGAAATGCAACATCATAAAATCATCCATGTGGTACCGAACAAAATGGACGGACACTAGGCCTTCACCCTCCAAATGGAGCACATCATAATTACCTCAATCCACACAATGAGATTGAAGCCAACATTGGACAGAATCCCCAACATCATCATTGAACTAAAGTCCAAAGTATGCTATCAATGCACAATGCAAAACATCATCAAAGTCACCATCATAATGTCATCAAGGTTGCATCGTCATCAATAAATTTCACCAAAACATCATAGTGTAACGTCAGTAATACATGTCACAAGTTATTCATGTTACCTCATATTATATGCATCAAAATACAACACATTAAATTCTCCATGGTATAATAGTAACACCGAAAAAGGAACCACGAAACAAAACAAAATAAATAGATACATATATATGCTTCTGCTCGCCTGGTGCTCGTCCGACGAAGCAGTCCCTTCGCTTGAGGCTCGCCCGACGAAGTAGAGGCAAAAAAACCCCAATGGAATTCCAGTAACTCGTAGTTTTCATACCTCGCTCGCTTCCAGTTTTGCCCAGCGAAACTCAAGCGAGTATACTTCGCCCGACGAAAAAACCCTCTCGCCCGTCGAATATCGCGAGACAAAATGAACCATACTATGCAAATTTCTCCACAATCAGACCCACAACTCTCTACGAGTTCCCCGTCCCATAGCACGAAAATAAATACAATTACTTAATAAAATTCAGGTATTAGATACGTGATGTCGAATGCGATGTCATGACAACTTTATATATAAGTTGTATTCCCTGATCCCTCAATAAAATGTAATATTTCTTTTTCAAATTCTTACAATTAATCATTTTATATTTGGATTTTAATTCTTTTCTAGAACCCAACCAAGTCATGCCTCAAGAACCAAATATACCCATCATGAGTACAGTAAGCCTACCAAATTCCAATCAAACATGTATCAATTTTTCATCACCTACCACGCTTCAAAAATAGTCCATACCCTCACATACAACTACACCTGCAACACTAAATCCAAAACCGCATAAATTCAAAAAGAAAAACCTCAATCAGAAGCACTCCAAATTTAGACAACTTAACCATAACAGAATGCCAAATAACCTTGACCTGAGCCAGAATTTCGTAAACTTGCTTATTCAAGATGATATAAAAGGTGAGTGTCGATTAGCTTGCTATTATGGATGTCCAGAAAGAACGAGGAGAAGGTATGCGTGGGATATGTTGTAGAATTTGCATGATATGTCGAATATTCTGTGGTGTATCGTCGGGGATTTTAACGACCTACTATCTCAACAGGACAAGCGTGGGATTCATCAACATCCTAATTGGTTGTGTGCATGATTTCAACAAGTTATTAGTGATTGTGATCTCACCGACATTCCGTTGGAAGGATCAGTTCACATGGATTAAAAGTCGAGGGACAGATCGAGTGATTGAAGAAAGGTTAAACAAAGCATTTGGAAACTCAGATTGGATGGAGTTGTTTCCAAATGTGAAGCTTGTCAACTTAATAGCTTCACATTCAGACCATAGTCCAATTCTGTTACAGCGTCGGAAAAAACATTCAATCAAAGATATTAGTGAGGTTGTAAGTCATGGCTAGAATCAAGGAAGTAATAGTGATTTACTACACTGTATATCTTCATGTGCGCGCGAATTATCAGTTTGGAATAGAAAGAAAAATTGGACGCTTAAAGAATATATGGATGGTTATATGGAGACAATGGAATCCTATCAAATGAGGGAGGATGCTGAATCAGTTTCTCGGTTTTTTGAAGCTCAGAAAGAGTACAATAAGCTGCTGCTCCAGGAAGAGATTTTTTGGAAACAACATGCGAAGATGCATTGGCTTCGGGAAGGTGATCTTAATACAAAATTCTTTCATCAATCGGCTACTGTTAGGAAGAATTTTCAACAAATAGATATGCTAGTGGATGATGGATTTATGGAAGTTAGATCAAAGGAAGGAATGTGTGTTATTGCTAAAGATTATTTGGAGATATTATTTGCTGCACAAACTGGTGTGTACGATCTGGTTCTAAATCTCATCCACCCGGTAATCTCTAACAAAAAAATACTAAGTTGTCTGCGAGTATTACGAAGGAGGAGTTATTTGAAGCTTTGAGTGGTATGTATCCTGACAAATCCACGGGTTCTGATGGGTTTAATCTGACATTTTATCAACAGTTATGGGGTGTTTGTGGGGATGACATTTTTGAAGCTGCCCAACATTGGTTAGAAGGAGGGTTTTTTCCGGCAGGTCTTAATGAAACTAACATATGCTTTATCCCTAAATGTGCTAACCCTATAAATATGAAGGAGCTTCGTCCTATTTCATTATGCAATGTGGTCTATAAACTGATTTCTAAAATGTTTGTAAATAGGTTGAAGAAGAACTTGGATAAATGTGTGTTCGGAGGAACAATCAACGTTTTTAGAAGGAAGGTCTATTCTTGATAATGATATGATTACTATTGAAATAATTCTTACTCTTAAGAGAAAGACAAAAGGGAACAAGGCTCATCTTGCGCTTAAAATTGATATTAGTAAGGCGTATGATAGGGTTGATTGGGGATTCCTAAAGGGTATGCTTCACAGGTTGGGTTTTGCAGAGAGGTGGATACATTGGATCATGATGTGTGTAACTTCGGTGCAATACTTTGTTCTAGTTAATACTGATAGTGTGAGACCAATTCAACCAGGAAGGGGATTGAGACAAGGAGTTCCATTGTCTCCTTATCTGTTTATCCTTATATCAGAAGGTCTATCGACGTTTATCAAAAGGGCGGTTGATAGAGGGGTTCTTCATGGTTTCCAGATATGTAGGGGGTACCTAGTGTGTCCCACCTAATTTTTGCTGACGACTGTTATTTGTTTTTCAGGACTAATCTATCTGAGGTGTCATATCTTATGGAGGTGCTAAAAACCTATGCAGATGCGTCAGGCCAAGAAATAAATCTGACCAAATCTGAAGTATTTTTTAGTCGGGATATTAGTAGACCGACTCAGGAGGATAACGTTAACATAATGGGAGTGCGACATGTTTTAGGTACAGGAATGTACCTGGGATTACCCTCGATGATTGGTAGAAGTAAGAAGGAGACTTTTGCTTTTATCAAATACCGAATATGGAAAAGAATTAATTCTTGGAGAGGTAGATCTTTGTCTAAAGCAGGGAAATAGGTGATGATAAAATCTGTTTTGCAATCTATACCTTCGTATATTATGAGTGTCTTTATTATACCAGATGCGATTGTGAATGATAATGAGAAAATGTTAAACTCGTTCTGGTGGGGAGGTGGTAGTAATTATAAAGGTATTAGATGGGTAGCCTAAGATAGGTTATCTTGCTCGAAGAAGGAAGGAGGTATGGGATTTAGAGACTTTAAGGCCTTTAATTTGGCTATCGTGGCTAAACAAGGGTGGACCATGATATCAAAATCGCATTCTCTAGTTACCAGAATCTTCAAAGCAAGGTATTTTCCTAGATCCTCTTTTCTTGGTTCATCCCTGTGAAATAATCTTAGTTTTGTTTGGAAGAGTCTTTGGAAAGCTAGGGATATTTTATCACTTGGTTGTAGGTGGACTATATGAGATGTAAGTCAAATAAAGGTTATGAATGAACCTTGGATAAGGAGAAAAGCATAAGGTTATTTGGATGGACCTCATAATCAAGATGTGTATGATCTTTATGTGCAAAATATCATACTACCAAATATTAAGCAATGAGACATGCAAGTAATAAATTCTTTATTTGATCATAATGTAGCGGAAGAGATATCTAAAGTGTCGTTGGTGGAAGATGTGGTAGGTGATGCTCTTATTTGGCAAGAGGAAAAGAATGGTGTGTATAGTGTCAGGTCTGGAAATAGAGTGTGGAGAAATTCTCAAGCGAGTCGTTTGAATAATAGGGAGGAGGGGAACTGGGGAAATCTTTGGAACATTGTTGCACCACCCAGAACCAAACACTTGTTATGGAGAATTTGTAGAGATTTCCTTCCATCCCGCTCTAGACTTCGTCGTCATCATGTCCGATGTCCTCATGTTTGTTAACTTTGTGATATTGATAATGAGGATGAATGACATGTGTTCTTTGAATGCATTACTGTTGTTAGTTGTTGGCAAACAACAGGTTTGTCTCATTTAATTGAATCTCGTGTTCATGCTTTTAATGATATTAAAATTATTATTCTTGATATTTGTAATAGAGAGGATAAAAGGGATGCGAGTAGATTTGTTGTGATGATGGATGTGATCTGGAAAAATAGAAATAATGTCGTTTGGAATAACACCCGAGAAGAGGCATTAAGAATGAGTTTGCAAGCTTTCTTCAATTGGAATGACTGTTTTTTAGCTCAACAAGAGAATGAGGCACCAACCGTACCTCAATATCCTCTAGTTTGGAATCCTCCTAATGAAGGAAGATAAAAGTGTAGTGTAGATGCTGACTTTAATAATGACAAAGGCATAGCTAACAAGGGCTGGTGTGTGAGAAAGAATTTGGATGGATTTATTATTGCAGGTGTGGCTTGGGATGCTGACTTCCTTTCCATCATTGAAACAGAGGCAATGACATTAAGAGAAGCTATGCAAGAGGTCATTTCGTTACATTTGGAAAATGTTATATTTGAAAGTGATTCTCAACAAGTTGTTCAAGCCATTAATTCTAAACAAATAGGTAGATCGAAGTTTAGTTCCATAGTGTCTTCCATTAAAAATTTGTTGCGTCTTTTTTCGAACTTTGAGGTTAAGTTCATCAAAAGCCAAGCGAATTCGATTGTCCATAATCTAGCTAAAACGGTCAATTCTTGGTCTATGCGAAATCTTATTAATGTAATTCCTCCTTGTATTGAATCGTTTGTTAAGTAATAAAAATTATTAAGTTTGTTTTCCTAAAAAAAAATTATTTTCTAGATGATGCAATTTATTCTTTGTTGAAAAAATATATTTTGGGTAATGGATGAATCGTGGTGGAATGTACAGCTTTCAACCTCGGCTATTATTCCAATTGTGGCGGAAAACATCATTTTGTAAATTCTAAAATGTGCTTATCTAACTAGAAAATTTCAAATGCAGAATTTATTCAAAGTGCAGAATCACTCATAGCTTCAAACTAGAAACTTTCACACTTAAATAACATCATCAATTTTCTACAAACATGATCAAGGTTTGTCAAGAGTCATTGTCCAATGAGTAATTAGTTGAGGTTTGGCCAATACTAGAGCAATCACTCCCTGATGTTTGGTCAGAGTTCATTTCATCATGATGTTTATAATTTTCATTTGGATAAAAAGAAGGCCTTGGAGGCAATTCAAGGCTTTCGGTTTTTCCTTCGAGCATCTCTACGACTTTGTTCATTGAAGGACGATCACTCGGTTTCAACTGAATACACCAAAGTGCAACCATGAACATCTTTTTCGCTATGGTCATTCCCTCTTTTGAGGCATTTTCCATTATGTCAATATCTTTCTCTTCTTTGAATTGATCGTAAATCCAAAACGGGAAGTAATGTTGACTTGAATGTTCCGCGTTAGGGTTGGAATTCTTCCTCTTACCCGCCATTTCCATCAAAAGCATTCCGAAACTATATACATCCGCCTTGTAAGACACTCCACCGATATTTTTATAGAACAATTCAGGAGCCATGTAACCTAATGTTCCTCTTGCAGCCGTTAACGGGACAATGCTATCGTTCACCGGATATAGTTTTGCAAGTCCAAAATCTGAAACCTTTGGAACAAAATCTTCATCTAGAAGAATATTATGAGGCTTGATATCAAAATGAAGAATTTGCATATCACAACCTTGATGCAAATACGCTATCCCCCGAGCTATTCCAAGAGATATCTCATATATTTTCTCGTAACTCAAAGGAACAATTCCTTCTTTAGGAAAAATATACTTATCCAACGATCCATTCGACATGAATTCGTATATCAATGCACTCTTTTTTCCTTCGACGCAATATCCAACCAGACGAACTACATTAACATGATGTATTCTTCCAATCGTCGCAACTTCATTGATAAAATCTTGTCCATTATTAACATTGAATTTCGTTAACATCTTTATCGCAACGTCCGGTCCACTTCTTAGCTTTCCTTTATATACCGCACCGAAACCTCCTTGACCTAGTTTCACTCTTAAACCTCCTGTCATTTTCTTGATTTCTTTGTATTCGTACCGAATCGGATTTAGATTGCTCTCTAACAAAAAGTTTTCAATGTTATCATACATTGATGCATGTCTTCTTCTCCATTTATAGATAAATAGCACAAGTAGAAGCATTACTCCAAAGAGAATTCTGGCTAATATGAATAATGGTATAACATTTCTTCCTATGAATATTCCTCCATCAAAATATTCTAGTCCAACCGGGTTGTCCAATTGTCTTGTGCTAAATGTGATTCTACTTCCAAGTCCTACATTGATATTTCACCATAAGAATTCGGAGAGTCATATGTTTCGGACTAGTTCGATTATAAAATATGATAGAAAATTTCATGCGACTCGATTTAATGTACATAACAGAATAAGTAGAAGGTTCTTAGTTCTTACCAATAAAAATGCCTCTAAGATATGCTGCAAAACACACACACAAAAAAAAGTAAATAAATCGATAAAATTTTACATATCTTGTTATATTTGACGAATCAATAAGGAAATGAATCCTTACCTCGAGTATAACCGATTATCTGATGCTGAAATTCTGAAACATCACAAACCGATAATATTGTTAGCTTATGGTTAAAAGACTTAGTCTGTGTTTGGTTCTGCGGTGAAGAAAATTGATTTTTAAACTATATCAGTAAAATCGAGCTTGCTATATTGGCCTAATTACACGTACCGCACTTATCCGTTGTTTTGTATGCATAATGACAGAAGCGCTTATCACATTGAACTTCTCCACTTTTTTCATCAACAACCTTACAACTAGTCCCTTTTCCACATCGACTTTCGCAAATCACAGGCAACCATGAAACCTCAACGCCATCTAATATCATTCCGCGAATCTCATCATAAGAAACCTTACCTTTCATATTCTCCGACCGTTCCTTCCCCAACGTAGCCACCATAAAATCACACCCAACCTTAATGTCCTCAACACTATACTCAAACAAAGATGGTTCCCAAACTGCATACACATGACTATTCCCCTCTATGCTACAACGACTCAGGTCCACGTTAACGTACCTTGGATCATTTATCGGATTAGAACAACTGAAATACGCGATCCTAGTTGGATTTATCGGATCCAAAACAAACGGCTCGGATCCAAAATTCTCTTCACCAAGAAGGACATTATTGAAACTTCGATCGTATAAAAAGTACCGCGGGACGAAAGAGCAGTTAGTATCTTCAACTACACCCGCATCACTTAATGAAATTTTAAATCTCTTGTAATCAATGTGTTGAACATAGTATTTACCTGAAAACATAGTTAATGATGCGCCGTTTTCGTTGCAATCTAATTCGTACCTTGTGTCGCCGCAGTGGTTTGGATCGGTTTTGAGACGGAATGGATAGGTTATGTTTTTTATTTTGCCGCATGATGATGATGGACATGGTTGGTGATGCTTTGCTAGACAACTTTGATGGAAAAGGAGAAGGATTGAAGCAAATATTGATACTAGTGTTTGTACATATGATGAACAAGAAAACTGAGTTTTGTTTTTCATTATTCAACTATTGAGCAAATGTTGTGATTCAATCATTTATCAACATGTTACTACTATAGCTGTCTTTGGTTTTCTGCAATATTGTGTATTAAATTTGGCAAGTTGCAATATGTAATGGTTTGAGGCACAACAATAAAGACTCATCAATTGCATAAGAATATGGCTGAATAAAATATTCATTGATCATGAGTTTAAAAGCTAAGGTTCATGAATTGACTAAGTGCTCTCTTTATGTATTTTGATAATGATTTTGTTCTTTTTGTTGCTTTGAATATCTTTTCGAACATGAGTACAAGTTGGTTGAAGGGCAATAATCTTGACCATGTGTTGGGTATTCATTTTTACCGTTTTTAAAAATGAATTTAACATATTAATTTTTTTTATAGATCCGATATTTTCAGTAATTTTGAAAAAATCAATAGTGTTTTTATAAGCAAAAACTTCAATAATAAGAGATTAAGGTATCTCAAACCAAAAAGATACAAACAAACAACTCCAACCGATAAAATAAGCAAAAATAGAAACTCTACTATACCCTCACAATAGAGGATGAGACCTATTGCAAAAAAATCTAGAGGGAATTTACACCGGCTACATTTCTTCTTACCCTTCTCACCAAAAATCAACCAATTCCAAGAAGAAATCAAAATTCTTTTAAAGATAGTATCAACACTACAATTTTTCTCGTTAAACATGATATTGTTCCTAGCCCTACTCCAAATGTTCCAACACGTAACAAACTAGATGGAATTGATATAATGAATACTATACTTTTCTTTCAATCCAACAAACCAATTCATAGTATGGAGACAACCATTGGATTCACTAAAATGTTCAACATCAACCCAATCGAGGACCTTCTTCCACACAAGTAAAGATTTCAGACACGTGAAACACAAATGATTAATATCCTCAAAATTGCGGAAGCACAAAACATACATTTTATCGTGGATATTCTCAATAATTCCTCTTGCTACAAGATTCATCCGCGTTGGAAGACGATCTAGGAACAATTTTGTTCTGGACTGGCCTAACACATGCTCTACGCCAAATTGAGGCCTAATCCAGTAGACATCTAGGGGGAAGCTCCATCATGAGATCCATGAGGATATGACCATTATAAAATAGATCCATTGACATATAGCCGTTGGGGACCTCCCCTCACGCGCCATCACGCCTTTCACGCGGCCAACTGCCCAACGGATTTACGGAGGCAGTTACACTTAGTCCAAGACAACGCGTCCGCGTCATACGGACAAATGCCTTTATAAAAATTCTCCTCCTTTGGGGAGTCAAATATTCACTTCTAATTCCCCCTTTTTGCTTACGCTTTAGTTGTCTCACTTTGAAACTTACTTGAGCGTCGAAGTACCTTGCAGGTACCCCACCATCTCCTCTCATCAACATACCACAGTCCCAGTTGGAGGTCACAAAGACCTGTTCAGATTCTTTCTATACAAATCTCCAAGCAAAAATTCTAACTTTTAAAGAGACTCTAGTACTTCAAACAATTCCTAAAGTTGTCAACACCGATTCCTCCAGCGGAACTAAGATATCGCCTTCAACAATGCACTTATAATAAGTTTTGACGGAAAAATCGATAATACGGTCCAACTTCCAATCCCACTTTGTTACGTTATGCTCGATCAAACTTACTAGATGAAGCAAATCAATCAATGCCTCAATGACGCAATGTCAGCCACCAAACCGTCATATGCCTAGAATGATGAAGTAACCGTCATAAATCCTAAATCAATAGTTCATATTCGTTAGACAAAAAGAATTTAACATTATCGAATCTATGCAAGTGAGGTTCTAGACGAAGAACCTAGAGACTATAAGGAAGTTATGAGGAGTCAAAATAAGACTGAATGGTTGAAGGCCATGGATGATGAGATGAAATCTCTTCATGATAACAATACCTGGGAACTAATAAAAAAAACTGTTGGAGCCAGGTTAGTCAACTGTAAATGGATTTTCAAAGTTAAGGAAGGAATCGAAGGAGTGACGTCGAAGAGATACAAGGTAAGGTTGGTTGCAAGGGGTTTCACTCAGAAAGAAGGTGTCGATTTCAATGATGTTTTCTCTCTTGTTGTGAAGCACATGTCCATTAGAATGTTGTTTGCCATGGTGACACAGTTCGACCTTGAACCGGAACAAATGGATGTGAAGACTGCATTCTTGAATGGTGATCTTGATGAAACAATCCTGATGAGACAACCTGAAGGGTATGTCGAAAAGGGGAAAGAAAAGTATGTGTGCAAACTGAAGAGATCTTTATATGGGCTGAAACATTCTCCTCGACAGTTGAATAGGAGATTCGACAAGTTCATGGCACACTCAGTTTCATCAAAAGTCAGTTCGACCACTGTGTTTATTTCAGATTTCGACCTGATAATTCATTTGTTATTTTGTCGCTTTATGTCGATGATATTCTAATAGCAAGCAACAATATCGAAGATGTAATGAGGGTGAAGGATGAACTCAATAAGGAGTTCGATATGAAGGATCTGAGAGTTGCATCCAGGATTCTTGGACATTCGGAGAGATAGAAAACATTCGAGTTTATACTTATCTCAAGAGGCATACCTGAAGAAGATTCTCGATAAGTTTGGTATGTCGAATTCAAAGCCTGTTGTGATTCCGACAAATCTTCAATTCAAGTTGAGTATAGATCAGTGTCCCAGTACTGATGTCGAAAGAACTTATACGAATAGCATTCCATATGCTAATATTATAATAAAAATTATATTATTTAGTGCATAGATATGTCAAACAAAATTGATAAAAAGTTGTCCAACACATCGACCATCAAACAGAATAAAAAATAAAAAATTATCATATATTATTTTGTGCTGTACTTCTTATTTTACAAAACAAAACGCACACTAAGTAGACTTTGATGTAACTATTATTTACATACTAAATATTTTAATGCTAAGGATATTTTCATACAAAAATAAACACTCTCCGAATTTTATAGGATAAACCATGCCTGCTATTGTCTTTTCTCTTAAAATGTTATATACCAAATATAAATAAAAGAGGTGGTAAAGACACGGTCTTCAATTAATTAAAAATGATGCCTCCAAATTTAATCTGTTCTTCAAACTTGTCAATTTTCTAATATCTTAATTGCTTAGGCATAATTATTTTTTAAGAGAGTAGTTTTAAAACATTCCACTTCAATCCACCAACATCTTGTACACTAATAGTAATAGCCCCCTTTTATTTATTTATTTATTTTTTATCTCTAAAATCTATTGCATTTTTAAAACCAATAAACCAATACATATTTGGCACATTCTAGTTCTTTTATGCAATGTTACCAGGTCAATCTTCATTCCAAGTCAATAAAATTTATCTAGCACCCCAAGCCGGCCAAGAAACTATAAAATAATCTTAACAAACATTACATATAAATATAAATGAAACCCTCTCTCCTTTTGCTACAAAACAATTCAAGAAACAAACACAATGAAACCAAACACAAACCTCACACTATTATTATACACAACTTTCTTGGTAACAATATTTGCATCTGAACAATCCTTACCTGGTTGCAAAAACACATGTGGAGACATAAAAATTCCATATCCATTTGGTATATCAACATCATCAATACCAAATCAAGGACCATGTTTTCTACAACCCAAATTCAAACTCACATGTGAAAACAATACAAAGTTAATATGGGGTGATGTTACTGTCTTAAACATAAGCATCCTCCAAGGTCAACTCGAACTCCTATGTTTTGTCTCAGGTTATTGTAACAGCACAATCAACAACCAACCAACTCTAGACACTGCCAGTTTCAGCATATCAAGAAAAGAAAACAAGTTCATAACTATTGGTTGCGACAATTACGGTTTCGTCGACAGTAATTACGATCAAGAAACATACACAACGGGATGCTTAACTAGATGTAACGGTAATCGAAGGCGAATAGAAAACGGGACGTGTTCGGGTATTGGTTGTTGTCAAGTTGATATTCCACCTATGATGAGGAATATAAGTGTTAATGTTTTTGAGTTTACTAATTCGACGGAATCGTTCGGGTGTAGTCATTCGTTTGTTGTTAAGAATGGATTTTATAATTTTTCTGTTTCTGATTTGGATCATTTTCCTCATGAGAAGCTTCCTTTGATTCTTGATTGGAGTGTGGGGAGTAAAAGTTGTAAGGCTTCAAAGGATGAAGATGGTTATGCTTGCAAGGAGAATAGTTATTGTGATGATAAGGATATTGATTTTGGTTATCAGTGTAAATGTAAGAATGGTTATGAAGGAAATCCCTATCATCCAGATGGCTGCAAAGGTAATTTACTTCATCTTCAATCTATTTACTTCATTTTATAAACAAATTCTAGTTCAACTGGCAAAAAACCAATTTTACTATATTACTATATTAGACCTTATCGTCTGAGTTAGAGTTAGAATCACATTATTCACTATTTACTTATGCGTGTGAGTTTCTTGTTATTACTAATTCGTCTATATTTTTTATATAATATAATATTTTTTATTATTTACATCTATAGATATTGACGAATGTAAGACATCGAATAACACATGCCTAAGTGACGAACATTGTCGCAACAAAGATGGATTTTACGAATGCTTTTGTCCTCACGGGCAATCGGGTAATGGAACATTGGAAGGAGGGTGTCGTAGACGAGATATAATTACCAAGGTTGCCATTGGTAAGTTCCTAAACATATCTTTCCCGTTCTGAAGGCTATCGCTTCAACAATATTACGCACACATTTACGAATGTGTGTGTAATTTTTAGTACATTTACTTAACTTTAATACATTTGAAATGCAGGAGCAAGTGGTGGATTAATTGTCCTATTTGTGGCGATTTCTTCTGTATACTTGACATACCAAAAAAGAAAACTAATCAAACTGAAACAGAAATTCTTTCAACAAAATGGTGGTTTCATTTTGCAGCAACAACTCTCCACAAGAGAAGATACATCTCAATCAGCTCAAATATTCACAGAACAGGAACTTAAAAAAGCCACTAATAATTACGACGAAAGCTTAATCATCGGTAGAGGAGGTTACGGTACAGTCTTCAAAGGAATTTTATCAGACAACAAAGTGGTTGCTGTCAAAAAATCCAAAATAATAGACGAGAATCAAATCGAGCAATTCATCAACGAGGTAGTTGTTCTTTCTCAAATAAATCATAGAAATGTCGTCAAACTCTTAGGATGTTGTTTGGAAACAGAAGTTCCTTCCTTAGTTTATGAATTCGTTAGCAACGGTACACTCTTCGATTTCTTGCATAATACTAAAGATAAAGAAAATAATCCAACATGGAAAACACGATTAAGGATAGCCGCTGAAACAGCGGGAGCTTTATCGTATCTACATTCATCTGCATCAATACCAATTATTCATAGAGATGTTAAGAGTACCAACATTCTCTTGGATGAAAATTACATTGCAAAAGTATCCGATTTCGGAGCATCAAGATTAGTTCCAATCGATCAAACCGAGATAGCAACAATGGTGCAAGGAACACTCGGATACTTAGATCCAGAGTATATGCAAACGCATCAATTAACCGAGAAAAGCGATGTGTATAGCTTCGGAGTAGTTCTCGCAGAACTTCTAACCGGGGATAAACCTATTTCTTTTAATAGGCCAGAAGAGAAAATTAGTCTTGCCATGCATTTTCTGTCTTGTTTGAAACAAGATAGAATTTTGGAAGCAATTGAAGTAGGAGTTATGAATGATGATAACAAGAAGGAGATTATGGAGGTTGCTATTCTTGCAGCAAGGTGTTTGAGGCTTAGAGGGGAGGAAAGACCTAGCATGAAAGAAGTGGCTATGGAGTTGGATGGTATAAGGTTAATGGAGAAGCATCCTTGGAATGATACAGAACAAGATTTTGAGGAGAGTCAACGGTTACTTCATGAGGCATCTTGTAGTATTTATAATGAAGGTGAAAGTGGTGATAGCTATAATCTTGGGTATACTGTTGGGTATGATAGCTTGAAGGATCAACCATTGATTGCATTGGATGATGGAAGATGATTGTGATATTTCAAAATATGTATATGTTTTAACTTTTTTTATTCATTTTGAAATGATTTGTAATTAGATTTTGTATTGTGTGGGATTAACCCAATAAATTTTAATATTGATTTAATTTACCGATAGTATTCCTTATGTGCTTGATCAATAGTGGTTATGACTAGGGGTGTTTAAAACCAAACCAACCCAATAGAAAATCGCAAACCAAATCAAACCAAACTGAAACCGCAAAAAAACCGCACTTGGTTCGGATGTATTTGGGCCATTATTTAACAAAACCGCGCGGTTCGGTTCGGTTTGCGGTTTGTATATTACAAACCGAACTAAACCAAACCAAACCGCATTATGTTACAACCCAAACTTCTCTTATCCCACATCCAACCCAAAACTTAAATCTATTATGTCTTAACCATACAAATATTCTCTTAGTCACACTTAGGGTTTTAGTTTCAACATTCTCAAATCTCTTCGAGTAGTATCGCACATTCTTCTCATCATATTTGCTATGTACATCTCATCTCTTCTACTCTAATCTCTCTTATCTTATGTTCTTTCTTTTTCATATTCATCTTCTCGTTTTTTATATTATTGTTTTCTCATCCAGTTACGTTTTTATCGCACTTTTCTTCTATAATATCGCATATCTTATGATCTTTCTTTTTCATCTTTTTTAATCTTTCCTATCCTCCATTTTATCTTTTTATTGTAATATTTTTTATATTGTTTTATACTATTATTGATGTTTTTTATTTCACTTTGATCTAATCTTATTTTTGTATATTGAATGAGAATTTATTGTCTAAATATGATGAGTTTTGTTGCTATTTGATTATGTATGAATGACTAAATACAAAATTATGTTGTTCTCTATAGGTGTATGTATGACTCAATAAAAATATTATAAAAAACCGAACCAACCGAACTAATCCAAACCGCATTGGTTTGATTTGGTTTGGTTTGGTTTTATTTCTTAAAGTCAACCGAACCAAATCAAACCGCATGTTTTTTTCTCTTGCGGTTCGGATGATTTTTTGCGTTAAAACCGTCCAAACCGCATCGCGAACACCTCTAGTTATGACATACTCCATGACATGAATCAAAGAAAATTACTGTAGTCAAGAAATAAAGCCGTGTCACCTTAATTAATGGTCATTACTAAGACTAGTCAAGAAATAAAGCTGTGTCACCTTAATTAATGGTCATTACTAAGACTAGTCAAGAAATAAAGCCGTGTCACCTTAATTAATGGTCATTACTAAGACTAGTCAAGAAATAAAGATATGTCACCTTAATTAATGGTCATGTAATTCTTAAATATTTTTACACAATCAATCCATCACAATAATTTATAATTAGAGATTAATTGCTATGTACTGTCAATGTAAATTTTTTATACAGTGCATCACAACCACTCAAAAAAATTATTTTTTAAATAATTAAAATTAAAATTAAATTGTAATTAAAATTTAACAGTCATGATTAACTGACAGTGTAAAACTGTTTTACACTGTCGGTGTATACCAATTAAATTTTTATAATTATTACTTGAAATATATTTAAAATAAAAATTAAATATAATTTAAAATCTGTCTGTTATCATTCACTACAGTATAAAACTATTTTACATATAAGTGCATTCTCATTAAATCCTTATTATTTTCATTAATATACTCTTATTTATTAACTTTCATTTTATTAAACTATTCCATTAATAAATAACGTTTTAATAAATAATACTAATTTTATCATTAAAATCAACACATTTAATTATATTTTTAAGAACTCTGCATTACTCAACTATCACACTTTTTATGAACTGATGGAGTAATATTTAAACTTCATTTACCTATCTATTATTAAATGAGTTAAAATTATCTTAATCAAAATTATTGTTTTTAATATTTCATTCAATACATGTTGAACTCTTTTAGATGTGTATGAAATTTGTCTTAACAAATGTGTATGGTGTGTTGAAGAGAAAATTGTTTAAAACATTTGTCTATAATGTCTAAATTATAGGCATGTGTTATGAGTATTAAACATGTGTCTGGTACCTAAATTGTATCATAGTTCCATGATTTTGTTTAATCTTGTATATAAATTTTGGTTTGTTAACAAGATAATGGACATGATTAAGGACATTTTTCAATAAGATCCAAACTTTGAACTACTATTTTTTTTCCAAAAGGATCTCACTTTCTTTTATTTTTCTCAAATCATTTTCTTAATAAAATAGAAAAAAAAAGATGATCTGAGTGAAAGGTCTAGATGTAGTCCCGAATGCTAGACTCAAGTTGTAAGAGCATATAGGTCATAAGTGTTCGTCTTCCTTTCAAAACACTTGTAAATATTCAAATCGTTTTAATAATAAAATTGAAAGAAAAAGATTATCTGGGTGAAAAGTCCAGATGTAGTCCAAAATATTAAATCCAAGTTGTAAGAGTTTATCGGTCACAAATATTAGTCTTTTAAACCCTAAAGCACATCAAACAAATTCAAACCTTTTTGCCTTTTGGAACGACCTTAAAACCTTTTCAAATATGAAAGACGTTTTGTCTTAAGATGATGCAAGACAATGCTTCATCCACAACCGTTGAGTTGAGATAAGAGGCGTTTCTCGTAAATGTTTAATCGTAAACCCATTCAGTCTGATACAAATATCTGCTCCTCACTTGTTCTGGGTAAAACAATATTTTTCATCGATTAATACAAGATAATTTTCGCTAAAATCGACCTACAATTTTTTTTTACCCATAACTACGTGTGCCTTGATTTCACTTTTGAGTTACGTATGAGCAGGATTGCGAAATCTTGGCAGACCCCCTAATAATAAAACCTTTTTAGGTCCTTTTTTTCTTGCCCCCTAATAATAAAAACATTTTTAGGTCATTTTCTCTATTCTTTTCGAAAAGCCTAACTTTTAAACTAGCATTAACACGCACAACACACCTAGAGGTTCCCGTTGAGTACAACAGACGTGAAGGGTGCTAATACTTTCCCCTTACGTAACCGACTCCCGAACCCTAATACTGGTTGCGATGACCATATCATTGTCCTTCTTTTAGGGGTTTTATTCAATATTTTTATTTCCCTCTATGTGAATAAATAAAGATCAGTAGCGACTATGTTAAGTCCATCTCGTGAGTGTGTGTTTGCGCTTCGCGGGGTCGTGCACTTATTTTTCGAGGTACGACAATCTCTTCCACCAAATCACCATGAAGAAAAGTTATTTTCACATCTAATTGTTCAACCTCAAAATCAATAGTAGTAGCCAAACTCAACATGGTTCTAACTGATGACATCTTTACAACAAGTAAGAAAATATCATTAAAATTAACACCTTTTCTTTGACGGAAACCTTTTACCATTAATTTGGCTTTATATCTTGGAGACTTAGAGTTGATCACATGTTTAACTCTATAAATCCACTTGTTTTCCAAAGCCCTTTTGCATTTAGGCAACTTCACTAAATCATAAGTGTGATTATCATGCAATGATTTTGATCTTACCAGATCAGGAGGGTCTTCCAGCAATTGGGTGCAAACAACAAATTGATGGAATGAAGGGGGTGTACCTGCAAGGCGCTCTGATGTCAAAGTCAATAGAGGTACAACAAATAGGTAAGTTAGAAGAGTGGAATCAGAATACCTGACCCTTTAGTGAAAAAGGGTATTTAGAGTGAGCCCCCAACGCTGGGCCAATGTCCTTCCTTGGGCTGGATCAACTAGGACCTTGGCCCAGCGCTGAAGGCTTACTATAAATACCCCTTTTCACTAAAGGGTCAAGTATTCTGAAACACTTCTTGCTTACCACTTTTATGTACCTTTTACTTACTTTGACATCAGAGTGCCTTGCAGGTACACCCTCTTTCCTCTTATCAACCACATTTGTTGTTCGTGTTCAACTACTACTGGAAGGCCCACCTGATCAGGTAAGATTAGTGGCGCCGTCTGTTGGAACCCAATTATCGCCTTATTCCACAACAGAAGATCAAAGCTCAAGTCTACCCTTATCCTTCCAGTATGGCCGGAGAACACGCCGACGACCATCACCGTCCCCTCGTCGACTACACGACGGAGGACAATCTGAATTATCACGAAGCTGACGCCAGAGACGGGCAACCTTCCACCCCGTCTCCTGAACCCGAAGATAATAGGATCCTGCAACCTTAGTCTCAAATCCCGCCAACGCTCCAAATAAATTTCTTGATAAATGCATTTCTGAAAACCAGACAGCTTTTGTCCCTGGTAGATCTATCCTTGATAACGCCATGACATCCATTGAGGTGATTCACTATATGAAGGCAAAAACAAAAGGCAGACAAGGGGATATAACTCTCAAATTGGATATCAGTAAAGCTTATCACAAAATAGATTGAGATTATCTTAAGGAAGTTCTTATCACCATGGGTTTCAGTCAGAAATGGGTTAAGTGGATCATGTTATGCGTGGAAATTATTAACTACCCTGTACGCTTGAATGGTAATATGATTGGACCAATTGTTCCAGGGTGGGGTCTTAAGCGAGGGGACTCCTTATCCCCGTATTTATTTATTCTCTCCTCTGAAGGCTTATCTGCTCTTATCAAACAAGCATAATCTAGGGGGACATCCATGGTCTTAAAATTTGTAAGAATGCTCCTATCATTTCTCATCTTTTCTTTGTCGATGATTGCTTCCATTTCTTTATAGCAAATATGAATGAAGCAAATGTGATGAAGAATATTCTTAATATTTATGAGAAAGCTTTGGGTCAAGCCATTAATTTCCAAAAATCTGAATTCTTCTGTAGTAGGAATGTTGACACTATGAGTAAGAGTGCTTTGGTTGATACCTTAGGAGTTCAACAGGTGTTAGGGACAAGTAAGTACCTTGGTATGCCATCCAGGATCACATGAAGCAGGAAAGATACCTTCAAGTTTGTTAAAGATAGAATTTGGAATAAGATTAATTCTTAGGGTAATATGAGTCTCTCTCAAGCAGTTGGGGAAATTCTAATTAAGTATGTGCTTCAATCTATCCATTTCTATATTATGAGCATCTTCTTATTACCTACCTCCTTAAGTGAGGAGATCGAGAAAATGATGAATTTGTTCTGGTGGGGTCATAAGAGAGATCAGACAAAAGGTATTCATTGGCTTTCATAAGATCGTTTATCTATGCCCAAATCTATTGGTGGTTTGGGGTTCAAAAATCTAAGTGCTTTAAATTATGCTATGTTGAACAAACAAGCTTGGAGTTTTATGACAAAGCCTAACAATTTGTTTTCTAGGCTCTACAAGGATAGGTACTTTCCCAAGTGTGATTTCTTTGATTCAGATATTGGACACAATCCCAACTATGTGTGGTGAAGTATCTAGAGTTCTAAGTTTGTGGTGCGAGGAGGGTACAAATGGAGTATTGGTACGAGAGAGAATATTCAGGTGTGGAGTCAAAAGTGGCTTTATGATAGCTCGTCTTTGGTTAATCCTTGGCCGAACTATCCGGTGATAGATGGTCTTAAAGTTTCTTACTTGTTGAGTACCAGTGGTAAACATTGGAATTCCGACTTAATCCATTCTCTTTTAGGGGAGGAATTTGCGATGAAGGTGCTCAATACTCCGTTGTTTGAGGCGGTCAACGAGGATAGGTTAGTTTGGAAGTGGGAAAAGAATGGTAGATTCTTTGTGTCGCACCTCGAAAAATACGATCCTAAAATAAACAACAGAGTCGCCACCTAATTCTATTTATTCTACGAGAGAAAAGGGAGATATAGACACAACCTAAATAAGGATAAGAATGGTCAACGAAACCACTATTCTAAGTTCGGGAGTCAGTTACGCAAGGGGAAGGTATTAGGCACCCCTCACGTCCGTTGTACTCAACGAGAACCTCTTAGTCTAGTTTGCGCTTAAAAAATGTTAACTTGTATTATTGTCTTCTTTTACTGATTAAAGATTGCTTATTAAAGGGAATATTTTAATTATAATTTGTTATGGGAAAAGGTTAAGTTTTTTATTATTGTGCTCGCGAAGGATTAGAATCCCCGTGCCTACGTATTCCCCTGTGCAATGGGAAAGTCAGAGCTTCATAGTTCGTGCCACTACGATTTGTGTTTTTTAATTGAACGATTGTTTGAAAGTGCATTCTACTGCTAAGCGTTGGCTTATTTGCGAGATAGAAAGATTTAAACAACGTTCGTTTTGAGAAAAGATATTTGATCTTTGTTAAGGGTGTTTTTAAAAACGAGAGGGCGAATGAACCACGCGTGGGGCTAGCCCATGTTGCGGTTGCATTCAAGAACGTGCGGAGTGCGAGACTCCGGAGTTCAGTTACTCGCTAATTAATTATGAAAATGATTTGAATTGGTTGGTAAATTTTAATTTGTATTTGAAAGAAAGAGACAAGTCGTCATCTTTAAGAGAAATATCTCGCCTATTTCACCACAAACGTTTGAGAAATGAGAAATCGAAAGAAGCTTTAAACTTGGATATAAGATCGACAAGCAATGCCACATTCTTTCTTTGAGAATAAATAAAATCAGAAGAAGCTTTAAACTTGGATATAAGATCGACAAGCAATGCCACGTTCTTCCTTTGAAAGTAATTGTTTGTAAGATTTTTGTTTGTGTTTGTGGGGATAGGAGAAACAACTTTCCTATGGAGATGAATCATGCCTGATCCTTTAAGGTTGTTGAATTGTTTTGAATACGAATGGTGATTGAACCAACGCGTGAGGCTAGCCCATTTGCGGTTCAATCCAGAACGTGCGGAATGCTAGACTCCGGGGTTCCTTTTTCGTGATTTAATTTAAATAAATGATTTGAATATTTTATACGAATGGTGACTGAACCAACGCGTGAGGCTAGCCCATTTGCGATTCAATCCAGAACGTGCGGAATGCTAGACTCCGGAGTTCCTTTTTTCGTAAATTAATTTAAATGAATTGAATTATTTTTATACGAATGGTGATTGAACCAACGCGTGAGGCTAGCCCATTTGCGGTCCAATCCAGAACGTGCGGAATGCTAGACTCCGGAATTCTGTTTTCGTAATTTAATTTAAATGATTTGAATATTTTGGTATACGAATGATGATTGAACCATCGCGTGGGGCTAGCCCAGTTGCGGTCCAATCCAGAACGTGCGGAGTGCTAGACTCCGGAATTCTGTTTTCGTATGTTAATAAGTTGAATAATTGTTTTTAGATGTTTTTTAGCATTATTTATGATTAATAACGGAGGAGTGAACAAACGATACGCGTGGGGCTAGCCCAGTTGTGGTTCGTTCTAGAACGTGCGGAGTGCTAGACTCCGGAAATCTATTCCTTGTTAATTAATTAGTTTGAAAACTTAACGACAATCACATTTTTGTATAAGAGATTTAGGATTTAGAATCGGTGGTGAGGTACGAGTGAACAACCAAACACAAACATGACATCAAGATTATGATGAGGTGCAAAAGAGATAAAATCGAGTTTGTTTTAGTGGTACCTAACGGAGAAGGTCCGTTGCCTCTTTAATACGCGCAAAAGAAAATCAAGAAAGACGTCAGAAGCTCAAAGCATGTCAAAGTATCAAGTCTCAAATAATCAACCAAAGTAAAGGCATCGAGAACTAATCACAAACTCAAGGACTAATCAAGATATGCATCAAGAATCAATTCAATACTATCATTAAGCATTAATCATAAAAAATTAATCAAATATTTAACAAGAAAAGTCAATTAAAATCTAAATTAAATAATTAAATCTAAAAGGATTAATTAAAAAAAAATGAATCAAATGATGAAATAAACAAATAGTAACAACATAGTACTGTATCATATACATATTATGACATTTCTATTATCACAGACAAATACTATCTATCAATTGAAATAATAAAAAAAATGTTAAAGTAAAATTTTACTAAACAAAACTATTAAAAAGTAAGCAAAATAATCATATACGACTAATAGTATCAGTATTATAAAAGAGAAACAATAAGTTTCAATTAATAAATAGAAATATATATAAAAATAGTATTCACTAAAAAAACTTTGATTAAACCACATGTATCTACAAAAACAAATTTATATTAAGTGATAGGAAATTGGACCAACACTAATAAAGTAATAAAATAGTGAAGTCCATGCTCACATTTGTAAGTAAAAAGTGACATTAAAACAAGGAAGTAAATGAAGTTGTATGCTTCAGAAAAAATCAGCATATACGGAAACTACAACAAAATATATATGTTTTTCTTTTTTCAAAAACTCTCATTAACAGTATTCTAAACCAACACTAACCAACAATTTTTTTGAAAGTATTCACAACATGATTAGAACTACACCGCGCCATGAACACAATACACACAGCATGCACACTAATTTTAACACTGTCAACTTATTAACAAACTTAAAAATCTACCATATCAACTCAAACAAAAATATGTAAATAATACAAGAGCTCCACACAATATGAATCAACTGCAACTAAGTGTAAGCACAACAACCTAAGTAAGCAAATAGATTAATGAAAAACCAACCGATTCCCTATGGTGGTTGCGTTGGACGTTGTCGTTGTTGATGGCAGGAGTGGTTTATGAATTTGGAGAGGGAGGTCGAAATTGATTTGTTGTAAGTTGTTGCTTTAATGGTTGGCGGTGGCTGATACGCCGCTGGATTTTGTTTGGTTGATGCGATGGAGGAGTGGTGAAGTGGAGACTGTGTTAGATAGGAAGACTTTGTCGCCAAAGACGAGAAATAGGTGTGTGTTGTTCTTATTCTCGTGGATCTCACATCCTCATTTCTCACTGTTTCGAATCACTTACGGCTCGTTATTGTGGATGTGGTAGCCACAGTTAGTTCATGGAGGTGAATGATTGAGTTTTTTTTATGGTGAAAATTAGTTAAGTTGTGAAGAAGAGGAAGGATTGAGTGTTGAGGTTTCATCAGTGTTTACAGAAGGTGGTGATTGAGAGTTTTCAAGGTCATTGGCGGAAAAATGTATCGGAGGGTGAGATTCAAAATGGGGCGGCTGCTAGTCTCCCCTGAAACAATGCCAAGTGAATATATATATATATATAATGGAAATAATAGGGTTTCCGTGAATGGTATTCCAAAACTACCCTCTCTAAAAACTTAGTGTACAAGACTTATCAAAAATGAAATGAAAACTATATATTTTTGTTAATTAATTTTTTCTTAAAAGAAATGTAACGATGAAAATAAAACCAAGTAAAATTATCTAATTATTTTTAAATAAACTAAAAAATTATTTTATCAAAATAAAAAAAAAATGAAAAAAATAACATGATCTCAAAAAGTTGGGTATTAAAATGCTCGAAAAATGGAAATGAACGTGTCACAATAATCAGCGCAAAATAAACGTATTAGAAAATTACTTCGTATTGTCAAATTTTGAAATAAATAGATTGGTTAAGACGACTCACAAATTGAAATGTGACTGAAAAAATTGTCAAAAATTAAAACGGGCACACCATATTAAACTATGTGAAATGCAGATTAATGTAATTGATGTCTGCAAACTAGATTTTAACACTTCTCGTCGATTGATTTTACGCCCAGTTAACTTTTAGTTTGACCGAATTGACTGTAAATCCAATAAATTTATTTTGGCTGATAATTCGAACACTATCCATGATGTAACACATAATATGCTATACATACGATGCAAAGTGAAAATACAATCAGATGGATAAAAATTAAAAAATGTTAGGTCAAATTTTGGGTATGACACTTTGTTCGTAGTTTTTATCGTTTTTGCATTAATGAGGTCATTGATACATCTCACCTAAAGATTGATAAGAGGTGGAACTTGAAGGTTCCCCTATGAATAAAAAACTTTATGTGGTGGCTTTGTAGAATTTGTGTTCCTACTAGAGTGAGATTAAAAGACAAAAGTGTTGATTGCCCTACTAATTATGATATTTGTGGGGAAGGAGAGGAGAATTATGAGCATTTGTTTTTCCAGTATGCTAAGAACATTGAGTGTTGGGAAAAAGTGGATGTTTGACCTAATTTGCCATTTGAGAATATTAGGATGAAAATATAACATTCAAATATTAATGATGCAACCTAAAAATATTTAAACCATCATACAAAACAATACAGCGAAACAACTAATGAGAAAAACAAACTCCCTATACCTGAAATCGGTTGAAATCGGTTGCACATTTAGTACATCGGTTGCGCTAAATATCTATTTGAGAAAATACACAAATTGGAAGGGGTGCAGCTGGTTGCACATTTGGAATAATCAGTTGCTTCAAATCTCTGCCTTGACATATCACAATCATCTTCCATCATCCAATGCAATCAATGGTTGATCCTTCAAGCTATCATACCCAACAGTAGAAGCAAGATTATAGCTATCACCACTTTCACCTTCATTATAAATGCTACTAGATGCCTCATGAAGTAACCGTTGACTCTCCTCAAAATCTTGTTCTGTATCATTCCAAGGATGCTTCTCCATTAACCTTATACCATCCAACTCCATAGCCACTTCCTTCATGCTAGGTCTTTCCTCCCCTCTAAGCCTCAAACACCTTGCTGCAAGAATAGCAACCTCCATAATCTCCTTCTTGTTATCATCATTCATAACTCCAACTTCAATTGCTTCCAAAATTCTATCTTGTTTCAAACAAGACAGAAAATGCATAGCAAGACTAATTTTCTCTTCCGCCCTATTAAAAGCAATAGGTTTATCCCCGGTTAGAAGTTCCGCGAGAACTACTCCGAAGCTATACACATCGCTTTTCTCGGTTAATTGATGCGTTTGCATATACTCTGGATCTAAGTATCCAAGTGTTCCTTGCACCATTGTTGCTATCTCAGTTTGATCGAGCGGAACCAATCTTGATGCTCCAAAATCGGAAACTTTTGCAGTGTAATTTTCATCCAAGAGAATGTTGGTACTCTTAACATCTCTATGAATAATTGGTATTGATGCAGATGAATGTAGATACGATAAAGCTCCTGCTGTTTCTGCTGCTATCCTTAATCGCGTTTTCCATGTTGGATTATTTTCTTTACCTTTTGTACTATGCATGAAATCGAAAAGTGTGCCGTTGCTAATGAATTCATAAACTAATGAAGGAACTTCTGTTTCCAAACAACATCCTAACAGTTTGACGACATTCCTGTGATTTATTTGAGACAGAACGACTACCTCGTTGATGAATTGCTCGATTTGATTCTCGTCTATTATTTTGGATTTTTTGACAGCAACGATTTTGTTGTCGGATAAAATTCCTTTGAAGACTGTACCATAACCTCCTCTACCGATGATTAAGCTTTCGGCGTAATTGTTGGTGGCTTTCTTAAGTTCCTGTTCTGTGAATATTTGAGATGATTGAGATGCATCTTCTCTAGTGGAGAGTCGTTGTTGCAAAATGTAACCACCATTTTGTTGAAAGAATTTCTGTTTCAGTTTGATTAGTTTTCTTTTTTGGTATGTCAAGTATAGAGACGAAATCGCCACAAATAGGACAATTAATCCACCACTTGCTCCTGCATTTGAAATGTATTGAAGTTTAGAAATGTACTAAAAATTACACATACATTGGTAAATGTGTGCGTAATATTGTTGATGCGATTGCCTTCGGAACTGAAAAAAAATAAATTTGGCATATGTTTAGGAACTTACCAATGGCAACCTTGGTAATTATATCTTGTCTACTACACCCTCCTTCCAATGTTCCATTTCCCGATTGCCCATGAGGACAAAAACATTCGTAAAATCCATCTTTGTTGCGACAATGTTTGTCACTTAGGCATGTGTTATTCGATGTCTTACATTCGTCAATATCTATAGATGTAAATAATAAAAAATATTACATTGTAAAAAAAATGATAGACGAATTACTAATAACAACTAGAAACTCACAGTCACACAGGCATAACTAGTAAATAGTGTGGTTCTAACTCAGACGATAAAGTCCAATATAGTAAAATTGGTTTTCTGCGGATGAACTAGAATTTGTTTATAAAATGAAGTAAATAGATTGAAGATGAAGTAAATTACCTTTGCAGCCATCTGGATGATAGGGATTTCCTTCATAACCATTCTTACATTTACACTGATAACCAAAATCAATATCCTTATCATCACAATAACTATTCTCCTTGCAAGCATAACCATCTTCACCCTTTGAAGCCTCACATTTTTTATTTCCAACATTCCAATCAAGAATCAAAGGAAGCTCCTCATGAGGAAAATGATCCAAATCAGAAACAGAAAAATTATAAAATCCATTCTTAACAACAAACGAATGACTACACCCAAGCGATTCCGTTGAATTAGGAAACTCAGAGACGCTAAGACTTATATTCCTCATCCTAGGTGGAATATCAACTTGACAGCAACCAATACCCGAACATGTTCCGTTTTCTATTCGTCTTCGATTACCGTTACATTCTATTACGCAACCTGTTGTATATACTTCTTGGTTGTAATTGCTGTTGATATAACCGAAACTGTCACAACCAATAGTTATGAACTTGTTTTCCTTTTTTGATATGCTGTAACTGGCAGCGTTTAAACTTAAAGTTGGTTGGTTGTTGATTGTGCTGTTACAATAACTTGACACAAAAAACGATGGTTCAAGTTGACCTTGGGTGATGTTTATGCTAAAAACTTGTAGATCGCCCAATTTTAACATTGTATTGTTTTCACATGTCAGGTTAAAATCGGGGTTTAGAAAACAAGGCCCTTGGTTTGGTATTGATGATGTTGATATACCAAATGGATATGGAACTGTTATGTTTCCACATGTGTTTTTGCAACCAGGTAAGGATGTGGGAAAGTATTCTTGAGATGCAAATATTGTTACCAAGAAAGTTGTGCATAATAATAGTGTGAGATTTGTGTTTGGTTTCATTGTGTTTGTTTCTTGAATTGCTTTCTAGCAAAAGGAGAGAGGGTTTCATTTATATGCGATTTTCGTAAAATATATGTTAAGGTTTCTTGGCAGTCTTTGGAATGAATATTGACTTGGAATGAATAATAATAATAAAAAAGAGCCTGGTCAATATGTATTGGATTTATTGGTTTTAAAAGTGTAGGGATATTTATTTGTTGAATGAAATGTGTTAAATTTGGTTTTGTAAAAAAAAAAATGTAGGTATATTTAAGAGATAATAAAAAACTAAAAGGGAAACAATTATGAGGGGCTATTTTAAAACTACTCTCTTAAATAATACTATCTCCGTTCCTTTATATAAGAGACAAGTCAATTTTTAGATTCATTGAATAATTAATGTATTTAGTCCGTAGACTGACCAAATACATTGGTTATTCAATGAACCTAAAAAATGACGTGTCTTTTATAAAAAGGAATGGAGGTAGTAATTATGAACGAATTAAGTTTGGAGGCATAATCTATGTTTATAACACATACTAATATTTCTACTTTATTTGTGTCAAATTATCTTATAGTTTTACGTGACACACTTTATAACTTATTTGCACATGTATAATATATTAAATCTGAAGCAGTAAATTTTATTTATTGTGAATCAGATACCTAGAAATAAAGTATAATTGATTCATTGATCAGTAAAAAAATCCATAAAATTATGGTTTAGGATAACCAAAGATAACAATAAGGATTGGTTATAAACTGTTATTCTTTGATTTCTCTTGAAACAAGATTACAAGTATACAAGAATAACAAATAACCTCTCTCACTTTTGAATTAGGGTTTTATCTTCCTATTTTCCCTTATCCTAAGAGATGAGAGACTAGTATGCTATTTATAAGAAAACTAACATACTAATCTAATGGGCCTTTTAACAATTACCCATTACAAGCTAACTTAAACAATTAGATCCATAATATAAGGCTCAATTAAACAACAACATGTGAGCGGACTTCGACGATCTGCTAAACCTAGAGTTCGTTCCGATATCTCACAAATCCCCACCTTTGAACAAACTCTACAACATCAAGGAAAAAATTAAACATACATACTATAATCGACTTCGAATACAATATGTATAACTTCTGCACTAACATGTGAACCGACTTCGACTTCTTGCTAAACCTCTTTCGTATCAGAGGTCGATCAAATATTCCACAAATCTCCACCTGGGACCAAACGTTATACCAACAAGAAAACAAAACTAGCTTTCTTCATGCAGCGTTATGAACTGCATACGGTGGAAAAACTTGCAACTGGGCAACATCTTTTCAGCTGCCATTAACGCAACATTCATGACCGCCTTTCCCTTCAACGCTTCCAAAAAACCCCAAATGAACCAGTGGAGCTTTCATCTTCAAGCGCCACAGACTGAAATCGTTCACTCCAGTGAACTTTTCAATCTCATACTTTGTTGAGGGCATCTTCTCCACGCTCATACCTTGATCAGTCAAGAAATCCACAAGGGTTATGGTTTAGGATAACCAAAGATAACAACAACAAGGATTTGTTATAAACTGTTATTCTTTCCTTTCTCTTGAAACAAGATTAAAAGTATACAAGAATAACAAATAACATCTCTCACTTTTGAATTAAGATTTTATCTTCCTATTTTCCCTTATCCTAAGAGATGAGAGACTAGTATGCTATTTATAAGAAAACTAACATATTAATCTAATGTTTTTTTTAACAATTATCCATTACAAGCTAACTTAAACAATTGAATCTATAACACAAGGTCCAATTAAACAACATCATGTAAGCGGACTTCGACGACATGTTAAACCTAAAGTTCGTTCCAATATTTCACAATTATAATACATATTAATACTTTTATTTTATTTTTGCCAACCTGACACACTTTAAAACTCATTTGCATTTCTAAAAAAAAACACATACTTTTTTTTTCCAGGAAGGATCATAGATTCAAATTTTCATAAAAGCAGAATTATATTATATTTATAAATTTTATAAAATACTATTTATTATATTTATTTTGTAATAATTGTTTAATTATAAAATGAAAATAATTATATACCAATTTATATCATTAAAATTATCATATAAATTCATACTACTATATTTTTTATTATAGTTATATAATATAAAATTTAAAGTTTTTTTCAACAATTTCAAAAATTATCGAATAAAATATAAAAATATTGTGCATCGCGCATGATCTTACATGATCAGGAGGGTCTTCCAGTAATTGAACGTGAACAACAAGATGGACGAAATGGAGGGGGTGTAAGAAGAGTTATTTCAGAATACCTGACCCTTTAGTAAAAAAAAGGTATTTATAGTGAGCCCCCAACGCTGGGCCAATGTCCTTCCTTGGGCTGGATTAGCGAGGCCCAAGGAAGAACTTCCAAGGTACGCGTAAGGAGTGTGTAGACCTAACAAGTGGTCTAGTCCTTGGTCCAACTGCCCCTATCTTTCAGGAGATAATGGGTAGAGGACTCGTTATCTGCCCGTCTCGTTAAATTTATGTCCCACCCATAAAAAGTCTGCCCGACCGTTAAGTGGTGTACGCTCGACCATCAAGTATGTTTGCCCGAGCGGATGGGCATCTGCTCGACGTATTAGGCCACAACCCAATACAGTCTTTGGGGGCCCAGTCCAGAACATGAGCCCCCCAAGTCGAGTCTCCGAGTCGGAGCGATGAGTTTTAAAAGAGTCGAGCACATATCTGTGTCGAGGGAGAAGGCATATTGGGTGTTGAGCATCTGCCCGTGTCAAAGTGTGATATATTCAAGCTGCTCCGGACGTCGTGGAGGACGCTGTTCAAATCGTCGGGCGCGTGGTATTCTCAAGGGTCGAGGATGTCTCTTTATAGTCAGGGAGATCTGCGGTTGCCCGACGTCATTCAAAATTTTCTAAACTGACGTGTCTTAGGCATTAATGGTGCGTCGCTTCGTTTCTTGTGCTAGTGCCGTCCTAAAGGCCTAGGTAATGATTGCCTAGCGCGTTTGCTCACGCGCTCACTTAGTATATAAGGTGGAGGGACCACTTCATTTCAACTTTTGCTCCTTCGTTTAGCCGGAAGCTCTGAGAAGAAACTCCTTTCCGCCTGCAACCGCCGATGACTCCGCCGCTTATTCCCCGCGCGCCACCTTAATCTCCCCGTCGCCACTATGTCAGGTAATCCTCTATACCTTCTCTTTTTATGAAATTTTTTGCTTGATAGGTAGAAAATTTCATAACTTTTTCCGTTTAGGGTAGGTAGATCACTGTTTTAAGTTAGTTTTTAGGTTTTAGACATGAATGTCCCGGGCGCAATTTGCATGAAACGGGAGAAAAACGCATATCTGTATGAATAAGTCGGCCAGGATCATCATATGATTGATGAAGGTCGCGGGCGTTCTATGCATTCGCCAGAAAAAATCCCTTACCTTTCTTAGGGGTTTTTAAGGGTTTCGTATACGCTCGAGGGAGTCAGAGGGCCGTCCCTTTGTTGTTTTAGGATGGTTTAGTGGGACTTCAGGGCATTCAGCTCTTCGCCCTTTCACTTGAACTGCGGTGAAAGGGTGAATTTGATGCGATGTCGAATTCACTTTTCCTTTCTGCTTTTCAGGTATGGCCGAGCAACGACGAACCGAGGAAAGAAACCCCGAGGAGGGGAACGAGCACGTCTCTTCGTCTGGACGTAATGACCTGTCGTGGGTCGCCGACGAGCCTCTAGATGAAGATTCATATTTTATGGACGAGGGTACTACCGCGTACTAGCAATGTCTTGCTCCTCGGGAAGTAGATCGGATATGCCATCATTTTCCAGGGAAGCAGTTCGCAATGTACGAGTTTGCCTTCCGAGAAGCAAGGATGAGACTCCCTTTTAATGATTTCTAGATGAGGGTCTTCAGGTGGCTCAGGCTGGCGCCCTCGCAATTGAATTCGAATGCCATTGCTTACATCCAGGCATTCAAATTGGTCTGCCGATTTCTCGGGGTCGGGTGCATATTGCCCATTTTCTTTCGCATATTCCACCTGCAGCGGTCAGGTGCAAGGGGGCATCATAGCTGGGTGTCTCTCAAACAGCTCGTGAGATTGTTCAAGACGTTTGTCGATTCTGCCCGTCATTTTAAGGGGAGGTGGTACATGGTGAAACCGCTCACCCGGTATGCCCTAAATAGCCTTTACTAATATAAGCGTGATGCCAGCGGCAAGGAAAAACTGATGTCGAGGATCCCCTTAAGATGGCAGCCGGACCATTTTAATCTGTCGACTAGCCACTACCGAGTCAGACATTCGAGCTTGGGGGTCGAGGATTGACTGGCCTATCAGAAGCTGGTGGATTATGTTCAGAGCTTTAACTTGGCGGTCTGGGTGGACCGGTAAGACAGACCCTATGTCGATGACACCGGGATGCCCATCCACGAAACGCGCCTCATAAATACAAAGGCTCTGCTCGCGTGTGACGCGGATGAAGAGGCCGTGGAGTTGTTGCGTATGTTTTTCGTCCTTTCCCTCCCCTTTGATGTTTTATATCCGTCAGCTGATGTTTGGTTGTTTTATGCCCGCTCATCGAGAACGAGTCTTGAAGCTGGCCAACCAGGCTAAGACCTCGAACAGGGTCTCTAAGAAGAAAAATAAAGTGGGCAACCGTGTTTAGGAGGTAGCTACCGAGCACGGGGTTGGTAGTTCTGGTACCCCCAGCTCGACCTCCAACTCTCCCCAAGCCGTCGTCCAACAAACTTCCCCGATACACATACATGACAACCCTCCGCCCTCCACCTCTCCTTTTCTGAAGCGCAAGCGGTTGGACGAGTCTCTTTCCCTGTCTTCTGCTGTGGGTGGCATGGATTCTGGCGCACCTGGGATCTACTTGTTGCCTCCCTGCTACTTGGAGCGGGATTTCTTCAAGTCTGAGGGTTCCGTCGTGGTGGCGGCGCTCGAGGTAAAGGCTCTTCTCAATCAGGATGCGACCGCTAGACGGGAAAATCTGGCCGAGGATTTAGTTGTTGTCATTCGGGTGATGGAGACTGTTATGGTTCTGTCCGAGACCGCTGTCTCGTCGGCTGCGCTGGAGGAGGCTCTTGAGGTCGCCAAGACTGAGAAAGACAAGTTGTCCAAGGACCTGTCCGACTACAAGAAGGAGCATAAGCTCCAAGAGGGGCTGGGCTCGGAATTGGAAAAGGTTAAGCTCGAGCGGGACACCTTAAAAGCTAAAAAAAAAGTTTGGAGGATCAGGCTGTCGAGCTCAAGAAGGCGGCCGAAGAAAATGTGAACCTTCATGCCCGAGTGGCGCTGCTGGAGGGTACGATCCGTCCTTTGGACGATGAGACTGAAGAGGAGCTGGCCCTCCGCACTCGGGGTGAGTTGGTCGGCGGGATCCGCGATCTCAACAAGGACCTGTTTGTGATGTTTAAGGATGGGTTCGACAACGCCACCGAGCAACTCAAGGTTTTGAACTTGGGGCTTGTGACTGAAGGGACGACTCACAACTACTGCGTGGCCGACAGTGAGATTATTTGCCCCTTCGTTGCTGATGAGGAGTTGGTCGAGGACGACAATGAAGGAGAGGAGTAGCTCCGAGCGGAGACCCTTTTTTTGAATTTTTTAGGCCTGCGTGCCTTTGTATTGGCCTGTGTGCCTTGTACCTCTTGTTGTAACGACCTTCGTGCCCGTTGTTTGAATATTGGCCTATGTGTCTTCTTTCTTGTACTTTTGGTGGCCGACTTTGGCCGGTTTAGAATACTTGTTTGTTATTTCGTTGTGTTTGATTATTCATAATTGTTTATTTATTTTGAACTCTTTGCGCTCGACCTAGTTGGACTCGTCGGTTTAGGGAACCGACGAGGTGTTGGGTTTTACGTCCTCCTTGAGTCGGGATTAGGGTTGCGATTGGATACCCTAATCTCGGGGCTTGGGCATTCCCATCGTGAGCTGGGCGCTCTGCCGACGTGGTACTACAATGTTGGGACTCGTTTGAGATGTTCGACGTCAGTGAGGGTTGTGTTCGCCTCATATGGGCGTTATCCTCCTTTTCGTTTTATGGTGAAGGTCGTGGTCGTACCTTCCATGCCTCCCCAGATTGTCTTTCTGCGTTCCATGGTCGAGCAAGTTCTTCACCTTGTAGATTCTCCAGATAATAGGCCCTGTTGCCCGTCTTATCTCGGACATGGTACGAGCCTTCCCAATTGGCAGCTAGTTTGCCTTCTCGTAGGTTTTTCTGGTTTGGTCTGAGGACCAGACTGCCCACCTGAAACTCTCTTTTTATGACTTTTGCGTCGTGGCGTAAAGCTATTTTCTGTTTAAGGGAGATTTCCCTAAGGGCTGCTTCAGAGCGGATTTCGTCGATGAGGTCCAGCTCGGCTCAGAGTGCTTTGTCGTTCAGCTCTTCGACAAGGGGTGCTTCAGTGCGCCTCGTTGGTTCTCGAATCTCTACTAGTATGACTGCCTCGGTGCCGTATGTTAACCTGAACTAGGTCTCCCAGGTTGTGGAATGTGGCATTGTGCGATATGCCCAGAGGACGTTGTGAAGTTCCTCGAACCACGCCCTTTTCGCCTCGCCAAGTCGGTGTTTCAGTCCGTGCAGAATCACTTTGTTGGCTGCCTCGGCTTGCCCTTTAGTTTGGGGTTGCTCGACAGACGTGAAGTGTTGTTTTGTGCCTAAGCCAACGACGAAGTCTTGGAATCCTCCGTTCGTGAACTGCGTTCCGTTGTCAGTGATGAGGACTTGGGGTATGCCAAAGCGTGCGGGGATGTTCCTTTTGAAGAATCAGAGAATGTTCTGTGCCTTTATTTTGGCCAAAGCTTCTGCTTCGATCCATTTAGTGAAGTAGTCCACCCCTATAATGAGGTATTTGTTTTGATAAGAACCGGTCACGAAGGGGCCGAGGATGTCCATCCCCCACCAGTCGACACCACTGATCTTACCTGATCAGGAGGGCCTTCCAATAATTGAACGTGAACAACAAGATGGACAGAATGGAGGGGGTGTACCTGCAAGGCACTCTGATGCCAAAGTCAATAGAGGTACAAAATGGTAAGTAAGAAGAGTTATTTCAGAATACCTGACCCTTTAGTAGAAAAAGGGTATTTATAGTGAGCCCCAACGCTGGGCCAAGGTCCTTCCTTGGGCTGGATCAGCGATACCCAAGGAAGAACTGCCAAGGTACACGTAAGGAGCGTGTAGACCTAGCAAGTGGTATAGTCCTTGGTCCAACTTCCCCTATCTTTCAGGAGATAATGGGGGATAGTTGGGTGATGTGGCAACTGGAATAGAGGACTCGTTATTTGTCCGTCTCGTTAAATGTATGCCCGACCCATAAAATGTTTGCCCGGCCATTAAGTGGTGTACGCTCGACCATCAAGTATGCTTGCCTGAGCGGATGGGCATCTGCTCGACGTATATGGCCACAGTCTAATACAGTATCTGGGGGCCCAGTCCAGAACAGTGCAATACACGCCTCAACTACTTGATTTTCATCCTTGTTAGAAATGTGTTTTTCTTGGAGAACAATTGACCATCTTATGTCAGAAGAGAGTCAATGACATAAAACACTTGTTTTCTTCGGGATGTCATGATGAATGATTCGTTTATAGAAGTTGTATTATCATGGCTAACTCTTGTGAATCTTAAATCATCAGTTTATACACCAGTGATATTGTCAATCTACTTATATTTAAATAAAGGAATTTTGAATTGAACATAATCAATCTCCCAAATATTCTTAATAATCCCAAAGTACAATATAAATGTTATTGTAGAATTCTTATATTTGAAATTAGAGAACTACATAGATTCATAGTTAGTCATAATCCCATTATTTTGCATTGCATTATGTTCATCATTTGATTTTGTTAAAAGGAAAATTTACTAATATCGTATGCAGTTCAAGTTAATACATTAAACTCAGACATATATGATATTCATTTAAAAAAACTTAAGAATAAAACAAATTTCTGAAAGAAAAAAAAATCAAAATAAATTCAAATATGGGGAAAAACCTATCACATGGGTGTTTTATAGTTTTATGAATCTTTAGTTTAGTGGGAGTTCATAATTTATGGATTTTGTGTTCTATGTTTGGTATTATGTATGCATACCCCAGTTTTGGATACTTTTTTCCAATTAATAAAGTTTAATATTCAGATAGTTGCACTTTGTATAACGAGGTTATTAAATTATCTCACTATAGTAAAGTAGAGATAGTTGAAAATTGACATGAACTGACCAAATTCATGTGATTTTCATTCTACACATTTCATAATGAATCTATGTTATTTACTTATGTTAATATTAGTGATAATTGACGGGTTTGATTATGATTGATATAGTAAAAACACTTTGGTTATGTATATTGACATGACTAATGGACGCGATTATTTGAATATGCTTGAAGTATATAATGACAAATTTTGAGCTCATAAAGTCTAACATGTGTGTAAAGTTTCATATGTGACTACTAAGAGATTGTTAAAATTTTGGGTCACATATGTAATATTATATGTGTTAGAGTTATTATTTAATTATCCAAAACTATAGTGTTGCTCCTAGTGGATTGGTTGCATTTAGCAAAACAACACCTTAGAGAAGTGTCTAGGTGTTCAAGATTGGCCTTTCTTCATAAAGTTGTACATAACGGTAAATGGGGCACATGCTAGGCGCAATGCTCCAGCATGTTGGTACAACATTTGGGTCTTGTGCAATAGGCCCCAGATTGCTGCATTTTAACTGAATCATTTCAGAAGATTCAATTATGTTTTATTGCTATTAGTTTAGCAATATGGTTATATGATTTGTTGGAGAACTATGAAGATCAAACCAGATTTAAAAGAGATGTAAATTTGAATTTGTAAAAACCAAATCATATCTTGTTGTTGGAGATATTCAAGGAGCAAATCAAATATCTAATAGATTGTGCAAAGATTCTGGACGAAAATAACTGCAGATCCAAAAAGAAAAAGCCCATATTTATTTTGCTATATAAGGAGCTTAAACCTACATTGGAATGCAAGATTTCCGATTGAAGATATTAAAGTGATAGGTTTTGTGTCCTTTATTCCATGTTAATTCCCTAATAGGATTATTGTATAATCTTTATGTATACCTCTATGTTTCAGTTACATGGTATAAAAGGTTTTTCATTTAAGATTGTAATATTCAACATTATTTCATCTTGTTAAAATTGAAGTTGACCACTAGGGTTTGGTGATTGTTTTCCACTGTCATGGGCTATGTGGTAGAAAATAAATTTAGTAGGTTCTCATGTTTAGGGGGCTCAAAATAAAAGGCCATTGGGTAGTGTTAGGAACAACATTGAACAACATAGAGTTTGTTGTTGATTGTATGTCCAATTATCCTAAGCTACTAATAATGAATTTCTTTTCTGGAGTTATAGACTCAGCCCTCATATGTAGGTGTAGTTTCACCAAATTGGGTAAGAAATTGATTGTGTTCTTTATTGCTTTTCTGCTTCATTATCTAGTACTTGTTATTTTAATGGTTTTAGGGTATATTATCAAACTGGTTGTTGAAGCATCGAGTTCGATATCTGTCCCTTGAGAAACAAGTTTTCAATTGGCATCAGAGAAGGCACCCTAGTCAGTTGGGTGAGCTCCAAGGAAGATAAATTTTGCTCAAATGGAGACAATTAAAGACGGAGGATCGGTCAATAAACTAGCTATTTTGGATGACACAAATTATTATTATTATTATTGGAAAGTGATGATGGTGGATTTTCTCAAATCCTTGGGAAAAAGCATGGAATGTTGTGATCAAGGGATGGAAACATATAATGATTACCTCTGAAGATGGTATAACAAACCTAATAAGATGCAATGCTAAACATTAAAGGATGCAAGGAAGTTCAAGTTAAGAAGAAGTGGAAATAAAATGCTATATCAACCGGTTCCTTAGCTTATATAAATAATATATGTTACTCAAGTAAAGATTTGTATTATGTGCGACACATGAATATGGTGTATTTGAAAAAGGTAAAGAAGTTCATATGAAGAAAGACACCAGGGGTTAGTAGACCTAAGGATTGATAAAATTAATGAGTATGAAGAAGAAAGGTCAACCAAGATGTCAGAACATATATTCTAACATCTGTCTCAGGAGTATGGATCATCTTCCGAGGATGATTTTACACTTAAGTAAGAAGGTATCATTGAAGGGAAGGTTGATGGTCAGGTTGGAGGCCTCCCAACTTTTATTAACATACCTTAGCTCAGAAAAATAAGAAGCCAAAGAAGCACTACAAGAAATTTTGAAAATAAGGACGGATAAATTATGATGGTTGGAACATAACTGCCCTTACTCTAGTCTTAAGGAATTTCTCGCTACAGTTTTCTTAACCTTCCCTCATATATTTACCAAATTAAAGCGCATTCCCATTTTTTTCAATCCCTCGTCCACATTTTTAACAAAATTAACACGAATTTCCCTAATTTTCCACTCCCTCCTTAACCCTTTTCACTACACCTTGTGTCTCCCCCAATTCCTAAACCTTCAAATTTAATTATTTTATTATTTTATACTCTCCTAAATATCAATTTCTCAAAACCTATGTTGAATTTTTCTCGTTCCTTTTATCTCTGAAAAGATTGTCGCCCTTATCGCAACAATGTAATCTAATTTTGAGCCATTATTCATTCGACCATGGCTTCCAGATTATTTTCTGCTACCAAATTATTTTGTCGAACTTGTTGAACCACGTAGTCTACATCTTGATGCATGTTTACCATCCTTAATTTTGGTTCCTCCTCTTCTGGGATTTTCCATTGTTTCCTATTATATTCGACCTCCAATGGTTTGACCACTGGTGGATTCTTCTGATTTTGTGGTTGCACAACATGTCCCACATTTGCCACACGGTTATGCTGTCGAATTGGGACTGGAACTCCCATGAACTCTGTTATGCGTTCCATTTGGGATACCATCTGTTTATTCGTCTGAGTTGTATTCTGAATCAAAGGCTTGAAAACCTCTCCTATAGTTTAGGACATAGTATGAATCATCTGCATGTTGCTTTCATCCATCTATTATCTCAAATAGGCTGCAGATTCATTTGTTAAAGCATGACTCTGCGTCGAATGCCCCAAGCTACCAGTTTGGATATTCCTCCTCACGTTTATTGCAGAATCAGACTCCTGCAATGGTGAAGGAAAAACATGATCAGAATAAACCGGAGGTGCATTTCTTACTCCTGCCGTTGTGGTGGCAGGTGCACCAAAGAGTCTAGGAAATTGTTGAGCAAGCATAAGTGCATATGGCCTAAATGTAGACAAACTTGGAGGTGGAGTTTGGACATTTGGCCCGATATAATCCAACATAGGTTGGGTATAAGCCCTATTAACTGTTTCTCATGGACCTGTCGAAGGAGTTGGTTCTGATACAAAGGTTGGTGTCGTCGAAGCCCTTGTCAAAGGGTGGGAGGTTGAGATGGCCTCACTTCTTGGCCCATCTTGTATATTTGTATTATGAACATTTGTATTACTTACTTGAAGATTCGACCCATTTGTTGTAGGAATTGAATCACTTGGGTTTCCTTGGCTAGATGCCATTCGTCTTGTGTTTCTTCTTTTTGGTATATAATGGCATGTGTTGGCTACTTTCCCACTTCTCAAATGCATGAAACAAAGTAACTGTTCTTTCGACTAATATGCCCATGTTTGAAGAAGTTACAAAATACATAAGTTGTACAAAGGAAATTACGAAAGGGGAGAAGTTATAAAAAAAACTTCTCAAAACCATTTCTTAGCACTGTCCCACTGGGCATGCCAATTTGCTTACCCCCAAAATTGGTAAACAACCACTGGTTCTCTGAAGATACCAAAAATACCCTCAGTTACTCGCAGGATTGACCAAATTGATCCTAGGACATGCGCTAAGAGCAAAGGGGTATGCTTTTGTTTGTAATATTTTGGGTAAAAAGTCTTGAATCCTTCAACAGGATTCAAAGATTATTTTAAAAGAAAGAAAAATAAAGTAAAAGACAAAAGACTTTCAAAGTAAATTAATGTAAAATACAAAGCTTGATATTTAAAGGAAAGTAAATGAAATTTAAAGACAAGGCAAGGAATGTTAAATTGCAGGAAAAGTAAAGGGCAAGAATTATAAAGGAAATGCAGTAAATTGCTTCAAAGATAAATGGCTTTGAAAGGGTAAATTTCTTTAAAATAAAGACTTTAAAAGATAAATGACTTCAAAAGTAAATGATTTGAATATAAATTTGACATTAAAGATAAATTGGTGGTGTTTCAATCACGTACATTCTCACTGCACTCGTTTCTCTACACGCGGATAGTTTGAGTATACGAAGTTACTAGTACATATGATTTCCACACACTTACTCTAACACTAGACTAAGTTATTTATATACATTACAAAATAACCGCTTTCGATGGTTTCTTCCTAAAACTATCCTAAGATGGTGACACTTGTCCCACTACATGTAGAAGAAGCTTCATCTTGTGCCACTTGTCCCTGTCTTTGAATTAAAGATTGCACACTTTCCCTCCAAACTTGAACGTGGAAAAACCTTGGTAACTGTCATTTTCGTCGAACATACACTTAGTCGAATTCTCCAAACACTTAGAAAATATTCCAAACTTAGAATTTCACTAAGTATGAAACTTGTAGGCAGGTTCGTTCGACTCTCGTCCTTTAATGAGTAAGGTCGAAAAACCTCACTTTTTAGCTTATAATGAGAAAACTCTTTTATTAAGCCAAATAACCTCATTAATTAATAGCGTCGAAATTTAGGGATAACACACAACCCCAGTCTCACCAAAAAGAATTTAGCATTTTTTTCGATATCTTTCACCACCCCATCCGGAATCAAGTAAACACTCATAATATAAGCAGGAATAGCCTGTAGACCATATTTGATCATAACCTCTTTTCCTACTTTAGACAAGGATCGACTCCTCCAAGAATTTATACGATTCCAAATTCTATCCTTAATAAAAGAGAAAACAGATTTCTTACTTCTACCAATCATCGATGGAAGACCCAAATAATTTCTTGTACCCAACACATGTCGAACCCCCATAATCTTAGCAAGATCCTCCTGAGCTGGCCGACTAATGTTACTACTAAAAAATACTTCCGACTTCATCAAATTAATTTCAAGCTCCGTTGCTACTGCATAAGTGTGGAGTAACTCCATGAGAGTTGATGCTTCAGATAAGTTAGCCCTGCAAAACAAAAAATAGTCGTCAGCAAAAAGCAAGTGGGACACACTAGGTGCCCCCTGCATATCTAAGCTCCATTTAAAAAAAATATTTTTCTACCATTTTTATTAATATTTTTTAAAATATTTTATCAGGGAGTTAATTGACCAATTAATTCAATTAAAATCTTTTCAATGTATTAATTGATACACGAGTAGATGTGAATGTATCTATAAAATACTGATTGTAAATTGATCATTTTAATGTTCATCGTTTATATCTTTGTTTTGCTATTGTTTTATATAAATGGAGTTAGAAAAATGGTTGTATGTTTTTTTTATAAATATGGATTATTACTTAAAAGTTTGTGCATAATATTAGGAAATATTTGAAACCATGTGAATATCTATGGACCGCAAAATAAGTTACAAATATTTTTATAAATGAACACATGTTTACAAGAAATTTATAAACGGGAAAAATTTACATGTAAATATAATTATTTTTTATAAACTGAAAAAAGTTACAATCATTTTTATAAATTGACACACGGGTTCAACACGCTTATACACGATAAAAAATCTACATATTGATACACGGGTAGATGTGAACGTATTTATAAGATACCGGCTGCAGATTTGTCATTTTAATGTCAATCTTTTTATTTTTTATATATTAAATCCATGAGATACCAACTATAGACAGATCATTTGAATTTTATTTTTTCATATATTGAATTAAGTTCTATATCTACTCATGCTATTGTAGAATGAAAAATTCTGGGATTAACTTATAATTGTTGCAGCGATGAAGTCCGATGCCCAAGTCATATATTGTGTATTGAATGATATCACTATATATTTTTTAATACCATATGTACGATGTCTTAATTTTGTATTTTGTAATTTATATGTATTATTATTGTTAGATTTTTTAACCTGTTAAATTGATTAAGCTGTAAATAATTTAGAGTCTGAAAAAATATCGTATGATTGACAAGTGATGTTTCACAACATAGGGTGTGAATACAGATAGGACCCACGCGATAGCATGGGTATCCGCTAGTTTCCTTTAAAAAATCTTTCTCCTAAAAAATTTCACTCACACTTTTGATTCTTAATACTAAAACCGTCGCTAATATTTTTGTTAATTCAAACACTAAGTACTAAATTGTTATTAAAACTGTTGCTAATTTTGTCGTTAAGTTGTAAAAATCGTCAGAAAATTGTGGGAGGGACCAAAAATATAGATGAAAAAAATTTAAAATAATCCTTTTTGAAAAATATATTTTGAGGAACTAAACAAAATTAAAAATATATAAGAGCATAAAAAAATATTTAAACCTAAAAAAATATAAATCTTTAAGCAAATAGTCAATGGATCCATCCATTTCTCATCTACTAAATTTTCATATGTTTTTGAGTTAAAAAAGTTTAAAGATCATCTTATATCTTCGCATGCATGTTCAAGAATAATCATATATATATATATATATATTGTTCTGGACTGGGCCTCAAGGATGTATTGGGCTACGACCCAATATGTCGAGCAGAGGCCCGTATGCTCGGGAAGGCACGCCTGGCAGACGGATAAGAGCGCTTAACGGTCGGGCAAGCATCCCATACGTCGGGCATGCACTCAGCAGGCAAGGAACATGTCTGTCAGTCGACTTGCCACATCACCCAACTGTCCCCCCATTATCTCCTGAAAGATAGGGGCAGTTGAACCAAGGACCAGACTACTCAGCTAGGTCTTCACGCTCCTCACACGTTCCTCGATAGTTCTTCCTTAGGCCTAGCTGATCCAACCCAAGGAAGGACCTTGGCCCAGCGCTGGGGGCTCTCTATAAATACCCTTTTCCACTAAAGGGTCAGGTATTCTGATTCACTCTACTAACTCACCTATTTTACTGTACCTCTATTGACTTTGGCATCGGAGTGCCTTGCAGGTACACCCTCTTTTTCTCCATCCACTTACTATCCCCCAATTGCTGGGAGGCCGTCCTGATCAGGTAAGATCAGTGGCGCCATCTGTGGGAAACTAGCTTCCCCTTCTTCCACAACAGAAGATCAAAGCTAAAATACTCCATTCTTTCAGCATGTCTGGAGAACAGCTCAACGACCGCAACCGTCCACTCGTCGACTACACGATGGAGGACAATTTGAACTACAATGAATCTGACGCCCGAGATGGGTGCCCTGCCACCCCGTCTCCTGAACCCGAGAACAATGGGAACCAACCTCCGATTCAAGATCAGGCGATCAGCACATTCCAACCCATCCCCGTGCCCGTCGAAGGGGATGCCACCATGATTGCTATGGTGAACGCCTTTAACCAGACCAGCTCCATGCTCTACCAGCAGCGCGAAAGAATCATGGCCCTAGAGGCTGACCGATAGGAGAGCCGACCTCAGCAGGAAAGAAGGACGCAACAACGTCCAGAAGCGACGAAGAAATGGGGACAATGCTCCCCAGAACCCAACAAGAGCAGGTCATGAGCCCGCCGGGATTCCGGACGATCAGGGACCTCGCCAAGGCGCAACCGGAGCCCTGATATTAACGAGCTCTCCCCACCGAGGAGCGACGAGGAAGACCTGCATTGCCCCCTCTCACGGGCAATAATGGAGGCCATGCTCCCCAAAGGCATGGAGAAACCCCCAAACTTGGCCATCTACGATGGTACCACCGACCCCGACGATCACGTCGACAACGTCAACGCAATGCTCGACTACCGCAACGACATCATCGGGCACCTCAAGTGCAGGCTGTTCTCGACAACCCTCAAGAAAGGAGCCATGGCCTGATACAAAAGCTTAGCCTCGAAATCTATCACATCCTGGAGAGTCATGAGATCCATGTTCACAAGGCATTTTACGGCCTCCCGACGCCATCCCAAGACCGAGGCGTCCCTCGAAGCCATAGTGCAAAGGAAAAATGAGACACTGCGCTCATATATCGAGCGATTCAACCAAGAGGCTGTCGAGGTGGACACCACATAACATATGAAGAAATACCTTCTCGAGAGGGGACTCTTGCCCGGAAGCGAACTTAGCAGGGCAGTCGGGATAGAGCCTCCCTGCACTCTGAATGACCTCCTGCATAAAGCCCATGCTTACATTGGATACGAAGAAAAACAGGTCGCCCACAACGCTCGCAGCAGTCGTAACGCCGGGGAAACCGAACATCCCAAGCGCGAGGACCCGAACATTCCTCGTCGCAACGGGGACAGGCGAAGGGAGGAGAAACCCCGCGAGCCTCATGAAGGAAGAGGGCCCGCGGGCTGATACAACGAGTACACATTGCTGACAGCTCTCCGCAAGCGCATCCTCGCCGAATGCATCAACTCCGATTTCAAGCAGGGCAGGGTGAGGTTCCCCAAACCTTCTGCACCCAAGCCCCACACTGAAAAATCCAAGTACTGTAGGTTCCAAAGAAGCCATGTGCACGTGACTGAAGACTGTGTCCACTTGAAAGATGCAATAGAAATTTTGATCCAAGAGGACCATCTCAAACAATACACCAGGAAGAACGAAGCCTTCAAACACGAAGAGCAAGAAAAGAAGAGACCCCGCGAGGACACTCCCACGACGACTCTTCTTATCAAGTGGCCCTAGCGGAGCTGACAGTGGTCCCATCCACCGTTCACCTGAAGATGAAATATTACACCAAACTGGACCGTGTGGTCACAATCCACGGCAACATCGAAGCCTCCCGAAGGTGTTACGATGCCGCAGTAAAGGGACAAGCCACAATCAACACAAAGAATAACAAAAAGCCCAGGGTCGAAGAACCTCCCCCCCAGGGAATCAACGCCATCGACCTTGATTACCGCATCGGCGAGGACGAAGCTGAAGAATAGAGACCCGTCGAGGGACAGGCTCCCACTCACCCATTCCGCCCAGTCCCAGACAGAGAGTTCGAACTCGTCCCATTGGGCGATGACCCTGACAGGGCGGTGAAGATAGGCATGGGGCTGCCCGAGGAAACGAGAAAGCAGCTCGCGATATGCCTCAGGGAGAACGCTGACCTCTTTGCATGGAACGCCGCAGAGATGCCCGACCTAGACCCTAAGGTCGCATGTCACCAATTAGCTTTAGACCGGGCGATCAAGCACGTAGCACAACGTAGACGCAAGCAGTCCCCCGAGAAAGCGGAGGCTGCCGAGCGAGCTGTAAAAGACCTCCTAGAGGAAAATTTTATTTCTGAAGCCCAGTACACAACCTGACTCTCTAATGTAGTCCTCGTTAAGAAAAATAATGGAAAATGGCGCATGTGTGTTGATTATACTGATCTTAATAGGGCTTGCCCCAAAGATGCTTTTCATATCCCTAACATAGATAAACTCGTCGACAATTCTGCAGGTTTCAAACTCTTATCCTTCATGGACGCATACAACGGATACAATCAAATCCCTATATCGGACATGTACAAGAGACACACGACATTCATGACCCCGACCGGAAATTACTATTACAACGTAATGCCCTTTGGGCTAAAGAATGCCGGGGCCACGTACCAGCGCATGATGAACAAAGTCTTCCGAGGAGAAATCGGGGATATGCTCGAGGTATACATGGACGACATGATCGTCAAATCACACGAGGAGACTGACCACGCACGGACAGGACCATTGCAGTCTCCATCACCCGAATAACAGCGGTTAGATCCCCAACCAGCTCCCTTCGCCGGACATCCGCATCCTGACTTAAGATGGTCTTTGCCTCAGGCGCCGCCACCACGACAGCACCTTCGGCCTTAAAAAATTCCTGCTCCAGATAGCAGGGAGGTAATAGATAACTCCCAAGGGAACTCGAATTATTGCCCCCACTGCAGCAAACTGAGCAAGAGTCCCGTCCAGGCGTTTCCGTTTGAGCAAATGAGAGGTGGAAGGAGGGGGGTTGTCCTGTATCTGAATCGGGGAGGTTTGTTGGGCGGGCGGAGGAGAAGTGGACACCGGGCTAGCAATATTAGAGGTACCTGCCCCGAGGTTAGAGGCCACCTCCTGAGCTCGGGGTGCCGCTTTCTTCTTCTTCTTAGAGACCCTGTCCGGGGCCCCGACCTGGTTGGCCAGCTTCAGAACACGTTCACGAAGGGAGGGCATAGTTCCTGCAAAACAAAAACACGAGTTAGTTGGAAAGACGCGACCAATAAAAGTAAGCAAATAAAAGAAAACCTACGTTGTAGCTCCATGGCCTCCTCATTCGTATCACACTCGAGTAGAGCCATCGTGTTTATAAGACGGGGTTCGCAGATCAGCATCCCAACCTCATTGACATAGGGAGCACCTTTTCGATCAACCCAAACCTCCGGGTTGAAACTCTGTACATACTCTACCAGCCTCTTATAAGCCAGCCTATCCTCGACCCCCAGGCTCGAGAACTTCACCCGATAGTGACTGGTCGAGAGATTGAAGTGGTCGGGTTGCCACCTCAAGGGTATCCTCGATATAAGTTTCTCCTCCCCAACAGCATTCCGCTTGTAATAGTAAAGGGAGGTTAAGGCGGAACAGGTGATCGGTTTCACCGTATACCACCGCCCTTTAAAATGTCGGGCATAATCCACGTAGGTCTTGAATAACCTCACCGGCTACTTTAGGGACACCCAGCTATGACATCCTCGGGCACCAGACCTTTGCAGATGGAAGATATGGAAAAAGAGGGGCAGAGTGCACCCAACGCCTAGGAAACGACAGATTAACTCGAACGCCCACATAAAAGCAATGGCGTTTGGATGCAGTTGTGACGGTGCCAGTCGGAGCCACCTCAAAACCCCCATCTGAAAAGAGTTGAAGGGAAACCTGATCCTCGCTTCTTGGAAGGCGAATTCGTACATGGCGAACTGCTTCCCCGGGAAGCGGTGACATATCTGGTCCGCTTCTTGAGGAGCAAGGCATTGCCAATTCCCAGGCTCCTCGGGACCGAGGTCTTCCACCACGGTGTATGCATGGGTCATCTCGTCACAGAAATATGATTCTTCTTCCAAAGGCTCGTCTGCAACCCACGATAGGTCATTACGCCCAGATGAGGAAACATGCTCATTATCCTCCCCGACATTCCCCTCCTCGACGTTTCGATGCGCGACCTCCCCTTCATCAATTGGTCGCGGTTCGACATCCCCTTTCCCGACCTGCAAATGCTCGGTCGTACCTGAAACGCAGACAGAAAAAGTGAATTCGACATCGCATCAAATCCACCCTTCCATCGCAAGTCAAGTGAAAGGGCGAAAAGCTAAAACGCAACGCCCCAAAGTCTGACTAATAGCCTAGGCCGACGAAGGGGCAACCCTCGCAAGCATACGAGCACATAAAGTTCTGACCTACAAATTCATACTGACGTAAACTCTACGCCCGGGGCATGCTAACCTTGCCCAAAAATATTCACACGTGTATGAATTTTACGCCCGAGGCATGCTAAACTTGCCCGGGATATTCATGCGCATATGAATTTTACGCCCGAAGCATGCTAAACTTGCCTAGGATATTCATGCGCATATGAATTTTTCGCCCGTGACATGCTAAACATGCCCGGCTTATTCAAGCGCGTATGAAGTTTTTACCCGGGACATTCTAATCCTACCGAAAATTTTCATACCTAAAACCTAAAAGACTATCCCCAGACCAGATCTATCTACTCTACGCAAATATATCATGCAATTTTCTAGCTACTAAATGAAAAAGCATGCGAAACAGGGAATTTGAAGTGGTACCTGACATATTTGAAGCGAAGAGTATACGGTGGCGCGCGGGCAGAGACGGCGGAGACGGGCGGAGAAAGACTTTTTTCCAGAGCTTCCGGTCAAACGTCAGGGCAAAAAAGTCCAAATCAAGTGGATTGTCCCCTTTATATAGCCATAAGCGCGTGGACGGACGCGCCGAATAATCATTACCTAGTGCCTATGCCGCCGTTTGCACAGGAAACGAAGCGACACACCATTAATGCTGAGACACGTCAATCCACAAGAATCCTGAACGACGTCGGGCGACTGTAAACCTGTCCGACTATAGGAAACATCCTCGACCCTGTTAACGCCACATGCCCGACAATAAATATAGCATGCACATCGGTTTGACTAACACCATGCTCGACACAGTTATGCGCCCAACGCCTTCTCCAACGCGCCTACGCCCGGCTATATCATAATTCGTCGCTCCGACTCGAAGACTTGACTTGGGGGGCTCTTGTTCTGGACTGGACCTCAAGGCTGTATTAGGCTACGACCCAATATGTCGAGCAGAGGCCCATATGCTCGGGCAGGCACGCCTGGCAGACGGATAAGGGCGCTTAACGGTCGGGCAAACATCCCATACGTCGGGCATGCACTCAGCAGACTAGGAACATGTCTGTCAGTCCACTTGCCACGTCACCTAACTGTCCCCCCATTATCTCCTGAAAGATAAGGGCAGTTGAACCAAGGACCAGACCACTCAGCTAGATCTTCACGCTCCTCACGCGTTCCTTGGCAGTTCTTCCTTGGGCCTAGCTGATCCAGCCCAAGGAAGAACCTTGGCCCAGCGCTGGGGGCTCTCTATAAATACCCTTTTCCACTAAAGGGTCAGGTATTCTGATTCACTCTACTAACTCACCTATTTTACTGTACCTCTATTGACTTTGACATCGGAGTGCCTTGCAGATACACCCCCATTTTTTCTCCATCCACTTGCTGTCCCCCCAATTGCATGTTCAAGAACAATTAAAAATGTTTAAATAATATTTTTGCTCCCTGTAAATTAACGAGTTTTTGATTTTAGATCCTGTAATTTTTTCTAAGTTCTTATATCTCATTTTTTTTGCATTCGTTTTAGTCCCTAAATCAAAATCCATACGAAACCTGTGGATTTTTTTTTCCGGATTTTCCTTCGAATTTTGATTATAGGGACTAAAACAAATGTGAAAGTGAGATATAAAAACTAAAAAAAAAAAAAATACAAAAATTAAAATCAAAAACCATGGACCAAAAAAAGACTATTTAATCCGATTAAAAATTACCTTCTAAAATACCGACATTGTTTTTTTATTTATTTTAAATAGTTCCATATTAAATAGCGTTACTCATTTATAAATTCTCTTACTTAATTTCTGAAATAATTTGAGACTTCTAATTTATATTCATTTAGGTTAATTAGGTTATTGTCTCAAGTAGAAAATTCAAAATCTTGTTGTTTGATTATAAACCCCACAATATATACTTGACTTAGATCAAAGACCATAAATACCAAAACTTGTCTATTATAAAAAAATGTGGAAAGTCCCCACCAATTGTATAGTAGATTCATCATAAGATTCTTTAAAACAAAATGATTTCTAGAAAGAAAAATAAAAAAAAAACATAACCATTGACATAATTAAAAATTATCTCAAGTAGAAAATTCAAAATTTTGATGTTTGATTATAAACCTCACAATATACATTGACTTGGATCAAAGACCCAAGATAAGCCAAAACTTGTGTAATATGGTCTTTGTAAATAACAATGTCCATTTCCTCTTCCTTGTCATCACATATGTGGAAAGTCTGAACCATAAGATTCTTAAGAAAAAACATTTGAAATATTTTTATATATTTAAGAAAAAAAATTAAAATATAATTGACAACATATTCAGACTGAAAAAATATATTGATCATAAAATATGTTTTCCAGTCTTCTATAAAAAAAAAAAAAATATATATATATATATATATTATTTATTTATTAAAAATCTAACCAAACTAACCATTTCATCTTTAGCATAAAAGTATTTTAAAACAAAATAATCTTTTGATAAAAAAAAAATAGCCATTAATATAATTAAAACGTCAAATATAAAATGGTAAGCCTTTAACCATACTTACTTATATGTATTAAATCAAAAAGCAATATAACCAAACTACATAGTTCTCCGTCTCAAATTAAGGGTTATAGTTACACTTTTACATGGATTAAAAAAATATAATAGAAAAAAAAATGATTTTATTAAATGATTTTTATCAACCATTGATTTATTTGAATTAACATTAATATAAAATGAGAAAATAGTTAATTAAAGTATTAATTAAAAAGTTAAAATAAAAAATAAAAAATAAAAATTACTTTGATAAAAAATTAATATTTTCTATATGTGACACATATTTCTGGAGGCACTCACATGAACTACATGGGTACAACAGGTGGCCATCACCACCCCAAATCTCCCAAAATATGTTGGTTAATAGGTAGAAATAGATATATAAAATATATTTGTGTATATAAAATAGAATGCGCAAGAATGGAAGTTTGTTGAGCAAGAATGGAAGGAGGGTAAAGTGGAAGGTAGGAGTGATTTCATCATCAAAGAGAAACTTAAAAACCTTAAATGTAGTCTTAGGAGATGGAGTAGAGAGACTTTTGGTTGACATGATTTGAAAGTGGAAGAGGGGGGAATGAGATAAACGAGGCGGACAATCTTTTACGGTGTTGTTAAAATTTTGAAGTGAAAGAGTTGGTTGTAAAGAGATGAGTAACTTATAATAAGATGTGGAGACATTTGCACATTAAATACAACATGTTAATTCAAAAAGCAAGGTTGAAATGGATTCCTGACGTGACCTTAACTCAAAGTATTTTCACAACGTAGTGAAGGGGCCAGCTGGGAGAAGATTCATTGATGCAGTTGAAACAAAGAGAGGAATGGTAGAGTCTGTTGACGTGGTTAAAAAACATGTTTGGAAGTTTTTAAGCACAAGTTTTCTGAAGCGGAAGAAGTTAGACTAACTTTTCAGGGTATCAACTTTAAAACTCTTTCTCAGTCTCAAGTTATTCAATTAGAGGCTCCCTTTATGGAGGATGAAATTTAAGAGGCAGTTTTGAGTTGCGATAGATCGAAGAGCCCGGGTCCTGACGATATAAAAGAGGACATCGTCAATTCTGTTGTGGATTTTTATGCCAAGACTTTTCTTCCTAAGGCAATATCCTCTTCTTTTTTGTCTTTGATTCCTAAGGTAATGAATTCTTCTAATCCTGTTAACTTCAGACCTATTTGATTAGTTAGTAGTCTGTACAAAATAGTTTCAAAAATTATGTTTTCTAGGTTGAAATGGGTATTAGGGGACTTGGTGTCGTCGGCCAATCAACTTTTATCTCAAGTAGGCAACTTATGGATGGTATCTTCATAGATAACGAAGTGGTGGATTATGCCACAAGGGAGAACAAGGAATATGTTTTATTTAAATTAGATTTCGAAAAACCTGTTGATTGTGTTAATGGAACTTTCTTCGGTTTATGTTGAGGAAATGGGTTACGATAACTTGTGGATGAGATGGATGTAAGCTAGTGTGTTCAAAAGTCATTTATCGATTTTGGTCAATGGGATCCCGACCAAGGACTTCAAGGGGGAGGGAGGATTAAGATAGGGAGAGCCTTTGTCTCCTTTTCTGATCGTGTTGGTTGCCATTAATCCTATAAAAGAAGTGATCTATTATATGAATTCATTGGAGCATGATTGGTCAACATATCCGAGTATGAAGGAAGTGGTTGATACATAAGTGATATTGTTCGAAATATTCGTGTGTATTTGTATATTTAATTATTTCTCTGAGATTGTTCTAAATTTACGTTTTTCTTTTATAGATCTATACTAGTATACCGAGCACAAAGAAATGCTCGAGTAGCTCGGGCTAAAGCAAACACTATTCCATGGGTCCATGTGCAGGTAGATTAATTTAATTTTCACAATGTTGCTTATTAGTGATGCTACTTGATAACACAAAACAACTATATATTAATTCTTATTTGTTTGTCTATGTGCAGTGTCCTCAACAGAAAAATGACATAGACTGCGGGTATTACATTTTGAGGTTTATGAGAGAAATCCTTCAATTGGATCAATTATAGATTCTTATTCAGGTATGCATGAATTTATAACTTAGGATTTATTTTAATATTTATCGGATATGTCATAATTTATTATTTTAAACTAACTAATGCATATTTTGTTTTGTTATGTAGTACTTTGATGAATTCGCGTGTTCTCATTACACGCCCTCAAAAGTGGGTGAAATTATGGAGGAATTGTGTGAATATATTATTGAAAAAAGAATAGTTTAAGGTATAGGATTATGGGATTATGTGAATGTTATTGACTTGTGGTTTATGTAAATGACTTGTGGTTTATGTAAATGATTTGAATTGTATAGTTTTAGATTGAAATGGTATTAGTGGTATTAGTGAAATGGTATTAATTTTGAGATGTAAATGACTTGAATTGTATAGTTTTGGATTGAAATGGTTTATAATGGTATTTGTGGTTTATTACAGGTTTATAGAAATGTGAATTATACATGTTAATTGAAATAGATTGAATTATACAGGTTTCTGCATAAAAAAATGGTTAAAATGAGATTTTTTAAAAAAATCATTAAAATTATATGTATAGAAAAAACAATGCTTTTAAGAAAAAACGCCCTCTATAGTCCACAAAAGAAATCCCTTTCTCTAATAAGCGCTCTCTAAAGGTATAGAAAAAAATTCATTAAAATTATAGGTATACATTAGAGAGCGCTTTAAAAAGCGTTGTCTAAAGGGGGACAAAAGAAAGTGCTTTATCCTCAAAAAGCGCTCTCTGGTATATAAACAAAATTCATTAAAATTTTATACGTATACATTAGACAGCGCTTTTAAAAGCGCTATCTAAATGCCCACTTTAGAGAGCGCTTTTTTCTTAGAAAGCGCTCTCTAAAGTGGACATTTAGATAACGCTTTTAAAGTTTATGAGTTTATTCTTGTTATAACCATTTCTATATCGTTTGTGAAAATATTGAATTTGCAAACTTCAGTTTGATCCAAATAAAGAATTCAGTTGGACCAGTTGGAAATAAATATGATTTTTAGATCATATTGCATGAAATTACCATGTCACCCATCCATATGGATCTATGTCATCAAGTACATTGGTGTGGTGGTCGTCAGAGTTCTGTCACGTTATACGTCAGTGACAACAACCGTGGTGGTCTCATTATTGATGTATGATGTGGTCCAGATTGTAAATTTGAAATCTAAAGATAAATTGTATTCGAATGTGCGCCTAAAGAATTATGATATAATTATTAAGATATATTGGCCAAGTGGGAGATTGTTGGAATATTTTAAATAATTTAGTATTATATTAGTATTCAATAATTATGTGGCCAATTATATTTACTTAATTATATTAGCTATTTATCAATTAATTGTATTAAATAATTAAGTGATCAAATAGAGTTAAAAAAACATATTAGATTTCATTTAGAAATTATTTAATTAATTAAATAATTGGGTATGAGCTCAAATATGAGTGGATGTCAAGATGATCCATTTGAGAATAATGGGAACCCTAATTGGTCATCATACTATATATAGGTCGGCCATGGTCCCCAATATATTGTACACAAACAATTGACCTCTTCTCCCCTTCAGAAGAGTGTTCAAGGCATTAGGAGTATCGATTAAGGAAGATCCACAAGCCAACAAGTGTCGGTCACTTGTCTCATATACTAAAATGTCGTAGATCATGTAGTTATATACATGTTCATATTATCTATTGTATTTCATACTAAGGGTGTGTTTGGTTCGAGGTATATGGAGGAGAGAGGAGGAGATATTTTTAATAAATGTGTTTAGTTTAATTTTTAGGAGGGGAGAGGAGGGGAGGGGAGCAAAATCCCTCCAAATCATACATTTTGCATCCCTTCAAATTGAAAGGATTTGGAGGGGTGGGGAGGGAAAATGACTTTTAATATTTAATAAATTATTATATTTATCAAATTATCCTAAATATTATCTTAATAAAACTATTATGTTCTTTTCTGTTCTTGCTTCTCTTCTCTTGTATTTGATTTTTCTTTATTGCTTCCATCATCTTATTATAATATTATTTATCTACAACTTGTTTTATTTTTTTATTTAATATAAATTATATTCACTATAATTTTTTATTTTTCTTTTATAATTTTTACTCTTAAGCTTATTGATGTTAGATTTTTTCTAATTTTTCTATGTATTTTATTGTATCATCTTTTTTTCTTATATATATATATATATATATATATATATATATATATATATATATATATATATATATATATATATATATATATATATATATATATATATTTCAAATCCTTCCTATATGTTAAGAGGGAAGGTTATAATGGAAGTCCATGCAAAAAATCTTCGGAAAATTAGATTCGACGACACTTTTCGAAATGCAAGTTTCGGTCAAAAAGTTGTAATATATTATACACTAGTTTATACTAGATTCGGTCAAAAAATCAATTAAATCAATGCGTGTTCGAAATGCTACAAAACTTTTCAGATAATTTATATATTTTACGAAGAAGGAAGTCCATGCAAAAAATCATAACAAAATTTGATTCTACGAAACTTTTCCAAATGCAAGCTTCGATAAAAAAATCATAATATATTATACACAAGTTTATACTTGTTTTGCTCAAAAAATCAAATTAAATCTCGGACTGTACGAAACGATACAAGACTTTTCAGATCCTTCCTATATGTTAAGAGGGAAGGTTATGATGGAAGTCCATGCAGAAAATCATCTGAAATTAGATTCTACGAAACTTTTCAAAATGCAAGTTGTTAATGCTATTATTTTATGATTGTCATTATGTTTGGTAAAACTAATATGGCTGGAAAATGTTGAATAAGAAGTTCCATATGTTAAATTAACATGGTATAGATTCTGGAAGAACATGTCAAACATGATGTCCTGACATGGTGTAACACGGTGGGAGAACTGACTTTAGTTATGTTGCAGATAGCAAGAGTCGCCACCGACTTTTATTTTATCCAAAAGGAAAGGGTATAAAAGAACAGGAAAGACCTTAAGAGATATTTTTTGGGTCCGGGGGGTAGGTTATGTAAAGGGAAGGTGTTAGCACCCTTTACATCCATGGTTATCCATGGGCTCTTAGTTACTTAGCTCACTTTTGAATTGTTTTTGAAAGTGTAGTGTGTGAATAGAAAAATTTTCAGAATAGTTAATAATAATCCATGAACGGATGTGTAAAAACTTGTTTTTTGAAAATTTGTTTGAAATTGTGAAGAGTTTGAAATTTTTTTGAAGTGAGCAAGTACATAAGAGGAACCTACCCTAATGTTTAAAGTCTTTCTTGTTCTTTATCCTTTCATTGGTAAGACTATCCCTACTATTAAGGAGTAGGTAGTCATTACCTTGGATGTAAAGGGACATGTGAGGGACATTCTGTTTTATGAAGGCAACTGAGGGGTGTAATAAGCATATAGGAGGGACTATCATCATTATTCGAAAGGACTCGATTCGTATAGGCAACCATGAGGGACTTGATGATTTTCTTTTTAAAGGGACTTGCTTTATACACCCCACTTGACCTTATTCGTAAGCAACTTGAGGGATAACCTTAGAAAGTGAGACGGCGATTAAAATCGACTTACGTGTGTGAGTGTTTAATTTAATTATCTTATGATTAAAGATGTCCTAAATTTATTTTAAATAACATACATGTTTTGCACTCCCTAATTACTAACCATAGCAAGAATAATTAAATAATTACAGAATTTACATCCAGGAGCATTTACATAATTATAATAATAATAAGCAAAATAAATAATAAACAAATAATAATAATTTAACAATAAATAAATAATGGGTTAGTAGTAATAAAAATTAAGAAATAGGATTAGTAAAAATATTAAGAATAAATAAAGTTAGTAAAAATAATTAAATTTAATGAAACAATAATAATTATAAAAATAGACAAGGTTAGAAGAAATAAGATAAAAATTTAGGATAATAATAAACAAACAATAAGAATATGATTAATAATAATTAATAGAAATAAATAGAGAAAATATTATAGTAACATGATTAAACACAAAATTTGATTTTAATTTAGAAACATAGATAATTAAATAATTACTATAATATAAAGTTCTAAATATAACATAATTATAAATTTTTAATCATTTACAAAATTTAATTATTTCTAATTATATATCAACAATTATTAAAATATTTACATATTGTATGAAGAAAATAAATTTTAAATATCATGTTCATAAAATAATTATATTTACAAAAAAAAAAAATAGTCATATTTAAGATATTATATTAAGTATCATGTTTACAAAATTTATAAGAATTATAATAAATATATATATATACACAATAATTATAATAATAATTGGAAAATAAATTTATTTAGAAGAAAATAGAATTAGGTTTTATTTTGGAAAATAGTTTTTAGAGTTTTAAAAAAATTAGGGTTTAGTTATATACAAAATAATTTTAATATACATATACATAATTTTTAAATTAGAAAACATATATACATGAAATATATTTAATTCATTTAATAGAATGGTCAAAATAAAGAGAAGAAAATAAAATATAAAAAACTTACCTGACTGGGATTTGAACCCAGGTCAGTGTGCTTGCCAACAAGAAGAACCACCATCAGGCCAATGTGCACGCAGGCAATGAATGAGAAGGAGAAATTGGTTTTGTGCTTTAAGCTTGAAAAATCTGGAAAATAATAGAGATAAAAAGGCCTGGGGTGGGATTCGTACCCAGGACCTTATGAATGCAAGCAAGTACGCGCTACCGCCTGGCTGGGAGAGCCTATCTGGCTATTGAATGGCAAAAAGCCATAATATATTCAATCTCCTTTTATCCTGAAAAAATAGAACAAAAATAATGGCCCAAGCAGGATTCGAACCCTGGCCTTTTCATCAAACACAAGCGCATCCTTCCACTGGGACAAGCCACTGCTTGTGATAACTAAATAACAAAACAAAACAAAATATGTTAATCATAATTTGAATTTCTGAGCGCGCGGCAAACTTCATCTTCAACCTCCTGAGCTGCGAATTTTCTTATGAAAATACTTGCAAATTTTCCTGCGAAAAACCATTCCCAGCAAAACCTACGAATATCAACAAGCAACAAAACCATACAATTTTACAAAATTAAGCATAGCATTATAATCCAGACATTCATACGATCAAGCCTATGTTGTTAGAATCCATTTAAGTTTCTTAAATCCAAAATCCCTAAACCTAGGTCCAAACCCTAACTATGGCATCTTGTGAATTAGGTACGGGTTCTTTGATTTTCCTGTCCAGAAACAAGCTACACAACATTATAAACAATATTAGGCAATCAAAATCCATTTAAATGCAGTGATTTGATGTAATCGAAAAAATAATTTCAAGCATGAACAAAGCTTCGGGTTCATCATTATGACATGCTTTAGATGAATGTGAGTGATGGTTTTGCTTCCATGATGTCCAAGGAACACGTCTATGAGCTTATTTTACCTTGAAACCTCTTGGATGATGGAATCCGAATTGGTGTTTTTGCTTGAAATTTTTGAATTGAAAACCTACCTTTGAAGCTGCTGGATTCGTGTCTTGAGGCTAGGGTTGTGTTTGCTACTTATATGAGAATGAATTAGGTCAGAAATATGGATTGGTTGTGTGAAGATTTGATCCAAAAAATATTGAAAAAGATCATGGTGTAAAAGTTCAAATATTTGATCATGAAGACTTGCTATTCTTGGACTAATCACATGATTCCTTTCTCTTTCAAATTTAATCAATAATTAAGAATTTCTAGAAGCATTATCTTCCTCCAAAAATAGATTTTCATATTTTATATTTATTTAAAATGATTTTTATGAATTAAATCAATAATAAATAAAAATAAAATAATAAAAATGCTGAATTTTGGTCAATTGTGTCGTGCATAATGATATGAGGTGGATTGGTTCACAACTTAGCAAGCCCATTTGGAAGGAATTGTCTCTAGACCCCCATTTTCAATATAAATCATCACAAAATTGCCCAACTTTGCAAGAGCATATCTCCCTCAATTTTAAAGGTATGAGGGTGTTCTTGGTCATTTTGGAAAGCTTGAAGAGTCCTATAAACAACCCCATTGGTTTCAGGTCCATATCATTTACCAATCTCAAGTTATGCCCTTTTGAAGTTGTTGACTTTTTGTTGACTTTTGAAATGACCCATAATGTCTTAGCTCATATCTTTCAAATGAAGCATTTTTGGGCTTAACTTGCAACATCAAAGTTGTAGAGAATTTAATTTCCTTCAAAATGAGCTTTGGATGGAGACTTGGTGATGAAGTATGTGAAAGTTATGGCTGGTCAAAGTTCAGTTGACTTTTACTAAGGAAACCCTAATTTAGAAACTCCTGATTATTGATGATCTGGAATCTCCTTGATGAATCATGATCAACCCTTGATCAAATGATGAATTTTACTTCATATACTTGATGTTGGCAAAAAATCATGAAGTTTGACTTTGGTTTGACCACAGTTGACCTCAGTTTGACTTTTTAACTGTATTGACTGATTTTGACTTATCTGATCATCTGACTGAGCAAACTCTTGAGAAAAGTCTTGAAACTTGTCATGGGGGTTATTGTGAAGCTTGTGAACCTTGTGAACCTCATGAAGTGGCTTTGTAGACCTCATAAACCTCAGGAAAGGTATTGAAAGCATTGTGGAACTTGTGAACCTTGTGAACCTTCAAGAAGTAACTTGTTGACTTCATGAACTTCATGAAAGGTTATGGACATGTTGAGAAACTTGTGAACCTTGTGAACCTTCAAGAAGTAACTTGTAGACTTCATGAACCTCATGAAAGGTTATGTAAATGTTGAGAAGCTTGTGAACCTTGTGAACCTTCATAAAGTAACTTGTAGACTTCATGAACCTCATGAAAGGTGTTGAAAGCATTATGGAACTTGTGAACCTTGTGAACCTTCATAAAGTAACTTGTAGACTTCATGAACCTCATGAAAGGTCTTGTAAATGTAGAGAAACTTGTGAACCTTGTGAACCTTCTTAGAACACAAAGTCTTGTATTGTGAGGGCAAATTTTGGGGTGCAACAGCTGCCCCTGTTCAATTTTCTGAAACCTGAGGGGTTAGATTGGTATATTTGCCAGTCGTGACCTGGAAGGTTGAAGGGGATTGAACACAAAAGCCCAAAAATTTGCACTCACCAGTGCATTAGAGTGATACAGAGGACTAGTTGAATATGATTGAGTGGGCTTAAAGATGCCACTAGGGGAAAGCAGTCCAAAATATGGAGGTATAATGAAAGCTGTCAGGAGTCTGGAGCAGTCCTGAGGTATTGATGATATGCTTTCAGGATACTGGAGTAATACTGATGTAACAACATGTCTTCATGAGGATAGAGTAATCAATAATGATAACCCTAAAGCAGTCTTGAAGTAATAATATGATTTCAGGAGGATAGAGCAATGATAACTCTAAAGCAGTCTTGAAGTAATGATTTCAGGAGGATAGAGCCATCAATAATGATAACTCTAAAGCAGTCTTGAAGTAATGATTTCAGGAGGATAGAGCCATCAATAATGATAACTCTAAAGCAGTCTTGAAGTAATGATTTCAGGAGGATAGAGCCATCAATAATGATAACTCTAAAGCAGTCTTGAAGTAATGATTTCAGGAGGATAAAGCCATCAATAATGATAACTCTAAAGCAGTCTTGAAGTAATGATTTCAGGAGGATAGAGCCATCAATAATGATAACTCTAAAGCAGTCTTGAAGTCATGAGAAGTTATCAGGATGATAAAGTAACCCTGAGGTAACAATAAAGCAGTCCCAAAGTAATAAGAAGCTTATCAGGAGGATAAAGTAACCCTGAGGTTACGATAAAGCAGTCCCAAAGTAATAAGAAGCTTATCAGGAGGATAAAGTAACCCTGAGGTTACGATAAAGCAGTCCCAAAGTAATAAGAAGCTTATCAGGAGGATAAAGTAACCCTGAGGTTACGATAAAGCAGTCCCAAAGTAATAAGAAGCTTATCAGGAGGATAAAGTAACCCTGAGGTTACGATAAAGCAGTCCCAAAGTAATAAGAAGCTTATCAGGAGGATAAAGTAACCCTGAGGTTACGATAAAGCAGTACTGAAGTAATAAGAAGCTCATCAGGAGGATAAAGCAGTCCTGATGATCATAAGTTTGTTTGTTGGGTAATTAACCTGAAAACAAGGTAGCATTCCGTATAATAACATTAGTTTATGCTTTATGTATACATGTATGATGTGATGCACTTAGGTAATGCACTATATGTCTATGGATATATATGCTATGGTATGATGTAAATGATGTATGTATGATATGATACTGCCGGAAGTGTCTGGATATCTTTATATAACAACTGCTGGCCGGGGAAAATAAATCCCGATTCGTTGTTGAAGAATATATAACCCTCTGTCTGCTGGGGATAACAGGGTATAGATAACCTCCCGTATGCTGGGGATAGTAAGGATAGATATCACCTCCCGTATGCTGGGATAGTAAGGTATATATAACCTTCGTCTTCGTTTGATGGTAGGGTAGATATAACCTCCCGTCTTCGTTCGTCGTACTCTTATTGGAAAGTAAATTCCCGAATATCCGTATGAGGATAAAAGAGATGGATATAAATTCCAGGGGAGATAAGACTTTATGAAGATGGATTCGTCCTACTGAGAGTTTGTAACTGTTTTGTAAAGGTGAACTGGCGAAGCTTCGTTGAAATCCTCCCCCCGTTCGTCCTTAGTAAATACTATTACTGCATTTCCATGCATTTCTGGTAAACATCAATCATATTCAAAAGCATACATACATTCAAACACAACCAATGGACTTTTCGCTTATGTAAATAGGGTAAAAGTAAATCTGGATTCAAAAGATGGAATTTATTTATATCAAAAAGTGAACCATACACGGGTAAGTTCGTACAAGGAGACATAAACCCTAGTAAGAGGATTTTTCCATAAAGTTTTACAAAGGAGAATCAGCTATGCGGAAAATAATCCTATTGAGTTTCAATTCTACTATTGCCCTTCAAGTATCTCATCTTCTTGCTGTTGAGACGGAAATGATTGGATTGAGCTTTATCTGTTCGAGCTTGAATAAGTAGTACAACTGGTTGCAGTTTCATGGGTGATCCAAACGAGACATAGTCATACGCTTTAATCCCTAACTTTTGCCTGGATTGCCCTTTTAGGTTTTCAATCCACCGGGATACCCTTTTTTGCCCAAGCCGCCTTTTCAGGTTTTCGACTTGCCGGGTGTACATCTTTTTATATATATCCCTAATTTTTGCCCAAACCCTTTTGGTTTGCCGGGATGCCCTTGTTTTTGCCTAGGCCTGTCAACCTAGCGGGTCTCTTTTTATGCGTAGTATTTTTTAACTATGTCTGCGTTTACAGGCTGTGGGAAGTCTTCACCATCCATTGTAGTCAGTATCATGGCACCTCCTGAGAACACTGTCTTGACTACAAATGGTCCTTCATATGTTGGAGTCCACTTGCCCCTAGGATCACCCTGTGGTAATATGATACGCTTGATTACCAAGTCACCAGCCTGATATACCTTTGGCTTAACCTTCTTGTTAAAAGCTTTGATCATCCGTTTCTGGTACATCTGGCCATGACAAACTGCTGCTAACCTCTTCTCATCAATCAAATTTATCTGGTCAAGTCGAGTCTGAATCCACTCATCTTCATCCAAGCCTGCATCCTTCATAATTCTCAAGGAGGGAATCTGAACTTCAATGGGCAGAACTGCTTCCATACCATAGACTAAGGAGAATGGGGTTGCCCCTGTTGAAGTACGTATTGTGGTACGATAACCATGAAGAGCAAACGGTAACATCTCATGCCAATCTTTGTAAGTAACAGTCATCTTCTGTACAATCTTCTTAATGTTCTTATTAGCAGCTTCAACTGCTCCATTCATCTTTGGACGATACGGAGAAGAATTGTGATGCTTAATCTTGAACTGCGTGCAGAGATCAGTAATCATAGTGTTGTTCAGATTAGAGCCATTGTCAGTAATAATCCTTTCAGGGATGCCATACCTACATATGAGATTATTCTTAATGAATCGAGCCACCACATTCTTAGTAACAGATGCAAATGAAGCTGCCTCCACCCACTTTGTAAAATAATCAATAGCAACCAGGATGAAACGATGCCCATTAGAAGCAGTAGGCTTGATCTCACCAATCGTATCAATGCCCCACATGGCAAAGGGCCAAGGAGCAGTCAACACATTCAATGGTGATGGAGGTACATGAACTTTATCAGCATAGATTTGACACTTGTGACAAGTTCTGGAGTGTTGATAGCAATCAGCTTCCATGGTAGACCAATAGTAACCTGCTCTCAATATCTTCTTTGCCATAGTATGACCACTAGAATGAGTGCCAAAGATCCCATCATGTATGTCTTCCATAATCTCAGTTGCTTCCTTCTTATCCACACAACGAAGCAAAGTTGAATCATGATTGCGCTTGTATAGAATCCCATTACTCAAGAAGAACTTAGCAGCAAACCTTCTCAGAAACTTCCTATCTTTGACAGATGCCCCTTCAGGGAATTCCTGAGCTTCAAGATATCTTTTTACTTCATAGAACCAAGGTTTCTCCTCTGCCCCTTCAGTGTCAATCTCATTGCAGTATGCAGGCTTTTCAAATCTGTCAATAGTAATCTTGGGAGCTTCATCATCCCAGCTAATCTCAAACATAGATGCCATGGTGGCTAATGCATCTGCTAACTGATTCTCTCTTCGTGGAATGTGTCCAAAGGTAATCTCTTTGAAATGTGGGATCAAAGACAACACATGCTCTCTGTAAGGAATGAGGTTATCATGCTTGGTATCCCAATCTCCTTTGATCTGACTTACTACCAGGGCTGAATCTCCATACACATCAAGGAACTGAATCTTCATATCAATAGCAGCTTTAATACCCAGGATACATGCCTCATACTCAGCCATGTTATTGGTACAATGGAAACAAAGTCTGGCAGTAATCGGGGTATGACAACCTTCAGGGGAACTAATCACAACACCAACACCATTACCAAGTGCATTAGAGGCACCATCAAAAACCATAGTCCATCGGGATCCTTGTTCAGGTCCGTCATATTGTCCAGGTTCTTTGGTAATAATCATAATGTCTTCATCAGGGAACTCAAAATTCATTGACTGGTAATCATCCACTGCCTGATGAGCCAAATGATCTGCCACAACACTTCCTTTAATGGCCTTTTGAGTAGTGTATTGTATGTCATATTCTGTCAAGATCATTTGCCATCTTGCAATTCTTCCGGAGAGAGCAGGTTTCTCAAATATGTATTTGATTGGATCCATCTTTGAAATCAACAAGGTAGTATGGGTCAACATATACTGTCTTAGTCGGCGAGCAGCCCATGCCAAAGCGCAGCAAGTTTTCTCGAGCAGTGAGTATCTTGTTTCACAGTCGGTAAACTTTTTGCTAAGGTAGTATATTGCCTGCTCTTTTCGACCAGACTCGTCATGTTGCCCCAAGACACACCCCATTGAGTTGTCTAACACTGTTAAATACATAATCAAGGGTCTTCCATCAACTGGTGGCATCAAAATTGGTGGTTCTAGCAGGTATCTCTTGATTTCATCAAAGGCAGTCTGGCACTCATCATTCCATTCCATCACCTGATCTTTCTTCAACAACTTGAAGATTGGCTCACAGATGGTAGTTAACTGGGAAATAAATCTTGCAATGTAATTCAATCGTCCCAAGAAACCTCTAACCTCCTTCTCAGTACGGGGAGCTGGCATCTCTCGTATAGCTTTCACTTTTGCAGGATCCACTTCAATACCTTTTCCACTGACAATGAAACCCAGGAGCTTTCCAGATCTAACCCCAAAAGTACACTTGTTTGGGTTCAACCTCAACTTGTATTTCTTCAACCTCTCAAACAACTTGTACAGATGATCAAGATGTTGCTCTTCATTCTGAGATCTGGCTATCATATCATCTACATATACCTCTATCTCATGATGAATCATGTCATGAAACAAAGCCACCATAGCACGCTGATATGTTGCCCCTGCGTTCTTCAAACCAAATGGCATTACCTTATAGCAAAAGGTGCCCCACTGTGTCACAAATGTTGTCTTCTCCATATCTTCAGGTGCCATCTTGATTTGATTGTAACCAGAGAAACCATCCATGAAAGAGAATACCTTATGCTGAGCAGTGTTGTCTACCAGAATATCAATATGAGGAAGTGGAAAATCATCTTTGGGGCTAGCCTTGTTCAAATCTCTGTAGTCCACGCACATACGTACCTTACCATCTTTCTTTGGAACCGGTACCACATTTGCAACCCACTGAGGATAAGAAGTCACTGCTAAGAACCCTGCATTGAACTGTTTCATTACCTCTGCCTTGATCTTTTCTGACATTTCAGGACGCATACGACGAACCTTCTGCTTCTTTGGACGACAATCTTCTTTCACTGGCAAACGGTGAACCACAATGTCTGTATCCAACCCTGGCATATCTTCATAAGACCAAGCAAAAATCTCCACATAGTCACGTAACATCTGAATCAACCTGCTTTTGACACTGTCCTCTAAATCAGCCCCTATCTTGACCTCTTTCTTGTTTTCTTCAGTTCCCAGATTCACAACTTCGACTGGCTCTTCATGTGGCTGTATAGCTTTCTCTTCTTGTTGTAACAACCTAGCAAGCTCTACAGGTATTTCACAATCGTCCTCATTTCCGTCTTCAGTTTGATAGATCGGATTCTCGAAATTATAATTGGCAATAGTAGAACTGTTATCAACAGGATCCAGAGTGGATGAGGATCTGCATTTTAGTGATGTGGGTGTGTGTAAGAACACATAGCTGATAAAACAAAAATAAAAGAAAAGAAAGACAAGGAACACAATATTTATGAAAACGAAACGTCCACTGATTTTATTGAATGAAGTATGCAAATGAAATGACAACCCGTAACAAGTACACCATTGTGCCCCGGGTAAGGCACATGGCTTGAAAGTTCAATTGTTCAGAAATTACAAACTCAAAACATAACACAGTAATAGTATTTACTCCTGACTATAGGAGATAGGGATAACATCTTCAGCTTTCCAATTATTGAGTCCAGCACCCACAGTAGGAAAAATCCATGCATCCAAGTTGTAGTCTTCATCTTGATCTCCCACAGCATTAATCTGGTCCTTCACAACCCCTTGATTAGTGATACGGGCAGCACGAGCACGACAAACAGCCTTCTGGGACTCTGCAGTGAAACCCAAACCAAACTTGTCATACTTGTATGGAATATCAGGAAGCTGACCCCATATAGTACAACCACCTTCATCCACCACAGCTCTAGCATCATTGAGGGAAGCCATTGCCATTGTTGGAAGTTTTCTGGTGACCACAGGAACTTTCTTCTCAACAGGAGGAGCTACATAATTATTAACAACCCAAGGAACCACTTCAAATGTCTGACATGAAGTCTCAATGTATTCACCCTCCATTTCCAGATACTTGAAAGTGTTGACATGGCTGACAAAGTATTCTTCTTCTCCATAGACAGTAACAACCTTTCCATTCACCGGATATCTCAGCTTCTGATGCAATGTAGAGGTCACAGCACCTGCCCCATGGATCCAGGGACGACCAAGCAGACAAGAGTACGAAGGACGAATATCCATCACAAAAAATGTAGCAGTAAACACCTGGGAACCAACTTGGATTGGAAGATCAATTTCCCCATGTACTACTCTTCTAGAACCATCAAAAGCCTTCACCACAATATTACTGGGTTTCAGCACAGCATCTTCAGGACTCAGCTTATTCAGGACTTCCTTGGGCAACACATTCAAAGAGGAACCATTGTCTATCAGCACATGAGACAGGGTAGTGCCCCTGCATTCAATTGAAATATGCAAGGCCCTGTTATGATCTCTCTTGGCAGGGGTCAAATCAGCATCAGAGAACCCTAACCCATTGTCATAGGTCAGGTGGGCAACACAGTTCTCAAATTGGTCAACAGAAATTGCACTGGGCACATGTGCAGTCTTCAGAAACTTGATCAAGGACTTGGCATGAGCTTCAGAACACAGCAACAAGGACAACATAGAAATCTTTGAGGGAGTATGCCCCAATTGATCAACAATGTCATAATCACTCTTGCGAATGATTTTCAATACTTCTTCCATCTGCTTAGAGAGATCATCAGCAGCTGGCACATCAGTAGATACGGGCTCAATAATAGGACCTTTGCCCCGGGCATCAGTGGTGGAAGTAGTAGCAGGACTAACTGCATTCTTGGAAGTATCTGGAGGAGAGAAGACTCTTCCACTACGAGTGATCTTACTAGATCCGGCAATATTGTCAACATCAACAGGCACATCAGCTACGGGCTCTTGCTTAACACCATGGATGTAAACATCAGACCCATAGTGCCAAGGCACAGCTTTGTCAGACGTATATGGGATAGGACCAGGAGTAGTAATGACCATAGGAGCTACTCTGGCTTCAGCCACAACTTTCACAGGACCTTCAGCAGTAATCTTGATTGGACCCTGATGAGTGATTTTAATAGGGCCCTTTGAAGTGATTCTTATTGGTACTTTGTCAACCATGTCAACCTCTTCAATCTTCTTACCCCGAGTCAGATGATCCACCATACTTTCTACAGATGCTGGTCTTCTTTCAAACACTATAGTATACTTATCCATGAGACGTTGAATGCCATCTCTCAAAATGAAGCAACTATCCGGCTTATAGGTACAATACAAATAATCTTCACGACAACCTGGAAAGATCCCAGCTTGTACTAACCTCTTTTTGATAACAGACAGTGGTGTGGTCAACTCCATAACTGAATAGACATGCAGATCTTCATCAATGGCATTGACAGTCTTCTCGTGATTTGGCATTGGAGCTGTAATCACATTTGGAGTACCTGGTGGATCAAACTCAATCTCTCCAGCATCAATCATATCTTGAATTTTGTTCTTCAAGACCCAGCAGTTATTAGTATCATGTCCTGGACAGTTTGAATGATATGCACATCGTGCATTGGGATTGTACTTGGGAGAGGTAACATTGGGATTTTGAGGAGCCTCTCTCAGGGTAATAAGTTCAGCCTTCAACAAGTGTTGCAATGCCTGAGCCATTGACATGTTGATCTTCGTGAACTGTCTTCTAACCCTCTGTTGGTTGCCCTGAGGCTGCTCTGTTGTTGCAGGAGTTGGATTTGAAATATGAACTGCACTAACAGACTGATGCCTTCTGTTACGATCAGGTTGACCATAAACAGCATTGGATTCCTTCTTCCCAGTGGGAGGCTTCTTTGCAGCACCTGATGAAGAAGTGCCCACTTGGATCTTTCCACTCTTGATACCATTTTCTACCCGCTCTCCTGTCATGATCAACTCAGTGAAGCCAGATGATGAGCTTCCAATGAGATGACTATAAAACGGACCATTCAGCGTACACATGAACATATCAACTAATTCCCTGTCAGTTAAAGGGGGTTGAACTCTTCCAGCTAAATCTCTCCATTTCTGAGCATACTCCTTAAAACTTTCTTTGGCACCCATAGACATGCTCTGAAGCTGCATGCGAGTGGGGGCTAAGTCAACATTGTATTGATACTGCTTATAGAAAGCTTCAGCAAGATCATTCCAGTCTCTGATGTTGACACTCTCCAACTGATAATACCACTCCAGCTGAGCTCCAGATAAGCTCTCTTGAAAGAAATGGATCCACAACTTCTTATCAGCAGTGTGGGGTTGAATTCTTCTGACATATGACCTCAGATGCAGTTTGGGACAAGAGACGCCATCATAGACAACAAAAGTAGGAACCTTGAACCCCACAGGTATGACCACCCCAGATATCAAGCTCAAATCCTCAAAATCCAGCCCAGATGACTTCTGCAACTCCATAGCATCCATCCTATCCACCAACATCTTGAATTTGTCTTCATTAGGCTCATGGTAGTAGTTAGCCTCAGAATCGGAGTCCCCCATTGAATGGTGGAGACTGCCTACCTCTTGCTCAGATTCTTCAGATTCATAGTCTTCAGCTGGTTCCTTGGTCTTGGCAAGACCTTTGAACCTTCTTCCCATGTTGATCAACCCAGCAGACCTTCTAGTCCTCTTAGTCTTCTTGGCCAGCAGTGCCTTCAATTCATCCTGCCCCTTGGACAGGTTCAGGAACAGCTCTTGGAACTGTGCATTTTGCGCCTGGAGATCCTTAACTGATTGTTCAAGAGCCATTGCTGAAATAAACAGCGAGAAGATGAGAAACCTGTGCACAATTATAAACCTGTGATGTAATGAAATGATATGTGAATGAATATGCAATGTTTTCAAGGACCGCAGGATTTAAATTTGCTTAGACAAACACGAAAGTAAACTTTTATTAGTAATAACTTGTTTTGCCTTTTAGGCGTACATCAATGAAATGAAATAAAATAAGTACAAAAGATGGGGTTTTAAGTCTCCCATGGACGTTTCCTCTTTATGTTGAGGTATGAATTGAGGTTTCGTTCCTCATGAAGTTGCTTTGTTAGCTCTAGGATTCTTGCTTGGCTTGCTTTGTAATGAGCCTCGAAAGTATCCCTTTGCTCCTTCAGTTGGATCCATGATCTCTGCAAGTCTTCCTTATCAGTAGGCATGTCTGGGTGAAGGATGGTATAAGCTGTGTCTCTTTCAGCAACAGGTTCCATGGTAACTGGTAGGACGGCAGGATATGGCATCATGAGTGTCTGAGCACGAGATCGTACCCATCTGAGATAAGCCTCCATAGGAATAGTGTACTTAGGCTCCAGTGTCTTGCTGTCAACCCTGTTTACCTTTCCCCAAGCTCGTATGAATCTCTGACGGTAACCCTGAAGATCGTTGTCGTAGTCAAATACAATGCCCTGGATCAACATATCATGTGGACCATCACTTCGGGCGTAACCAAACTGTCGTAAAGCTAGAGAGGGGTTGTAGGTGATGCCTCCTCTTATGCCTAGTAGTGGCACATTAGGAAACTCCCCACAACGGTCAATGATGGTGACATTCTCCATAGATCTGGAGCACCAATGGATGTCTGAGTGAGAAAGTGACATGATCCTCTTGGACCATCTGAACCCTTGCTCATTCTTCATTACTGAGCGAGGAAGGTGAGAAATAAACCACCTAGAAAGTAAAGGTGTGCAACACATCAAAGTTCCTCTTGCCCTGGTAGTACGAGTATGAAGAGAATGCAGGATGTCTCCAAGCAATGTAGGCACTGGATTGTGACTCAGGAAAATGTTGATGGCATGAATGTCTATGAACTGATCTGGATTGGGGAACAATACTAAGCCATATATCAGCAAGGCTAAGACCTCCTCAAAAGCATCATAGCTCATGGCCTTCAAGAACATTTAAGCTTTATCCATTAATACCTTAGCAAGAATACCCTTGACTCCACTTCTCGTTTCTAGAACAATGTCAGACTTCTTCAGATGTAGGGCTGCAGCAATGACCTCTGGTTTGAGCTCCTTTTCCAAGCCTGTGAAGGGTCTTTGATCAAGAACAGGTATGCCCAGAAGTTTAGATAACTCCTCCATGGTTGGAACTAGTTGATAGTCGGGGAATGTAAAGCAATGGTGCTTGGGGTCAAAGAACTGAAACAGAACACTCATCATGTCTTCATTGAACCCTGAAGTGACTAGATCCAATAGGTGACCATGTCTCTTGATGAACTGGGAATGATCAGACACTTGAGAAACCAACTCTTTAAGCTTGGCAGGTATGCCCACAAAGTTGATCCTGATGGTGTTTCTACGAGCAGAAGCCATGACCTGCAACAAAGAACAAAGATAAATCCCTTGGTCCTTGAAATGGTTAGGGAAATGCTATGCTTATGATGCATGATGATGTCATGATGTTATGCTCAATCACAAACATGTGGCACACACAAACAAGTCACACAATTGCCCTAGGTTTAAAGGCTTGCATGAGGTTTAAGGTAAGTACCCTCCCCTGAATTTAGATGGTTCATCCTGTCCTACAAAAGTAACCGGGTTCTAAGGGATCTCAATATCATTGATCCTTCACAAGGGTGGTTGTTCAGAAGGCAACTTACTTGCCAACCAAAACCCTCCAAGTTTAAGATCTCAATGAGTGTAGCATCGAGTGTCAACCAACTTCAGTCTGCACCAAAGCCGGTTACCTCACTACTTTCTAAAGGCCAAGATGAGTTAACTAGGGTTCTAAAAGTTAGTTAGTGCATTGACAACATATGGCAGCCTCATATTATCCTCAACTTGACTTAAGGAACATAAGCACCAACCAAGAAGTCGCACTAACTATGGCCACCAGATCAACCGTATCGATATACGTCGTACAGTTTCCTTGGTCTATTGCCATTTACCTAAGGTACACTAGATCCGGGTTAGGACCTTTCACACATAAAGCACCCAGCAAGTAAAGTAAAGCAAACAAATCAAACAATATTAAAGTGATCTTAATTCCTAAGGGTACCCCTCTTAAATTAATTCCCCAGCAGAGTCGCCAGTTCTGTAACACGGTGGGAGAACTGACTTTAGTTATGTTGCGGATAGCAAGAGTCGCCACCGACTTTTATTTTATCCAAAAGGAAAGGGTATAAAAGAACAGGAAAGACCTTAAGAGATATTTTTTGGGTCCGGGGGGTAGGTTATGTAAAGGGAAGGTGTTAGCACCCTTTACATCCATGGTTATCCATGGGCTCTTAGTTACTTAGCTCACTTTTGAATTGTTTTTGAAAGTGTAGTGTGTGAATAGAAAAATTTTCAGAATAGTTAATAATAATCCATGAACGGATGTGTAAAAACTTGTTTTTTGAAAATTTGTTTGAAATTGTGAAGAGTTTGAAATTTTTTTGAAGTGAGCAAGTACATAAGAGGAACCTACCCTAATGTTTAAAGTCTTTCTTGTTCTTTATCCTTTCATTGGTAAGACTATCCCTACTATTAAGGAGTAGGTAGTCATTACCTTGGATGTAAAGGGACATGTGAGGGACATTCTGTTTTATGAAGGCAACTGAGGGGTGTAATAAGCATATAGGAGGGACTATCATCATTATTCGAAGGGACTCGATTCGTATAGGCAACCATGAGGGACTTGATGATTTTCTTTTTAAAGGGACTTGCTTTATACACCCCACTTGACCTTATTCGTAAGCAACTTGAGGGATAACCTTAGAAAGTGAGACGGCGATTAAAATCGACTTACGTGTGTGAGTGTTTAATTTAATTATCTTATGATTAAAGATGTCCTAAATTTATTTTAAATAACATACATGTTTTGCACTCCCTAATTACTAACCATAGCAAGAATAATTAAATAATTACAGAATTTACATCCAGGAGCATTTACATAATTATAATAATAATAAGCAAAATAAATAATAAACAAATAATAATAATTTAACAATAAATAAATAATGGGTTAGTAGTAATAAAAATTAAGAAATAGGATTAGTAAAAATATTAAGAATAAATAAAGTTAGTAAAAATAATTAAATTTAATGAAACAATAATAATTATAAAAATAGACAAGGTTAGAAGAAATAAGATAAAAATTTAGGATAATAATAAACAAACAATAAGAATATGATTAATAATAATTAATAGAAATAAATAGAGAAAATATTATAGTAACATGATTAAACACAAAATTTGATTTTAATTTAGAAACATAGATAATTAAATAATTACTATAATATAAAGTTCTAAATATAACATAATTATAAATTTTTAATCATTTACAAAATTTAATTATTTCTAATTATATATCAACAATTATTAAAATATTTACATATTGTATGAAGAAAATAAATTTTAAATATCATGTTCATAAAATAATTATATTTACAAAAAAAAAAAATAGTCATATTTAAGATATTATATTAAGTATCATGTTTACAAAATTTATAAGAATTATAATAAATATATATATATACACAATAATTATAATAATAATTGGAAAATAAATTTATTTAGAAGAAAATAGAATTAGGTTTTATTTTGGAAAATAGTTTTTAGAGTTTTAAAAAAATTAGGGTTTAGTTATATACAAAATAATTTTAATATACATATACATAATTTTTAAATTAGAAAACATATATACATGAAATATATTTAATTCATTTAATAGAATGGTCAAAATAAAGAGAAGAAAATAAAATATAAAAAACTTACCTGACTGGGATTTGAACCCAGGTCAGTGTGCTTGCCAACAAGAAGAACCACCATCAGGCCAATGTGCACGCAGGCAATGAATGAGAAGGAGAAATTGGTTTTGTGCTTTAAGCTTGAAAAATCTGGAAAATAATAGAGATAAAAAGGCCTGGGGTGGGATTCGTACCCAGGACCTTATGAATGCAAGCAAGTACGCGCTACCGCCTGGCTGGGAGAGCCTATCTGGCTATTGAATGGCAAAAAGCCATAATATATTCAATCTCCTTTTATCCTGAAAAAATAGAACAAAAATAATGGCCCAAGCAGGATTCGAACCCTGGCCTTTTCATCAAACACAAGCGCATCCTTCCACTGGGACAAGCCACTGCTTGTGATAACTAAATAACAAAACAAAACAAAATATGTTAATCATAATTTGAATTTCTGAGCGCGCGGCAAACTTCATCTTCAACCTCCTGAGCTGCGAATTTTCTTATGAAAATACTTGCAAATTTTCCTGCGAAAAACCATTCCCAGCAAAACCTACGAATATCAACAAGCAACAAAACCATACAATTTTACAAAATTAAGCATAACATTATAATCCAGACATTCATACGATCAAGCCTATGTTGTTAGAATCCATTTAAGTTTCTTAAATCCAAAATCCCTAAACCTAGGTCCAAACCCTAACTATGGCATCTTGTGAATTAGGTACGGGTTCTTTGATTTTCCTGTCCAGAAACAAGCTACACAACATTATAAACAATATTAGGCAATCAAAATCCATTTAAATGCAGTGATTTGATGTAATCGAAAAAATAATTTCAAGCATGAACAAAGCTTCGGGTTCATCATTATGACATGCTTTAGATGAATGTGAGTGATGGTTTTGCTTCCATGATGTCCAAGGAACACGTCTATGAGCTTATTTTACCTTGAAACCTCTTGGATGATGGAATCCGAATTGGTGTTTTTGCTTGAAATTTTTGAATTGAAAACCTACCTTTGAAGCTGCTGGATTCGTGTCTTGAGGCTAGGGTTGTGTTTGCTACTTATATGAGAATGAATTAGGTCAGAAATATGGATTGGTTGTGTGAAGATTTGATCCAAAAAATATTGAAAAAGATCATGGTGTAAAAGTTCAAATATTTGATCATGAAGACTTGCTATTCTTGGACTAATCACATGATTCCTTTCTCTTTCAAATTTAATCAATAATTAAGAATTTCTAGAAGCATTATCTTCCTCCAAAAATAGATTTTCATATTTTATATTTATTTAAAATGATTTTTATGAATTAAATCAATAATAAATAAAAATAAAATAATAAAAATGCTGAATTTTGGTCAATTGGGTCGTGCATAATGATATGAGGTGGATTGGTTCACAACTTAGCAAGCCCATTTGGAAGGAATTGTCTCTAGACCCCCATTTTCAATATAAATCATCACAAAATTGCCCAACTTTGCAAGAGCATATCTCCCTCAATTTTAAAGGTATGAGGGTGTTCTTGGTCATTTTGGAAAGCTTGAAGAGTCCTCTAAACAACCCCATTGGTTTCAGGTCCATATCATTTACCAATCTCAAGTTATGCCCTTTTGAAGTTGTTGACTTTTTGTTGACTTTTGAAATGACCCATAATGTCTTAGCTCATATCTTTCAAATGAAGCATTTTTGGGCTTAACTTGCAACATCAAAGTTGTAGAGAATTTAATTTCCTTCAAAATGAGCTTTGGATGGAGACTTGGTGATGAAGTATGTGAAAGTTATGGCTGGTCAAAGTTCAGTTGACTTTTACTGAGGAAACCCTAATTTAGAAACTCCTGATTATTGATGATCTGGAATCTCCTTGATGAATCATGATCAACCCTTGATCAAATGATGAATTTTACTTCATATACTTGATGTTGGCAAAAAATCATGAAGTTTGACTTTGGTTTGACCACAGTTGACCTCAGCTTGACTTTTTAACTGTATTGACTGATTTTGACTTATCTGATCATCTGACTGAGCAAACTCTTGAGAAAAGTCTTGAAACTTGTCATGGGGGTTATTGTGAAGCTTGTGAACCTTGTGAACCTCATGAAGTGGCTTTGTAGACCTCATAAACCTCAGGAAAGGTATTGAAAGCATTGTGGAACTTGTGAACCTTGTGAACCTTCAAGAAGTAACTTGTTGACTTCATGAACTTCATGAAAGGTTATGGACATGTTGAGAAACTTGTGAACCTTGTGAACCTTCAAGAAGTAACTTGTAGACTTCATGAACCTCATGAAAGGTTATGTAAATGTTGAGAAGCTTGTGAACCTTGTGAACCTTCATAAAGTAACTTGTAGACTTCATGAACCTCATGAAAGGTGTTGAAAGCATTATGGAACTTGTGAACCTTGTGAACCTTCATAAAGTAACTTGTAGACTTCATGAACCTCATGAAAGGTCTTGTAAATGTAGAGAAACTTGTGAACCTTGTGAACCTTCTTAGAACACAAAGTCTTGTATTGTGAGGGAAAATTTTGGGGTGCAACACATGGTGGCACATATAAATGTGGTTATAATAATTGGAAGATGTCAAAGAAGATGTTGAAACATCTGCAAATGTCATGACAGAATTACTGTCATATGTTACAGACAGATGTCAAAGAAGATGTTGAAACATCTGCAAATGTCATGACAGAATTACTGTCATATGTTACAGACAGATGTCAAAGAAAATGTTGAAACATCTGCAACTGTCATGACAACATTACTGTCATGTGTTACATATAGATATCAAACAAGAAGTGTTGAACTTAGTTCAGGATGTCACACCAGATGTTGTGACACTGTCAAACAGAGTAACAATTAATGAACTTAAGTCAAGATATCAGGATGTCACACCAGATGTTGTGACATTGTCAAACAGAGTAACAGTTAAGGAACTTAAGTCAAGACATCAGGATGTCACACCAGATGTTGGGACATCGTAAACCTGCTACCAGACCTAAATGATGCGTAACAGAACTGAGTAAATTCAGGGGAATCTATCTGGAATTAATTGGAAAGAGATAAGCAATACAAGGCGCATCTTTAGGGAGATTAGTTATCTGATTTCAGTATAACAGAATAACTAATTCACCTTGAATTAAGGAGGTAACAAACTAACTAACCCTAATTCAAGGTGATGACAGTGGGATTTATCAGATCTGAATTATGCAGAATATTCTGGAGATATTATGCAATCATATGTGGCGCTGATTTAAAGGGTGCTGATTTAGAAGATCTTAAAGACTCAATTTAAATTGAAGACAAATATTGAAAAATATAGAGTTTCTATATTTAGAGATATTTTAGGAGTTTTTAGATTTGAAGATCTTTTGGTATATTTGTAGCATATTTTTTCTGCATATTTGTAGCAGCTATTGCTGTGATTGTTTAGGCCCAAATCTAGTTGGGAATAGGTTATAAAAGAAACCCTGTAACCTAGTTTAGAATTAACCCAATCAACCGAAAATGTAAACATTATTAGGGTTGTGTTCTGGTGGCAGCCGTGCGTAACAAGTAACTCTATTATGGCTGTTTCACCTGTGATTCTCGAAGCTTGTAAGCAAGAGAAGTATTGTACTTAACTGAAGCTGCTAAGCAAGGTTAAGTTGTTGTCATGGAAGCATGGATTCTATTTGTGAATTGTTGTAGGTATGAAGTCGTCAATATCAGCAACTGAGAGTTGAGAACTGTGAGACATCACTGAGGTGATTGGAAGTGAGGATGAGTTTCTCATATTTAGGAGTTCCTAAGTAGAAGTTGCATTGGTAGTGATTAAGTGAGAAGACTGTAAACTGTAGGTGTTTGCTGAGAAGTCTTTGAATTAATACTACATAGTGGATTTCCTTCCTGGCTTGGTAGCCCCCAGAGTAGATTGATTTGATCGAACTGGGTTAACAATTCTGCTGTGTTCTTTATATCTTTTATGTTTTATATTTTATACAGTACCTGAACTGAATGTCCTATCAGATGTTACAACATCCTGAAGTATGTTTGACTTTGATATATCAGAATTATTTAAGTACTGATATGTATGCCTTACCATGTTTATAAGTAACAGATAAGATGTCTCAACATCATATTCGACATCTGAGTCTGTCATACCAGAATTTCACATGTTTCAGTCAAAAAATCGTAATATATTATACACAAGTTTATACTAGTTTCGGTCAAAAAATCAATTAAATCGAGGAGTGTTCGAAATTCTACAAAAATTTCCAGATAATTTATATATTTTACAAGGGAAGATTTTGATGGAAGTCCATGCAAAAAACTCATCTGAAAATTTGATTTTACGAAACTTTTCCAAATACGGTCAAAAAATCATAATATATTATACACAAGTTTATAATAGTTTTGCTCAAAAAATCAAATTAAATCGAGGACTGTGCGAAACGATACAAAACTTTTCAGATCCTTCTTATATATTACGAGGAAAGGTTATGACCGAGGTTCATGCAAAAAATCATCTGAAAATTAGATTCTACGAAAATTTTCAAAATGCAAGTTTCTTTCAAAAAATCGTAATATATACACAAGTTTATACTAGTTTTGCTAAAAAAATCAAATTAAATCGAGGACTGTAAGAAATGACGCAAAACTTTTCAGATCTTTCCTATATGTTACTATGGAAGGTTATGATGGAAGTCCATGCAAAAATTCATCTGAAAATTAGATTCGACGAAACTTTTCGAAATGCAAATTTCGGTCAAAAAGTTGTAATATATTATACACTAGTTTATACTAGTTTCGGTCAAAATATTTATTAAATCAAGGAGTGTTCGAAATGCTACAAAACTTTTCTGATAATTTATATATTTTACGAGGGAAGGTTAAGAAGGAGGTCCATGGAAAAAATCATCAGAAAATTTGATTCTACAAAACTTTTCCCAGTGCAAGTATCGATCAAAAAATCATAATATACTATACACAAGTTTATAATAGTTTTGCTCAAAATATCAAATTAAATCAAGGACTGTACGAAACTTTTCAGATCCTTCCTATATTTTAAGATGGAAGGTTATGATGAAAGTCCATGCAAAAAAACATCTGAAATTATATGTTACGAGCGAAGGTTATGATGGAAGTCAATGCAAAAATTCATCAGAAAATTTGATTCTACGAAACTTCTCCAAATGCAAGTTTTGGTAAAAAAAATCATAATATATTCTACACAAGTTTATACTAGTTTTGCTCAAAAAATCAAATTAAATCGAGGACTGTACGAAACGATACAAAACTTTTCAGATCCTTCCTATATGTTACAAGCAAAAGATATGATGAAAGTCAATGCAAAAAAAAAAAAAGAAAATTTGATTCTACGAAACTTTTCCAAATACAAGTTTCGGTCAAAAAATCGTAATATATTATACATAAGTTTATACTACTTTTGCTCAAAAAATCAAATTAGATAGAGGACTGTACAAAATGATACAAAACATTTCAGAACCTTCCCTAAATGTTAAGAGGGAAGGTTATGCTGGAAATCCATGCAAAAAATCATCTGCAAATTAGATTCTACGAAATTTTTCGAAATGCAAGTTTCGTTCAAAAAATCGTGATATATTATACACTAGTTTATACTAGTTTCGGTCAAAAAATAAATTAAATCGAGGAATGTTCGAAATGCTACAAAACGTTTCAGTTAATTTATATATTTTACGAGGAAAGGTAATGATGGAGGTCCATGCAAAAAAACATTTGCTAATATGATTCTACGAAACTTTTCCAAATACGGTAAAAAAATCATAATATATTATACACAAGTTTATACTAGTTTTTCTCAAAAAATCAAATTAAATCAAGGACTGTACGAAACGGCACAAAACTTTTCAGATCCTTCCTATATGTTAAGAGGGAAGGTTACGATGGTAGTCCATGCAAAAAATCATTTGAAAATTAGATTTTACGAAAGTTTTCGAAATGCAAGTTTCGTTCAAAAAATCGGAATATATTATACACTAGTTTATACTCGTTTCGGTCAAAAAATCAGTTAAATAGTGGAGTGTTCGAAATGCTACAAAACTTTTCAGATAATTTATATATTTTACGAGGGAAGGCTATGATAGAAGTCTATGCAAAAAATCATCTGAAAATTTGATTCTACGAAACTTTTCCAAATGCGATCAGAAAATCATAATATATTATACACAAGTTTATAATAGTTTTTCTCAAAAAATCAAATTAAATCGAGGATTGTACGAAACGATACAAAACTTTTCAGATCCTTCTAATATATTACGAGGAAAGGTTATGACCGAGGTTCATCCAAAAAATCATCTGAAAATTAGATTCTACTAAGATTTTCAAAATGCAAGTTTCGTTCAAAAAATCGTAATATATTATACACAAGTTTATACTAGTTTTCCTCAAAAATTCAAATTAAATCGAGGACTGTAAGAAATGACGCAAAACTCTTCAGATCTTTCATATATGTTACTATGAAAGGTTATGATGGAAGTCCATGCAAAACATCATCCGCAAATTAGATTCGACGAAACTTTTCGAAATGCAAGTTTCGGTCAAAAAGTTGTAATATATTATAAACTAGTTTATACTAGTTTCAGTCAAAAAATTTATTAAATCAAGGAGTGTTCGAAATGCTACAATACTTTTCAGATAATTTATATATTTTACGAGGGATGGTTAAGAAGGAAGTCCATGAAAAAATCATCAGAAAATTTGATTCTACGAAACTTTTCCCAATGCCAGTTTCGATCATAAAATCATAATATATTATACACAAGTTTATAATAGTTTTTCTCAAAATAACAAATTAAATCAAGGATTGTATAAAACGATACAAAAATTTTCAGATCCTTCCTATATTTTAAGATGGAAAGTTATGATGGAAGTCCATGCAAAAAAACATCTGAAATTATATGTTACGAGCGAAGGTTATGATGGAAGTCAATGCAAAAAATCATCAGATAATGTGATTCTACGAAACTTCTCCAAATGCAAGTTTCGGTTAAAAAAAATCATAATATATTATACACAAGTTTATACTAGTTTTTTTCAAAAAATCAAATTAAATCGAGGACTGTATGAAACGATACAAAACTTTTTAGATCCTTCCTATATGTTACAAGCGAAGGTTATGATGAAAGTCAATGCAAAAAAAAAATCAGAAAATTTGATTCTAAGAAACTTTTCCAAATGCAAGTTTCGGTCAAAAATCCGTAATATATTATACACAAGTTTATACTAGTTTTGCTCAAAAAATAAAATTAGATAGAGGACTGTACAAAATGATACAAAACTTTTCAGAACTTTCCTATATATTAAGAGGGAAGGTTATGATGGAAGTCCATGCAAACAATCATATGCAAATTAGATTCTACGAAACTTTTCGAAATGCAAGTTTCGTTCAAAAAATCGTGATATATTATTCACTAGTTTATACTAGTTTCAGTCAAAAAAAAATTAAATCGAGGAGTGTTCGAAATGCTACAAAACGTTTCAGATAATTTATATATTTAACGAGGGAAGGTAATGATGGATGTCCATGCAAAAAAGCATCTGAAAATTTCATTCTACGAAACTTTTCCAAATACGGTGGTAAAATCATAATATATTATACACAAGTTTATACTAGTTTTTCTCAAAAAATCAAATTAAATCAAGGACTGTACGAAACGGCACAAAACTTTTCAGATCCTTCCTATATGTTAAGAGGGAAGGTTACGATGGTAGTCCATGCAAAAAATCATTTGAAAATTTGATTGTACGAAACTTTTCGAAATGCAAGTTTCGTTCAAAAAATCGTAATTTATTATTCACTAGTTTAAACTTGTTTCGGTCAAAAAATCAATTAAATCGAGGAGTGTTCGAAATGCTATAAAACTTTTCAGATAATTTATATATTTTACGAGGGAAGGTTATGATATAAGTCCATGCAAAAAATCATCTGAAAATTTGATTCTACGAATCTTTTCCAAATGCGATCAAAAAATCATATTATATTATACACAAATTTATAATAGTTTTGCCTAGAAAATCAAATTAAATCGATGATTGTACGAAATGATACAAAACTTTTAAGATCCTTCTTATATATTACGAGGAAAGGTTATGACCGAGGTTCATGCAAAAAATCATCTGAAAATTAGATTCTACGAAAATTTTCAAAATGCAAGTTTCGTTCAAAAAATCGTAATATATTATACACAAGTTTATACTATTTTTGCTCAAAAAATTAAATTAAATCGAGGACTGTAAGAATGAAGCAAAACTTTTCAGATATTTCCTATATGTTACTATGGAAGGTTATGATGGAAGTCCATGCAAAAAATCATCTGAAAAATTAGATTCGACGAAACTTTTTGAAATGCAAGTTTCGGTCAAAAAGTTGTATTATATTATACACTAATTTATATACTAGTTTCGGTAAAAAAAATTATTAAATCAAGCAGTGTTCGAAATGCTACAAAATTTTTCAGATAATTTATATTTTTTATGAGGGAAGGTTAAGAAGGAAGTCCATGAAAAAATCATCAGAAAATTTGATTATACGAAACTTTTCCCAAAGCAAGTTTCGATAAAAAAAATCATAATATATTATACACCAGTTTACAATAGTTTTGCTCAAAAAATCAAATTAAATCAAGGACTGTACGAAACGATACAAAACTTTTCAGATCCTTCCTATATTTTAAGATGGAAGGTTATGATGGAAGTCCATGAAAAAAAAACATCTGAAATTATATGTAACGAGCGAAGGTTATGATGGAAGTCAATGCAAGAAATAATCAGAAAATTTGATTCTACGAAACTTCTCCAAATGCAAGTTTCGGTACAAAAATCATAATATATTATACACAAGTTTATACTAGTTTTGCTCAAAAAATTAAATTAAATCGAGGACTGTAAGAAACGATACGAAACTTTTCAGATCGTTCCTATATGTTTAAAACGAACGTTATGATGAAAGTCAATGAAAAAAAAAACAGAAAATTTGATTCTACGAAACTTTTCCAAATGCAAGTTTCGCTCAAAAAATCGTAATATATTATAATCAAGTTTATACTAGTTTTGCTCAAAAAATCAAATTTGATAGAGGACTGTAAAAAATGATACAAAACTTTTCAGAACCTTCCTATATGTTAAGAGGGAAGGTTAAGATGGAAGTCCATGCAAACAATCATCTGCAAATTAGATTCTACGAAATTTTCGAAATGCAAGTTTCGTTCAAAAATCGTGATATATTATACACTAGTTTATAATAGTTTCGGTCAAAAAATAAATTAAATCGAGGAGTGTTTGAAATGCTACAAAACGTTTCAGATAATATATATATTTAATGAGGGAAGGTAATGATAGAGGTCCATGCAAAAAAAACATCTGAAAATTTGATTCTACGAAACTTTTCCAAATACGGTAAAAAAATCATAATATATTATACACAAGTTTATACTAATTTTTCTCAAAAAATCAAATTAAATCAAGGACTGTACGAAACGGCACAAAACTTTTCAGATCCTTCCTATATGTTAAGAGGGAAGGTTACGATGGTAGTCCATGCAAAAAATCATTTGAAAATTTGATTCTACGAAATTTTTCTAAATGCAAGTTTCGTTCAAAAATCGTAATATATTATACACTAGTTTATACTAGTTTCGGTCAAAAAATCAATTAAATCTAGAAGTGTTCGAAATGCTACAAAACTTTTCAGATAATTTATATATTTTACGGGGGAAGGTTATGATAGAAGTCCATGCAAAAAATCATCTGAAAATTTGATTCTACGAATCTTTTCCAAATGCGATCAAAAAATCATATTATATTATACACAAATTTATACTAGTTTTGCTCAAAAAATCAAATTAAACCCAGGACAACAAGAAATGACGCAAAACTTTTCAGATCTTTCCTATATGTTACTATGGAAGGTTATGATGGAAGTCCATGCACAAAATAATCTGAAAATTAGATTCGACGAAACTTTTCGAAATGCAAGTTTCGGTCAAAAAGTTGTATTATATTATACACTAATTTATACTAGTTTCGGTAAAAAAAATTATTAAATCAAGGAGTGTTCGAAATGCTACAAAACTTTTCAGATAATTTATATTTTTTATGAGGGAAGGTTAAGAAGGAAGTCCATCAAAAAATCATCAGAAAATTTGATTATACGAAACTTTTCCCAAAGAAGGTTTCTATAAAAAAAATCATAATATATTATACACCAGTTTACAATAGTTTTGCTCAAAATATCAAATTAAATCAAGGACTATACGAAACGATACAAAACATTTCAGATCCTTCCTATATTTTAAGATGGAAGGTTATGATGGAAGTCCATGCAAAAAAACATCTGAAATTATATGTAACGAGCGAAGGTTATGATGGAAGTCAATGCAATAAATCATCAGAAAATTTGATTCTACGAAACTTCTCCAAATGCAAGTTTCGGTACAAAAATCATAATATAGTATACACAAGTTTATACTAGTTTTGCTCAAAAAATTAAATTAAATCGAGGACTGTAAGAAACGATACGAAACTTTTCAGATCGTTCCTATATGTTTAAAACGAAGGTTATGATGAAAGTCAATGAAAAAAAAACAGAAAATTTGATTCTACGAAACTTTTCCAAATGCAAGTTTCGCTCAAAAAATCGAAATATATTATAATCAAGTTTATACTAGTTTTGCTCAAAAAATCAAATTTGATAGAGGACTATAAAAAATGATACAAAACTTTTCAGAACCTTCCTATATGTTAAGAGGGAAGGTTAAGATGGAAGTCCATGCAAACAATCATCTGCAAATTAGATTCTACGAAATTTTCGAAATGCAAGTTTCGTTCAAAAAATCATGATATATTATACACTAGTTTATACTAGTTTCAGTCAAAAAATAAATTAAATCGAGGAGTGTTCGAAATGCTACAAAACGTTTCAGATAATATATATATTTAACGAGGGAAGGTAATAATAGTGGTCCATGCAAAAAAACATCTGAAAATTGGATTCTACGAAACTTTTCCAAATACGATCAAAAAATCATAATATATTATACACAAGTTTATGCTAGTTTTTTCTCAAAAAATCAAATTAAATCAAGGACTGTACGAAACGGCACAAAACTTTTCAGATCCTTCCTATATGTTAAGAGGGAAGGTTACGATGGTAGTCCATGCAAAAAATCATTTGAAAATTTGATTCTACGAAACTTTTCTAAATGCAAGTTTCGTTCAAAAATCGTAATATATTATACACTAGTTTATACTAGTTTCGGTCAAAAAATCAATTAAATCTAGAAGTGTTCGAAATGCTACAAAACTTTTCAGATAATTTATATATTTTACGAGGGAAGGTTATGATAGAAGTCCATGCAAAAAATCATCTGAAAATTTGATTCTACGAATCTTTTCCAAATGCGATCAAAAAATCATATTATATTATACACAAATTTATAATAGTTTTGCTCAGAAAATCAAATTAAATCGAGGATTGTACGAAACGATACAAAACTTTTCAAATCCTTCTTATATATTATGAGGAAAGGTTATGACCGAGGTTCATGCAAAAAATCATCTGAAAATTAGATTCTCCGAAAATTTTCAAAATGCAAGTTTCTTTCAAAAAATCGTAATATATTATACACTAGTTTATACTAGTTTTGCTCATAAAATCAAATTAAATCGAGGACTGTAAGAAATGACTCAAACCTTTTTTGATCTTTCCTATGAGTTACTATGGAATGTTATGATGGAAGTCCATGCAAAAATCATCTGAAAATTAGATTCGACGAAACTTTTCGAAATGCAAGTTTCGGTCAAAAAGTTGTAATATATTATACACTAGTTTATACTAGTTTCGGTCAAAAAATTTATTAAATCAAGGAGTGTTCGAAATGCTACAAAACTTTTCAGATAATTTATATTTTTTATTAGGGAAGGTTAAGAAGGAAGTCCATGAAAAAATCATCAGAAAATTTGATTATACGAAACTTTTCCCAAAACAAGTTTCGATAAAAAAATCATAATATATTATACACAAGTTTACAATAGTTTTGCTTAAAAAATCAAATTAAATCAAGGACTGTACCAAACGATACACAACTTTTCAGATCCTTCCTATATTTTAAGATGGAAGGTTATGATGGAAGTCCATGCAAAATAATATTTGGAATTATATGTAATGAGCGAAGGTTATGATGGATGTCAATGCAAAAAATCATCAGAAAATTTGATTCTACAAAACTTCTCCAAATGCAAGTTTCGGTTAAAAAATCATAGTATATTATACACAAGTTTATACTAGTTTTGCTCAAAAAATCAAATTAAATCGAGGACTGTAAGAAACGATACAAAACTTTTCAGATTGTTCCTATATGTTACAAACGAAGGTTATGATGAAAGTCAATGCAAAAAAAAAAACAGAAAATTTGATTCTACGAAACTTTTCCAAATGAAAGTTTCGCTCCAAAAATCGTAATATATTATAATCAAGTTTATACTAGTTATGCTCAAAAAATCAAATTGGATAGAGGACTGTACAAAATGATACAAAACTTTTCAGAACCTTCCAATATGTTAAGAGGGAAGGTTATGATGGAAGTCCATGCAAACAATCATCTACAAATTAGATTCTACGAAACTTTTCAAAATGCATGTTTCGTTCAAAAAATCGTGATATATTATACACTAGTTTATACTAGTTTCGGTAAAAAAAAAAATTAAATCGAGGAGTGTTCGAAATGCTACAAAACGTTTCAGATAATTTATATATTTAATGAGGGAAGGTAATGATGGAGGTCCATGCAAAAAAGCATCTGAAAATTTGATTCTACGAAACTTTTCCAAATACGGCCAAAAAATCATAATATATTATACACAAATTTATACTAGTTTTTCTCAAACAATCAAATTAAATCAAGGACTGTACGAAACGACACAAAACTTTTCAGATCCTTCCTATATGTTAAGAGGGAAGGTTACGATGGTAATCCATGAAAAAAATGATTTGAATATTTGATTCTACGAAACTTTTCGAAATGCAAGTTTCGTTCAAAAAATCGTAATATATATTATACAATAGTTTATACTAGTTTCGGTCAAAAAATCAATTAAATCCAGGAGTGTTTGAAATGCTACAAAACTTTTCAGATAATTTATATATTTTACGAGGGAAGGTTATGATAGAATTCCATGCAAAAAATCATCTGACAATTTGATTCTACAAATCTTTTCCAAATGCGATCAAAAAATCATATTATATTATACACAAATTTATAATAGTTTTGCTCAGAAAATCAAATTAAATCGAGGATTGTACGAAACGATACAAAACTTTTCAGATCCTTCTTATATATTACGAGGAAAGGTTATGACCGAGGTTCATGCAAAAAATCATCTAAAAATTAGAATATACGAAACTTTTCAAAATGCAAGTTTCGTTCAAAAAATCATAATATATTATGCACAAGTTTATACCAGTTTTGCTCAAAAAATCAAGTTAAATCGAGGTCTGTAACAAATGACGCAAAACTTTTCAGATCTTTCCTATATGTTACTATGGAAGGTTATGATGGAAGTCCATGCAAAAATCATCTGAAAATTAGATTCGAAGAAACTTTTCGAAATGCAAGTTTCGGTCAAAAAGTTCTAATATATTATACACTAGTTTATACTAGTTTCGGTCAAAAAATTTATTAAATCAAGGAGTGTTCGAAATGCTACAAAACTTTTCAGATAAATTATATTTTTTATGATGGAAGGTTTAGAAGGAAGTCCATGAAAAAAATCATCAGAAAATTTGATTATACGAAACTTTTCCCAAAGCAAGTTTCTATAAAAAAATCATAATATATTATACACAAGTTTACAATAGTTTTGCTCAAAAAATCAAATTAAATCACGGACTGTACGAAACGATAAAAAACTTTTCAGATCCTTCCTATATTTTAAGATGGAAGGTTATGATGGAAGTCCATGCAAAAAAACATCAGAAATTATATGTAACGAGCGAAGGTTATGATGGAAGTCAATTCAAGAAATCATCAGAAAATTTGATTCTACGAAACTTCTCGAAATGCAAGTTTCGGTAAAAAAATCATAATATATTATACACAAGTTAATGCTAGTTTTGCTCAAAAAATAAAATTAAATCGAGGACTGTACGAAACGATACAAAACTTTTAAGATCGTTCCTATATGTTACAAACGAAGGTTATGATGAAAGTCAGTGCAAAAAAAAAACAAAAAATTTGATTCTACGAATCTTTTCCAAATGCAAGTTTCGCTCAAAAAATTGTAATATATTATAATCAAGTTTATACTAGTTTTGCTCAAAAAATCAAATTGGATAGAGGACTGTACAAAATTATACAAAACGTTTCAGAACCTTCCTATATGTTAAGAGGGAAAGTTATATTATACACTAATTTATACTAGTTTCAGAATCGTGATATATTATACACTAATTTATACTAGTTTCGGTCAAAAAATAAATTAAGTTGAGGAGTGTTCGAAATGCTACAAAACGTTTCAGATAATTTATATATTTTACGAGGGAAGGTAATGATGGAGGTCCATGCAAAAAAGCATCTGAAAATTTGATTATACAAAATTTTTCCAAATACGGTCAAAAAATCATAATATATTATACACAAATTTATATTAGTTTTTCTCAAAAAATCAAATTAAATCGAGCTCTGTACGATACGACACAAAACTTTTCAGATCCTTCCTATATGTTAAGAGGGAAGGTTACGATGGAAATCCATGCAAAAAATCATCTGAAAATTAGATTCGACGAAACTTGTCGAAATGCAAGTTTCGGTCAAAAAAGTTGTAATATATTATACACTAGTTTATACTAGTTTCGGTCAAAAAATTTATTAAATCAAGGAGTGTTCGAAATGATACAAAACTTTTCAGATAATTTATATTTTTTATGAGGGAAGGATAAGAAGGAAGTCCATGAAAAAAATCATTAGAAAATTTGATTCTACGAAACTGTTCCCAATGCAAGTTTCGATAAAAAAATCATAATATATTATACACAAGTTTATAATAGTTTTCCTCAAAAAATTAAATTTATTCAAGGACTGTACGAAACGATACAAAACTTTTCAGATCCTTCCTATATTTTAAGATGGAAGGTTACGAGGGAAGTCCATGCAAAAAAACATCTGAAATTATATGTTACGAGCGAAGGTTATGATGGAAGTCAATGCAAAAAATCATCTGAATGTTTGATTTTACGAAACTTCTCCAAATGCAAGTTTCGGTAAAAAAAATCATAATATATTATACACAAGTTTATAATAGTTTTGCTCAAAAAATCAAATTAAATCGAGGACTGTACGAAATGATACAAAACCTTTCAGATCCTTCTTATATGTTACATACGAAGGTTATGATGAAAGTCAATGTAAAAAAAAATCAAAAAATTTGATTCTACGAAACTTTTCCAAATGCAAGTTTCGGTATAAAAACTGTAATATATTATACACAAGTTTATACTAGTTTTGCTCAAAAAATCAAATTAGATAGAGGACTGTACAAAATTAAACAAAACTTTTCAGAAGCTTCCTATATGTTAAGAAGGAAAGTTATGATGGAAGTCCATGCAAAAAAATATCTATAAATTAGATTCTACATACTTTTCGAAATGCAAGTGTCGTTCAAAAAATCGTGATATATTATACACTAGTTTATACTAGTTCCGGTCCAAAAAATAAATTAAATCGAGGAGTGTTCGAAATGCTATAAAACGTTTCAGATAATTTATATATTTTACAAGAAAAAGGTAATGATGGAGGTCCATGCAAAAAAGCATTTGAAAATTTGATTCTACGAAACTTTTCGAAATACGGTCAAAAAATCATAATATATTATACAAGAGTTTACACTAGTTTTTCTCAAAAAATCAAATTAAATCGAGGACTGTACGAAACAACACAATACTTTTCAGATCCTTCCTATATGTTAAGAGGGAAGGTTACAATGGAAGTCCATGCAAAAAATCATATGAAAATTAGATTTTACGAAACTTTTCGAAATGCAAGTTTCGTTCAAAAAATCGTAATATATTATACACTAGTTTATACTAGTTTCGGAAAAAAATCAATTAAATCGAGGAGTGTTCGAAATGCTACAAAACTTTTCAGATAATTTATATATTTTACGAGGGAAGGTTATGATAGAAGTCCATGCAAAAAATCATATGAAAATTTGATTCTACGAAACTTTTCCAAATGCGTTCAAAAAATCATAATATATTATACACAAGTTTATAATAGTTTTGCTCAAAAAATCAAATTAAATCGAGGACTGTACGAAACGATACAAATCTTTTCAGATCCTTCTTATATATTACGAGGAAAGGTTATGACCGAGGTTCATGCTAAAAATCATCTGAAAATTAGATTCTACGAAACTTTTCAAAATGCAAGTTTCGTTCAAAAAATCGTAATATATTATACACAAGTTTATACTAATTTTGCTCAAAAAATCAAATTAAATTGAGGACTGTAAGAAATGACGCAAAACTTTTCAGATCTTTCCTATATGTTACTATGGAAGGTTATGATGGAAGTCCATGCAAAAAATCATCTGAAAATTAGATTCGACGAAACTTTTCGAAATGCATGTTTCGGTCAAAAAGTTGTAATATATTATACACTAGTTTATACTAGTTTCGGTCAAAAAATAAATTAAATCAAGGTGTGTTTGAAATGACAGAAGACTTTTTAGATCTTTCCTATATGTTACTATGGAAGGTTACGATGTAAGTCCATGCAAAAAATCATATGAAAACTAGATTCGGCGAAACCTTTCGAAATGCAAGTTTCGGTCAAAAAGTTGTAATATATTATACACTAGTTTATACTAGTTTCGGTATAAAAAATCAATTAAATCAAGGAGTGTTTGAAATGCTACAATACTTTTCAGATAATTTATATATTTTAAGAGGGAAGGTTAAGAAGAAAGTCCATGAAAAAAATTATCAGAAAATTTGATTCTACGAAACCTTTCCCAATGCAAGTGTCGATCAAAAAATCATAATATATTTACACAAGTTTATAATAGTTTTACTCAAAAAATAAAATTAAATCAAGGACTGTACGAAACGATACAAAACTTTTCAGATCCTTCCTATATTTTTAGATGGAAGGTTATGATGGAAGTGCATGCAAAAAAATATCTGAAATTATATGTTACGAGCGAAGGTTATGATGGAAGTCAATGCAAAAAATCATCAAAAAATTTTATTCTACGAAACTTTTCTAAATGCAAGTTTCGGTTAAAAAATCATAATATATATACACAAGTTTATACTAGTTTTGCTCAAAAAATAAAATTAAATCGAGGACTGTACGAAATAATACTAAACTTTTCATATCCTTCCTATATGTTACTAGTGAAGTTTATGATGAAAGTCAATGCAAAAAATCATCAGAAAATTTGATTCTACGAAACTTTTCGAAATGCAAGTTTCGGTCAAAAAATCGTAATAAATTATACACAAGTTTATACTAGTTTTGCTCAAAAAATCAAATTAGATAGAGGACTGTACAAAATGATACAAAACTTTTCAGAACCTTCCTATATGTTAAGAGGGAAGGTTGTGATGGATGTCCATGAAAAAAATTCATCTGCAAATTAGATTCTACAAAACTTTTCGAAATGCAAGTTTCGTTAAAAAAATTGTGATATATTTTACACTAGTTTATACTAGTTTCGGTCAAAAAATAAATTAAATCGAGGAGTGTTCGAAATGCTACAAAATGTTTCAGATAATTAATTTATTTTACGAGGGAAGGTAATGATGGAGGTCCATGCAAAAAAGCAATTGAAAATTTGATTCTACAAAACTTTTCCAAATACGGTCAAAAAATCATAATATATTTTATACAAGTTTACACTAGTTTGTCTCAAAAAATCTAATTAAATCAAGGACTGTACGAAACAGCACAAAACATTTCAGATCCTTCCTATATGTTAAGAGGGAAGGTTACGATGGAAGTCCATGCAAAAAATCATCTGAAAATTAGATTTTACGAAACTTTTGAAATGCAAGTTTCGTTCAAAAAATCGTAATATATTATACACTAGTTTATACTAGTTTCGGTCAAAAAATCAATTAAATCGAGGAGTGTTCGAAATGCTACAAAACTTTTCAGATAACTTATATATTTTACGAGGGAAGGTTATGATAAAAGTCCATGCAAAAAATCATCTGAAAATTTGATTATACGAAACTTTTCCAAATACGATAAAAAAATCTTAATATATTATACACACGTTTATAATAGTTTTGTTCAAAAAATCAAATTAAATCGAGGACTGTACGAAACGATACAAAACTTTTCAGATCCTTCTTATATATTACGAGGAAAGGTTATGACCGAGGTTCATGCAAAAACTCATCTGAAAATTAGATTCTACGAAACTTATCAAAATGCAAGTTTCGTTCAAAAAATCGTAATATATTATACACAAGATTATACTAATTTTTCTCAAAAAATCAAATTAAATCGAGGACTGTAAGAAATGACTTAAAACTTTTCAGATTTTTCTTATATGTTACTATGGAAGGTTATGATGGAAGTTCATGCAAAAAATCATCTGAAAATTAGATTCGACGAAACTTTTCGAAATGCAAGTTTCGGTCAAAAAGTTGTAATATATTATACACTAGTTTATACTAGTTTTGGTCAAAAAATCAAATTAAACCGAGGAGTGTTTGAAATGCTAAAATACTTTTCAGATAATTTATATATTTTACGAGGGAAGGTTAAGAAGAAAGTCCATGAAAAAAAATATCAGAAAATTTGATTCTACGAAACTTTTCCCAATGCAAGTTTCGATCAAAAAATCATAATATATTTACACAAGTTTATAATAGTTTTACTGAAAAAATAAAATTAAATCAAGGAATGTACGAAACGATACAAAACTTTTCAGATCCTTCCTATATTTTAAGATGGAAGGTTATGATGGAAGTCCATGCAAAAAAACATCTGAAATTATATGTTACGTGTGAAGGTTATGATGGAAGTCAATGCAAACAATCATCAAAAAATTTGATTCTACGAAACTTCTCTAAATGCAAGTTTCAGTTAAAAAATCATAATATATTATATACAAGTTTATACTAGTTTTGCTCAAAAAATAAAATTAATCAAGGACTGTATGAAACAATACAAAACTTTTCAGATCCTTCCTATATGTTACAAGCGAAGGTTATGATGAAAGTCAATGCAAAAAATCATCAGAATATTTGATTCTACGAAACTTATCCAAATGCAAGTTTCGGTCAAAAAATCGTAATAAATTATACACAAGTTTATACTAGTTTTGGTCAAAAAATCAAATTAGATAGAGGACTGTACAAAATGATACAAAACTTTTCAGAACCTTCCTATATGTTAAGAGGGAAGGTTGTGATGGAAGTCCATGCAAAAAAATTCATCTGCAAATTAGATTCTACGAAACTTTTCGAAATGCAAGTTTCGTTCAAACAATCGTGATATATTATACACTAGTTTAAACTAGTTTTGGTCAAAAAATAAATTAAATCGAAGAGTGTTCTAAATGCTACAAAACATTTCAGATAATTAATATATTTTACGAGGGAAGGTAATGATGGAGGTCCATGCAAAAAAGCATCTGAAAATTTGATTCTACAAAACTTTTCGAAATACGGTCAAAAAATCATAATATATTATACAAGAGTTTACACTAGTTTTTCTCAAAAAATATAATTAAATCGAGGACTGTACGAAACGACACAGTACTTTTCAGATCCTCCCTATATGTTAAGAGGGAAGGTTACGATGGAAGTCCATGCAAAAAATCATCTGAAAATTAGATTTTACGAATCTTTTCCAAACGCGATCAAAAAATCATAATATATTATACACAAGTTTATAATAGTTTTGTTCAAAAAATTAAATTAAATCGAGGACTGTACGAAACGATACAAAACTTTTCAGATCCTTCTTATATATTACGAGGAAAGGTTATGACCGAGGTTCATGCAAAAAATCATCTGAAAATTAGATTCTACGAAACTTTTCAAAATGCAAGTTTCGTTCAAAAAATCGTAATATATTATACACAAGTTTATACTAATTTTTCTCAAAAAATCAAATTAAATCGAGGACTGTAAGAAATGACATAAAACTTTTCAGATCTTTCCTATATGTTACTATGGAAGGTTATGATGGAAGTCCATGCAAAAAATCATCTTAAAATTAGATTCGACAAAAGTTTTCGAAATGCAAGTTTCGGTCAAAAGGTTGTAATATATTATACACTAGTTTATACTAGTTTTGCTCAAAAAATCAAATTAAACCGAGGACTGTAAGAAATTACAGAAAACTTTTCAGATCTTTGCCATATGTTACTATGGAAGGTTACGATGGAAGTCCATGCAAAAAATCATCTGAAAATTAGATTCGACGAAACTTTTCGAAATGCATGTTTTGGTCAAAAAGTTGTAATATATTATACACTAGTTTATACTAGTTTCGGTCAAAAAATAAATTAAATCGAGGAGTGTTCGAAATGCTACAAAACGTTTCAGATAATTAATATATTTTACGAGGGAAGGTAATGATGGTGGTCCATGCAAAAAAGCATCTGAAAATTTGATTCTACGAAAATTTTCCCAATGCAAGTATTGATCAAAAAATCATAATATATTATACACAAGTTTATAATAGTTTTACTCAAAAAGTTAAATTAAATCTAGGACTGTACGAAACAATACAAAACATTTCAAATCATTCCTATATTTTAAGATGGAAAGTTGTGATGGCAGTCCATGCAAAAAAACATCTGAAATTATATGTTACGAGCGAAGGTTATGATGGAAGTCAATGCAAAAACTCATCAGAAAATTTGATTCTACGAAACTTCTCCAAATGCAAGTTTCGGTTAAAAAATCATAATATATTATACACAAGTTTATACTAGTTTTGCTCAAAAAATAAGATTAAATTGAGGACTGAACGAAACAATACAAAACTTTTCAGATCCTTCCTATTTGTTACAAGCGAAGGTTATGATGAAAGTCAATGCAAAAAATCATAAGAAAATTTGATTCTACGAAACTTTTCCAAATGCAAGTTTCGGGTAAAAAATCGTAATAAATTATACACAAGTTTATACTAGTTTTGCTCAAAAAATCAAATTAGATAGAGGACTGTACAAATGATACAAAACTTTTTAGAACCTTCCTATATGTTAAGAGGGAAGGCTGGGATGGAAGTCCATGCAAAAAATCATCTGCAAATTATATTCTACGAAACTTTTCGAAATGCAAGTTTCGTTCAAAGAATCGTGATATATTATACACTAGTTTATACTAGTTTCGGTGAAAAAATAAATAAAATCGAGGACTATTCAAAATGCTACAAAACGTTTCAGATAATTAATATATTTTACGAGGGAAGGTAATGATGGAGGTCCATGCAAAAAAGCATCTGAAAATTTGATTCTACGAAACTTTTCCAAATACGGTCAAAAAATCCAAATATATTATACACAAGTTTATACTAGTTTTTCTCAAAAAATTAAATTAAATCAAGGACTGTACGAAATGACACAAAACTTTTCAGATCCTTCCTATATGTTAAGAGGGAAGGTTACGATAGAAGTCCATACAAAAAATCATCTGAAAATAAAATTTTACCAAACTATTCGAAATGCAAGTATCGTTCAAAAAATCGTAATATATTATACACTAGTTTATACTAGTTTTGGTCAAAAAATCAATTAAATCGAGAAGTGTTCGAAATGCTACAGAACTTTTCAGATAATTTAAATATTTTACGAGGGACGGTTATGATAGACGTCCATGCAAAAAATCATCTGAAAATTTGATTCTAAGGAACTTTTCCAAATGCGATAAAAAAATCATAATATATTATACTCAAGTTTATAATAGTTTTGTTCAAAAAATCAAATTAAATCGAGGACTGTACGAAACGATACAAAACTTTTCGGATCCTTCTTATATATTACGAGGAAATGTTATGACCGAGGTTCATGCAAAAAATCATCTGAAAATTATATTCTAAGAAACTTTTCAAAATCCAAGTTTCGTTCAAAAAATCGTAATTTATTATACATAAGTTTATACTAATTTTGCTCAAAAAATCAAAATAAATCGAGGACTGTAAGAAATGACGCAAAACCTTTCAGATCTTTCCTATATGTTACTATGGAAGGTTACGATGGAATTCCATGCAAAAAATCATCTGAAAATTAGATTCGACGAAACTTTTCGAAATGCAAGTTTCGGTCAAAAAGTTGTAATATATTATACACTAGTTTATACTAGTTTCGGTCAAAAAATCAATTAAATCAAGGAGTCTTTGAAATGCTACAAAACTTTTCAGATAATTTATATATTTTACGAGGGAAGTTTAAGAAGGAAGTCCATGAAAAAAATCATCAAAAAATTTGATTCTACTAAACTTTTCACAACGCAAGTTTCGATAAAAAAAATCATAATATATTATACACAAGTTTATAATAGTTTTACTCAAAAAATAAAATTTAATCAAGGACTGTACGAAACGATACAAAACATTTCAGATCCTTCCTATATTTTAAGATCGAAGGTTATGATGGAAGTCCATGCAAAAAAACATCTGAAATTATATGTTACGAGCGAAGGTTATGATGGAAGTCAATGCAAAAAATCATCAGAAAATTTGATTCTACGAAACTTCTCCAAATGCAAGTTTCGGTTAAAAAAATTATAATATATTATACATAAGTTTATACTAGTTTTGCTCAAAAAATCAAATTAAATCGAGGACTGTACGAAACAATACAATACTTTTCGGATCCTTCCTATATGTTACAAGCGAAGGTTATGATGAAAGTCAATGCAAAAAATCATCAGATAATTTGATTCTACGAAACTTTTCCAAATGCAAGTTTCGGTAAAAAAATTAGTAATATATTATAAACAAGTTTATAATAGTTTTGCTCAAAAAATAAAATTAGATAGAGGACTGTACAAAATGATACAAAACTTTTCAGATCCTTCCTATATGTTAAGTGGGAAGGTTATGATGGATGTCCATGCAAAAAATCATCTGCAAATTAGATTCTATGAAACATTTCGAAATGCAAGTTTCGTTCGAAAAATCATGATATATTATACACTAGTTTATACTAGTTTCGGTCAAAAAGTAAATTATATCAAGGAGTGTTCGAAATGCTACAAAATGTTTCAAATAATTTATATATTTTACAAGGGAAGGTAATCATGGAGGTTCATGCAAAAAAGAATCTGAAAATTTGATTCTACGAAAGTTTTCCAAATACGGTCAAAAAATCATAATATATTATACATAAGTTTATATTAGTTTTTCTCAAAAAATCAAATTAAATCGAGGACTATACGAAACGACACAAAAATTTTCAGATACTTAATATATGTTAAGAGGGAAGGTTACGATAGAAGTCCATACAAAAAATCATCTGAAAAATATATTTTACGAAACTTTCGAAATGCATGTTTCGTTCAAAAAATAGTAAAATATTATACACTAGTTTATATTAGTTTTGGTCAAAAAATCAATTAAATCGAGGAATGTTCGAAATGCTACTAAACTTTTCAGATAATTTTAATATTTTACGAGAGACGGTTATGATAGAAGTCCATGCAAAAAATAATCTGAAAATTTGATTCTAAGGAACTTTTCCAAATGCGATAAAAAAATCATAATATATTATACTCAAGTTTATAATAGTTTTGTTCAAAAAATCAAATTAAATCGAGGACTGTACGAAACGATACAAAACTTTTCAGATCCTTCTTATATATTACGAGGAAAGGTTATGACCGAGGTTCATGCAAAAGATCATCTGAAAATTAGATTCTACGAATCTTTTCAAAATGCGAGTTTCGTTCAAAAAATCGTAATTTATTATACACAAGTTTATACTAATTTTGCTCAAAAAATCAAATTAAATCGAGGACTGTAAGAAATGACGCAAAACCTTTCAGATCTTTCCTATATGTTACTATGGAAGGTTGCGATGGAAGTCCATGCAAAAAATCATCTGAAAATTAGATTAGACGAAACTTTTCGAAATGCAAGTTTCGGTCAAAAAGTTGTAATATATTATAGGCAAAATACTCAAATTGGTCCCTTAGCTCTACCTCAGTGTCCAATTTGGTACCTTATCTTTAAAAAGTATCAAAATAGTCCTTTAATTGCTCAAAAAGGTCCACGTTAGTCCTTTCCGTCCATTTTTTACTAACGGCGTCAATTTTGGCTTGCGTGGAATCTGATGTGGCACATGTGTGGCATCTATTCATAATCAAAGGTCATCAAAATTCTCAAAAAAACTCTAGAATTTTGCCTTGAGCTAAGAATCGAACTGCAGACACCTTGGTTGCTACACATCATCCTTACCGCTAAACCACTTTACTCCATGATTATTTAAGTTACAAACTAGGTATATATTGCTTAATCTAAGAATAACATCACCTTGTGAAGAACGAATTTGTCATACGAATTTGTTACTGTAAATAATCTGTGATGAAGGACATTCTAGAGAGTTCATAGGATTGAATTGTTATAAATAGACAGTATACTTATCCTTTAAAGATCAAATCTAATTATTTCTCAAAATATTAAATTTATATTTGAAACAGACAACAAATAGTGCGCAGTAATATTTGTTGTTAGTACAATGTTGTACAGACTAGTTTGTCAATAATGTCTCTAGTCCCAGTGGATATCTCCTACAACAATCAATTGAAGAATACACATCTTTTTCCATTGTCTATTGGACAGAAACTGCACTAGTGGATATCTCTTACAGATGAGTATTTCAAACCATCGAATGCTTTAGAAATCTAAAAGTAATTGAGGAAGAATACTCTCTAAATGAGTAGCTTCTATTTGACCATCACCCTCAGTCTCTGCAATAGCTACAGCACGCTGAATAGCCTCTGCATCCATTCAAAGATTTGTCAAAAACAATATGACATAGAATATGTGCAAATCATAGTCTTGAGAAAGTATTAATGTGTTTCTCTTTTTAATATGGATGAACCTGTGACAAAGACCCAAAGAAGTTTGCAGGTAAGCTTCAGAGCACTAGCATTAGCTGCATCCGAAAATATGGACAGATGAGTTGTGCTAAACATCCAATTTGCAATGCAAACACAACTATAGTGAGGCATGATCACAGAACCTCCACCAAATAAGAAATTTGTTAACAATGATAATGACATAAATACCAGAAGTTGTCTGATTCTTCTTGGACGATCCGGCTCCTACCTGTAGCAGTAAAAACCCATTTGCAGATCAAGTCTTTTGTGAAAGAGATTGAGAATGGAGAGTTGGCTCCTTCTGGATGTTGTAGTCGGCGAGTGTGCGGTCATCTTCCAACTGCTTTCCGGCGAAGATGAGACGATGCTGGTCCGGGGGAATTCCCTCATTGTCTTGGATCCTTTCCTTCACGTTGTCAATGGTGTCAGAAGACTCAACCTTGAGGGTTATCGTCATACTCGTTAGGGTTTTCACGAAGATCTGCATCTTGATGGAAACTGTGAAGTGAGCAACAAAGGTTTGGAATGAGGCGTTTAGGTTTCAGAGGAATTTATTTTCTAGGAAAATTAGGTTTTTTTGTTTGAATCTACAATCCAGTAGAGAGAATGTGGAAATGAAGAAGATGACAGTGAAAGAGAAATAATTTTATAATAAAGCCAAATCATTGTGTGGTAAACACAAATAAATGTGAAGTGGTGTAATGGTTTGATATACTTTGTAGCAACCAAGTGAACCTGAGTTCGAATCCTTGCTTCCACAAATGTTTAGATTTTTTATGGGAAGTTTTGCCAAATCACGTGCCATATAACCAAATGCCACATCAGCACCAAATGACACATCAGTTGCCACCCTGTAAAAAATTAACGCCGTTTGGGAAAATTGGACGGAAAGGACTAACGTGGTCCTTTTTGAACAATTAAAGGATCAATTTGAAACTTTTTAAAAATAAGGGACCAAATTGGACCCAGAGGTAGAGTTAAGGGACTAATTTGGGTATTTTGCCTATATTATACATTAGTTTATACTAGTTTCGGTCAAAAAATCAATTAAATCAAGGAGTGTTTGAAATGCTACAAAACTTTTCAGATAATTTATATATTTTACGAGGGAAGTTTAAGAAGGAAGTCCATGAAAAAAATCATCAAAAAATTTGATTCTACTAAACTTTTCCTAATGCAAGTTTCGACTAAAAAATCATAATATATTATACACAAGTTTATAATAGTTTTACTCAAAAAATCAAATTAAATCAAGGACTATACGAAATGATACAAAACTTTTCAGATCCTTCCTATATTTTACGATGGAAGGTTATGATGGAAGTCCATGCAAAAAATCATCTGAAATTATATGTTACAAGCGAAGGTTATGATGGAAGTCAATGCAAAAAATCATCAGAAAATTTGATTCTACGAAACTTCTCCAAATGCAAGTTTCGGTTAAAAAATCTTAATATATTATACACAAGTTTATACTAGTTTTGCTTAAAAAATCAAATTAAATCGAGGACTGTAAGAAATGACTTAAAACTTTTCAGATCTTTCTTATATGTTACTATGGAAGGTTATGATGGAAGTTCATGCAAAAAATCATCTGAAAATTAGATTCGACGAAACTTTTCGAAATGCAAGTTTCGGAAAAAAAAATAGTAATATATTATACACAAGTTTATAATAGTTTTGCTCAAAAAATAAAATTAGATATAGGTCTGTACAAAATGATACAAAACTTTTCAGATCCTTCCTATATGTTAAGTGGGAAGGTTATGATGGAATTCCATGCAAAAAATTATCTGCAAATTAGATTCTATGAAACATTTCGAAATGCAAGTTTCGATCGAAAAATCATGATATATTATACACTAGTTTATACTAGTTTCGGTCAAAAAGTAAATTAAATCAAAGAGTGTTTGAAATGCTACAAAATGTTTCGAATAATTTATATATTTTATGAGGGAAGGTAATGATGGAGGTCCATGCAAAAAAGCATCTGAAAATTTGATTCTACGAAACTTTTCCAAATATGGTCAAAAAATCATAATATATTATACACAAGTTTATACTAGTTTTTCTCAAAAAATCAAATTAAATCCAGGACTGTACGAAACGACACAAAAATTTTCAGATCCTTCCTATATATTAAGAGGTAAGGTAACGATAGAAGTCAATGCAAAAAAATCATCTGAAAATTAGATTTTACAAAACTTTTCAAAATGCAAATTTCGTTAAAAAAATCATAATATATTATACACTAGTTTATACTAGTTTTGGTAAAAAAAACTGAATTAAATCGAGGATGTTCGAAATGCTACAGAACGTTTCAGATAATTTAAAATTTTTACGAGGGACGGTTATGATAGAAGTCCATGCAAAATATCATCTGAAAATTTGATTCTACGGATCTTTACCAAATCCGATAAAAAAATCATAATATATTATACACAAGTTTATAATAGTTTTGTTCAAAAAATCAAATTAAATCGAGGACTGTACGAAACGATACAAATCTTTTCAGATCCTTCTTTTATATTGCGAGGAAAGGTTATGACCGAGTTCATGCAAAAAATCATCTGAAAATTAGATTCTACGAAACTTTTCAAATTGCGAGTTTCGTTCAAAAAATCGTAATTTATTATACACAAGTTTATACTAATTTTGCTCAAAAAATCAAATTAAATCGAGGATTGTAAGAAATGACGCAAAACCTTTCAGATCTTTCCTATATGTTACTATGGAAGATTACGATGGAAGTCCATGCAAAAAATCATCTGAAAATTAGATTCGACGAAACTTTTCGAAATGCAAGTTTCAGTCAAAAAGTTGTAATATATTATACACTAGTTTATACTAGTTTCGATCAAAAAATCAATTAAATCAAGTAGTGTTCGAAATGCTACGAAACGTTTCAGATAATTTATATATTTTACAAGGGAATGTTAAGAAGGAATTCCATGCAAAAAATCATTAGAAAATTTGATTCTACGAAACTTTTCCAAGTGCAAGTTTCGATCAAAATATCATAATATATTATACACAAGTTTATACTAGTTTTGCTCAAAAAATCTAATTAAATCAAGGATTATACGAAACGATACAAAACTTTTCAGATCCTTCCTATATGTTAAGAGGGAAGATTAAGATGGTAGTCCATGCAAAAAAATCATATGAAAATTAGATTCTACGAAACTTTTTAAAATGCAAGTTACACTTGTTTATACTAGTTTCGGTCAAAAAATCAATTAAATCGAGGATTGTTCAAAATTCTACAAAAATTTTCGGGTAATATATATATTTTACGATAGAAAGTTAAGAAGGAAGTTCATGCAAAAAATAATCAGAAAATTTAATTCTATTTAGCATTACCAAATGCAAGTTTCGATCATAAAATCATAATATATTATACACAATTTTATACTAGTTTTGCTCAAAAAATCAAACTAAATCAAGGACTGTTCGAAATGATACAAAGAAACTTTTCCAAATGCAAGTTTCGGTCAAAAAACTGTAATATATTATACACAAGTTTATACTAGTTTTGCTCAAAAAATAAAATTAGATAGAGGACTATACAAAATGATACAGAACTTTTCAGAACCTTCCTATATATTAAGAGGGAGGTTATGATGGAAGTCCATGCAAACAATCATCTGCAAATTAGATTCTACGAAACTTTTCGAAATGCAATTTTATTTCAAAAAATCGTGATATATTATACACTAGTTTATACTAGTTTCAGTCAAAAAACATTAAATCGATGAGTGTTCGAAATGCTACAAAACGTTTCAGATAATTTATATATTTAACGAGGGAAGGTAATGATGGAGGTCCATGCAAAAAAACATCTGAAAATTTGATTCTAAGAAACTTTTCCAAATACGGTCAAAAAATCATAATATATTATACACAAGTTTATACTAGTTTTTTTTAAAAAATCAAATTAAATCAAGGATTGTAAGAAACGGCACAAAACTTTTCAGATCCTTCCTATATGTTAAGAGGGAAGGTTACGATGGTAGTCCATGCAAAAAATCATTTGAAAATTTGATTCTACGAAACTTTTAAAAATGCAAGTTTCGTTCAAAAAATCGTAATATATTATACAGTAGTTTATACTAGTTTCGGTTAAAAAATCAATTGAATCGAGGAGTGTTCGAAATGCTACAAGATTTTCAGATAATTTATATATTTTACAAGGGAAGGTTATGATAGAAGTCCATGCAAAAAATCATCTGAAAATTTGATTCTACGAATCTTTTCCAAATGCGATCAAAAAATCATATTATATTATACACAAATTTATAATAGTTTTGCTTAGAAAATCAAATTAAATCGAGGATTGTACGAAACGATACAAAAAATTTCAGATCCTTCTTATATATTACGAGGAAAGGTTATGACCGAGGTTCATGCAAAAAATCATCTGAAAATTAGATTCGACGAAACATTTCGAAATGCAAGTTTATACACAAGGTTATGACCGAGGTTCATGCAAAAAATCATCTGAAAATTATTTCGTTCAAAAAATCGTAATATATTATACACAAGTTTATACTATTTTTGCTCAAAAAATCAAATTAAATCGAGGACTGTAAGAAATGACGCAAAACTTTTCAGATCTTTCCTATATGTTACTATGGAAGGTTATGATGGAAGTCCATGCAAAAAATCATCTGAAAATTAGATTCGACGAAACATTTCGAAATGCAAGTTTCGGTCAAAAAGTTGTATTATATTATACACTGATTTATACTAGTTTCGGTAAAAAAAATTATTAAATCAAGGAGTGTTCGAAATGCTACAAAACTTTTCAGATAATTTATATTTTTTATGAGGGAAGGTTAAGAAGGAAGTCCATGAAAAAATCATCAGAAAATTTGATTATACGAAACTTTTCCCAAAGCAAGTTTCGTTAAAAAAATCATAATATATTATAAACCTGTTTACAATAGTTTTGCTCAAAAAATCAAATTAAATCAAGGACTGTATGAAACGATACAAAACTTTTCAGATCCTTCTTATATATTACGAGGAAAGGTTATGACCGAGGTTCATGAAAAAAATCATCTGAAAATTAGATTCTACGAAACTTTTCAAAATGCAAGTTTCGTTCAAAAAATCGTAATACATTATACACAAGGTTATACTAGTTTTGCTCAAAAAATCAAATTAAACCGAGGACAGTAAGAAATGACGCAAAACTTTTCAAATCTTTCCTATATGTTACTATGGAAGTTTATGATGGAAGTCCATGCAAAAAATCATCTGAAAATTAGATTCGACGAAACATTTCGAAATGCAAGTTTCGGTCAAAAAGTTGTATTATATTATACACTAATTTATACTAGTTTCAGTAAAATAAATTATTAAATCAAGGAGTGTTCGAAATGCTACAAAACTTTTCAGATAATTTATATTTTTTATGAGGGAAGGTTAAGAAGGAAGTCCATGAAAAAATCATCAGAAAATTTGATTATACGAAACTTTTCCCACAGCAAGTTTCGATAAAAAAAATCATAATATATTATACACCAGTTTACAATAGTTTTGCTCAAAAAATTAAATTAAATCAAGGACTGTACGAAACGATACAAAACTTTTCAGATCCTTCCTATATTTTAAGATGGAAGGTTATGATGGAAGTCCATGCAAAAAAACATCTGAAATTATATGTAACGAGCGAAGGTTATGATGGAAGTCAATGCAAGAAATCATCAGAAAATTTGATTCTACGAAACTTCTCCAAATGCAAGTTTCGGTACAAAAATCATAATATATTATACACAAGTTTATACTAGTTTTGCTTAAAAAATTAAATTAAATCGAGGACTGTAAGAAACGATACGAAACTTTTCAGATCGTTCCTATATGTTTAAAACGAAGGTTATGATGAAAGTCAATGAAAAAAAACAGAAAATTTGATACTGCGAAACTTTTCCAAATGCAAGTTTCGCTCCAAAAATCGTAATATATTATAATCAAGTTTATACTAGTTTTGCTCAAAAAATCAAATTTGATAGAGGACTGTAAAAAATGATACAAAACTTTTCAGAACCTTCCTATATGTTAAGAGGGAAGGTTAAGATGGAAGTCCATGCAAACAATCATCTGCAAATTAGATTCTACGAAATTTTCGAAATGCAAGTTTCGTTCAAAAAATCATGATATATTATACACTAGTTTAGACTAGTTTCGGTCAAAAAATAAATTAAATCAAGGAGTGCTCGAAATGCTACAAAACATTTCAGATAATTTATATATTTAACGAGGGAAGGTAATGATGGAGGTCCATGCAAAAAAACATCTGAAAATTTGATTCTACGAAACTTTTCCAAATACGGTCAAAAAATCATAATATATTATATACAAGTTTATACTAGTTTTTCTCAAAAAATCAAATTAACTCAAGGACTGTACGAAAAGGCACAAAACTTTTCAGATCCTTCGTATATGTTAAGAGGGAAGGTTACGATGGTAGTCCATGCAAAAAATCATTTGAAAATTTGATTCTACGAATCTTTTCCAAATGCAAGTTTCGTTCAAAAATCGTAATATATTATACACTAGTTTATACTAGTTTCGGTCAAAAATCAATTAAATCGAGGAGTGTTTGAAATACTACAAAACTCTTCAGATAATTTATATATTTTACGAGGGAAGGTTATGATAGAAGTCCATGCAAAAAATCATCTGAAAATTTGATTCTACGAATCTTTTCCAAATGCGATCAAAAAATCATATTATATTATACACAAATTTATAATAGTTTTGCTCAGAAAATCAAATTAAATCGAGGATTCTACGAAACGATACAAAACTTTTCAGATCCTTCTTATATATTATGAGGAAAGGTTATGACCGAGGTTCATGCAAAAAATCATCTGAAAATTAGATTCTACGAAAATTTTCAAAATGCAAGTTTCTTTCAAAAATTCGTAATATATTATACACAAGTTTATACTAGTTTTGCTCAAAAAATCAAATTAAACCGAGGACTGTAAGAAATGACGCAAAACTTTTTTGATCTTTCCTATATGTTACTATGGAAGGTTATGATGGAAGTCCATGCAAAAATCATCTAAAAATTAGATTCGACGAACCTTTTCGAAATGCAAGTTTCGGTCAAAAAGTTCTAATATATTATACACTAGTTTATACTAGTTTCGGTCAAAAAATTTATTAAATCAAGGAGTGTTCAAAATGCTACAAAACTTTTCAGATAATTTATATTTTTTATGAGGGAAAGTTAAGAAGGAAGTCCATGAAAAAAATCATCAGAAAATTTGATTCTACGAAACTTTTCCCAATGCAAGTTTCGATCAAAAAATCATAATATATTATACACAAGTTGATAATAGTTTATACAAGTTTTTCTCAAAAAATAAATTAAATCAAGGACTGTACGAAACGACACAAAACTTTTCAGATCCTTCCTATATGTTAAGAGGGAAGGTTACGATGGAAGTCCATGAAAAAAATCATCTGGAAATTTGATTTTACGAAACTTTTCGAAATGCAAGTTTCGTTCAAAAAATCGTTATATATTATACACTAGTTTATACTAGTTTCGGTCAAAAAATCAATTAAATCTAGGAGTGTTCGAAATGCTACAAAACTTTTCAGATAATTTATATATTTTACGAGGGAAGGTTATGATAGAAGTCCATGCAAAAAATTAAATTAAATCGAGGATTGTATGAAACGATACAAAACTTTTCAGATCCTTCTTATATATTACGAGGAAAGGTTATGACCAAGGTTCATGCAAAAAATCATCTGAAAATTAGATTCTAAGAAACTTTTCAAAATGCGAGTTTCGTTCAAAAAATCTTAATTTATTATACATAATTTTATACTAATTTTGCTCAAAAAATCAAAATAAATCGATGACTGTAAGAAATGACACAAAACCTTTCAGATCATTCCTATATGTTACTATGGTAGGTTACGATGGAAGTCCATGCAAAAAATCATCTGAAAATTTGATTATACGAAACTTTTCCCAAAGCAAGTTTCGATAAAAAAATCATAATATATTATACACAAGTTTACAATAGTTTTGCTTAAAAAATCAAATTAAATCAAGGACTGTACGAAACGATACAAAACTTTTCAGATCCTTCCTATATTTTAAGATGGAAGGTTATGATGGAAATCCATGCAAAATAACATCTGGAATTATATGTAACAAGCGAAGGTTATGATGGATGTCAATGCAAGAAATCATCAGAAAATTTGATTCTACGAAACTTCTCCAAATGCAAGTTTCTGTTAAAACATCATAGTATATTATACACAAGTTTATACTAGTTTTGCTCAAAAAATCAAATTAAATCGAGGACTGTAAGAAACGATACAAAACTTTTCAGATTGTTCCTATATGTTACAAACGAAGGTTATGATGAAAGTCAATGCAAAAAAAACAGAAAATTTGATTCTACGAAACTTTTCAAAATGCAAGTTTCCCTCCAAAAATCGTAATATATTATAATCAAGTTTATACTAGTTATGCTCAAAAAATCAAATTGGATAGAGGACTGTACAAAATGATACAAAACTTTTCAGAATCTTCCAATATGTTAAGAGGGAAGGTTATGATGGAAGTCCATGCAAACAATCATCTACAAATTAGATTCTACGAAACTTTTAAAAATGCATGTTTCGTTCAAAAAATCGTGATATATTATACACTAGTTTAAACTAGTTTTGGTCAAAAAATAAATTAAATCGAGGAGTGTTCGAAATGCTACAAAACGTTTCAGATAATTTATATATTTAATGAGGGAAGGTAATGATAGAGGTCCATGCAAAAAAGCATCTGAAAATTTGATTCTACGAAACTTTTCCAAATACGGTCAAAAAATCATAATATATTATACACAAGTTTATACTAGTTTTTCTCAAACAATCAAATTAAATCAAGGACTGTACGAAACGACACAAAACTTTTCAGATCCTTCCTATATGTTAAGAGGGAAGGTTACGATGGTAGTCCATGAAAAAAATCATTTGAAAATTTGATTCTACGAAACTTTTCGAAATGCAAGTTTCGTTCAAAAAATCGTAATATATTATATACAAGTTTATACTAGTATTGCTCAAAAAATCAAATTAAATCGAGGACTGTAAGAAATGACGCAAATCTTTTCAGATCTTTCCTATATGTTCGACGAAACTTTTCGAAATGCAAGTTTCGGTCAAAAAGTTATAATATATTATACACTAGTTTATACTAGTTTCGGTTAAAAAATTTATTAAATCAAGGAGTGTTCAAAATGCTACAAAACTTTTCAGATAAATTATATTTTTTATGAGGGAAGGTTAAGAAGGAAGTCCATGAAAAAAATCATCAGTAAATTTGATTCTACGAAACTTTTCCCAATCCAAGTTTCGATCAAAAAATCATAATATATTATACACAAGTTGATAATAGTTTATACTAGTTTTTCTTAAAAAAATCAAATTAAATCAAGGACTGTACGAAACGGCACAAAACTTTTCAGATCCTTCCTATATGTTAAAAGGGAAGGTTACGATGGAAGTTCATGCAAAAAATCATCTGGAGTGTTCGAAATGCTTCAAAACTTTTCAGATAAATTATATATTTTACGAGGGAAGGTTATGATTGAAGTCCATGCAAAAATTCATCAGAAAATTTGATTCTACGAAACTTTTCCAAATGCGATAAAAAAATCAAAATATATTATACACAAGTTTATAATAGTTTTGCTCAAAATATAAAATTAAATAAAGGACTGTATGAAACGATACAAAACTTTTCAAATCCTTCTTATATATTACAAGGAAAGGTTATGACTGAGGTTCATGCAAAAAATCATCTGAAAATTAGATTCTACGAAACTTTCCAAAATGCAAGTTTCGTTCAAAAAATCATAATATATTATGCACAAGTTTATACCAGTTTTGCTCAAAAAATCAAATTAAATCGAGGTCTGTAACAAATGACGCAAAACTTTCCAGATCTTTCCTATATGATTCTATGGAAGGTTATGATGGAAGTACATGCCAAAAACCATCTAAAAATTAGATTCGAAAAAACTTTTCAAATGCAAGTTTCTGTCAAAAAGTTGTAATATATTATACACTAGTATTGGTCAAAAAGTTTATTAAATCAAGGAGTGTTCGAAATGCTACAAAATTTTTCAGATAATTAATATTTTTTATGAGGGAAGGTTAAGAAGGAAGTCCATGAAAATATCATCAGAAAATTTGATTATACGAAACTTTTCCCAATGCAAGTTTCGATAAAAAAATCATAATATATTATACACAAGTTTATAATAGTTTTGCTCAAAAAATCAAATTAAATCAAGGATTGTACGAAACGATACAAAACTTTTCAGATCCTTTCTATATTTTAAGATGGAAGGTTATGATGGAAGTCCATGCAAAAAAACATCTGAAATTATATGTAACGAGCGAAAGTTATGATGGAAGTCAATGCAAGAAATCATCAGAAAATTTGATTCTACGAAACTTCTCGAAATGCAATTTCCGGTAAAAAAATCATAATATATTATACACAAGTTTATACTAGTTTTGCTCAAAAAATTAAATTAAATCGAGGACTGTACGAAACGATACAAAACATTTCAGATTGTTCCTATATGTTACAAACGAAGGTTATGATGAATGTCAGTGCAAAAAAAAACAAAAAATTTGATTCTACGAATCTTTTCCAAATGCAAGTTTAGCTCAAAAAATCATAATATATTCCTATATGTTAAGAGGGAAAGTTATGATGGAACTCCATGCAAAAAATAATCTGCATATTAGATTCTACGAAACTTTTCGAAATGCAAGTTTCGTTCAAAAAATTGTGATATATTATACACTAGTTTATACTAGTTTTGGTCAAAAAATAAATTAAGTTGAGGAGTGTTCGAAATGCTACAAAATGTTTCAGATAATTTATATATTTTACGAGGGAAGGTAATGATGGAGGTCCATGCAAAAAAGCATATGAAATTTTGATTATACAAAAATTTTCCAAATACGGTCAAAAAATCATAATATATTATACACAAGTTTATATTAGTTTTTCTCAAAAAATCAAATTAAAACGAGCTCTGTACGATACGACACAAGTTTATACTAGTTTCGGTCAAAAAATTTATTAAATCAAGGAGTGTTCGAAATGATACAAAACTTTTCAGATAATTTATATTTTTTATGAGGGAAGGATAAGAAGGAAGTCCATGAAAAAAATCATTAGAAAATTTGATTCTACGAAACTTTTCCCAATGCAAGTTTCGATAAAAAAATCATAATATATTATACACAAGTTTATAATAGTTTTGCTCAAAAAATTAAATTAAATCAAGGACTGTACGAAACGATACAAAACTTTTCAGATCCTTCCTATATTTTAAGATGGAAGGTTACGAGGGAAGTCCATGCAAAAAAACATCTGTAATTATATGTTACGAGCGAAGGTTATGATGGAAGTCAATGCAAAAAATCATCTGAATGTTTGATTCTACGAAACTTCTCCAAATGCAAGTTTCGGTAAAAAAAAATCATAATATATTCTACACAAGTTTAAAATAGTTTTGCTCAAAAAATCAAATTAAATCGAGGACTGTACGAAACGATACAAAACTTTTCAGATCCTTCTTATATGTTACATACGAAGGTTATGATGAAAGTCAATGCAAAAAAAATCAAAAAATTTGATTCTCCGAAACTTTTCCAAACGCAAGTTTCGGTAAAAAAAACGTAATATATTATACACAAGTTCATACTAGTTTTTCTCAAAAAATCAAATTAGATAGAGGACTGTATAAAATAATACAAAACTTTTCAGAAGCTTCCTATATGTTTTGTACGAAACGATACAAAACTTTTCAGATCCTTCTTATATATTACGAGGAAAGGTTATGACCGAGGTTCATGCAAAAAATCATCTGAAAATTAGATTCTACGAAACTTTTCAAAATGCAAGTTTCGTTCAAAAAATCGTAATATATTATACACAAGAGTATACTAATTTTTCTCAAAAAATCAAATTAAATCGAGGACTGTAAGAAATGACGTAAAACTTTTCAGATCTTTCCTATATGTTACTATGGAAGGTTATGATGGAAGTCCATGCAAAAAATCATCTGAAAATTAGATTCGACGAAACTTTTCGAAATGTAAGTTTCGGTCAAAAAGTTGTAATATATTATACACTAGTTTATACTAGTTTTGCTCAAAAAATCAAATTAAACCGAGGACTGTAAGAAATGACGGAAAACTTTTCAGATCTTTCCTATATGTTACTATGGAAGGTTACGATGGAAGTCCATGCAAAAAATCATCTGAAAATTAGATTCGATGAAACTTTTCGAAATGCAAGTTTCGGTCCAAAAGTTGTAATATATTATACACTAGTTTATACTAGTTTCGGTCAAAAAATAAATTAAATCGAGGAGTGTTCGAAATGCTACAAAACGTTTCAGATAATTAATATATTTTACGAGGGAAGGTAATGATGGAGGTCCATACAAAAAAGCATATGAAAATTTAATTCTACAAAACTTTTCCAAATATGGTCAAAAAATCATAATATATTATACATAAGTTTATACTAGTTTTTCTAAAAAAATAAAATTAAATCAAGGACTGTACGAAACGGCACAAAACTTTTCAGATCCTTCCTATATGTTAAGAGGGAAGGTTACGAGGAAGTCCATGCAAAAAATCATCTGAAAATTAGATTTTACGAAACTTTTCGAAATGCAAGTTTCGTTCCAAAAATCGTAATATATTATACACTAGTTTATACTAGTTTCGGTCAAAAAATCAGTTAAATCGAGGAGTGTTCGAAATTCTACAAAACTTTTTAGATAATTTATATATTTTATTAGGGAATATCATGATAGAGGTCCATGCAAAAAATCATCTGAAAATTTGATTCTACGAATCTTTTCCAAATGCGATCAAAATATCATAATATTTTATACACAAGTTTATAATAGTTTTGTTCAAAAAATCAAATTAAATCTAGGACTGTACGAAACGATACAAAACTTTTCAGATCCTTCTTATATTTTACGAGGAAAGGTTATGACCGAGGTTCATGCAAAAAATCATCTGAAAATAAGATTCTACGAAACTTTTAAAATTGTAAGTTTCGTTCAAAAAATCGTAATTTATTATACACAAGTTTATACTAATTTTGCTCAAAAAATAAAAATAAACCGAGGACTGTAAGAAATGACGTAAAACTTTTTAGATCTTTCCTATATGTTATTATGGAAGGTTATGATGGAAGTCCATGCAAAAAATCATCTTAAAATTAGATTCGACGAAAGTTTTCGAAATGCAAGTTTCGGTCAAAAAGTTGTAATATATTATACACTAGTTTATACTAGTTTTGCTCAAAAAATCAAATTAAACCGAGGACTGTAAGAAATTACAGAAAACTTTTCAGATCTTTCCCATATGTTACTATGGAAGGTTACGATGGAAGTCAATGCAAAAAATCATCTGAAAATTAGATTCGACGAAACTTTTCTTAATGCAAGTTTCGGTCAAAAAGTTGTAATATATTATACACTAGTTTATACTAGTTTCGGTCAAAAAATAAATTAAATCGAGGAGTGTTCGAAATGCTACAAAACGTTTCAGATAATTAATATATTTTACGAGGGAAGGTAATGATGGTGGTCCATGTAAAAAAGCATCTGAAAATTTGATTCTACTAAACTTTTCCCAACGCAAGTTTCGATAAAAAAAATCATAATATATTATACACAAGTTTATAATAGTTTTACTCAAAAAATCAAATTAAATCAAGGACTGTACGAAACGATACAAAACATTTCAGATCCTTCCTATATTTTAAGATGGAAGTTTATGATGGAAGTCCATGCATAAAAACATCTGAAATTATATGTTACGAGCGAAGGTTATGATGGAAGTCAATGCAAAAAATCATCAGAAAATTTGATTCTACGAAACTTCTCCAAATGCATGTTTCGGTTAAAAATCATAATATATTATACACAAGTTTATAATAGTTTTGCTCAAAAAATAAAATTAAATTGAGGACTGTACGAAACAATACAAAACTTTTCAGATCCTTCCTATATGTTACAAGCAAAGGTTATGATGAAAGTCAATGCAAAAAATCATCAGAAAATTTGATTCTACAAAACTTTTCCAAATGCAAGTTTCGGTCAAAAAATAGTAATATATTATACACAAGTTTATAATAGTTTTGCTCAAAAAATCAAATTAGATAGAGGACTGTACAAAATGATACAAAACTTTTCAGATCCTTCCTGTGGGAAGGTAATGATGGAAGTCCATGCAAAAAATCATCTGCAAATTAGATTCTATGAAACTTTTCGAAATGCAAGTTTCGTTCGAAAAATCATGATATATTATACACTAGTTTATACTAGTTTCGGTCAAAAAGTAAATTAAATCAAGGAGTGTTCGAAATGCTACAAAACTTTTCAAATAATTTATATATTTTACGAGGGAAGGTAATGATGGAGGTCCATGCAAAAAAGCATCAGAAAATTTGATTCTACGAAACTTTTCCAAATACGGTCAAAAAATCATTATATTATACACAAGTTTATACTAGTTTTTCTCAAAAAATCAAATTAAATCAACGACTGTACGAAATTACACAAAACTTTTCAGATCCTTAATATATGTTAAGAGGGAAGGTTACGATAGAAGTCCATGCAAAAAATCATCTGAAAAATAGATTTTACGAAACTATTCGAAATGCAAGTTTCATTCAAAAAATCGTAATATATTATAAACTAGTTTATACTAGTTTTGGTCAAAAAATCAATTAAATCGAAAAGTGTTCGAAATGCTATAGAACTTTTCAGATAATTTAAATATTTTACGAGGGACGGTTATGATAGAAGTCCATGCAAAAAATCATCTGAAAATTTGATTCTAAGGAACTTTTCCAAATGCGACCAAAAAATAATAATATATTATACTCAAGTTTATAATAGTTTTGCTCAAAAAATCAAATTAAAACGAGGACTGTACGAAACGATACAAAACTTTTCAGATCCTTCTTATATATTACGAGGAAAGGTTGTGACCGAGGTTCATGCAAAAAATCATCTGAAAATTAGATTCTAAGAAACTTTTCAAAATGCGAGTTTCGTTCAAAAAATCGTAATTTATTATACATAATTTTATACTAATTTTGCTCTAAAAATCATAATAAATCGAGGATTGTAAGAAATGACACAAAACCTTTCAGATCTTTCCTATATGTTATTATGGAAGGTTACGATGGAAGTCCATGCAAAAAATCGTTTGAAAATTAGATTCGACGAAACTTTTCGAAATGCAAGTTTCGGTTACGAGCGAAGGTTATGATGGAAGTCAATGCAAAAAATCATCAGAAAATTTGATTCTATGAAACTTCTCCGAATGCAAGTTTCGGTTAAAAAAATCATAATATATTATGCACAAGTTTATACTAGTTTTGCTCAAAAAATCAAATTAAATCGAAGACTGTACGAAACAATACAAAACTTTTCGGATCCTTCCTATATGTTACAAGCGAAGGTTATGATGAAAGTCAATGCAACAACTCATCAGAAAATTTGATTCTACAAAACATTTCCAAATGCAAGTTTCGGTAAAAAAATTGTAATATATTAAACACAAGTTTATAATAGTTTTGCTCAAAAAATAAAATTAGATAGAGGACTGTACAAAATGATACAAAACTTTTCAGATCGTTCCTATATGTTAAGTGGGATGGTTATGATGGATGTCCATGCAAAAAATCATCTACAAATTAGATTCTATGAAACATTTCGAAATGCAAGTTTCATTCGAAAATTCATGATATATTATACACTAGTTTATACTAGTATCGGTCAAAAAGTAAATTATGTCAAGGAGTGTTCGAAATGCTACAAAACGTTTCAAATAATTTATATAGTTTACGAGGGAAGGTAATCATGGAGGTCCATGCAAAAAAGAATCCGAAAATTTGATTCTACGAAACTTTTCCAAATACGGTCAAAAAAATCATAATATATTATACGCAAGTTTATACTAGTTTTTCTCAAAAAATCATATTAAATCGAGGACTATACGAAACGGAACATAAATTTTCAGATCCTTAATATATGTTAAGAGGGAAGGTTACAATAGAAGTCCATGCAAAAAATCATCTGAAAAATATATTTTACGAAACCTTTCGAAATGCAAGTTTCGTTCAAAAAATAGTAAAATATTATACACTAATTTATATTAGTTTTGGTTAAAAATTCAATTAAATCGAGGAATGTTCGAAATGCTACTAAACTTTTCAGATAATTTAAATATTTTACGAGGGACGGTTATGATAGAAGTCCATGCAAAAAATCATCTGAAAATTTGATTTTAAGGAACTTTTCCAAATGCGATCAAAAAATCATAATATATTATACTCAAGTTTATAATAGTTTTGTTCAAAAAATCAAATTAAATCGAGGACTGTACGAAACGATACAAAACTTTTCAGATCCTTCTTATATATTACGAGGAAAGGTTATGACCGAGGTTCATGCAAAAGATCATCTAAAAATTAGATTCTACGAAACTTTTCAAAATGCGAGTTTCGTTCAAAAAATCGTAATTTATTATAGACAAGTTTATACTAATTTTGCTCAAAAAATCAAATTAAATCGAGGACTATAAGAAATGACGCAAAACCTTTCAGATATTTCCTATATGTTACTATGGAAGGTTACGATGGAAGTCCATGCAAAAAATCATCTGAAAATTAGATTCGACAAAACTTTTCGAAATGCAAGTTTCGGTCAAAAAGTTGTAATATATTATACATTAGTTTATACTAGTTTCGGTCAAAAAAATCAATTAAATCAATGAGTGTTTGAAATGCTACAAAACTTTTCAGATAATTTATATATTTTACGAGGGAAGTTTAAGAAGGCAGTGCATGAAAAAAATCATCAAAAAATTTGATTCTACTAAACTTTTCCTAATGCAAGTTTCGATCAAAAAATTATAATATATTATACACAAGTTTATAATAGTTTTACTTAAAAAATCAAATTAAATCAAGGACTGTACGAGACGATACAAAACTTTTCAGATCCTTCCTATATTTTACGATGGAAGGTTATGATAGAAGTCCATGCAAAAAAACATCCGAAATTATATATTACGAGCGAAGGTTATGATGGAAGTCAATGCAAAAAATCATCAGAAAATTTGATTCTACGAAACTTCTCCGAATGCAAGTTTCGGTTAAAAAAATCATAATATATTATGCACAAGTTTATACTAGTTTTGCTCAAAAAATCAAATTAAATCGAAGACTGTACGAAACAATACAAAACTTTTCGGATCCTTCCTATATGTAACAAGCGAAGGTTATGAAGAAAGTCAATGCAAAAAATAATCAGAAAATTTGATTCTACGAAACTTTTCCAAATGCAATTTTCGGTCAAAAAATAGTATTATATTATACACAAGTTTATAATAGTTTTGCTCAAAAAAAAAATTAGATAGAGGTCTGTACAAAATGATACAAAACTTTTCAGATCCTTCCTATATGTTAAGTGGGAAGGTTATGATGGAATTCCATGCAAAAAATCATCTGCAAATTAGATTCTATGAAACATTTCGAAATGCATGTTTCGTTCGAAAAATCATGATATATTATACATTAGTTTATACTAGTTTCGGTCAAAAAGTAAATTAAATCAAAGAGTGTTCGAAATGCTACAAAATGTTTCAAATAATTTATATATTTTATGAGGGAAGGTAATGATGGAGGTCCATGCAAAAAAGCATCTGAAAATTTGATTCTACGAAACATTTCCAAATACGGTCAAAAAATCATAATATATTTTACACAAGTTTATACTAGTTTTCTCAAAAAATCAAATTAAATCAAGGACTGTACGAAACGACACAAAAAATTTTAGATCCTTCCTATATGTTAAGAGGTAAGGTTATGATAGAAGTCCATGCAAAAAAATCATCTAAAAATTAGATTTTACAAAACTTTTCAAAATGCAAGTTTCGTTAAAAAAATCGTAATATATTATACACTAGTTTATACTAGTTTTGGTAAAAAAACTGAATTAAATCGTGGAGTGTTCGAAATGCTATAGAACGTTTCAGATAATTTAAATATTTTACGAGGGACGGTTATGATAGAAGTCCATGCAAAAAATCATCTGAAAATTAGATTCTACAGATCTTTACCAAATCCGATCAAAAAATCATAATATATCATACACAAGTTTATAATAGTTTTGTTCAAAAAATCAAATTAAATCGAGGACTGTACGAAACGATACAAAACTTTTCAGATCCTTCTTTTATATTACAAAGAAAGGTTATGACCGAGGTTCATGCAAAAAATCATCTGAAAATTAGATTCTACGAAACTTTTCAAAATGCGAGTTTCGTTCAAAAAATCGTAATTTATTATACACAAGTTTATACTAATTTTGCTCAAAAAATCAAATTAAATCGAGGATTGTAAGAAATGACGCAAAACCTTTCAGATCTTTCCTATATGTTACTATGGAAGGTTACGATGGAAGTCCAAGCAAAAAATCATCTGAAAATTAGATTCGACGAAACTTTTCGAAATGCAAGTTTCGGTCAAAAAGTTGTATTATATTATACACTAATTTATACTAGTTTCGATCAAAAAAGCAATTAAATCAAGTAGTGTTCGAAATGCTACGAAACATTTCAGATAATTTATATATTTTACAAGGGAATGTTAAGAAGGAAGTCCATGCAAAAAATCATTAGAAAATTTGATTCTACGAAACTTTTCCAAATGCAAGTTTCGATCAAAATATCATAATATATTATATACAAGTTTATACTAGTTTTGTACGAAACGATACAAAACTTTTCAGATCCTTCCTATATGTTAAGAGGGAAGATTAAGATGGTAGTCCATGCAAAAAAATCATATGAAAATTAGATTCTACGAAACTTTTTAAAATGCAAGTTACACTTGTTTATACTAGTTTCGGTCAAAAAATCAATTAAATCGAGGAGTGTTCAAAATTCTACAAAAATTTTCGGATAATATATATATATTTTACGATAGAAGGTTAAGAAGGAAGTTCATGCAAAAAATAATCAGAAAATATAATTCTATGAAACTTTACCAAATGCAAGTTTCGATCATAAAATCATAATATATTATACACAAGTTTATACTAGTTTTGCTCAAAAAATCAAAGTAAATCAAGGACTGTTCAAAACGATACAAAACGTTTCAGATCCTTCCTATTTGTTAAGAGGGAAGGTTATGATGGAAGTCCATGCAAAAAATCATCTGAAAATTAGATTTTACGAAATGTTTCGAAATGCAAGTTTCGTTCAAAAAATCGTAATATATTATACACTAGTTTATACTAGTTTCGGTCAAAAATCAATTAAATCAAGGAGAGTTCAAAATGCTACCATACTTTTCAGATAATTTATATATTTTAGGAAGGAAGGTTAAGAAGGAAGTCCATGCAAAAAATCATCAGAAAATTTGATTCTACGAAACTTTTCCAAATGCAAGTTTCGATCAAAAAATCATAATATATTATACACAAGTTTTTACTTGTTTTGTTCAAAAAATCAAATTAAATCAAGGACTGTACGAAATGATACAAAACTTTTCAGATCCTTCCTATATGTTACGAGGTAAGGTTATGATGGAAGTCCATGCATAAAATGATCTGAAAATTAAAATCTACGAAACTTTTCGAAATTCAAGTTTATGTCCAATGTGTTGTAATATATTATACACTATTTTATACTAGTTTCGATCAAAAAATAAATTAAATCAAGTAGTGTTCGAAATGCTACGAAACGTTTTAGATAATTTATATATTTTACAAGGGAATATTAAGAAGAAAGTCCATGCAAAAAAATCATCAGAAAATTTGATTCTACGAAACTTTTCCAAATGCAAGTTTCGATCAAAATATCATAATATATTATACACAAGTTTATACTAGTTTTGCTCAAAAAAATCAAATTAAATCAAGGATTGTACGAAACAATACAAAACTTTTCAGATCCTTCCTATATGTTAAGAGGGAAGATTAAGATGGTAGTCCATGCAAAAAAATCATCTGAAAATTAAATTCTACGAAACTTTTCGAAATACAAGTTTCGTTCAAAATATCGTAATATATTATACACTAGTTTATACTAGTTTGGTCAAACAATCAATTAAATCGAGGAGTGTTCGAAATGCTACAAAACTTTTCAAATAATTTATATATTTTATGAGGGAAGGTAATGATGGAAGTCCATGCAAAAAATCATCTGGAAATTTGATTCTACAAAACTTTTCCAAATGCAAGTTTCGGTCAAAAAATCATAATATATTATACAATAATTTATAGTAGTTTTGTTCGAAAAATCAAATTAAATCGAGGACTGTACGAAATGATACAAAACTTTTCAGATCCTTCCTATATGTTACGAGCGAAGGTAATGATGGAAGTCAATGCAAAAAATCATCAAAAAAATTGATTCTACGAAACTTTTCCAAATGCAAGTTTCGATCAAAAAATCATAATATATTATACACAAGTTTATATTAGTTTTGCTCAAAAAATCAAATTAAATCGAGGACTGTACGAAACGATACAAAACTTTTCAGATCCTTCCTATGTGTTACAAGGGAAGGTTATGATGGATGTCCATGCAAAAAACCATCTGAAAATTAGATTCTACGAAACTTTTCAAAATGCATGTCTCGGTCAAAAAGTTGTAATATATTATACACTAATTTATACTAGTTTATGTCAAAAAATCAATTAAACCAAGAAGTGTTAGAAATGCTACAAAAAATTTCAGATGATATATATATTTTACGAGGGAATGTTTAGAAGGAAGTCCATGGAAAAAATCATCGGAAAATTTGATTCTAAGAAACATTACCAAATGCAAGTTTCGATCAAAAAATCATTATATATTATACACAAGTTTATACTAGTTTTACTCAAAAAAATCAAATTAAATCAAGGACTATAAGAAACGATACAAAAGTTTTCAGATCCTTCCTATACGTTAAGAGGGAATATTAAGAAGGTAGTCCATGCAAAAAATCATCTGAAAATTAGATTCTACGAAACTTTTCAAAATGCAAGTTACTACACTAGTTTATACTAGTTTCGGTCAAAAAATCAATTAAATCGAGGAGTGTTCGAAATGCTACACAAAATTTCGGATTATATATATATATATATATATATATATATATATATATATATATATATATATATATATATATATATATATATATATATATATATATATATATATATATTACGAGGGAAGGTCAAGAAGGAAGTTCACGCAAAAAATAATCAGAAAATTTAATTCTACGAAACTTTACCAAATGCAAGTTTCGATCATAAAATCAAAATATATTATACACAAGTTTATACTAGTTTTGCTCAAAAAATCAAAGTAAATCAAGGACTGTACAAAACGATAAAAAACTTTTCAGATCCTTCTGATATGTTAAGAGGGAAGGTTATGATGGAAGTCCATGCAAAAAATCATCTGAAAATTAGATTCTACGAAATTTTTCGAAATGCAAGTTTCGTTCAAAAAATCGTAATATATTACACACTAGTTTATACTAGTTTCGGTCAAAAAACCAATTAAATCGAGGAGTCTTCGAAATGCAACAAAACTTTTCAGATAATATATATATTTTACGAGGGAAGGTTGTGATGGAAGTCAATGCAAAAAAATAATCTGAAAATTTGATTCTACGAATCTTTTCCAAATAAGGTAAAAAAAATCATAATATATTATACACATGTTTATACATGTTTTGTTCAAAAAATCAAATTAAATCAAGGATTATACGAAAAGATACAAAACTTTTCAGATCCTTCCTATATGTTAAGAGGGAAGGTTATGATGGAAGTCCATGCAAAAAATCATCTGAAAATTAGATTCTACGAAATTTTTCGAAATGCAAGTTTCGTTCAAAAAATCGTAATATATTATACACTAGTTTATACTAGTTTCGGTCAAAAATCAATTAAATCAAGGAGTGTTCGAAATGTTACCATACTTTTCAGATAATTTATATATTTTAGGAGGGAAGGTTAAGAAGGAAGTTCATGCAAAAAATCATCAGAAAATTTGATTCTACGAAACTTTTCCAAATGCATGTTTCGATCAAAAAATCATAATATATTATACACAAGTTTATACATGTTTTGTTCATATAATTAAATTAAATCAAGGACTGTACGAAATGATACAAAAATTTTCAGATCATTCCTATATGTTACGAGGTAAATTTATGATGGAAGTCCATGCAAAAAATGATCTGAAAATTAAAATCTACGAAACTATTCGAAATGCAAGTTTCTGTCAAAAATGTTGTAATATATTATACACTAGTTTATACTAGTTTCGATCAAAAAATAAATTAAATCAAGTAGTGTTCGAAATGCTACGAAACGTTTCAGATAATTTATATATTTTACAAGGGAATATTAAGAAGGAAGTCCATGCAAAAAAATCATCAGAAAATTTGATTCTACGAAACTTTTCCAAATGCAAGTTTCGATCAAAATATCATAATATATTATACACAAGTTTATACTAGTTTTGCTCAAAAAATCAAATTAAATCAAGGACTGTACGAAACAATACAAAACATTTCAGATCCTTCCTATATGTTAAGAGGGAAGATTAAGATGGTAGTCCATGCAAAAAATCATCTGAAAATTTGATTCTACAAAACTTTTCCAAATGCAAGTTTCGGACAAAAAATCATAATATATTATACACAAGTTTATAGTAGTTTTGCTCAAAAAATCAAATTAAATCGAGGACTGTACGAAATGATACAAAACTTTTCAGATCCTTCCTATATGTTACGAGCGAAGGTAATGATGGAAGTCAATGCAAAAAATCATCAAAAAATTTAATTCTACGACACTTTTCCAAATGCAAGTTTCGATCAAAAAATCATAATATCTTATACACAAGTTTATACTAGTTTTGCTCAAAAAAATAAAATTAAATCGAGGATTGTACAAAATGATACAAAACTTTTCAGATCCTTCCTATGTGTTACAAGGGAAGGATATGATGGAAGTCCAATCAAAAAACCATCTGAAAATTAGATTCTACGAAACTTTTCAAAATGCATGTCTCGGTCAAAAAGTTGTAATATATTATACACTAATTTATACTAGTTTATGTCAAAAAATCAATTAAACCAAGCAGTGTTCGAAATGCTATAAAATTTTCAGATAATATATATATTTTACGAGGGAAGGTTAAGAAGGAAGTCCATGCAAAAAAATCATCGGAAAATTTGATTCTACGAAACATTACCAAATGCAAGTTTCGATCAAAAAATCATTATATATTATACACAAGTTTATACTAGTTTTACTCAAAAAATCAAATTAAATCAAGGACTGTACGAAACGATACAAAACTTTTCAGATCCTTCCTATACGTTAAGAGGGAAGATTAAGAAGGTAGTCCATGCAAAAAATCATCTGAAAATTAGATTCTAAGAAACTTTTCAAAATGCAAGTTACACTAGTTTATACTAGTTTAGGTCAAAAAATCAATTAAATCGAGGAGTGTTCGAAATGCTACAAAAAAATTCGGATAATATATATATATATATATATATATATATATATATATATATATATATATATATATATATATATATATATATATATATATATATATATATATTTTATAAGGGAAGGTCAAGAAGGAAGTTCATGCAAAAAATAATCGGAAAATTTAATTCAACGAAACTTTACCAAATGCAAGTTTCGATCATAAAATCATAATATATTATACATAAGTTTATACTAGTTTTGCTCAAAAAATCAAAGTAAATCAAGGACTGTACGAAAAAATTCAAAACTTTTCAGATCCTTCTGATATGTTAAGAGAGAAGGTTATGATGGAAGTCCATGCAAAAAATCATCTGAAAATTAGATACTACGAAATTTTTCGAAATGCAAGTTTCGTTCAAAAAATCGTAATATATTACACACTAGTTTATACTAGTTTTTGTCAAAAAATCAATTAAATCGAGGAGTCTTCGAAATGCAACAAAACTTTTCAGATAATTTATATATTTTACGAGGGAAGGTTATGATGGAAGTCCATGCAAAAAATAATTTGAAAATTTGATTCTACGAAACGTTTTCAAATAAGGTCAAAAAATCATAATATATTATACACATGTTTATACATGTTTTGTTCAAAAAATCAAATTAAATCAAGGATTATACGAAAAGATAGAAAACTTTTTCAGATTCTTCCTATATGTTATGATGGAAGGTTATGATGGAAGTCCATGCAATAAATCATCTGAAAATTAGATTCTACGAAATTTTTTGAAATGTAAGTTTCGTTCAAAAAATCGTAATATAATATACACTAGTTTATACTAGTTTTGGTCAAAAATCAATTAAATCAAGGAGTGTTCGAAATGCTACCATACTTTTCAGATAATTTATATATTTTACGAGGGAAGGTTAAGAAGGAAGTCCGTGCAAAAAAATCATCAGAAAATTTGATTTTACGAAACTTTTCCAATTGCAAGTTTCGATCAAAAAATCATAATATATTATACACAAGATTATACATGTTTTGTTCAAAAATTCAAATTAAATCAAGGACTGTACGAAACGATACAAAACATTTCAGATCCTTCCTATATGTTACGAGGTAAGGTTATGATGGAAGTCCATGCAAAAAATTATCTGAAAATTAAAATCTACGAAACTTTTCGAAATGCAAGTGTCTGTCAAAAATATTGTAATATATTATACACTAGTTTATACTAGTTTGGATCAAAAAATCAATTAAATCAAGTAATGTTCGAAATGCTACGAAACGTTTCAGATAATTTATATATTTTACAAGGGAATGTTAAGAATGAAGTCCATGCAAAAAAATCATCAGAAAATTTGATTCTATGAAACTTTTCCAAATGCAAGTTTCGATAAAAATATCATAATATATTATACAATAAGTTTATACTAGTTTTACTCAAAAAAAAATCAAATTAAATCAAGGACTGTACGAAACGATACAAAACATTTCAGATCCTTCCTATATGTTAAGAGGGAAGATTAAGATGGTAGTCCATGCAAAAAATCATCTGAAAATTAGATTGCACGAAACTTTCAAAATGCAAGTTACACTAGTTTATAATAGTTTCGGTCAAAAAATCAATTAAATCGAGTAGTGTTCGAAATGCTACAAAAAATTCCGGATAATATATATATTTTACGAGGGAAGGTTAAGAAGGAAGTTCATGCAAAAAATAATCAGAAAATTTAATTCTACGAAACTTTACCAAATGCAAGTTTCGATCATAAAATCATAATATATTATACACAAGTTTATACTAGTTTTGCTCAAAATATCAAAGTAAATCAAGGACTGTACGAAACGATACAAAACTTTTCAGATCCTTACTATATATTAAGAGGAAAGGTTATGATGGAAGTCCATGCAAAAAATCATCTGAAAATTAGATTCTACGAAATTTTTCGAAATGCAAGTTTCGTTCAAAATATCGTAATACATTACACACTAGTTTATACTAGTTTCGGTCAAAAAATCATTTAAATCGAGGAGTCTTCGAAATGCAACAAAACTTTTCAGATAATTTATATATTTTACGAGAGAAGGTTATGAAGGAAGTTCATGCAAAAAATAATCTGAAAATTTGATTCTACGAAACTTTTCCAAGTAAGGTCAAAAAATCATAATATATTATACACATGTTTATACATGTTTTGTTAAAAAAATCAAATTAAATCAAGGATTATAAGAAAAGATACAAAACTTTTCAGATTCTTCCTATATGTTAAGATGGAAGGTTATGATGGAAGTCCATGCAAAAAATCATCTGAAAATTAGATTCTACGAAATTTTTCGAAATGCAAGTTTCGTTCAAAAAATCGTAATATATTATACACTAGTTTATACTAGTTTTGGTCAAAAATCAATTAAATCGAGGAGTGTTCGAAATGCTACCATACTTTTCAAATAATTTATATATTTTACGAGGGAAGTTTAAGAAGGAAGTCCATGAAAAAAATCATCAGAAAATTTGATTCTATGAAACTTTTCCAAATGCAAGTTTCGATCAAAAAATCATAATATATATATTATACACAAGATTATACATGTTTTGTTCAAAAAATCAAATTAAATCAAGTACTGTACGAAACGATACAAAACTTTTCAGATCCTTCCTATATGTTACGAGGTAAGGTTATGATGGAAGTCCATGAAAAAAATTATCTGAAAATTAAAATCTACGAAACTTTTCGAAATGCAAGTTTCTGCCAAAAATGTTGTAATATATTATACACTAGTTTATACTAGTTTCGATCAAAAAATCAATTAAATCAAGTAATGTTCGAAATGCTACGAAATTTTTTAGATAATTTATATATTTTACAAGGGAATGTTAAGAAGGAAGTCCATGCAAAAAATCATCATAAAATTTGATTCTACGAAAGTTTTCCTAATTCAACTTTCGATCAAAAAATCATAATATATTATACACAAGTTTATACTAGTTTTGCTCAAAAAATCAAATTAAATCAAGGACTGTACGAAACGATACAAAACTTTTCAGATCCTTCCTATATGTTAAGAGGGAAGATTAAGATGGTAGTCCATGCAAAAAATCATCTGAAAATTAGATTCTACGAAACTTTTCAATATGCAAGTTACACTAGTTTATACTAGTTTCGGTCAAAAAATCAATTAAATCGAGGAGTGTACGAAATGCTACAAAACTTTTCGGATAATATATATATATATATATATATATATATATATATATATATATATATATATATATATATATATATATATATATATATATATATATATATATATATATATATATATATATATATATATATATATATATATATATATATATATATATATATATATATATATATTGACAAAGGAAGGTTAAGAAGGAAGTTCACGCAAAAAATAATCAGAAAATTTAATTCTACGAAACTTTACCAAATGCAAGTTTCGATCATAAAATCGTAATATATTATTATACACAAATTTATACTAGTTTTGCTCAAAAAAGCAAATTAAATCAAGGACTGTACGAATCGATACAAAACTTTTCAGATTCTTTCTATATGTTAAGAGGGAAGGTTATGATGGAAGTCCATGCCAAAAATCATCTGAAAATTAGATTCTACGAAATTTATCGAAATGCAAGTTTCGTTCAAAAATTGTAATATATTACACACTAGTTTATACTAGTTTCGGTAAAAAAAATCAATTAAATCGAGGATTCTTCGAAATGCACCAAAATTTTCAGATAATTTATATATTTACGAGGGAAGGTTATGATGGAAGTCCATGCAAAAAATAATCTGAAAAATTTGATTCTACGAAACTTTTCCAAATGAGGTCCAAAAATCATAATATATTATACACAAGTTTATATATGTTTTGTTCAAAAATTCAAACTAAATCAAGGATTATACGAAAAGTTACAAAACTTTTCAGATCCTTCCTATATGTTAAGAGGGACGGTTATGATAGAAGTCCATGCAAAAAACTCATCTGAAAATTAGATTCTTCAAAAAATTTCGAAATGCAAGTTTCGTTCAAAAAATCGTAATATATTATACACTAGTTTATACTAGTTTCGGTCAAAAATCAATTAAATCGAGCAGTGTTCAAAATGCTACCATACTTTTCAGATAATTTATATATTTTACGAGGGAAGGTTAAGAAGGAGGTCCATGCAAAAAATCATCTGAAATTTTGAATCTAAAAAACTTTTCCAAATGCAAGTTTCGGTCAAAAAATCATAATATATTATACACAAGTTTATACATGTTTTGTTCAAAAAATCAAATTAAGTCAAGGACTGTACGAAACGATTCAAAACTTTTCAGATCCTTCCTATATGTTACGAGGTATGGTTTTGATGGAAGTCCATGCAAAAAAATGACCTGAAAATTAAAATCTATGAAACTTTTTGAAATGCAAGTTTCTGTCAAAAATGTTGTAATATATTATACACTGGTTTATAATAGTTTCAATCAAAAAATCAATTAAATCAAGTAGTGTTCGAAAGGCTACAAAATGTTTCAAAAATTTATTTATTTTACAAGGGAATGTTAAGAAGTAAGTCCATGCAAAAAATCATCAGAAAATTTGATTCTACGAAACTTTTCCAAATGCAAGTTTCGATAAAAATATCATAATATATTATACACAAGTTTATACTAGTTTTGCTCAAAAAATCAAATTAAATAAAAGATTGTACGAAATGATACAAAACTTTTCAGATCCTCCCTATATATTAAGAGGGAAGATTATGATGGAAGACCATGCAAAAAATCATCTGAAAATTAGATTCTATGAAACTTTTCGAAATACAAGTTTCGTTCAAAATATCGTAATATATTATACACAAGTTTATACTAGTTTCGGTCAAACAATCAATTAAATCGAGGAGTGTTCGAAATGCTACAAAACTTTTCAAATAATTTATATATTTTACGAAGGAAGGTTATGATGGAAGTGCATGCAAAAAATCATCTGAAAATTTGAATCTAAAAAACTTTTCCAAATGCAAGTTTCGTTCAAAAAATCATAATATATTATACACAAGTTTATAGTAGTTTTGCTCAAAAATCAAATTAAATTGAGGACTGTACGAAATGATACAAAACTTTTCAGATCCTTCCTATATGTTACGAGAGAAGGTAATGATGGAAGTCAGTGCAAAAAATCATCAGAAAATTTGATTCTACGAAACTTTTCCAAATGCAAGTTTCAATCAAAAAATCATAATATATTATACACAAGTTTATACATGTTTTGTTCAAAAAATCAAATTAAATCAAGGACTGTACGAAATGATACAAAACTTTTCAGATCCTTCCTATATGTTACGAGGTAAGGTTTTGATGGAAGTCCATGCAAAAAATGACCTGAATATTAAAATCTACGAAACTTTTCAAAATGCAAGTTTCTGTCAAAAATGTTGTAATATATTATACACTGGATTATAATAGTTTCGATCAAAAAATCAATTAAATTAAGTAGTGTTCGAAAGGCTACGAAATGTTTCAGATAATTTATTTATTTTACAAGGGAATGTTAAGAAGGAAGTCCATGTAAAAAATCATCAGAAAATTTGATTCTACGAAACTTTTCCAAATACAAGTTTCGATCAAAATATCATAATATATTATACACAAGTTTATACTAATTCTGCTCAAAAAATCAAATTAAATCAAGGACTGTACGAAATGATACAAAACTTTTCAGATCCTCCCTATATGTTAAGAGAGAAGGTTATGATGGAAGTCCATGCAAAAAATCATCTGAAAATTAGATTCTACGAAACCTTTCGAAATACAAGTTTCGTTCAAAATTTCGTAATATATTATACACTAGTTTATACTAGTTTCGGTCAAACAAACAATTAAATAGAGGAGTGTTCAAAATGCTCCAAAACTTTTCAAATAATTTATATATTTTACGAGGGAAGATTATGATGGAAGTCCATGCAAAAAATCATCTGAAGATTTAATTCTACAAAACTTTTCCAAATGCAAGTTTCGGTCAAATAATCATAATATATTATACACAAGTTTATAGTAGTTTTGCTCAAAAAATCAAATTAAATCGAGGACTGTACGAAATGATACAAAACTTTTCAGATCCTTCCTATATGTTACGAGCGAAGGTAATGATGGAAGTCAATGCAAAAAATCATCAAAAAATTTGATTCTACGAAACTTTTCCAAATTCAAGTTTCGGTGAAAAAATCATAATATATTATACACAAGTTTATACTAGTTTTACTCAAAAAATCAAATTAAATCGAGGACTGTACGAAACTATACAAAACTTTTCAGATCCTTCCTATATGTTAAGAGGGAAGATTAAGATGGCAGTCCATGCCAAAAATCATCTGAAAATTAGATTCTACGAAACTTTTCAAAATGCAAGTTACATTAGTTTATACTAGTTTCGGTCAAAAAATCAATTAAATTGAGGAGTGTTCGAAATGCTACAAAAAATTTCGGATAATATATATATATATATATATATATATATATATATATATATATATATATATATATATATATTTTACGAGGGAAGGTTAAGAAGGAAGTTCATGCAAAAAATAATCAGAAAATTTAATTCTACGAAACTTTACCAAATGCAAGTTTCGATCATAAAATCATAATATATTATACACAAGTTTAACTAGTTTTGCTCAAAAAATTAAATTAAATCATGGACTGTACGAAACGATACAAAACTTTTCAGATCCTTCCTATATGTTAAGAGGGAAGGTTATGATGGGAGTCCATACAAAAAATCATCTGAAAATTAGATTCTAGGAAATTTTTCGAAATACAAATTTCGTTCAAAAAATTGTAATACATTACACACTAGGAAATTTTCAGATAATTTATATATTTTACGAGAGAAGGTTATGATGGAAGTCCATGCAAAAAATAATCTGAAAATTTGATTCTACGAAACTTTTCCAAATGAGGTCAAAAAATCATAATATATTATACACAAGTTTATACATGTTTTGTTCAAAAAATCAAATTAAATCAAGGATTATACGAAAAGATACAAAACTTTTCAGATCCTTCCTATATGTTAAGAGGGAAGGTTATGATAAAAGTCCATGCAAAAAATCATCTGAAAATTAGATTCTACGAAATTTTTCGAAATGCTACTATACTTTTCAGATAATTTATATATTTTACGAGGGAAGGTTAAGAAGGAAGTCCATGCAAAAAATCATCAGAAAATTTGATTCTACGAAATTTTCCAAATGCAAGTTTCGATCAAAAAGTCATAATATATTATACACAAGTTTATACATGTTTTGTTCAAAAAATCAAATTAAATCAAGGATTATACGAAAAGATACAAAACTTTTCAGATCCTTTCTATATGTTAAGAGGGAAGGTTATGATGGAAGTCCAGGCAAAAAATTATCTGAAAATTAGATTCTATGAAATTTTCCGAAATGCAAGTTTCGTTCAAAAAATCGTAATATATTATACACTAGTATATACTAGTTTCAGTCAAAAATCAATTAAATCGAGTAGTGTTCGAAATGCTACCATACTTTTCAGATAATTTTTTATATTTTATGAGGGAAGGTTAAGAAGGAAGTCCATGCAAAAATTCATCAGAAAATTTGATTCTACGAAACTTTTCCAAATGCAAGTTTCGATCAAAAAATCATAATATATTATACACAAGTTTATACATGTTTTGTACAAAAAATCAAATTAAATCAAGGATTATACGAAAAGATACAAAACTTTCCAGATCCTTCCTATATGTTAAGAGGGAAGGTTATGATAGAAGTCCATGGAAAAAATCATCTGAAAATTAGATTCTACGAAATTTTTCGAAATACAAGTTTCGTTCAAAAAATCGTAATACATTACACACTAGTTTATACTAGTTTCGGTCAAAAAATCAATTAAATCGAGGAGTCTTCGAAATGCACCAAAATTTTCAGATAATTTATATATTTTCCGAGGGAAAGTTATGATGGAAGTCCATGAAAAAAATAATCTTAAAATTTGATTCTACGAAACTTTTCCAAATGAGGTCAAAAAATCATAATATATTATACACAAATTTATACATGTTTTGTTCAAAAAATCAAATTAAATCAAGGATTATACGAAAAGATACAAAACATTTCAGATCCTTCCTATATGTTAAGAGGGAAGGTTATGATAGAAGTCCATGCAAAAAATCATCTGAAAATTAGATTCTACGAAATTTTTCGAAATGCTACCATACTTTTCAGATAATTTATATATTTTACGAGGGAAGGTTAAGAAGGAAGTCCATGCAAAAAATCATCAGAAAATTTGATTCTACGAAACTTTTCCAAATGCAAGTTTCGATCAAAAAATCATAATATATTATACACAAGTTTATACATATTTTGTTCAAAAAATCAAATTAAATCAAGGACTATACGAAAATATACAAATCTTTTCAGATCCTTTCTATATGTTAAGAGGGAAGGTTATGATGGAAGTCCATGCAAAAAATCATCTGAAAATTAGATTCTACGATATTTTTCGAAATACAAGTTTCGTTCAAAAAATCGTAATCCATTACACACTAGTGTATACTAGTTTCGGCCAAAAAATCAATTAAATCGAGGAGTCTTCGAAATGCACCAAAATTTTCAGATAATTTATATATTTTAAGAGGGAAGGTTATGATGGAAGTCCATGAAAAAAATAATCTGAAAATTTGATTATACGGAACTTTTCCAAATGAGGTCAAAAATTCATAATATATTATACACAAGGTTATACATGTTTTGTTCAAAAAATCAAATTAAATCAAGGATTATACGAAAAGATACAAAACATTTCAGATCCTTCCTATATGTTAAGAGGGAAGGTTATGATAGAAGTCCATGAAAAAAATTATCTGAAAATTAGATTCTACGAAATTTTTCGAAATGCTACCATACTTTTCAGATAATTTATATATTTTACGAGGGAAGGTTAAGAAGGAAGTCCATGCAAAAAATCATCAGAAAATTTGATTCTACGAAACTTTTCCAAATGCAAGTTTCGATCAAAAAATCATAATATATTATACACAAGTTTATACATGTTTTGTTCAAAAAATCAAATTAAATAAAGGATTATACAAAAAGATACAAAACTTTTCAGATCCTTTCTATATGTTAAGAGGGAATGTTATGATGGAAGTCCATGCAAAAAAATCATCTGAAAATTAGATTCTATGAAATTTTCCGAAATGCAAGTTTCGTTCAAAAAATCGTAATATATTATACACTAGTTTATACTAGTTTCAGTCAAAAATCAATTAAATTGAGTAGTGTTCGAAATGCTATCATACTTTTCAGATAATTTATATATTTTACGAGGGAAGGTTAAAAAGGAAGTCCATGCAAAAATTCATCAGAAAATTTGATTCTACGAAACTTTTCCAAATGCAAGTTTCGATCAAAAAATCATAATATATTATACACAAGTTTATACATGTTTTGTTCAAAAAATCAAATTAAATCAAGGACTATATGAAACGATACAAAACTTTTCAGATCCTTCCTATATGTTACGAGGTAAGGTTATGATGGAAGTCCATGCAAAAAATGATCTGAAAATTAAAGTCTACGAAACTTTTCGAAATGCAAGATTTTGTCGAAAATGTTGTAATATATTATACACTAGTTTATACTTGTTTCTATCAAAAAATCAATTAAATCAAGTAGTGTTCGAAATGCTACAAAAATTATCAGATAATTTAAATATTTTACAAAGGAATGTTAAGGAAGTCCATGCAAAAAATCATTAGAAAATTTGATTCTACGAAATTTTTCCAAATACAAGTTTCGATCAAAATATCATTATATATTATACACTAGTTTATACTAGTTTTGCTCAAAAAATCAAATTAAATCAAGGACTGTACAAAATGATACAAAACTTTTCAGATCCTCCCTATATTGTAATATATTATACACTAGTTTATACTAGTTTCGGTCAAATAATCAATTAAATCGAGGAGTGTTCGAAATGCTACAAAACTTTTCAAATAATTTATATATTTTACGAGGGAAGGTTGTGATGGAATCCATGCAAAAAATCATCTGAAAATTTGTTTCTACAAAATTTTCCAGATGCAAGTTTCGGTCAAAAAATCATAATATTTTATACACAAGTTTATGGTAGTTTTGCTCAAAAAACCAAATTAAATCGAGGACTGTACGAAATGATACAAAACTTTTTCAGATCCTTCCTATATGTTACGATCGAAGGTAATGATGGAAGTCAATGCAAAAAATCATCAAAAAATTTGATTCTACGAAACTTTTCCAAATGCAAGTTTCGATGAAAAAAATCATAATATATTATACACAAGTTTATACTAGTTTTGCTTAAAAAATAAAATTAAATCGAGGATTGTACGAAACGATACAAAACTTTTCAAATCCTACATATATGTGAAGAGGGGAGATTAAGATGGTAGTCCATGCAAAAAATCAACTGAAAATTAGATTCTACGAAACTTTTCAAAATGCAAGTTACACTAGTTTATACTAGTTTCGGTCAAAAAATCAATTAAATCGAGGAGTGTTCGAAATGCTACAAAAAATTTCGGATAATATATATATATTTTACGAGGAAAGGTTAAGAAGGAAGTTCATGCAAAAAATAATCAGAAAATTTAATTCTACGAAACGTTACCAAATGCAAGTTTCGATCATAAAATCATAATATATTATACACAAGTTTATACTAGTTTTGCTCAAAAAACCAAATTAAATCAAGGACTGTACGAAACGATACAAAACTTTTCAGATCCTTCCTTTATGTTAAGAGAGAAGGTTATGATTGAAGTCCATGAAAAAAATCATCTGAAAATTAGATTCTACGAAATTTTTCGAAATGCAAGTTTCGTTCAAAAAATCGTAATATATTACACACTAGTTTATACTAGTTTCGTTCAAAAAATCAATTAAATCGAGGAGTCTTCGAAATACACTAAAAATTTCAAATAATTTATATATTTTACGAGGGAAGGTTATGATGGAAGTCCATGCAAAAAAAAAGTCTGAAAATTTTATTCTACGAAACTTTTCAGAATGAGGTCAAAAAATCATAATATATTATACACAAGTTTATACATGTTTTGTTCAAAAAATCAAATTAAATCAAGGATTATACAAAAAGATACAAAACTTTTCAGATCATTGTTATATGTTAAGTGGGAAGGTTGTAATGGAAGTTCATGGAAAAATTCATCTGAAAATTCGATTCTATGAAATTTTTCGAAATGCAAGTTTCGTTCAAAAAATCGTAATATCTTATACACTAGTTTATACTAGTTTCGGTCAAAAATCAATTAAATCGAGGAGTGTTCGAAATGCTACCATACTTTTCATATAACTTATATATTTTACAAGGGAAGGTTAAGAAGGAAGTCCATGCAAAAAATCATCAGAAAATTTGATTCTACGAAACTTTTCCAAATGCAAGTTTCGATCAAAAAATCATAATATATTATACACAAGTTTATACATGTTTTGTTCAAAAAATCAAATTAAAACAAGGACTGTACGAAAAACGATACAAAACTTTGCAGATCCTTCATATATGTTACGAGGTAAGGTTATGATGGAAGTCCATGCAAAAAATTATCTGAAAATTAAATTCTATGAAACTTTTTGAAATGCAAGTTTCTGTCAAAAAGTTGTAATATATTATACACTAGTTTATACTAGTTTCGGTCAAAAAATCAATTAAATCAAGTAGTGTTCGAAATGCTACGAAATGTTTCAGATAATTTATATATTTTACAAGGGAATGTTAAGAAGGAAGTCCATGCAAAAAATCATCTGAAAATTTGATTCTACGAAACTTTTCCAAATGCAAGTTTTGATCAAAATATCATAATATATTGTACACAAGTTTATACTAGTTTTGCTCAAAAAATCAAATTAAATTAAGGACTGTATGAAATGATACAAAACATTTCAGATCTTCCCTATATATTAATAGGGAAGGTTATGATGAAAGTTCATGCAAAAAATCATCTGAAAATTAGATTCTACGAAACTTTTCGAAATGCAAGTTTCGTTCAAAATATCGAAATATATTATGCACTAGTTTATACTAGTTTCGGTTTATAAATCAATTTAATCAAGGAGTGTTCGAAATGCTACAAAAATTTTCAAATAATTTATATATTTTACGAGGGAAGGTTTAATGGAAGTCCATGCAAAAAATCATCTGAAAATTTGATTCTACGAAACTTTTTCAAATGCAAGTTTCGGTCAAAAAATCATAATATATACACAAGTTTATACTAGTTTTTCTCTAAAAATCAAATTAAATCGAGGACTGTACGAAATGATACAATACTTTTCCAGATCCTTCCTATATGTTACGGGCGAAGGTAATGATGGAAGTCAATGCAAAAAATCATCAAAAAATTTGATTCTACGAAACTTTTCCAAATGAATGTTTCGGTCAAAAAATCATAATATATTATACACAAGTTTATACTAGTTTTGCTCAAAAAATCAAATTAAATCGAGGAGTATACGAAACGATACAAAACTTTTCAGATCCTACCTATGTGTTACAAGGGAAGGTTATGATGGAAGTCCATACAAAAAATCATCTGAAACTTAGATTTTACGAAACTTTTCAAAATGCAAGTTTCGATCAAAATGTTGTAATATTTCGTCAAAAATTCAATTAAATCAAGAAGTGTTCGAAATGTTACAAAACTTTTTAGATAATATATATATATATATATATATATATATATATATATATATATATATATATATATATATATATATATATATATATATATATATATATATATTTTACTTGGGAATGTTAAGAATGAAGTCCATGCAAAAAATCATCAGAAAATTTGATTCTACGAAACTTTTCCAAATACTACAAAACTGTGTAGATATTATATATAATATTTAATAATAAGTGATTTTATGTATTTAGAGCTTTAATTTGTATCTGAGAGTTATAATATGAATTAAATATATTCATTTTTTTTAATGTTATGTGATAACTATAAGTTATGACATTTTTAATCACTCAATATTACAAATTTTATCATCAAAATTTTTTTTATGAATTTTTTTATCTCTAAATAATATATAAGTTATATCATGAGGATAAAAATATAAACTATTAATAAAATTCTTTCCCCCTCTCTCGTGAACCAAACATATTTTTAATTAAAATTTATCTCATCCCCTCTTTTGAACCAAATATATATATATATATATATATATATATATATATATATATATATATATATATATATATATATATATATATATATATATATAATATTCCTCCCCTCCCCTCCCTTTTATTTGAACCAAACACAACCTAAAGTATATGACATAATATGTAGAACATGAACATGTATATGTGATCAATTGTTATTGATTTAATTCAAACATGTAGTCTTCTAAATATCTCAAATTTTCTTCTTAATTTTTTAAAATATTTCCTTTCAAAAATATCCTCCTAACAAATTTCACTCACACTTTTGATTCTTAATACTAAAATATAGCCATTAATATAATTAAAACATCAAAAATAAAATGGTAAGCCTTTAACCATATTGACTTATATAAATGTATTAAATCAAAAAGCATTAATATAAAGTGAGAAAACAATAATTAAATGTATTAATTAAAAAGTAAAAAGTAAAAATCAAAAATAAAAATTGCATTGATAAATTAAAATGATAAATATTTTGAAACAAATAACTCTTCTATATGTGACACTTATTTTGGGACATTCTCACATAAACACAGAACTACATGGGTACAACGGGTGGCCATGACCACCCCAAACCTCCCAAAATATGTCGGTTAATAGGTAGAAATAGATATATAAAATATATTTGTGTATATAAAATAGAATGCGTAAGTAAAGTAACAAAGATTGTTCGTTGATTTCATCATGGAAACGAACTTCTACGATCCACCGTGTTTTGTAATGTGTATAGTTGGTATAGTAAGGACAGAAGATCCATGAGTAGGATCGATAGATTTCTGTTATCTGATTCCCTTGTGGATAAATGGGGTTTGGTGGGCAATCGATTGGTAGGAGGAACATCTCGAATCACAACCCAATATGGTTGAAGGTTTGCTTTTTTGAATTTGGGTTCTAAGTCATTCATAACCAATGATTGTTGGTTTGATAACAAAGATTTTTTTAAGTTTGTTGAGTAAGAATGGAAGGAAGGTAGAAGTGATTTCATCATCAAGGAGAAACTTAAAAACCTTAAATATAGTTTTAGGAAATGGAGTAAAGAGACTTTTGGTTGGCATGATTTGAAAGTGGAAGAGGGGGTGGATGAGATAAACGAGGCGGACAATCTTTTACGGTGTTGTGAAAATTCTGAAGTGGAGGAGTTGGTTGTAAAGAGATCGGTAGCTTGTAATAAGATGTGGAGACATTTTCACATTAAAGACAACATGTTAATTCAAAAAGCAAGGTTGAAATGGATTCCAGATGGCGACCTTAACTCAAAGTATTTTCACAACATAGGGAAGGGGCGAGCTGGGAGAAGATTCATTGGTGCGGTTGAAACGAAGAGAGGAGTGGTAGAGTCTGTTGACAAGGTTGAAAAGGGTGTTAGGGGACTTAAGGAAAATGGGTTTCGGGAACTTGTGGATGAGGTGGATGGAAACTAGTGGGTTCAACAATCATTTATCGATTTTGGTCAATAGGAGCCCGACCATGGACTTCAAGGTGGAGAAAATATTTTGACAAGGAGACCCTATATCTCTTTTCCTGTTCATGTTGGTGGTAGAAGGGTTATCGGGGCTGGTTAACAAGACTGTTGAGATAGGTGATTTTGTTGGTTTCAAAGTAGATGAGGAATGTTCAGTGGATATTATCCAATTTACAAATGACACGCTCGTTATATGTTAAGGGGATTGAAAGAATATTTGGAGTATTAAAGTTGTTCTTAGAGGTTTTGAAATGGTCTCGGGCTTAAGTGTTAATTTTTCCAAAAGTAGGCTAATCGAAATTAATGTCAATAAGCATTTCCTAGATGTTGAGTCCAACTTCTTTTCTTACAAGGTTGAGGATGCTAACTTCAAGTGTTTGGGTTTACCTATTGGCTCTAATCCTAGAAGGATCAAACCCTGGACTCCCATTTTGGATAAACTCAAGTCCAAGTTAGCTTTATGGAGAGGGAGACTTCTTTCTCTTGCGGGGAGAGTCACTTTGATCAATTCGGTTCTTAGCAGTCTTTCAATTTTCTACATGTCGTTTTTTAAAGCGCTTGTGAAAGATTGGAATGATATAGATAAATTCAGACAAATTTTTCTTTGGGGTGTTAAGGATGGTAAGAAAAACTTCATTGGGTCAAATGGGATATTGTTTGAAAATCGAAGGAACATGGAGGGCTAAGAATCAAAAGTATAGTTGAATCAATTTGGCTCTCCTCATAAAATGGAAATGGAGAATCATGGCCGAAAACCAAGGGCTTTGGAAGAAGGTCCTTATAGCGGATTACGGAAAAATTTAGCATTGTGTTCTTACGGATTGTAAAGCTAACTCAAATAAGGCATCCTCAACTTGGTGGAATGATCTTTCCAACCTAGGAGAGTTGTCTACTAATTTTGGTTTTTAGTTTACAGTAAATATGTATCATAAGTTAGGGAATGGAAATCAGATTCCATTTTGGTATTCAAAATGGCTTGGAGATTATCGTCTCGATTCAGAATTCCATGACTTATTCATGCTCAACAACGGATAATATGATATTGTGAAGGACATGTGATATTGGAAAAACAACAAGTGGTGTTGGGGTGACTTTGGTATCCCTATTTTTATGCAGGAAATGACAAGGGACAAATGTAATGTTTATTACATCTATTAGATAACAACTTGCCTTGTGTGACTGCTAAAGATGTTATGCTCTGCAGCAGGCTTGATGGATTGGCATACTCAACCAGCTTCAGATACAAGTGTATTAGGGAAGGCTAGGTTGTTCTTATGACCCCTAAGTTGTCGTTTGCTTTGCATTCGCTTTGGAGTCTTAAAGTGCTGGTGAAGATTTTAGTTTTTGGCAAGAAGTTGTTTTTAAATAGAAGTGCAACAAAATATCAAATTGAAAATTATAGTATTGTGTATATTTCCGAACAAGGGTCGTTTCGTGTTTTATAGACAGAATGGCAAAGACCTGTTGCACCTCTTTTTTACTTGTCTAATGTCGCTGCAGATTTTGGAAAAAAATAGGATTTTGGATAGGTTGTAATACTTTTGATGTAGTTTCTGCTTGGAATCATTTGAAAGAATGGTGTGATTCTACCATGAATAAAGTTAAGGGTGATGAAGCAACTACCATTTGGATGTAGGTCGTTTGGAACTTGTGGAAATCTAGAAACGACATTATTTTTAACAAATCTTTTTTAGTTTTGTTTGATGTCATTTAGAATATTAAATTCTTAGGCTGGAAGTGTTCTAATATAGGAGAAATTTATTACTCCAACTCTAACTTTTACGATTATTGTGTAGCTCTTTTTGATTTGTTATGAAAAATGATACTAGAATAACAAAGTATAATCGGTTTCTTTATGATCAAGAAACTCACAAGGGTTATAGTTTATGGAAACACAAGGATAACAACAAGAATTTGGTTACAAACTACTATTATTTCCTTTCTCTATCAAACAAGATTACAAATATACAAGAATAACAAATAACCTCTCTCTCTCTCTCTCTATTGAATTAGGATTTTATCTTCCTATTTTTCCTTATGCAACATGAGAGACTAGCATGCTATTTATAAGAAAACTAACACATTAACCTAATGGATTTTTTAACAATTACCCATTAGAAGCTAACTTAGGTTACAAGCTAACATAAACAATTGTGCTTAAAAATAAGGCCCAATTTAACATGCTAACAAACCTAGTGATAACTCGAATTTGTATTGATTATTTAATGCAGTTTTCGATTGTTTAACATGTTAATTTATGCATTTTGGACGATATTACGCGAGAATTGTGTTTGTTTTATAGATATTTGATCAAATATGACTTTTGGAGGAAAAAGTATAAAAGGAAGCTTATTGGACAAGAAACGTGGGAAAACAGAAGAAAAAGAGCAAGAAAAGTGCATTTGTGCATAATTCACTGTTAGACGCACGTCTCATAAGAGAGACGCCCGTCTAGGCTTCAAGACGACCAACTCCATTTCAAGTTGACTGTCTCACCTCCATGATGCTCGTCTCAATTCTGAAACGCTCGTCTCAAACTCCAGTCAAATAACCTATTTACGAAACATAATTCAAATGCAGATGGAGCCGTTACGAGGATTATTCGCATTCAACAGAGGATTTATCTCCACCCTAATCAGTTAAGTCTATGCAACTCAGTTCAAAGCCCAATCGAAGTCCAAGCCTACAATTTCTCGACAAAACCTAAGCCACTGCCTATAAATAGAAGCCACTGCAATTCTACAAGGGAGCTTTGCTCAAGTCCAATTTTCTGCCGTTTCCTTTCGTTCGAAGTTCGCAAGTTTATTTTTCAGTATTCGTTTTTTATTTTCCTTTAACCGGCCCTTAATGATAGTTTCTATCATTAGGAAACTATCACCATTTTAATTGTTTCCAGCCACTGAATTATTATTTACCTTTCAAGTTTTCGGAAGTTTGGTTAATCAAGAACATTGCAACCAGGTTTCTAATTTTAATTCATTGTTTATTTATCATCGCCTTTATTTATATTATGAATTATTTCTCCTTCTACCTTTTTTTTCTTATTTAATATGCCTGGCTAAATCGTTAATCGGTATGTAGTTGTCTAATCGAAACGAATTCGATAGAATTAGGCTATGCTTTAAATTAAGTAATTTTCCGGTTTCGATTTCTTATTTTAAATAACTTTCGTTACGAGAGTAAGAGATTATAAAAGATTAGGATTAAGACCACGGGAGTGTGAGATCATAATCAGATAGCTGAAATTGGTCATTCGTTTTAAATACAGCGGAAGCACTTTAAAACTAATTAGAACCTTTAGGTTTCCAAAAAATATTTCTAACTTGAATTGATACAGCGAGAGCGCTCAATTGAACTTAGGAGTATAGTAATAGGCAAGACCACGAGAGTGTGAGTCAACGACATTTAAACCGAGATTTTCTACGGAGTGATAACTTAACAAACTTTAATAAGCCAAACCTCTATGGAATTCGCGAAGGCGAATCAATTATGTACCGATATCATTACCATTAATTTAAATAAATTAATTATTCACCTTTTAAAACTTAAAACATCGCTCGCCTTAGCTAAACATAGTAACATCTGATATCACTAGGTTGATTATCAGGTCTCTGTGGGATCGATATCTTTTAGTACTACGTGATAGACTGTGCACTTGCAGTTAGTAACCGTTAGACTTAGAAAGTCGTCACCACCTAGAAATATTGACTAATGCACATTAGAACAACTTCAACTATAAGACACATTACTTCAACAGCAGCATGTGAACAGACTTCGACTTCATGCTTAATTCATCTCGAACCAGAAGCTACCATTTGACCATACTAGAGTTCGGTTCAATATCTAATAAATCTCCACCTTGGAACAAACTCTATAACATCAAGGAACAAACTAGCTTTCTTCATGCAGCTTTATCAACTGCATACATTGGAAAAACTTGCAACTGAGCAATGTCTTGGTGATCATATCAACAACATTATGATCTGTTAAACCCTTCAGCACTTGGACTTCTCCATGCTTGATTATCCCTCTGACGAAATTCAACCTCACATATATGTTCTTGGTTCTCTCATGATAGGTTGAATTCTTCAACAAATGTATTTCACTTTGACTATCACATTTAATAGTGATAACTTGACCTTTCTAGTGAGCCTTTCTTGGGTTCTCCATGTATCTGCTTACCAGACTTATTGCATATGCTATGTGGGGTATAGTACAGACCATAACATACATCAAATAGCCGACTATTTTACCATATGGTATGCTATTCATATAAGCTCTTTCGACATCAGTATTGGGACATTAATCTATACTCATCTTGAATTGAGGGTTTGTCGGAGTCACAACAGGCTTTGAATTCGACATACCAAACCTTTTGAGAATCTTTTCTAGGTATGCCTCTTGAGATAAGCATAATTTTGACTACTTTTTATCTCTTCGGATGTTAATCCCAAGAATCATGGATGCAACTCCCAAATCCTTCATGTCAAACTCCTTATTGAGTTCAACCTTCACCCTCATTACATCTTCGACATTGTTGCTTGCTATTAGAATATCATCCACATAAAGCAAAAAAATAACAAATAAATTATCAGGTCGAAATATGAAGTAAACACAGTGGTTGAACTGACTTCTAATGAAACTTATGCATACCATGAACTTGTCGAATCTCCTATTGCACTGTCGAGGAGATTATTTCAGACCATATAAAGATCTCTTCATCTTGCACACATAATCTTTCTTCTCCTTTTCGACATACCTTTCAGGTTTCCTCATCAGGATTGTTTCATCTAGATCACAATACAAGAACCCAATATTCACATTCATCTGTTCCATTTTAAGGTCGATTTGTGCCACTGTGGAAAGCAACATTCGAATGGACTTGTGCTTCACAATAGGAGAGAACACATCATTGAAGTCAACACCTTCCTTTTGAGTGAACCCCCTAGCGACCAATCTTGCCTCGTATGTCTTCGATGCCACTCCTTCGATTCATTCCTTAACTTTGAAAATCCACTTACATTTGAATAACCTGTCTCCAACAGGTTTCTTAATCAGTTCCCATGTGTTTTTATCATGAAGATATTTCATCCCATCATCCATAGCCATTAGCCATTCATTCTTATTTTGACTCCTCATAACTTCCTTATAGTCTCTAGGTTCTTCGCCTAGAATCTCACTTGCAGAGATTAAGGCATAAGCTATAAGATCTGTATAACCAAGTCTCTGAGGTGGCTTGATGACTCTTCTCGATCTGTCTCTTGCCACCAGGTAGTCATTATGATTCTCCTCATCTTCATCAGCAACTTCTGCTTCTTCTTCGACTTTATCTGGGTCATGCAATTCAACATCACTATGATTCACCTCAAAAGGAATCTCTCCATGTTCCAGCTCTTCGTCGGGATCATCATTTTTCTTGAAGACCATCTTAGCTTCATTGAAAACTACATCTCGAATGGTGATACACCTCCTATGACCTGGCTCTAGTCACCATAACTTATAAGCTTTGACTCCTTCAGGGTATCCCATGAGCATGCATTTCAGAGCTCTAGGTTCGACCTTGTCACACAGTTAAATACTCTCAGTTTGTCGAGATCTAGTGGATGTCCCAACCAAACTTCTTCAGGTGTCTTCATATCTAATGCAATCGAAGGACATCTGTTTATCAGATATGTTACCGTTGAAACAACCTCAGCCCAAAACACCTTCTTTAACCCATCACTAGTCAACATGTATCTAACTCTTTCCAAAATAGTTCGATTAAACCTTTCAGCCAAACCATTTTAATATGGAGTACCTGCAGTAATTTTGTGCCTTGTAATACTTGAGGCTACACAAAATTTGTTGAACGCCTCATTGCAAAATTCAAGGTCTTCTCAACCTCTTGACCTTTCTTCCATTCTGATTTTTTACCAGAGTCTTCCAACTTTTGAAATTCTCAAAAGTTTCATCCTTAGTATTCTGGATGAATACCCATAAATTTTTAGAATAATCATCAACTATGGATAGGAAATACCTTTCTCCTGAATATGATGGACACCTTGCAGGCCCCCAAAGATCAGCATGGATGTAATCTAGGGATCCATGTGTTCTATGTTTTCCTTTTTTGAACTTCACTCTGCAAGATTTTCTAAGTACAAAGGGTTAAAAAAAATTCAGATTTTCGACTTTGTCTCCACCAAGGAGATTTTGTTTCTCCAATTCGAACAGACGCCTTGCACTGATATGGCCCAATCTCATGTGCCAAATTTCTATCTTCGACAAAGGTTTCGTGGATGCAACATTTATCGACCCACTTATAATTTCAGCCTCAAGGTTGTACAAGACTTGTTTCTTCACGCGTCTCTAGACTTCACTCGACCCCTTCATGACTCTTAGGATAATTTTCTCTCCTTGAAAAACATATCGCTTCTTATCAAACTCACCAAGAGAAATCAAATTTCTCTTCAAATCAGGTATATATCTGATTTCAATAAACATACTTATTCCCGCATCATGGAGCTTGAATCTCACATATCCAATACCTACAATTTTGCAAGTTTTGTTGTTTCCCAGCAACACTGATCTACCATCGTAATCACATAATTCCTCGAACAAAACTTTGTTTAGATTCATGTGCCAAGTGCAACCTGAATCCATAAATCACTTTTTTCTTGAGTCGTAGCTTGAAACCACGAGAATATCAGATGAGTCGAAATCATCTTAAACAATGGTTGTGTTGCCATTATCCTTACCACTGTGATCTTTCAGACGTTCAGGGCATACTTTTCTTGTATGAACCTCCTTCTTACAACTATAGAATTGAATACCAGATGCATCACCAGTATAAGAGTTTTGCTGACTTGTACCCTTCTTCTTGTCGAACTTACCTTTCTTTTGCAAGAATTTCCCTTTAAAGACCAAACCTTCACCAATCGTTGAAGGTTTATGCTCCTTTAGTTCATTCAAGTCCTTAGAAAACAAGGAAGATTGAACATCTTCAAAGGTTAACGACTCCCTTCCATACAAAAGAGTTTCTTTGAAGTGAGCATATTTTTTGGGCAAAGCGCACAACAACAGCGCTTGATCTTCATCATCGATCTTCACATCAATATTTTTAAGATCAAGAATCAGCTTGTTGAACATATCTAATTTCTCAACCAACACTTTGTCTTCACTCATCTTGAATGAATACAAAGATTACTTCAGATCGAGACGATTCACCAGCGATTTGATCATGTACAAACTTTCAAGTTTTAAACTATAATCTCGATGATGTAGTCTCCTTTGATACTTGTCGGAGAACCTTATCAATAAGGCTTAACAATATTGCATTGTGGGTCTTCTCTATCATGGTTGTCTTTTCTGTTTCTATTAATTTTGCGTTCATGGTTGTCGCTCCCTTCAGCGCTTCCAAACAACCCTGTTGAACCAGTAGGGCTTTCATCTTCAAGCGCCACAGACTGAAATTGTTCACTTCGGTGAACTTTTCAATCTCATACTTTGTTGAAGGCATCTTCCTCCATGATCACCACACCAATTTGTTACGAAAATGATACTGGAATAACAAAGTATAATCGGTTTCTTTAGGATCAAGAAACTCCCAAGGGTTAGGGTTTATGGAAACACAAGGATAACAACAAGAATTTGGTTATAAACTGTTATTATTTCCTTTCTCTATCAAACACGATTACATGTATACAAGAATAACAAATAATCTCTCTTTCTCTCTCTCTCTCTCTCTCTCTCTCTCTCTCTCTCGAATTAGGATTTTATCTTTCTATTTTTCCTTATGCAAGATAAGAGACTAGCATGTTATTTATAAGAAAACTAACACACTAACCTAATAGGCCTTTTAACAATTATCCATTACAATCTAACTTATGGTACAAGCTAACTTAAACAATTAGGTGTAAAAGCAATGCCCAATTCAACATGCTAACAAACCTAGCAATATTGACTAATGCATGTTAGAACAACTTCGACTACAACATGCATTACTTCAGCAGCAACAAGCGAACACTTCGACCTCATGCTTAATTTATGTCGAACCAGAAACTATTATTTGATCATACTAGAGTTCGATTCAATATCTCACATGATTGATATAGCAAATTGGTGTTGGTTGAGAATTATTTTCTTTTTATTTCAATTTATTTTGGGTAAAAGTACCCCTTATACTCTAATGTAATGTAATTGCTTTTAGAAAGAAAAAAAAAACTAACCTAGTGACAATTCCTAAGGATTTTTAGTTAAAGGTGTGCTCCAATCTTTCAAAAGCTAATTTTTCTAAGAAATGTTACCAATGGTAATAGAACACAATATGTATAACTAAAAAACTCAATATTGTTAACTATGACTTACTCTCACGATTCTCTTTTATAATTAAATTTGATCTTTTAGATGTATTGGTTAAATAATGTATTTTAACTATTTATAAATTAAATACATTAATTATTTAATAAATTTTAAAATCAAAATTTATTTATAAAAAAAAAAAAAGGAAGGAGTATTATGTGATATTGATATATATTTTAAGAAACTACATTATGACCGTAGTTCCGCCACAAACGAAGGGAGTATTTAGAAGATTTTGTAAGAGTGAAAAGTTTCTCAACAAAAAAAGAAAAATTATAATGAATGAAATAAATTCCATTTAACATTTAATGTTAAAAAGAAATATATTTAGGTCTTCATATTTAAACGACTTTATTTATTTTTTATAGGTATTGTTGTTGCATGGAGAAAAAAAAATTTAAGCGAATAAATGCACAAAAATAACAAGAGTTGTCATCGAAGCTCATTTTAAAAGAAAGACATTGATAAAATCCTAAATAAATAAAAATATGGTCATCACAGTCAAATTCAGATTTGAAAGTTGATTATGTGCGTGAAAGGTGTTAACATCATATAAATCTGTTGTATCCAACATAATCATTTAATCAGTTTCGTAAATATGAGTGTTAGTTTTATTTATTTGATTTCTTCTTATTTTTAAAAATAAGAAAGGAAAAATAATAAAAATATTTTTTTTTATTTGGATACTTAACAAGACATTATTAAAAGTAAGAAAGGAAAAAGAATAAAAATAATTTTTTTTATTTGGGTACTTAACAAGACAATGAATCTCACTCCGACGCGACGTAAAACTCAAAACTACCTAAATTTAGATAGTAAATTATTGTATGTGAAAAGTCTACAATGAATTTAATTGGAATGCACTGACAGTGTAAAACAGTTTTACACTGTCAGTGAATAGTAACCGTCGGATCTAAAATTATATTTGACTTTTATTTTAATTATATTTAAAGTAATGATTATGAATGATAGATGGTATAAAATTTTTTAAAATGACAGTGCATAATAATTAATCCCCTCCACAATTATTTAGTTGATTAACCATAAGATTCTTAAAAAAAAAATTCTTTTATAAATTAAAAATAAAACATAAATATAATTGAAAACATATTTCAGACTGAAAAACTATGATTATCATAAAATATGTTTTTCTCTCTTCTATCAAAAATATAATTAATTTATTTATTTTCAAAATCTAGCTAAAGTAACCATTTCATCTTTAACATAAAAGCATTTAAAAACAAAATAATCTTTTGAAAAAAATATAGCCATTAATATAATAAAAATTCAAAAAAAAAAAAACAATTTATAAGTCTTTAACCCGAATTGACTTTTCTATATTAAATAAAAAACAATTTCGTAAGAATTTTCTCTTTCACCAAACTACATATTTTAGAAGAGTGAAAAAAGGGGGAAAATGACATTTTGTTTTACTGCTCTGACTTTGGCTCGATTCTTGACTTGTCAAAAAAGATATGGAAATAAACACATGAATCTTGGAGTTTCTTGAGCAATAAGTAACCAAAATTTTGGAAACTCTTGATCAACTAGGATTGCATAATACTTGGAAGATAATTGTTGACAAAACTTTGACTTTGTTCAGATGAATTACACTCGAGCTGAGGAACTAATGCCTGATGTTATTGATCTAGGCCTCTTCCTGAAAAAGTTAGCAAAGGAAAAACATTTTTTTATTAAGGGTTAGTAAACATAAACAAACATGAAAGCAAATAAGAAACACACAGATGCTTGGTGATCCCTGTAAGACATAAATCCAAAGATGGGAGGGATAGAGGAACCAATGTGTGATATTGTTTGAATGCAATGATGCAAATGATATGTGGAGAATCTTAGGGGTAAAAATTAGTGTGTTACAGAATCGATGATAAAAATCAATAAGACCCAAAAAATTACAGAGAGTTGTGAATGAATGCGGTTGGGGCAAATAAAAAATGACATTGACCTTATCTGGATCGGGTGTAACACCACCAACTGAGATTACATGACCAAGATAATGAACTTGATTTACTGTAAAAACACACTTGGATAATTTCACAACTAAAGAATTAGAATTTAATAACTCAATAATAACTTGCAAATGAAGTAAATACTCAATGAAATTTGGACTATAAAACAGTATGTGATCAAAGAAAAATAAAATGAATTTATGTAAATGAGGGCGTAATAGATCGTCATGGTTGACTGAAAATTGGAAAGGGCATTAGTGAGCCCAAAGGGCATAACGAGAAATTCGTAATGCCCATCAACTTGTCTGAAAAGTTGTCTTATGTGTGTCTTCCAATGCAACTTGAATCTGATGATAACATGAGCATAAGTATAACTTGATAAAAAAATTGGGCAGAGCCCAATTCATCTAGGAGTTCGTCGATGGTAGGAATTGGGAAACGGTCTTTGATAGTCACAACATTTAAAGCACGATAGTCCACGCAGAAATGCCAAGTTCCACCCTTTTTTTAACAAGTAAAATAGGTGAGGAAAATGGGTTGTGACTAGGAATTATGACACCTTGTTTTAACATATCTTGAATAATTTAGGTCTTTGCTTCTTTTTGTGAGTGTGGGTAGCAGTATGATTTGACATTGAGGTCGTGTGTCGGGTTCAAGAGGGAAGTGGTGGTCATGTGGCCGTTTAGGTGGAAGGCCTGAGTTTTGTTGGAAAATTGTTGGCTAGTTTTGGAGCAAATTTTGTATTTTTGGGTGTAAGTATGGTGGTAAGGATTCAAAAGTGAAAGTTGTGGTATAGTCAAATGGGAGGAATCCATTGGTTGCAAGGTCATTAAATGGAATGAGGAGACATAGTTAGTGTGAATAAGATGGTGAGGTTGGTGAAAGGTGGTATGAGTTGGGTGAGATGTATGGTTTCTCTTTAAAGTTATGGATTTGTTTTGATGGTTAAAAGTGATGGAGAGAATAGAGAAATCTGCCTGAATTAGGGCCAATGTGTATAACCACATCATGCCCAAAACCACGTCAGCGCCTTCAATTGGAAGTAAGTAAAATAGGAGTTGAAAGGTTTTATTTTGTAGGAGTATTTGAACATTTTTGCAGATTTCTTCACATTGTAAGTGGGAGCCATTTTCCACCAGTGCTGAAAATTGAGGGGTATGGGTTGCCTTGAGGTTGAGATGGTGAGAAATTCGTGGTTGGAGAATATTGTGAGTGTTTCCCGTATCAATGAGTACCATGATTGATAATCCACCAATTTGGTAAGGATAATGGATGGTTGAGGTTTGGTAGGGATTGGTCCTTATGGGTAAGGTAATTAGGTTGTTTTGAGGGTTGGGGGTTAGGGATAGTGGTGTTGGTTTTATGGTAAAGGTTAAAGGTTTTGAGAATTTGGGCTTAAAGTATTTAAGTTTGAATTCAATGAGTTTAGCAAGCCCAATAGCTTGGGAAATTGAAGTGAGTTTATGAATAGCCATCTCATTTTGAATCTCTAATGTCAGCCCCGAAATAAAGCAATTCAAAATCGAGTCGGGAGGCAAACCACCAACTTGATTTCTTAATTTTTCAAAGTTAGTTTGGTATTCCATAACAGACCCTTCTTATTTTAATTTGAATAATTCAGCTTGATGATTCTCATAAGAATAGGGACCAAAACGTAATTCCAACGTTTTTGTGAAAGAAACTCAATCTATTAATAATAAATTATGTTGCATCCATTTAAATCAACCAAAAGCATCATCTTTCATGTAAAAGGAAATTAAGGATAATCTATTTTCATTGGTCATATTATAAAAACTAAAAAATTGTTCCGCTTGGAACAACCATTCTAGTGGATTTGAACCATCAAATATAGCAAGCTCAAGCTTATGGGTACGAAAATGTGGTAAATGGGGAATATGGAAAATTTATGGGAAAGGGTTTTGCTTAAAATGGGAAAATTGTAGTTTGGGGTGGGTGGAAAAGCTATTTTGGGGCATGTATAGTGAGAAATGAGGTGGTGGTTGAGTTGTTGTACTTCTCATCATGGTTGTTACTACATGTTGTATGGGTGAGTTGGAAAAAGTTGTTAATTGTCTTAAGGGGGTATTTGTGGGTGTGGTAATATGAACAACATGGGTGGAAACTATGCGTGTAGATGACGGGTGTTGAGTAATACCTGAAGAAGTTGATGATGAATGAACAATAACAGGTTGTTGTTGTTCCTTTTGTGAAAGCATTTTGTGGATGGTGGACATGATGGATTCATAGCTAGAATCATATATATGTTTGTCATTATCCATTCTGGTGTGGATCTGACCCATATTCTGCTCCAGATCTGCATTAACCTTGTCAAACCTTTCATCCATTTGTTGTTGAGCTTGTGCCATAATATTGTCAAGGTAAAAATGAGAAGTTTGGACAACTTCTTCAACCAGTTCTCTTGAAGGGGTTGTTGGGTTTGGGGGAGCCATGAGAGCAAGAAATGAAAGCACCAAATGTTATGTTACACTAGGTAAATAAATATATCTAAAATGGCATAGGAAGATAAACATAAGACATACAACTTTTCAGAATTTCATTACTAAAAAACATCTAAGAGTTGACAATAAATAACTAGAGTTTTAAAGGACTTAATGGACCATGGGCCTTTACAACGAAAAACAACACAACAACAACAACGAAAAACAACACAACAACAAAGCAAAATCATTATATGGACCACCCTAGTTAATAGTAACAATCCTCCACTAAAATAGATATTCTCTTGTATCTAATGGGTCTTGGAATTCTCATAACAAGTTATCTCAATCTCAATGAACTTCTCCTCTAAAACGAGTGAATTTGTAATAATGGCAACATAATCACTATCATCATTATTCAAAAAAAAATAGATCTTACGACCTTGTGTGAATATCTTAAAATTTGATGTGGATAAATTAAACAGAAACAAACCAAATAAACAATATAAAGTAACAGTAATACACCTTTAGAAATAAAGAAAATTATATAATGTATCAAATTTTAATTTTATTTAAGCTAGTCTAATTCTTGAATCATATCTAGCCGAAGATTGAGCATTGAAAGGATTAGTTGGAACTTTTAACTTGTATTCCTCTCTTTGTAGCATTTGTAGCACAGTTTTCATATACAGGCGATCCATAGAGTTCCACCGAATACACCAAAGTCCTACAATTGCTAGTTTCTTTGCAACTCTAAAATCTCCCTCTTTGTCAATTGGAATATGTATGTCTCTCCCTTCAACCAAACAGTGGATCCAATTAGAAATTTTCTTCACCTATGGTTGTATTAGTATTCTTTTTTCCTCCAACCATCTTGTAATATACTAATTTTTTCCCATAAGATTGTGTTTTGTATTTGCATTATTTGCATACAAACAAGATCACGCACCGATTCTTCTATCCTTTTGGTTGCAGGTTTATGCCTCATAGGAGATCATCATTTCTTTTATTTGTCATTATTTGTTTGTGTTTACTAACCTTTAATTAAAATCCAAAAAAAAAATTCTTTTATTAACATTTTCAGGAAAAGAACAGGTCAAAAATACAAAAAAAAAAATAGCAGTCTCACAGCTCGAAGGAATTTCATTGATAAAAAACCGAAGTTGATCAGCACACAATTCAAATTTATCTGATCAAGGATTTCCAAGTTTTATTGATTTACTCAAGGAATTTCAAGGTTCATGTGTTTATTTATATGTCTTATTCGACATGCAAAGAATCGATCCGGAACCACAACAATGCAATCAAAAGAAAATAAAATTCAAATTTTTGGTTGGTTAATCGATTAACCTGGGCAAAAATTTGAAAAGTTGGTTTGAATCAAGCATCATCTCAGCCCTTGATCTCACTTGGAATATTCTAAACTACATCATTTTAATTCCCTACATCACTTTTGTCATTTCCCACCATATACATTCACTAATCACCACTCTTTTATGAATTATCCTCCAAATTTAAATCCCAAGACTAATTTTGATTATCCAAGTCTAATTCCATTCCATCAAATTACCAAGTCTCAAGTCTTTAAATAGAGGTCTCATTTCATTCATTTCACAAGCTTTAGAGATCCAAAAAAACTCTTGCAAAATATCTCCTCAAACCACAAAATTCACCAAAAGCTCAATTTCTTCTTTTGAAAGTTATCAAGAATTTGCATTGAATTTTTGGTTAACTTTGAGCTAAACCTCCATCCTTTTCATTTTTCTTCATCAATTTGAGTAGATCAAACTTGCTTGTGGAGTAATTTGGATTTATTCTAAAGTGATAATTCATCTCACTATTGTTACACCTTCACCTTCATCATTCAACGGTTGAAACTCATAATTGTTGTAAGATATATATATATATATATATATATATATATATATATATATATATATATATATATATATATATAATCTTACCTGATCAGGAGGACCTTCCAGCAATTGGGTGAAGACAGCAAATGGATGGAATGGAGGGGGTGTACCTGCAAGGCGCTCCGATGCCAAAGTCAATAGAGGTACAGCAAAATAGGTAAGTAGAAAAGTGGAATCTGAATACCTGACCCTTTAGTGAAAAAGGGTATTTATAGAGAGCCTACAGCGTTGGACCAAGGTCCTTCCTTGGGCTGGATCAGCTAGGCCCAAGGAAGAACTGCCAAGGAACGCGTGAGAAGCGTAAAGACCTAACTAAGTGGTCTGGTCCTTGGTCCAACTGCCCTTATCTTTCAGGAGACAAAAGGGGAGACAGTTGGGTGATGTGGCAAGTGAACTGGCAGACACGTTCTTTGCCCGTTCTGAGTGTGTGCCCGACACATAGGATATGTGTCTGGCCGTCAAGCGTCCATGTCTGTCTAGCAAGCAAGCGTGTCTGCCCGAGCATATGGGCCTCTGCTCGACATATTGGGTCATAGCCCAATACAGTCTGGAGGCCCAGTCCAGAACAGGAGCCCCCAAAGTCGAGTCTCTGGGGGTGGAGCGATGAATTATAAAATAGTCGGACGTAGGCACGTTGAATAAGGTGTCGAGCATATACCAGTGTCGAGCATGATGTTAGCCAAACTGTTCCATGTGCTACTGAGGTTGTCGGGCATGTGGAGTTCACAGAGGTCGGGGACGTTTCCCGTAGTCGGGGAGATTTGTAGTTGCTCGACGTTGTTCAGGATTCTTGTGGACTGACGTGTCTCAGCATTAATGGTGCATCGCTTTGTATCTCGTGCTAGCGCCGGCGAAGGTCTAGGCAATGATTACCTAGAGCGTCCGCCCACGCGCCTCTTACTATATAAAGGGGTTGGTCCACTTCATTTGAACTTTTTCGCTCTCACGTTTAACCGGAACCACTTGAGAAGAACTTCTTCTCCGCCCATCTCCACCGTCTGCACCACCGTTTTCTGCCCGCGCGCAACCGTCTTCTCCCCGTCTTCATTATGTCAGGTAACGACCTCAACCTCTCTTTTTGCATGTTTTTTCGTCTAATAAGTAGTGAAATGCATGTTTTATCCGTGTAGAGTAAGCAAATCTTCGTGTAGAGTAGGTAAATCTGTGTTTAGGGTTAGTTTTTAGGTTTTGGGTATGAATATCCCGGGCAGGATTAGCATGTCGCGGACGTAAAACTCATATAGACATGAATGTCCCGGGCAAGGCTTGCATGTCACGGGCGTAAAATTCATATGCGTATGAATATTCAAGGCAGGGCTAGCATGTCGCGGGCGTATAATTCGTGTGTATATGAATGCGTAGGTTAGAATCTTCGTATGGTCGTCGACCTCTGCTGCGTTCGCTGAGCAAAGTCTTGTTTTTTCTAGGGACTTTTCACATGCTCGGACGCAAACGAAGGTTGTCCCTCCGTTGGTCTGGTGTAGTCTGGTGAGGTTCCGGGGGTTTTAGTTTTTCTCCCTTTCACTTGATTTGCGGTGGAAGGGTGGATTTGATGCGATGTCAAATTCATTTTTCCTGTCTGCTTTTCAGGTACGGTCGAGCATCGGCGGGTCGAGGATGGAAATGCCGGGCACCGGCAATTCGACGAAAAAGGGGTCAAACATCGTGAAGTCGACGAACAGGACGCCGAGGAGGAAAATGAACATGTCTCCTCGTCTGGGCGCAACGACCTGTCTTGGGTCGCGGACGAACCGTTGGAAGAAGAATCATATTTTGCCGACGAGTCTTGCTCCTGCAAACTGGCCGTGTCTTGCTCCTCGGGAGGCGGACCAGATATGCCATTGTTTCCCGGGGAAACAATTTGCTATGTACGAATTTGCCTTCTGAGAGGTGAGGGTCAGGCTGCCCTTCAACGATTTTAAGATGGGGGTTTTTAGGTGGCTTAGACTGGCATCGTCGCAACTGTATCCGAACGCCATCGCTTTTGTCCGGGCGTTCGAGTTAGTTTGTCGTTTTCTTGGCGTTGGGTGCACTTTGCCCCTCTTTTTCCACATCTTCCACCTGCAACGGTCAGGTGCCCAGGGACGTCACAGCTGGGTGTCTTTGAAGCAGCCAGTGAGATTATTCAAGACATATGTCGATTCTGCCCGACGCTTTAAAGGGCGATGATATACGGTGAAGCCGATCACCCGTTTCGCTCTGAACTCTCGTTACTACTACAAGCGGAACGCCAATGGTGAGGAGAAGCTTATGTCGAGGATCCCCTTGAGATGACAGCCCGACCATTTCAACCTGTCGATTAGCCACTACTGGGTCAGATTCTCGAGCATGGGGGTCGAGGATAGATTGGCTTACAAAAGGTTGCTTGAGTACGTGCAGAGCTTTAATCTGGCGGTCTGGGTGGATCGACAAAACAACCCTCATGTTGATGAGGCCGGGATGCCAATTTATGAGACCCGCCTCATAAATATCAGGGATATGCTCGCGTGTGATACGGACGAGGGGGCCGTGGAGTTATTGCGTAGGTCTTTTCGACTTGTTTTCTTTTCTTGGACTTGTGCCAGTTCAACTAATCTTTCTCTGTTTTTGTTTTGCAGGAACTATGCCCACCCATCGTGAACGGGTCTTAAAGTTGGCAAACCAGGTCGGGGCTCTGGACAGGGTCCCCAAGAAGAAGAAGAAAGTGGCGTCTCGTGTCCAGGAGGTGGCTACGGAGCCCGGGGTGGGAAGCTCGGGTACTGCTAGCCCAGCGACCAACTCCCCTCAGCCCGTTCAACAAACTTCCCCGATCCAAATACAGGATAGTCCTCCTCCTTCCACCTCTCCTCTGCCGAAGCGGAAGCGTCTGGACGGGACTCTTGCCCGGTCTGCTACTGTGGGGGGCAATGAGTCTCGTGCCCCTGGGAGTTATTTGTTGCCTCCTTGCTACCTGGAGCAGGAGTTCTTTAAGGCTGATGGTTCCGTCGTGGTGGCAGCGCCCGAGGAGAGGGTCATTCTGAATCAGGGCGCAGATGCTAGGCGGAAGGACCTGGCTGAAAACTTGGCCGCTGTCATCCGGGTGATGGAGACCGCCATGGTCATGTCTGAGACTGATGTTTCCACAGCTTCTTTAGAGGATGCCCTTTTGGCTTCCCGGACTGAGAAGGATAAATTGTCCAAGGATTTATCTGACTACAAAGAGGAGCAAAAGTTGCAGGCGGGGCTGAAGTCGGAGCTGGAGGAACTGAAGCTCGAGTAGGACACTCTGAAGGCCGAGAAGCAGAGTTTGGAGAATCAAGTTGCGGGGCACAAGAAAGTGGCTGACGAGAATGTGCGGCTCCGTGCTCGAGTTGCTCTGCTCAAGGGTACAATCCTCCCTCGGGACGATGAGACCGAGGAGGAGCTTGCCCTTCGCACCCGGGGCGAGTTGGTTGATCACATCCGCGCACTCAACAAAGTCTTGGTTGTAATGTTCAAGGATGGGTTCGACAACGCCACCGAGCAGCTCAAGGTGTTGAACCCGGGGCTTGTGACGGAGGGGTCATCCCATAATTATTGTGTGGCCGACGGGGAAATTGTGTGCCCCTTTGAAGCTGAGGAGGAGCTGGAGGAGGAGGAGAATGATGACCGTGAAGAGTAACTCCGAGCGGAGTCTTCAGGATTTTTGTTTTTTCTATTTTACTTTTTGTTAGGCCTGCGTGCCTCTGTTTATATAATGGCCTTCGTGCCTGTTTGTTTGTAATGACCTTTGTGTCTGTTTGGATACTGGCCTTCGGGCTCCTTTTGTAATGGTTTCTTGGTCGGTTTCTACATTTTTAATGAATGTTACTTTCATTATTAATTTGTTTTCGTTATTTATTTTTGAACTGTTCTTGCTCGACTTCGCTGTGCTCGTCGGTTTGGGGAACCGACGAGGTGGCGAGCTTTGTGCTCGCCCTGAATCGAGGTAGGGTTTGTGATCGTAAAACTCTGACCTCAGGGCTTGGGCTTTCCCATCGCGAGTTGGGTGCCCTTCCAACGTGGTACTATGACGTTGGGGCTCGTTTGAGGTGTCCAGCGCCAGGGAGGGTTGTGTTCGCCTCTGAGGGGCGTAGATCCTCCCTTTCGTTTAGTGGTGAAGAGCGTTGTCGTACCTCCCATGTCTCCACGGGTTGCGTTTAGCTATAGTATTGTCTAAGTTTTTCTGCGTTCCATGGTCGAGCGAATTCTTCACCTTGTAGGTTTTCCAGATAATAGGCCTCATTGCCCGTCTTGTCGCGAACGCGGTATGGGCCTTCCCAGTTGGCGGCCAGTTTGCCCTCTCTTGGGTTTTTCTGGTTTCTTCTGAGGACCAGGCTGCCCACCTAGAACTCTCTTTTTATGACCTTTGCGTCGTGGCGTAAAGCTATTTTTTGTTTGAGGGAGGTTTCCCTAAGGGCTGCTTCAGAGCGGATCATGTCGACGAGATCCAACTCGGCTCGAAGTGCCTCGTCGTTCATCTCTTCGTCGAGGGGCACCTCCACGCATCTCGTCGGTTCTCGAATTTCCATCGGGATGACTGCTTTGGTGCCGTATGTTAGTCTGAACGGAGTTTCCCCGGTCGTGGAGTGTGGCGTTGTGCGGTATGCCCACAGGACGTTGTGTAGTTCCTCGACCCATGCCCTCTTTGCCTCGCCGAGTCTGTGTTTCAGTCCGCGCAGGATTACCATGTTAGCCTCCTCATCTTGTCCGTTGGTTTGAGGGTGCTCGACGGACTTGAAATATTGTTTAGTGCCTAGACTGGCGACGAAGTCCTAAAATCCTTCGTCCGTGAATTGCGTTTCGTTGTCGGTGATGAGGACTTGGGGTATGCCGAACCGGGCGAGGATGTTTCGCTTGAAAAATCGAAGAATATTCTCTGCCGTTATTTTTGACAGTGCTTCTACTTCGATCCACTTGGTGAAGTAGTCTACCCTTACAATGAGGTATTTGTTTTGGTAAGAACCGGTCACAAATGGGACGAGGATGTCCATGCCCCACCAGGAGAAGAGTCAAGTGGAGGAGAGCGTTTTTAGCTCGTTGGGAGGTGCGAGATGCATATTGGCGTATCATTGGCATCTGTCGCATTTTTTGACGTGCTCTTTGGAATCGTGCTGCATAGTCGGCCAATAGTAGCCTGCTCGTAGGGCCTTGCGCGCCAGCGACCTTCCGTCGGGATGCTGGGCGTTGATTCCTCGATGCATTTCCCTCAATATGTTGGGGACTTTCTCCTCCTCGACGCATTTGAGCAACGGGATGGAGAGTCCCCTTCGGTAGAGTTTCCCCTCGAGGAGGACGTATGAACACGCCCTCTTATTAGTTGTGGCTTCCTCTTTGGGATCCGCGGGGAGTTCGTCTTTCGTGAGATAGTTGTAGATGGGTGTCATCCAGCAATGATCGTCCCCGATCACGTTTACCTCGAGCGGGGGTGGCGGCCTTTCGGTGCTACGTCGAGGAAGGATTTCCTGGATTATTGATTTGTTTCCGCCTTTCTTCCTCATGCTCGCGATTTTCGACAGGATGTTTGTCCGCGTGTTATGTTCGCGGGGCACGTGTTAGACCTCGCACTTCTCGAATTTTTCGAGTCTTTCTCTTACCAATGCCAAGTATCTAATGAGGTCGTCGTTCTTGGCTTGGTATTCTCCCCGTACCTATGATGCCACGAGTTGGGAGTCTGTTGATATCTTTACTTCCTTTGCTCCTAGGTCTTCGGCTAATCTTAGACCGACGAGGAAAGCTTCGTACTCGGCTTGGTTGTTGGAAGTCGGGAAGGTTAACGCCAATGAGACCTTGATCAGGATTTCGTCCTCGTTTTTTAGGATGATTCCCGCACCGCTTCCAGCCGAGCTAGAGGCACAGTCGACGAAGATCGTCCATTTGTTGGCAACGTTCGCTGGCTTCGGGTTGTGCGTCATTTCTGCGACGAAGTCGGCCAGGGCCTGAGCTTTCAGAGCTTTCTTGTTCTCGTATTGGATGTCGAATTGAAAAAGTTCCAAAGACCATTTCAACATTCTGTCGGCCATGTCTAGTCGACCAAGGAGTTGTTTTATTGGTTGATCGGTTCTCACCTTGATCGTGTGAGTGAGAAAGTAGTGACGTAATCTCCTCGCGACGTTTATAAGGGCTAACGCGGACTTTTCGATTTGTTGGTATCTGAGTTCGGGGCCTTGGAGTGCTTTGCTCGTGAAGTATATAAGCTTTTGCCCTTCGTCGGTTTCTCTGATGAGAACGGCGCTGACGGCCTCGGTTGCCACAGACAGATATAGGTACAGGGTCTCCCTTTCCAATGGTCGAGACAGGACCGGGGGCTCGGAGAGTTCCTTCTTCAGATGGAACAATGCCCATTCGCATTCGTCGGTCCACTCGAAGGTGGCCTCTTTTCGGAGGAGTTTGAAGAAAGGTAAAGTGTGTTGAGCGGATTTGGCGACAAAGCGGTAGAGTGAGGCGAGCACCCCGTTGAGGGATTGAATGGATTTTTTCGACTTCGGGGTCGGGAACTCCGAGAATGCCCGACATTTGTCGGGATTGGCCTCGATTTCCCGCTCGGTGAGATACAAGCCTAGGAATTTTCCTGCCCGGACACCGAACGTGCAATTTTCAGGGTTAAACCTCATTTTGCATTGCCTCGCCTACTCGAAAACCTTGCGGAGGTGTCGTGCGTGGTTGGTCCCCTCGTGTGATTTGACGATCATGTCGTCCATGTATACTTCGAGCATGTCTCTGATTTCTCCTTGGAAGACTTTGTTCATCATGTGTTGGTACGTGGCCCCGACATTCTTTAGCCCGAAGGGCAGTACGTTGTAATAGTAATTGCCTGTCGGGGTCATGAATAACGTGTGTCTCTTGTCCATGTCCTACATAGGGATTTGATTGTATCCACTATATGCGTCCATGAAGGACAAAAGTTTGAAACCTGCAGAGTTATCGACCAGTTTATCTATGTTAGGGAGAGGATAAGCATTTTTGGGACAAGCCCTATTAAGATCGGTATAATCAACACACATACGCTATTTTCTATTATTTTTCATAACGAAGACTACATTAGAGAGCCAGGTTATGTATTGGGCTTCAGAAATAAAATTTGCCTCTAAGAGGTATTTTACAGCTCGCTCGGCAGCCTCCGCTTTCTCGGGGGACTGTTTGCGCCTACGCTGTGCTACGATCTTAATCGCCCGGTCTAAAGCTAACTGGTGGCAGGCGACTTCAGGGTCTAGGTCGGGCATCTCCGCGGCGTTCCATGCGAAGAGGTCAGCATTCTCCTTGAGGTAGATCGCGAGTTGCTTCCTTGTTTCCTCGGGCAGGCCCGTACATATCTTTACTGCTCTGTCGGGGTCATCGCCCAGTGGGACGAACTCGAACTCTCCGTCCGGGACCGGGCGGAATGGGTGAGTGGGAGCCTTCCCCTCGACGGGTCCTTGTTCTTCAGCTTCTTCCTTGCTGATGCGGCAATCGAGGTCGTTGGCGTTGATTACCTGGGGGGGCTCTTCGATCTTGGGATTCTTGTTGTTTTTGGTGTTGATTGTGGCCTGTCCCTTTACTGCAACATCGTAACACCTTCGGGCAGTCTCGATGTCGCCGTGGATTGTGACTACACGGCCCAGTTTGGTGTAGTACTTCATCTTCAGGTGGACGGGACCACCGTCATCTCATCCAGGGTCGGGCGACCGAGGATGCAGTTGTAAAGGGAGGGGCACTCTATGACCAGGGACTAGATCTTGACTTTTCTGGACGTTTCTTGTTCTCCGAAGGTGACGAGGAGCTCAACGTAACCCTCACGGCTTTGTCGTGGCCCCGTTGAACCCTTGGAGGTCGGATCCGACCTAGGGGGATAGGTTGGTCTTGTCCATCTTTGGGGTTTTGAATAGGTGGACGTACATGATGTCCACCAAACTGCCTTAGTCGACCAGGATGCGTCGAACGTCAAAGTGTTCCATATTGGCTCTGATCAGTAGCGGGATGCCCGAGTTAGGGGAACCGCCCGAAAGCTCCTCTAGGAAAAAGGATATCGGATTGGACTTGCCTCGGTACTTTGTCAATGTTTCCTTTTGCTCGGGCGCAGTCAGCAGGAGTTCGTCGAACTTGCGTTTTACTAAAAGGGCAGCGTTTTCGCCGTTCATCCCTCCCCCCGATATGACAAGAGAGGTTGGGAGGTCTTCCCAGGGGCTAAGGGTAGTGATTCTCCCTTCTGGTGGTGAGTTAGGGATGATGAAGTCTTCTGGTCGTGATATGTATAGGGCCACTTGATAAGAGAGTCATCGGGGGGTGTGTCCTCGCGAGGTCTCTTCTTTTCTTGCTCCTCGTGCCTGGCAGCTTCGTTCTTCCTAGTGTACTATTTGAGATGGCCCTCTTGGATCAAGATTTCTATTGCATCCTTCAAGTGGACACAGTCTTCAGTCACGTGCCCATGGCTTCTGTGAAACCTGCAGTACTTAGATTTGTCTGTGTGGGGCTTGGGTGCAGAAGGCTTGGGGAACCTCACCCTGCCCTGTTTGAAGTCGGAGTTGATGCATTCGGCGAAGATGCGCTCGCGAGGAGCTATTAGCAATGTATACTCGCTATATTGGCCCACGGGTCCTCTTCCTTCGCGAGGCTCGCGGGGTTTCTCCTCCCTTCGTTTGTCCCCGTTGCGACGGGAAATGTTTGGGTCCTCGCGCTTGGGATGGTCGGTCTCCCCAGCATTGCGGCTACTACGAGCATTGTGGGCGACCTGTTTTTCTTCATATCTAATGTAAGCATAGGCTTTATGCAGGAGGTTGTTCAGGGTGCGGGGAGGTTCTATCCCGACTGCCCTGCTAAGTTCACTTCCGGGTAAGAGTCCCCTCTCGAGGAGGTATTTCTTCATGCGTTTTGTGGTGTCCACCTCGACAGCCTCTTGGTTGAACCGCTCGATATATGAGCACAGTGTTTCATTCTTCCTTTGCATTATGGCTTCGAGGGTCGCCTCGGTCTTGGGATGGCGTCGGGAGGCTGTAAAATGCCTCGTGAACATGGATCTCATGACCCTCCAGGATGTGATGGACTCTGGGGCCAGACTTTTGTACCAGTTCATGGCTACCTTCCTGAGAGTTGTTGAGAATAATCTACATTTGAGATGCCCGGTGATGTCATTGCGTTAGTCGAACATCGCATTAACGTTGTCGACGTGATCGTCGGGGTCAGTGGTCCCATCATAGATGACCAAATTTGGGGGTTTCTCCATGCCCTTGGGGAGTTGAGCCTCCATTATCGCCCGCGAGAGGGGGCAATGTAGGTCTTCTTCGTCGCTCCTCAGTGGGGAGAGCTCATCATTCCCAGGGTTCTGGCCGTGCCTTGGCGAGGTCCCTAATCGGTCGGTATCACGGTGTGCTCGTGACCTACTATTGTTGGGTTCCGGGGAGCGTCGTCCCCGACGAGGAGGGGAACGTCCCCGCTTCTTCGCGGCTTCTGGACGCTGCAGCGTCCTTCGTTCTTGCTGAGGTCGGCTCTCTTGCCAGTTAGCCTCCAGCGCCATAATTCTCTCGTGCTGCTGGTAGAACATGGAGTTGGCCTAATTGAGGGCGTTCACCATAGCAATCATGGTGGCGTCCCCCTCAACAGGCACGAGGATGGGCTGGAACGTGGTGACCGCCGGGTCCGGAATCTGAGGTTGGTTCCCATTGTTCTCGGGTTCAGGAGACGGGGTGGAAGGGTGCCCATCTCGGGCGTCAGATTCATGGTAGTTCAAATTGTCCTCCATCGTGTAGTCGACGAGGAGACGGTTACGGTCGTTGGGCTGTTCTTCGGCCATGCTGAAAGGATGGAGTAGTTGAACTTTGATCTTTTGCTGTGGAAGAAGGGGAAACTAGTTCCCACAGACGGCGCCACTGATCTTACCTGATCAGGAGGACCTTCCAACAATTGGGTGAAGACAACAAATGGATGGAATGGAGGGGGTGTACCTGCAAGGCGCTCCGATGCCAAAGTCAATAGAGGTACAACAAAATAGGTAAGTAGAAGAGTGGAATCCGAATACCTGACCCTTTAGTGAAAAAGGGTATTTATAGAGAGCCCACAGCGCTGGGCCAAGGTCCTTCCTTGGGCTGGATCAGCTAGGCCCAAGGAAGAACTGCCAAGGAACGCGTGAGAAGCGTAAAGACCTAACTAAGTGGTCTGGTCCTTGGTCCAACTGCCCCAATCTTTCAGGAGACAAAAGGGGAGACAGTTGGGTGACGTGGCAAGTGAACTGGAAGACACGTTTTTTGCCCGTTCTGAGTGCATGCCCGACACATAGGATATGTGCCCAACCGTCAAGCGTCCATGTCCATCTAGCAAGCGTGCCTTCCCGAGCATATGGGTCTCTGCTCGACATATTGGGTCGTAGCCCAATATAGTCTGGAGGCCCAGTCCGGAACAATATATATATATATATATATATATATATATATATATATATATATATATATATATATATATATATATATATATATATATATATATCTATCACAAAGTATTGTCCATTTAAGACAAATCTGAAAAAATGAGAACAATGAACATAGTCAACACAACCAACATGAAGCAAATTAACAAGATAATGGGAACTATCTAACAAGAAAATTAAATAAGAAAATACATTATTTTTCATAACATCATCACCATGTTCATCTAGTTTTAGACTCTGCAAGAAAAAATAAAAGGAGGAAGAAATGGGTGTTAGGGTTTCACTATGAAGGAAACAAAGCTACATGTAAATAAGGGAAACTCAATTCGCTTATATGGTAAATATTTACAACGGTTAACAAATTTAACCGTCATGATAGGTATATATTTATTATAATTATATCACAATGGTTATCCTTATTAACTATAGTGTTATCCCTTTAATTGATACAAGGTTCGAATCCTTGCTACAACATTTTTTCGTTTTATACAATTATTTAATTACGGTTATAAAATGCAATTGTTGTAATACTACAACTTTTGCTCTTCCCGAAAGAGGGAAAACACTCATCTCAAGTATTAATTTAAAAATTATCGTTTGGAAATATAAAAAATTACACAGTGTCATTATTGCAAGTAGGGGTATTCAAATCCAAACCAATCCAAATAAAAACTGCAAACCATTCCAAAAAAAACGAAAACCGCAAAAAACCAAATATTTTTGGATGTATTTGGATGTCATTTTGTAATAAACTGATCGGTTCGGATCGAATTTCAGATTGATTTTTCAAAACCGATCCAAACTAAACCAAACCGCTTGTATATATAATTTTTACTTATTTATTTTTTATTAGTATATATGTTGTGTTAATTTAATATTAGATGATACTTATTTTTTAATACTATTTATTAATTTGATTTAATCTTTTTATTTTTATTTTTTTCATCTTGTAATATTAACTTTTGATATAGTATATTCTATATTATATCAAACTTACTATTTATTAGTACTTTTAGAATATTAATAAAAGCTATAATTTATAATTTGTATATCCAAAAAACCGATCCAAATTAAACCGCATGAAATTGGATCAGATTGAATTGGATTTTTTTAACCAATCATCCAAAACCGAACCAAACTGCATGAACCTTAACTTGCATTTATGTAAATTTATGTGAACTTTTTGTACATAGTTTGACATAGTTTGATCTTGTGAGGTACCCTAGCATCCTTAGAGACCTATAACATGTAGCTACTGACTTTGGAAGTCATTTAACCCTTAGGAACCTTTATCTTTAGGTTTGATCTTTGTGTGAACCTTAATCTCATTTTAGGAGTTGTTTGATCCTTCTTTGTTTTTATTTCCTTATTCCTTTGCTTGTAAATAGTTTTGCTAACATTTTCAGGGACTAATGGTAAGTCATTGAGTATGTGGATGCTTATCCATACTCATACTTCTCCTTCTCTCTCTCTCTCTCTTAAAAGCTTTCTCTTATGTGATTGTGAAAAGAATCTTCTTGCTTCTTTGACATTTCACTTCCTTTCATCCCTTTGAGTTCTCATCTCATCTTCCATCTTTGAAGTGAGTTAGAACTTTTTCTTCTTCTCTCTTTCTCTAGGTTTAGAGTTTTTCAAACTTCACTAACCTTAGGATCTCCATTGAATAACAACATAGGGTGAGTCTTAGTTTCCCTTAGAGTTTTCTCTTTTTCTCAACTTGAGTCCCTCTCCTCATCTTCAAAGAAAAGCAAAAAAAACTTAATAATAAGAGTATGCATAGTGCGCCACGAGCCTTAAGCTATATAGGAAATGATTAGTGTAGGTCTCCTTCACTCTTTTCTAGAATTCTTTTCAAACGTCCCATTGGGGGCGACCTTGTAAAGTATTCGCTCATGTATCATAGTCTTTAGTGTTGTGCATATGACAAACACATAATCAAAACATTCCCTCTAAATAAACAATAAATAAATAACATGTCTTCTTCTCTTCTCATCTTTCACTCTTTGCGGAGGATTTTTTACTTGTCTCGACAATTCGATAACAAGACGATAACACACTTGATTCAGCGAGCCTGCAACACCTGAGTTAGAACTATGGCAATATCACTATAAAAACACCAACAAACAATTTTCATCCCTAGTTAGGGGAACTACGTTGACTCTGATTCTCATTCCGATGAGATACGTAAGTAGTGAGGTAGGGCTCATTCGAGCACAATTCTTTCTTTTCCCTACATTTTCCCCATTCCTTTTTCTCAGTTTAGCAGTAGATGAAGCAGATTACAACACCCTTTGAGCAGTACAAGCAAGCATGGATCCCGTCGGGTACGACAGACGATCTAGGGTGTTAATACCTTCTCAGTTTGTAACTGACTCCCAAGCCCAGTCTCTTTGGTTCGCAAGACCTCGTTTTTTCCTTTCCCCCTGGTTTGTGCAACATTACCTTTCCCTTTCCTTGGGATAAAAATGTCTGGCTGGCGACTCTTCTTCTTTTTCCGCGCCACTTTCACGTTTGTACCAGGATGAAATCTCGGGAGAGACATGATATTTTACAAAACACATAATTACAACCTTAAAACACCCATATATTGGAAGTATCCAATCACATGGTGACCCACTTTGTTTGAAGTAACCCCAATATACTATGAGTCTCGTGGTGGAGTTGGTGTGACAAGATAATGGTGTCGGCATGACCGTTGTTTTGGGTCCGGTGAGAGGCCTTGTTTGTCGGAGTTTGGGGTTCAATTTTCTTAGTTTGTGTGTATTGGCCTTTCACTACTACGGAAAATGCGTTTAATAACGCTTGGAAAAATGATATCATCACGCCGGTCCAACCGTTGTGAAGTAAGATGTGATTGTATGTATGATGTTTTTCACCACGAACGTGCGACCTTGATTGTATCCAAGTAGCGCGCTATCTACCACAACAGTTACTTTAAACAACCGTTGTGGTATATGATATGTAACATATTTAATAATAGTTGTGTTAGACAACCGTTGTTGTATATAGCCTAGAGGTTATTATAAATGATGTGAAATGCTTATTTTGCCAATGCTTACTAAATACATAAACGTATAATCTGCACTAGAATAATATAATATGATAAATTAAGTTATTTACTAAATATATTTTTGTAAATGACGGACCAATTCTTGATGGGTTTTTGATTGCTAACGAGTATGTAAATAATGTCAAGAAAAAGAATCCATAATTTATTATGTTTAAAGTTGATTTTGCAAAGTGGGGTGCTCCTTTTAAATATTATGAGCTGTCAATTAATAATAAGTCATGTAAACTACTCATTTCGTCTCAAAATAAAAGTCTTTTAAGGTTGTTGCACATAGATTAAAAAAAATAATGATTGAATAATTAAATGTAACAATTTTACAAAATTACTTTTAATTACTATTGGTTGTCATAAAAGTGTAATGTGATGTAATACATTGAAAATAGTGTAAATAATATTTATTAAGGGTAAAATTGATAAAAACTAATTAATATTACATAAAATATAGAAATATAGAAAGACTATTATTTTAGGATAATTTTTTTACCTTAAAAAATTATTATTTTGGGAGAGAGGGGAGTAGTTTCTTTGGACTTGGTTTTACAAATCAAAGAGATACAAAGGAAGATAAGTGAGACAGTTTGGATAAAATAAAATATATATATAGAAATTATTTTTCAGACAATAATGTTTAAGATGTGAGACAATAAGTGCTTATAGAAATTATTCCTGAATTGTTTCCATTTGAAATATTCTTCTTGCCAAAGTGCATTTTTCATTAGTGGTCATGGAAGTCGTTGATTGGAAAGGATTAGGAGGTACAATTAACTGACTATCATCTCTTGTTTCCAACATTTGCACAACAGCTTTTATTGATGGACGATTTATTGGTTGCCATTGGATGCACCAAAGTCCAACAATTGCAAGTTTCTTTGCAATTTTAAAATCAACTTCTTCCTCAATATGAATATGTACATCTCCTTCCAATAAATTATGGATCCATTCTGGATACAACACATTGAAATTTTCCGCAGATATGTCTATATTCTTCCTTCCTCCAACCATTTCTAACAACAACATTCCGTAACTATAAATATCTGACTTAAGAGACACGTTCCCAAAATTTCTTGACAAAACTTCAGGCGCCATGTATCCCAAAGTTCCTTTAGCCGATGTCATGGACACAACACTAACATTCTTGGAACATAATTTTGCGAGACCAAAATCGGAAATCTTTGGAGTAAAAGAGTCATCTAGCAAAACATTGTGAGGGTTGATGTCAAAGTGAATGATTGGATGGTTACAACCGTCGTGAAGATACTCAAGTCCTTTGGCTATGCCAATACTGATTTGTTGCAGCTTCTCCCACCCTAAGAAATGGTCTTTGTTATCCGGTGAAAATATGAAACTTTGTAGCGAACCATTTGAGAACAAATTGTAAACAAGAGCACGATGGATTCCATCGGCGCAAAAGCCAATCAAACGAACTACGTTTATGTGATGGATTTTGCCCATAATTCCTACTTCATTGATGAACTCTTTTCCTTCCCCTTCCGTACCATTGAGCATTTTCACTGCCACAAGAATCTCACTCGAGAGTTTTCCTTTAAACACAGTTCCGTGAGCTCCTTGTCCAAGTTTTTCCTTGAATCCATTGGTAATTCTTTTTAAATCAGCATAGGAAAATCTAGCTGGCTTTTGTGCTCTATAATTCTCTAAGAACTTTTCAACTCTAATTTGATCTTCTTCTTTCTTCTTAAAATAGAGATACATCCTAAACAATGCAATGATAAACAGCCCCAAAAGAATTGATCCTAGAATAACATGTTATAACTGTCAAATCAAATTATCTTCCAACATAAATCAACGAAGAAAAACATAAAACAAGTCTTACCAGTAGCCGTGTATATAAGAGATTTTGATATTTGAATTATTTTATGTTTGTTGTTGCAATAAAAACATTCCGTTTCGCCTTTGGTACCATTGTTCTTCCATTTGCATTTCATACCTTTGGCTTCGCACTGTGTACAATTTTGTTCGGGCCAATTCAAAATGAGCGGATCATACCTTAGGTCATCTGCCATGATTGACGTGTTGACTTCGAACATCTTGATACACGATGTAAGGTCTTGTGCAAGGACACTGACGTGGGTTTCAGAAGCGTAAATTGGACATTTGATCATATCTTGTGAATTAGCAATATGATCTCCCTGATCTTGGTTTCTCAAGTGATGTTTCCTAACTGAAGAGCAATTGAAAAAAACTATTGTTTTTGGGGGTGAATAACTTTGATAAGGTAGAAGAAATGAGGAATTGTAGAGTTTCAGTTTCAGAAACTTTTCGGCAAAACAACTGTCCGGATCTGAAATTGAAATACAGTTGTCTTCATAATCAATATCAGGAACAAGGAATTGAATTGGTCCTGAAGTTGTAGCGAGTGAAAGCATGGTTTTCTTGTTTTGAGTACAATATAGACAAAACTCAGGGTTAACACATTGATCTTGTGATGACGATTCTTTAACAAGTTGAAAAGGAAAACGAATAATCGGTTGGTTAGGTCCACAAGTTGATTTTCTGCACTCATCATTACTGCAGTTGCTGCTATGGATGAGCATGAGCAGTAGAAGTAGAAGTAGCCTCATCATCAAATTATTAAGTGCTCCTACCATCCAAATGTTACAAGGATTTCTTTTTCTGCAATAGAAAATGATAAGAATCTAACTCGTGCTCCTTTTTAATACTAAATGTTTGACGCATTAAATAGTCTTAAAAATGTATGGTTGAGTCTAATTCAACCCAAATGTGGAACTGAATGATGGATAATCTAATAGTTTTCAAATGAAATTAAGGTGAAGATTGTCCCCATTTATAAACATATGATAGATTATCCAATTTGAGACTTTTAACCTATAATTTTATCTTAGATCCATTTTTAAAGTGCTTTGACTAATAAAATTGTGAATGTTTGAAATAATCTTGAAAGTCTCTTAACTCATTTACTTGGTCTACTTATATAAATAATTTTAAAAATAAATTTAAAGTTATCTATATTAACATCGATAATATTTTTTTTATTTTTCGATTTTAATTTAAATATTTGTGTGATGATCTCTCTCTCTCTGAAGTGGATATTCTTTCTATTTGATCCAGAAAAGAAAGAAAAGAGACAAAACTCCAAACTAATATTATTGAATGTGTGTTTTCTTTAAGTTAAAATGTTTGTGCAGTTTACATATTAGATGTCAAACAAATATATAAAAGGAAAATTCCACGTGGCATATATTTATCCAAACAGCAAATCAATATAGGTTACATGTGCAGATTTTGTCGTTCAGTCAGCAGATTTTGTCGTCTAGTTAGCAACATGGAGAGTGAAAATAAAATATTGATTTGGTGAGAGGGGATCACAAAAAAAAAATTAAGGGGATAAACCAAAACACGTCTATATGGCAGGGAGTAAACATTATTTAACCCTTAAATCTAATAGTAATTTTTAGGTGTTGCATGAAACCCTCTCTCTAGACCAATGTAATTAAAATCATACCGAATATTGAACCGGTATAGGCTGGGGTTTAATGTTTAAAGGTCAAACCAATGGTCAGATCGTTATTGTATATGTTATATGATTTAGTACTAGTTTTTTATCATATTGATTTATGACTTTTATTTTCTGTAATTTCTTAACTATAATCAATTTTAAAAAGAGTTAAAAATGTTATAATTTTGTATCTTATGTTAAATATATTAGATGTTGTTTGATTTAGTCCATAGAATATTAGAATTTAAGAAAACATATTTCTTTGGCATAATTAGTCTACAAATCTTGTAAGTTAATTTTGAGTTTCGCTTTGGTCCCTCAATAAAAAAAAACATTTTTATTTAGTCTCGTAATATTAGTTTCATCAATATATATATATGATCCCTTCCGTTACTTTAGATGTTAAGCCGTTAAAAAATGTCACGCTGGCATGCCAACTGTGTACTTAGTCATTAAATGAATGAATAAAATATTATTTAAAGGGTTAATTGGTCATACAGTATCACTCATCCAAATTTATTTACACAAATAACTTTAAACTTAAAAAACTAAAATAAATATAAAAATCAGTAATTAATTTACATAAAAAATTATATAAAAAATAAAAAATTAATTAATTACATAATTAAATCAAAAAAACATCAAAAAAAAATATTAATTAATTTAATAAAAATGGAAGAGTCGCCATCTTCTTGTCAACAACTTGAGTAAAAACTCCTATGAAAATATTGTTTCTTTGGACGACTGCTATATAAATGTAATCTCTAATGGAATTATTTTTGGCAAATTGATTGGTTTACAATTAAGTTTAAAGTAAAGTAATTAATCTTCAAGTGTTTTTTACTTGATGTAAAACTTACAGTAAAATTTCGTACAAAGCACTTTATCACTCTTAGACAAATCAAGATTTGGATTCCAAAATATTTGGCATGACAGTAGCTAAACAAGATGTTTGATTTCATAAAGAAATATTTACAAAAACTAACATGTCAATTTGGTAAAAAGTGCATTTGGGAATGGATAAGTATTTAAGAACTTTAGAAACCCTCCTGTAAAAACTATTTACTGATGAGTTTTCTGGATTAGAGATTGAGTTTATGAACTCATGAATTATATTTTTTCCCCGGTTGAATTTCCAGGTGTTGTACTAGATTGTATGTCATTTCCGATGAACCTTCACATTTCTTTGAGGTTCCAAAGGCGTAATCGATTATGATTTTTTAGGGGTTTTGTGGACATGGTCGGGAGCTGGAAACAGGAACCGCCGTGAAAAGGAATGAGAGAAGGAGAATGAGGGATAAAACCACTGTGAACGGTGGTGATTGGATGAGGAACGTTTTCAACATTTTTTTCTTTCATTTGTGTTAGTTTGAGAGTGAAAGAATAATAGGCTGAGGTGAGAGATCCTAAAGTACAAAACTCAAGGTTCAAGGTTCAGACATATTTTAAATAAAATAATTTAAATTAAGATGACGGTTAGAGTTCGAAGAAAAAAGGAAGGAGATTTTTTTATATATTAATAAATTAAAATAATTTTATGTTAAATAAAATAATTAAAATTAAAATAACTTTATTAATAATGAGAAAAATCAAATAATATTTCAAGTTATATTTTAAAAATATTGTACAACTGTCACGTAGATGATTTTTAACGGTTTTTTTTAATAAAATTTAATAGAAGGGATTTGTTAGACTAAAGGTAATATTTTAAGGGACTATCGTGTAACATTTTTCAATTAAGGGATTAAATCGAAATAATAAATTAAATTAAAGGATAAAAAAATGAATTGTCTATTTCTTTTGTAGCATTGTCAACTTTATGAAAGAGTGACCATAATATTATTACTGAATTATGTACTCAAATTTGAGAATATTATTTATAAAAAGAATTTTAGGTCTTATCAAGATAATTCAAATTCTGAATGGGTTATTATATTTTTATTTTAAATAAATTTAAATAAAAAATTGAAAAATATATAATCTGGTACAACTCATGGATGAACCTGCAGTTTTGATCGGTTTTTTCAGTTTTCATCTGATTTTTTTGATTTTTGTCTCAATTCCTTGACAGACCGATTTAAAGAATTTAATTGATCGGACATATATTCGATTCCCGATCTAACCGATTGAATCAGCCGGTCTGGACCGATTTTCATAACCTTGCTCTAGACTTCATCATTTTTTTTTAGCAAATTCCACTATTTAGTGAAAAAAATTCAAAAGTTTGTATGTGTGATTCTAAACCACACAAAAAACTTTGACTGAGAACAAGGATCCCAAAATACTTTATAAAGATGAATGCCAATTTTCAGTTAGAGCATTAATGAATTGTCATTACTACTTAACTAAAAGTCTAGTGGTAGGGACGGCATGTGCAAGAGCCAATGTCATTTTTCATTATAGAAATAAATTCAGAAACCAACTAACTTGACCCATCACTAAATTTCATATTTCTTATAGTTAAACAATTAGTGTTCAAAATTTTGAAACTTCTAATGGAGAAAGTTCTTCTAATGTGTCGTAGTTGAAGTCACTAGTCAGAATATTTACAAACTATTTTCCAAAACACACTCATAGATAGACTCATAGTCGTCGTAGACAGAGAAAGTTCTTCTATAATTGATATATATTAAGTATTTTTCATTTTGAGAAAGTTTTAGTATCTATTATATATAAAAAGAAAATTTGATTTTTGTGTAGTTTAATTTTATTCCAATTATACTTTCTTAGTTTTTTTTTAAATTTAAATTTCTCTTTTATTAACCGTTTTATTCTATTAATTTTTCATTAATTTATAAATAATTTAATTAAAATAAAAAATAAAGACAAAAATATGTTTATATTTAGGTTAAGTCTAGGATGAGGGAGCTATTAAGTCCATCACCGGTGAGGGACATAAAAATAACCATTAGATCAAATTAATGCTTTAGATTTAATGAAACAAACAGTGAGAACACATGAGATCATCCACGTGTAATTTATTTTTCATAATATTTTCTTATTTTTAGTAAAATTTTAAAATAAATTAAAATTGATTTTAAAAAATATATTGATATAAAAAAAATCAATTTTAATTTATTTTAAAATTTTACTAAAAATAAGAAAATATTGTGAAAAATAAATTATATGTGAATGATTTCATGTGTTCTCATTCTTTGTTCCATTAAATCTGAAGCATTAGTTTAATCTTATAGATATATTTATATCCCTCACCGGTGAGGGACTTAATAGCTCCCTCATCCTAAACTTAACCTTATATTTAATGGGTCTGTATTAATAAAAGCGGTCAGACACGTCTGAACTCTAATATTATATAAAGACAACAGGGTTTACAAAAGAAACACAAATTTTCAATCAAAAATAGTTTGGCAAATATGTGGTGGGTGAGATTGTTGCTGTTTACACTTCTATTTCAGAGAGGCACCTTGGGTTCTAATGATCAAGACCATGTTTGTCCACCTTCATCTTGTGGCCAAATATCAAACATAAGTTACCCTTTTCGATTAAAACATGATCCAAAACACTGTGGGGAACCCAAGTTTGAGCTATCATGTGAAGATAATGTAACATCTTTAAACCTGTATTCTGCAAAATATCATGTCAAGTACATCAACTACGACTATTTCACAATCCGATTGGTTGATCCTGGAGTTCAACAATCTAACTGCTCTTCACTTCCTCTCTATTTCTTGTCTCAGTCTAATTTCTCTGATTCTTACGGCCAATCCACGACAGATCCATACAGTGCCGGAGAGTATGATTTCCTTCTTTTCGAGCATATAGTTTACTTGAATTGTAGCCATCAAGTGACAGACAATCCTAAATATGTTGATACAACTTCCTGCCTCAATTCGCACTCTAACAAAGGCTATTATATTTATGCTATGGCTGGTGATTTAATTGTTCAAGATTTTCAAGATGGTTGTCATGTGAAGTTGGTTACTCCCACTTCTTGGCCCGGTTTGAAAAGTAATCATCGACTGCTTCCCTATGATGTCATGCACAAGGCCTTAGTCTATGGATTTCATGTTTCATTTCGGGAGTTTCCAGACGTTACCTACTGCTACAATTTCTTAGGAGATTGGGGACAACTTTGTGGTAAAATATTATTCAATCTATATGTTTTTTTATTTATTATTGAAACTAAATATATCTACCTTCATCTTCGTTAAAAAGTGACATAATTTCTTTCATTGTTGGGTGATCTAGGGACATGGCCTCAGCTGAAACTATATGTTAAAGGTACGAATTCTATAAATTTATCTATCTGATTTATATATGACACTTTTTTAACACTTTATGTGGTATTTTTGCGGTGGTTGAATCCTATCTATATGAAGACTAGTTAACTCTTTATTCATTATGTGTGAGATGCATCATTACTCTATTCATATAATAATGTCAATGTTTTTATGTTATCTCAAGTCATAATAAAGTTTGACTACATATACTTAAAGAAAGATGTCATTATGTTTAATGAGATTTCATGATTACATCATACTTAATGTTTCATCAAATGAACTAGTTATTCTAGAGATTTTATTACTTCGAAAAACTAACACAATAAAGAAATATCTTATTATTATTATTTATAGATAATTTGATGCAAGAACAAGATTCTAATAAAACTATTGGCTTTTAGACTTAAATCAACAATCTCTCACTATTATTAAAGTCAATCAGGCATACACCTAACACTCATAGATCTAGAATGTCCATCATTCTTCTACTGCACAAGAGACTTTGGCAGTGGACCAACGACATTAATAAGTGTTGGTATTATGCATTTATTCACATCTCATATATCTATTATCTCTCTAATGAGGTGATATCGTTTAAGTGTGTATTTGGATCGTTGGAGAGATCTAGACTCCTTAGTCTGTGCAACGACATCATTGTTACACAACAGAGATCAATGGAATCCACAATGCTAGTTATGTCAACTTCTTGATCCAAGTATCTTCATATGTTGCATTTGAGGCATCAATATACCTGACTTTAATTAACCACTGTATCCTGTTTTGAACTTTTCTATCTCACAACGCCACCAATTAAGTGAAACACATAACCAAATTGCGGTCTAAAGTTACCTTTATCTGTTTGGAAGCTAACATCGATGCAAGCTCTTTCTGACCTCCATATATATCAAGAATGAACCATCAGCCTTTCTCACGTACTTAAGAATATTCTTGATACAAGCCCAATGAGTATCACCGAGATCACACGGGTACCTACTTATTGCACTTAAAGCATACGAGATATTCGGCCAAGTACATAATATATCATACATGATAGATAAATTATTGATATTCATATATGATCTTATTCATGTGATCCTTTTATTCCTTAGTTAAAGGAAATTGTATTTTTGATAGACAAGAGTCATGTTGCATAGGTATGAATATTTTTTTGGAGTCATACATATTAAAATGTTACATCACTTTATATAAGTAAGTACTTTTACCTAGGTCAAGCATTATTGTGTTATCTATCTCTATAGATCGTGATTCCCAATATATAGACTGTCACCTAAGTCCTTCATAGAAAAGCATTTTTCTAGCTATATTTTCACTTGGTGCAAGGTAGGCCAGAACATCGTTTTCAATGAGTAATATGTCATCTACATATAATGTCGAAAATACAATCATTATACCATTAACCTTCTTGTAGGCACAAGGTTCATCTTCATTTTTAATGAATCCAAATTTTTTTAAAGTTTCATTGAAACAAATATTTCAGCTTTTAGAAGCTTCCTTCAAACCATACATTGATTGTTATAACTTGCATATATTTTTAGCTTCTTCTAGAATGCCAAGAACTTTTGGTTGTGTCATATACACATCCTTAAGAAGATTTACATTAATGAATGTTGTCTTGACATCCATCTGCCATATTTTATAATTATGATATGCAATGATAATGAGTAAAATCCATACTAGTTTGAGCATTATGACCAATGATAAGACTTCATCATAGTGTGCACCATGAATTGTCTTGTATCCCATAGCAAGCGGTCGTCTCTTATAGGTGTGTACCAAACCAACCATGTCAGTCTTGTTTTTGAAGACCTAATTGCATCTTATAGGATTATGTCCTTTTGGAGGATCAACCAAGGTTTAAACCTAGTTTGTTTACATGAAGTCCTTTTCATATTTCATGATCTCTAGCCATTTCTCAGACCTATATCTAGTGATGGCCTTTTGTCATGTCACATACTCATATTGATCAATGAGTAATACATCACCTTGTTCAGTTATTAGATAGCCATATCTATCAGGTTAGCAATGTATCGTGTTTTACTTTCGTTGGTCTTGTACTACTTGAGCATGTTATTGTTCCACAACTTCTGGCGTTTCCTTCTCTTGTTACTTCATATGTTTGCCTTTAGACTAATTATAGAAGTAATACTCTATTGTTTATTTAGGATACTCCACAAAGAAAAATTTATCAGATTTTGGCTCAAGCTTAGTTGAAATTTGTTTTTTCACATAAATTTTGCAACCCTAAATCTTCATAAGAGACATATGTGGTCTCTTACCATTCCACATATCATATAATGTATTTTCAACTATTTGTATCTCACAGTCGTCTGGACTTCATCCAAAGTAATAATAATTTCCTTTCCGTAAATAAAGGCATCTTTAAAGTGATCAAAGGATTTAGGTAATGAGCTCAACAAGAGTAGCACTTTGTGCTCATGTTTATTTTTCGCCTCAATATTCTCTAGATAATTAATGCTCTAGTGAAATTCTATCGAATTTTCCACTATGGATTTATTTTCTACCATTCAGAATTAGTAAAGTTGTTGTTTCAAACACAACATATGAGCTAAATACTTGGTCATATACAATTACTCAAGTTTTCCCCACATCAAGGCCGTGGTATTTTCCTTGACGACTTCCCTTAGAACTTTATCCATTATGCATAAGATAATGACACTTCTAGCATTATCCATCATCTCAGTCTTCTCGGCTTGTGTTAGGAATGTATGCATCGTTGTATCACCCTGAAAATGCTTTAATACACTTTTCTTGAGTTAAAATTTCTCCCATCTTCACTTTCCACAGCTTAAAGTTGTTGTGTCTCGAAAACTTTTCAATCTTCCATTTGGAAACTCATGGTGCTCACTTGTAAACAAAATTTATTTGCCCTATATTGTTGAACAGGTGAATCCAAACATAATGGGGTGAATCTTGTTATCCAGAAACTGCAATTAATATAAAAAATTATTTAAAAATGATTTATCTTAGTTCAGTAGATAAACATAGGTAAATCATCGGAAAATATAAGACAGAGAGAAGAAGGAATATTAAATGACATAATGTAAATACATAAGGATAAAAAGATTGCACCATGATTTATATAGGTTTGTCCTAACCACATATTCTACTCATGCACCTAAGAATTTCTTCTTGAGAGTTCCACTAATGAAATGTCTTGAGATTTTAAGGATATGCCCACAAATCTTTTTACAATAAATGAAAGATTTTACATATGTTGATCCCCACTAACCAAACAAAGATTTTGGTAGGATAATCTCAAGAACCAAATTGAGAAATCAAACAAGAGAATCACACTCTTTATGAAAAACACTTAAGCACGAACACCATTACAACCAAACTCTCACAATTATTTTTCACTCACACAATACTAAGGCAAATTTAGTGAAATAATAGAAAATAGTAGAAAGTGAGAAATAAGAGATTCAAAACGAATTCTAGGGTATTATAGAATGGGGAGAAACCATTTATTTATAGGATAAAATATGTCTCAAAAAGGAAAATGATCCACAAGTTTTTTTTAATGCATGAAATCGAGTTTGACCTAGGGTTAATCTATTAAATAAGCCCAATAGGAAAGGTTTTCAAATATGCCATCACTAATCGATAAAAAATCATTTAGATGATTTTGATGCATTACAAAAGATTTAATCGATTAATCCTAAAGTGGTAATTGATTATATAATGTAAAAATCAATCATATTGGTTTGACCAAGCTAGTAACCAATTAGTTATATGCATAAAACATTTTCAAGTGATTTTATAAAGTGAGAGAGACTTCAAAAACATTTGTGTGTGGGTGTGTGAGAGTTTCCTTAATATCTTAGGAGTTACTATTATAATTTTACAATACACTAATTACTCAGACATAGGACCAGACGAGCTTTCACATTTCCTTTCTTTCCCAACATTAAAGATTCAAGATTCCTTGCTTGATTTAGCACTTCATATTATACTTACTTCTTTTAACTGATGAGGTTTCATAAATCTTATTGATAAACACCATCGTCAGATATTATTAGAGAAACCATTGAACATCGTTTGACATTAGGTGTAGTCATCATCAAAACGACCAATATCATATGAAGATAAGTGTAACTGCAAGCACATAGTTCCACATTTCCATCATTTTTCATAATGATAATGAATCTTTCAGGGAGATGGACAAATATACAAGTAAAGATAATGGATTGGTGAGATTAAGTTCCCCCATACAAACATAGTGAGTATACCTTACGTCCACTGAGATTATATTTCTCCCCTTTTGGAACTATCAAAAAGGAAGGAAATAAATAATAGATAAATAACACAAGTACATATACCACATTTAAGGGAATGAGATACTTGATAAAGAGGTGAAAAATAGGCATAGAGAACTTATGGCAGACATAATACCATACTTTCCCCCCTGATGGACCTGTTTACTGAAAACTTTTTGCACTAGAGCCTAGTACGTATGCTCAGCATGTGCGATTTTCTCTAAGACCCCCTTTGTATTGGATATTCTAATTTCTCAAACCCATAACCTTCTGATGGCTTGTGAACAGTGAAAATAATAAATCAAAAATTGAAGTTGGTTTGATATGAACGTTTGGCCAATTTTCTTAATATACTCCTTTTTTAAGTTTCTTACCCCCTTTTCTTTTGGTCATATACTTAAACAGACAATTAGTAGAAAATTAAGAATGTATGCTTACCCCTTTTATCACTTGTTGATAGAATAACCCTAAATTTTCAAGTTTATTCTCTACCAAGTAACTTACCTATTAGCAAACATTATGTATGCTTTAGAAGAACTCTTATACTTGATTCTTTCTTGAATTAAAATTAAATTTATTTGAAGCTCACTAACTTGAGATGCAATTTTTGAATCTATTTATTACTTCTTGAGATGCTTTCTTCAGACATAAAATTATTTCTACTTAGGAAATCTTTGGACAACTTTTTGTGTTTTGACAATTTTCCTTTGGCACTGCAAAGCATTCCTTCTTCATATTTGTTTATCTACATGATAAAATTTATTATTAAGGAACCCTTTACCTTATTGACAAATTTGTAAACTAGGAAGTACCACAGTTCCCCCATCATAGACATTCTACACCATATCAAAAAGCTCATTCCACAAGGATTTATTAGTAGCACGAAAAATTATATCATTGACATATATGTGTACAAGTAAAATGACATGTTCGGTTTTCTTATAGAGTTGCATCAAACATCCATCTTTGAAAATTGTTTTCAAGAATGAACTCGCTCAAATGTTTGTATGAAGCCCGTGGTGTTTTTAAAAAACTATAGAGAGTCTTTTTCAGCTTGAAGACATGATTAGAAAAAGATTTTAAAAAATCATTAGGTTGATCAATATGTAATTCCTCTTGGATGTAGTCATTCATGAGCGCGCTCCTTACATATATTTGGAACATTTTTTAAATTTAAAATACATGAGAAAGCTAAAAGCATAATTATGACCTTTAATATAGCTACAGTGGCATATGTCTCAAAAACATATTATTTGCCTTCGTCGATTGTACTCATTTGTAACGAGTCTTGCTTTATTTATTAAAACATTTTAGTCAAACTTATTAAAAAAATACCCATTTGATTCCAATCATTATATTAGATGAAAGTTTAGGAACAAATTTCCAAGCATTGTTTTTCTCTAATTGATTTAACTCATGTTGGATTGCAAGAGACAAATGTTCGTCGACGATAGCTTCACAACTTCCTTTAGCTCAGTTTGGGAATTAAAAGTTATAAAGTTACATACCTTGCTATAGGAGTGTCGAATTGTAACTTCCTTACAGATATCATCAATAATGTTTTAGATGTGATGGTCTTTAGTAGTCCTCCATTATTTTAGAAGATCCTGATGATCTACGGCCGATTCCTCATTTTGATGATCTTCTATTTTACCTTGGTCTTTTTCTTGGTCTTTCTTTATTTTCACTTTGATATCGACCCTTTTATTTATCTTGTCTTCTAGAAGAGTGTTCTTTAAGAATATATGCACAAACAAATAATTATAACTCTACTACAAAAAAAGGTTAGATCAATAAAGGTATTGTGTATGAGTTTTTCTATAGTCATGGTATTTTCAAAAGAAGATTTTATAGATGAAAAAGACAAACAAAATTTCAAACTTTTTAAATATAATGCATATAGAAGAATCAGAGGATACTTGATTACCTTTGTCACACAACTTACTTAATATTAAGTAACTTGTGCTATAAAACTTCAAAAATCAGAAAAAGTCAACGTTAGGATTAGAACTCTTACCAATAATATTGGTTTAACCAAGCTAATAATCAATTATGTATATGCATAAAACATTTTCAAGTGATTTTATAAAGTGAGAGAGGCTTCAAAAATATTTGTGTGTGGATCTGTGAGAGTTACCTTTAAATCTTAGGAGTTACTATTATAATTTTACAATACACTAATTACTCACACATAGGACCAGACAAGCTTTCACATTTCCTCTCTTTCCCCACATTGAAGATTCAAGATCCCTTGTTTGATTTATGATTGATTTCACACTTCATATTAGACTTTCTTCTTCTAAGTGATGAGGTGTCATAAATCTTATTGATAAACAAATTGAAGAGTTCTCATTGATTTAGCAAATTTTTCAACTCAAATCTTTTTATTTTCAAGGCTATCCTTGACCAATCTATCTAAACAAGTTATGGAAATAAGTCAAAGTAATAATGATCATACATAAAACGTAACCATATAATATATATTCAATGAATTGGGGTATTTTTAGAAATTTTATCACAAAACAGTTAATAAGTGTGTGGATTATTTATTAAAATTAATGTAAAATTCACATTTATCAAATAGCATAATTGTTTCTTAGTACAAAAGATAATTTTTCACTTTTAAGAATATGAACACACTTATTATATATATATATATATATATATATATATATATATATATATATATATATATATATATATATATATATATATATATATATATATATATATATATATATATATATATATATAAAATCTTGGTATTTGACCTTGCAACAGACTTTGTGAATAATTTTATTATATATTAACTAAAAAAGTATTGTATAATTAATCATTATTTTATCATCCGCTGCCATTTTATTCACTAAAGTCAATTTTTTTCGCAGATAATATCATCGGTTTTTGGATAGGTGAGTTCTTCAACCATTATGATGTGAAAAATATTTATGATGAACAATTTGTTTTATTATAATATTCATTTAAGTTCAGAGAAGATGTTTTTTTTTGACATGCAAATAAAATAATGTTATGCCACATAGTTTTTTTCCACTAAATTAATGAATTTTATCATATTAGATATAAAAGTAAAATTTATTGATGGAGTGAAAAAAACATATGATACACCACTATTGTAGATACAAAAAATACCATTTTTCTTATTCTTCATTCAATTATATTGAATAATCTATTAGCCACTTTTATTACAATTGAATTATTTAATACTCCCTCATAAGCTCGAAATTGTGTGAGAGAAACAAATTTGAGCTTGGTATTTAGATCCTGAAAAAGAGTTGATTGTAGAGGCTTAGTCAAAGCATCAACAATTTAAGTTGAGCTAGGGACATGTTATATCATGAGTTTACTTGCAACAATCTTTTCACGAACAAAGTGAATATCATATTTAATGTGTTTGGTTCTTGAATGTAGTATAATATTGTGATAACATGACATCACTAAGATTGTCACGCAATATAGTGGGATGGGGATAATTTTATGCTAGATTCAAGTCATAGAAGTTAAAAAGTAGTATATGCAAGATGAATATACTCAACCTCAATGCTTGACCTTGCCACAAGTGACAACTTCTTGAGCTCCAAGAGGTTGGGATCAAAATAGACATATGAACCATATATTGATCTTCCATCATCCGGATCATTTACTCAATCTGAATCACTATAAACTCTTGGAGAAAATTTATAAATATGATTAATAGGATAAAAAAGTAGACCTTGAGTGGAAATTCCACTTAGGTATCATAGTATCCTTTTGAAAACACTTCAATGAATTTTTAGTGGATTACCCATGAGTTGGAAAGCTTTTTAACACAATAAGAAATATCATGATGAGTCAATGTTACGTATTGTAGAAACTCCAACAAATGATGTATTCAGAGAAGGATCTTGAATTATGTCAGTATCATGCTTACTTGGATTATAGTGACTGAAGATATGAGTGTTGACTCCATTTGCATTAATCTTATTAACTTTTGAGATGAGGTCTATAATGTACATGGTCTTTGTTAGAAGCAAAGAACCATGTGATTTATATTTCACCTCAACTCCAAGATAGTACTTCGGTGTTACCAATTTTTTCAAGGAATGTGTTTATAACATTTAGAAATCAAATCATGAATGAGAGTAGAAGAAATACTAGTTATCAGAATATCATCAACATAGATAAGGGCATATAGTGTGATACCTTGATGCTTGTAAATGAAGAGTGGATGATCACACTTGTTAGCGGATAAACCAAACTGAAGGAAAGTATGATGAAGTTTCTGACACCATGTCATTTGAGATTGCTTGAGGTCATACAATGCCTTCTTCAGTTTGCATACAAGATCTAAATTTGAACTGACAAAATTGAATGGTGGTTGCATATAGAATTCTCCTTGAAGCTCAACATTTAGAAATGCATTATGGACAACCAAGGCGGAAGCGTTTCCCAGAGGCATCTCAACATGGGGAAGTTTTTCCCATCTTATATAGTTTTCCGGATATCGTGGTATATTTAGCTACGAGCATTACGATTCAATTTGCCTCAATCACGTGTGAAGGGAGCTCGTCTATCGTCAATTAACTTGTTATAGGCGCCATCCAACTCATGGGTTAGGAAACTTTGATGGCGTTAATTTCTTCTATTTCGATACTAGGGATGGCTAGATATTTTTGTATGGATATACGGTTATGGTCAAGTTTCTTGGTTTTATCAAGCTTCAAGAGGAGATCATATCAAGAGTTTTGTTCTATGGACACATATATTACTTCAAATAATTTAAAAAAAATTTATGATTCTCGTACCTTTATGAGATATTTGATCAGTTTGGCGTTCTTTCTATGATTTTCCCTAGAGACCTGATTTGTGATCATTTGTGAGTTGTTGTTGGCTCTGAGACTTGAAGCACCAATCTATGCAGCAAGGTTCTTACTATAAGAATAAGATTTGGTTTGCTTAATATCTCTAAGTTTTGATAATAACAATAAAGTATTTATGTGAAAGCAATTTTGATACTCTAACATTTATGGTTCTGAATGTTCCAGCAAACAGGTTTTGACTCGATAAAGATCGCATGAACAATAATTCTAATATGATGATATTCGCTTATGTGCGAAAAGAAGCAAGGTTGCTTCTGTACCAACTCATCAGAAAGATCTTGAGAAAACCTATGTTGTTGTTGTTGTAATGTTTTCTAGGATTCTGACTCTGAATGAGTGTGACTCTGATACGTTAGTTCTGAAGATCAAGTGTTGAAGACTCTGATGGCTTGAAGTTCTAAAGACTGAAGATTCTGAAGACAAAGTGCTAAAAGACTCTGATGACTTGAAGTTCTGGATACTAAAGGTTCTGAAGACTAAGTGCTGAAGACTCTGAAGACAAGGTTGTGAGTGAACTAAGTTCTAAAGACACTGAAGAATTGAAGTTCTGAAGACCAAGGGTTTCGAAGACAAGTGTTGAAGTTTTGAAGAGAAAGTTTTGAGTGAACAAGCTCTGAAGACACTGAATACTTGAGATTCTGAAGACCCGGTTATCCTTTCCTCTACTCATGCTTCAATCCTATTACAACCAGAAGCCTCTAAATATCATAATATAAGGATTAACGGTTAAGAGGGAATATTATAATAGTACAAAGATGTTTTATTCCACTAACGATTCCACTACTCCACTACCCTTATTTGGTGGTACCAAAGGATGATTGCGTGTACTATTTTTCACCCTCATCAATGACATTCCTCGGGCCAGCTATCATTCAACGGATCTTTTTCTCAATGCCTATAAAAGGATTATCCCATGAAGTAAAAATGCACAAGATTACGCATCTCGCTAAGCACACACACACAAAGCAATATTCTTTTACAATATTGCATATTTTCTAAAGCTCTCAATTGTGTTTGCCCTGCTTGTTTAGAAGCAAATCATTGTAAACAAAATCTTTACGAATTTTTATAAGTTGCATCATCTGGTTGTGCATTATCATAAGTCAAATCATTTGGTTGTACATTGTTGGAAGTTGCATCAGTTGGTTGTGCATTGTTGTAAGCCACGGCAGTTGGTTGTACATTGTTAAAGTCGCATTAGTTAGTTGTGCAGTGTTGTAAGACACATCAATTGGTTGTGCAGTTAGTCACAGGTTGTCTATGCCTTGTAATTTGTTTAGTTATAGTGGATTAAGTCCTTGTTGAAGGCGAAATCACCTTGGCGGGTGGATTAGAGGTAGCTTGAGGTTGTCTAGTGAACCATGTAAATCGTGTGTCTCTTTCTCTTGTTTGGTATTGGTTGTGTTTTCACAAAAATCTTTCATTTTTCAAAACCCAATTCAACCCCAATTTCTTGTGTTTTCTCACACCTTCACTTACCAACAACGAGGGCTTGTACTTGTCTTGGTTATTGCTGGCTTTGAATTTGAATTTCGTGGATTTCTCTATGAAGAGGTTGTTTAGGATTTCTAACACGTATCTGGCACTACCACACCTTCAAATTCGAGGTGTCATCCAATTAGTATCCATATTTGGGGGACCTCTTGTCAGAATTTCTATTTTTTTTTGTGTCTTTTCATTAATATGCTACTCTCTAAGTATATTAAATTAGTCATAAATTAGATTAAAAATAGAAATTTTGTAATTCCTATAATTTCTATACAATTTGATACAACCTAACATATATTCAACAGCTAACATGCAATGTAGTAATAACAAAATCACATTAATAAGCATTCCTTATTGACACCCCCTTAAATTGATGTGGCTAGTCAAGATGCATCAATTTGCTAGTGAGAACTTGATGTCGAGCTCGAGGTACAACCTTACTGAAGATATATGCAAGTTGAAATTGTGGCGTGACATGATAAAGAGATATAACATGATTGCCCAATGTTTCTCGAATCGAATGACAATCCACCTTAATATGCTTTGTCCATTCATGAAAAACTGGATTAATATAAATTTTAATAGCACTAGTATTATTAGCAAAGAGTGGTGTGACTGTATGTTGAAGAAAACCGAGCTCGACCAAAAGTCCAAGAAGCCAGGTAATTTCAAAATAGGTTGTAGACATTGCTTGATACTCGAATTCTATTGAACACTTAGAGACACGAGATTGCTTTTTACTCTTCCAAGAAATCAACGAAGGACTAAGAAATATGCACCAACCAATAACTGATCTTCGTGTGTTGGGACAATCATCCCAATCTGCATCACTGTAACCAATCAAATTAAGAGGTTGTCGAGTAGGAAAGTATAGGCCACGTGTAGATGTGCGTTTCATGTATCATATGATGTGATGTACCACAACTAGGTGAATATGGTGGGAGTGTGCATATGTTGACTCACTTGTTGGCCTGCAAAGGAAACGCCGAGGTGAGTAATGGTCATATAATTAAGGGTACCTACAAGCTTTTGGTATAATAAAGGATCAAACAATTAATAACCTTTATCACAATGATATTTAACATTAATCTCAAGAGGATTATCTACTAGAGTGGTTGAAGTTATACCCACCAAAGAAATCAAACATTCAGTATATTTATGTTATTATAGAAAAATTACCTTGGAATTAGAACAAACCTCAAGCCCTAAAAAATAATGAAGATCCCCTAGATCTTTCATATGAAAAGAAGCTTGAAGTTTTTGTTTAATGTGTTGGATCGCAAAATGATTAGAACCAGTACTAATCATATCATCAACATAGATAAGTAGAAGAACAATATCAATCGATGTGCAATGAATGAACATGGATGAATCAAATTTACTTTGAGTAAAAGAAAAACTCCTGAAAAGTATGAGAAATATATTCTCCACCAGAGTCCATGTGTAAGATATTAATGATGGTGTCAAATTGGTTTTCAACAAAGCCAAAATATTCTTAAATATTGAAAAAAACTTCAGCTTTAGAACGAAGAAATTAAACCCAAGTAAAATGGACAAAGTCACCAATAGATGTCACAAAGTATTTATATTTGGCATGCGATAAAATCGGAGGCACGCCCCTAACATCACAATGAATAGTTTCAAAACATTTTTCAGCACAAAGACATGGAAAGGAAAAGGAAGAGTTTTGCTTTTGGAATGTTTACTCACTAAATAATTAAAAGATGAGTCAACTGTAATATACTTGTTGTCCAATAAACCTCTATTAATTAAGTGTGACAAAACAACATAGTTTTAATATCCTAATTTATTATGAAAATCTGCAAATGGATGTGAGACATTAATACAATCAAAATAAAACTTAGAGGAATGAAACTGGAGTTGAAATAATTTGCCTACTTTAGGCTCCTTCGCGATTACTTTTCCTGACAGTTGATCCTGCACAAAACAAATGTTATGTGAAAATTTAACATTACAATTATTATTCACCAATTGGTCATGGAAAATCAAATTGTATGCAAGTCCTGGTGAAACAAATACATTGTTAAAGGAAGAATTGATATCACCAACATCGGAAATAGGCAGAATGTTACCATCAGCAATTTAAATGTTTTGGATGACCTTCTAAGCATGGACATTCAACAAGTCTTTAGGGGGATCCAGTCATATAATTAGAAGCCCTTAAATCCATAAACTAAGGTGTTGAAGCACTAGTACACTTACCCTAAAAACCAATATGAGATTATTCAGAATAATATTACTCCATAATTGTCTAGCTTTTTTATAATCTCTAAAAACTTGAAGGGTATTTTCACAAACACAACCAAAAAACTCGCAATCCTCCTTACCCAAACCTTTAATAATATTTTGATGGTTAGTTAATATGAAATCATGCCCTAGTAACCAAAAAATGACTTAATATGCTCTTTCACATTGAGAATCCAGATGTACTTCCAAATATCATTATCTTTATCATCATCAACCTTATCCATTCTGCGATACATGTATTTAGTTGAAACACCATGACTGCCATTACCTGTTATGATTAGCTCGCCATTCCCGTACGCATTACTAGGAGGAAGCAAGGCTTTAATATTTTGAACCAACATAATTGACATTCTTTATGGAAGAGAGAACTTTGTGTTTTTTCTTGATACAAATGTGTTGGATTACATCTCTATTTATAGTATTCTAAGGAGAACTATAGACACACTAATTCTAGAGAGTTTTCAACTCTAGAGATTAAAATACCATTTTAGAAAATATTACAACCATGAGTCCAAACACTACAAGATTTGTTTAGAAACATTACCCAAAATTACTTGAGCCCAAAATAACTAAGCCCAAAAATCCAAAACACAAATAATTATGTTCGGTCCAAATCAAGTTTAAAATTTCAACACATTGCACTTGAACGTGTTATCATCATTAATCATCTTCCCAAATAGCTTCATGTTACATACTTTTTTTTCATTTTATACTGCTTCCTCAAATCCAAACCACCTTCATTTTTGGATTTGGTCATTGTATCCCAACTAACCGCATGGTAGCTCCTTTTCTCATATATGTCTCCCCAAACAAAATTCCTCTGTATCTTATGAATGTCCTCTATACAAGATTTAGGAAGGACATCCATCATCATATGATATATTGGAATAGCCTCTAGCACACTTTCACCAATGTAACATGACGTGTGAATGAAAATTGATTAGATTTCCAACCAATTAGATTTTTTTATATTTGCTCTAGGATATACTTGTAATCACCCCTTCTCAAAGATTTCCCTTTCAAAGGAACTATCAATTAGTTTGTTGTTGGAGCTTCCATGTAGCGACTTACGACTCCCACAACATATAGAATATTCGGCCTTGTACATGTCAAGTAACATAGACTTCCAACCAAACTTTTATAAAGAGTTGGATCCATAATCTCTCCATTTTCATGCTTACTTAACTTGCTGCCACATTCCATTAGGGTGTCAAATGGATTGACATCATCCATCTTGAACTTCTTAAGAAATTTTTTGGCATAGTCTCTTGGGTGATAAAAATTACTTTGTCTTTTTGCTTCACTTCGATGCCAAGATAATATGCCATGAGCCCCATATTTCTCATCTCAAATTCATTTGACATGTCTTTGTTGAACTCTTCAAACATGCTTGGATTGTTCCCAGTGAAGATTAAGTCATCAACATATAAGCACACAATCAAAATATCTCCATTTTGCGCTTTAATATAGAGTGCATGCTCATATGGACATTTGATGAATTTCTTGTCTTGAAAGTACTTGTCCATTCGAACATTCCAAGCTCTTGGTGCTTGCTTGAGTCTTTACAATTTCTTTTTCAACTTCAAGACTTTTTCTTCTAGCCCTTTTACTTCATAGCCTAGTGGTTGCTCGATATAAACTTCTTCTTCTTCAAGAAAACCATTCAAGAATGCCGACTTCACATTCATTTGATAGATCTTCCATTCATTTTGGGTTGCCAAATAAATGATTAGTCTAATTGTTTCAAGACGAGTAACGGGGGGAAATACCTCGTCATAGTCAATTCCTTGTCTTTGACAATAGACTTTTGCCACCAATCTTGCTTTGTATCTCTCTACGTCTCCTTTTGCATTCTTCTTCACCTTGTACACCCATCTTACTCTGATTTCTTTGTGTCCTCGTGGAATTGTAGTAAGTTCTCATGTATCATTCTTTGTGATTAACTTGATTTCTTCATCCATGGCATCTCTCCACTTTACGTTTTCAACTGCTTCTTGATAGCTTAAAGGCTCACAATCACCAAAAAGACAAAAGAGGTTAATTTCATTTTGGTTTTCAGTTACCTTATAAAGTTCTTCAATTCTCCTTAGTTGTGGTGTCCTCTCACTTGAGCTTGTTTCATCCAATCTTAGTGTTGGTGAGGCAGGTGGTGTAGTATTTTCCTCTATCATTGGTTGTTCCATTTCGTCTTCTTCAAAGTAAGGAAGAAAATCGTACTTGTCTTCTTGAACACTCCAATCCCAACTATCTTCTTCTTCGAACTCCACATCACGACATATGACGATCTTTCCACTATTTCGATTATAGAGCTTGTACCCCTTGGAGCTTGAGTTGTAACCCACGAATACATATTTATCACTTTTATCATCGAGCTTTGTTCTTCTTTCATCTGGAACGTGGGTATAGGAAATGATTCCAAACACTTTGAGGTGAGAGATTTTGGGCTTCCTTCCACTTCATGCTTCATGTGGTGTCTTCTCATGCACATTTCTTGTTGAGGAACGATTCGTCAGGTAAACCGCACATGCCACTGCTTCGGCCCAAAACTCTTTCGACATCTTTTTTCTCTTAAGCATGCTTCGCACCATATTAAGTATGGTCCTGTTCTTTCTCTCTGCAACTCCATTTTTTTGTGGCGATCTTGGAACTGTTAGTTGAAGGTAGATTCCATGGTCTTCACAATATTTGTTGAACTCATTTGAGGTGAACTCTCCTCCTCGATCAGATCTCATGGCCTTAATGTTTAGACCACTTTCTTTCTCCACAAGGGCTTTGAACTTATTAAAGTTGTCAAACATTTCTAACTTCTCCTTCAAGAAATAAACCCATGTTTTTCTGGAATAATCATCAATAAATAGGAGAAAGTATTTACTCTTACCAAACGAGTTTAGATTGATTGGTCCACATACATCAGTGTGTATGAGCTCTAGCGGTTTTTTCGCTCGTGATGTTGATTCCTTTAGAAAGCTTTTTCGGAATTGCTTCCTAATTAGACATCCTTCGCATAGTTGGTCTGGGTGGTTTATACTTGGCAAGCCTCTCACTATCTCCTTCTTTGACAAACATTCTAGACTTCGGAAGTTGAGGTGTCCAAATCGTAGATGCCATAGCCAGGAAGAGTCAGTATAGCAAGCCTTGAGACTTTTTTTCACATCATTTTGAATGTTCAAGAGGAACATTCTATTCTTTGACATAGGAACCTTAGCAATTAAGTTATGTTCACAATCTCTTAAGAAAAGACTATGTTCTTTCAAGTGGATGTCATAGCCTTTCTCCAATAATTGTCCCAAGCTCAAAATATTATTATTCATGTTAGGAACATAGTAGACATTGGATATGAATTGATGACTCCCATTCTTCAAGCATATGAGAATTTTACCTTTGTCTTTAACTGATATCTATGAGCCATCTCCAAATGAGACATTGCCATTTGTAGCTTCATTGATCTCTACGAACATGCTTTAATCGTCGCACATGTGGTTACTTGCGCCAGTGTCAAGGTACCACTTGTTTATTTTCTCTTCAACTTGGTTTTGGCATGTGAACAACAAATTTTCTTTTTCTTTTACAAAGTTAGCTTTTTCTATAACATTCTTTGAGAATCTACATTCAGATGCGTAGTGACCAATCTTATTGCAGTTGAAGCACTTGATTTGTGATTTATCGCACCTCGGCCATGAGTTTCCTCTTCCACGACCTCTTGTTTCTTGTGGATTCCAACTTATTTCTCCATTGTTGAAGTTGTTGGAGTAGTTGTTGTAACCACCTCTTCCTTCTCCTCCATGTCCTCGTCTACATCCACGATCTTGGCCATGACCTCGTCCTCTTTGGCTCTTGTAATTCGCATAGTTTACTTCCTTTATGTTGAGTTGTAGTAGTTTCTCTGTAGCCTCCTTTTATTTAATTTTTCTCTTTAGTTTTTCTTCATATGCTTGTAAGGAACCCATGAGTTGATCAATAGTCATGGTCTTTAAATCCTTTTTTTCTTCAATGTTGGTGACAATGAAGTCAAAAATTGGATTTAAAGTGCGAAGTATTTTCTCCATGACTTTCACCTCATAGCATCTTCACCATTTCTTTTAAGTTGACTGACCACGGCCAATACTCGAGAAAAATAATCAGAAATCGACTCTGACTCTTCCATAAATAAACGCTTAAAGTCATGTCTAAGAGTTTGAAGACGAATATTTTTATCTGCTTTACTCCTTTGTTGCAAATTTGAAGCTTGTCCCGTGCTTCTTTGGTCATCATTGCGTTGGATATCTTCTCAAATGTATCTTCATCCACCAATTGATAAATGAGGAAGAGAGCTTTCTTATCCCTCTTTCTTGACTCCTTCAATGTCTCCTTTACACCTTGGCTTAGCGAGGCTTCATCTTGCTCCTTGAAACTTTTCTCAACGATATCCTACACATCTTGAGCTCCTAATAGTATCTTCATCTTGATACTCCAATTGTCATAGTTGTTCTTTGTGAGCATCGGCATTTGGAAAGGGAAACCTCTATTCGCCATCTTATGAGGACCTTCAAGCTCTGATGTCACTTTGTTGAAAATAAGACCTTTTGTGTTTAGAGAAAATGTGTGGGAATATTAGAGGCTTGAATAGAAACTACATAGGCAGGAGAATTCTTTATGGAAAAGAGAACTTTGTATTTTTGCTTGATACAAATGTGTTGGATTACATCTCTATTTATAGTACTCTAAGGAGAACTCTAGACACACTAATTCTAGAAAGTTCTCAATTCTAGAGATTCAAAGATCATTCTAGAAAATATTACAACCATGAGTCCAAACACTATAAGATTTCTGTAGAAATATTACCCAAAATTATTTAAAGTCCAAAATAACTAAGCCCAAAAATCTAAAACACAAATAATTTTATTAAGTCCAAATCAAGTTTATAATTTCAACATATTACACCAGAATGTGTGTTATCGTCATTAGTCATCTTCCCAACTAGCTTCATACTACATACTTTGTTCATTTTATACAGCTTCCTCAAATCAAAACCACCTTCATTTTTGGACATTCGTCATCAAATGATATATAGGAATAGCCTCTAGCACGCTTTTCGCCAATGTAACACGTTTTGAGCATTGTTATGTTAACACCAATTTAATAATCGTATGCAAACTACACCGTATGTATCCATTTGTTTTAGTGTCACACAGATACTAAAGTAAAATTAAAAAAAATTATTAAAAACTAGTGCATGTATATCCAATGTATAAATATAATGCCATAGGAGCACTTCTCATTAGTTTTTGTGGGACAAAGTAACAAAGTATATGGATAGGTGTAGGGTTGTTTCCGGTTCAGATTAATAATGAAAAAATCGAACCAAATCGAACAGAATCATAATAAAAATTTACTTGAACTGAACCGAACTATTTGAATTTACTCATAACCAAATTGAATCAAAATAATTGATTTGGTATACCATTTAGAAATTTTGAACCGTATCAAACCGTTGGAAGACAAATTTTACCGAACCGAACCACTAAACTATTTTTCAAATTTAAAAAAAAAATTAAGACTTATTTTTAATATTTTTCATTTTCAGTTTCGGTTAGATTCGGTAATAGTTTCGGTTCGGTTCTAGAATCATTTTATACAATATGGTTTGGTTCACTAACCAAACATAACAGTTCAGTTATTTTAATTGTTGTTTTTTTAAGTTTTCGTCAATAAATTAGTTTAAATTAATTGTCATTTCAAACACATCTTAATATCGTATAGTATGGTACAGGATTGACTCAAATAATAAAAGGGTCATACAGATATGAAGGAGGGGAAGGCCACTATCAGTTGGGAATAACCACTGGACACTATGTTCTACCATCAATATTGGCAGCTAGATTTCTCCTTGGGATGACATTATTTATTGCCTTGTTGATATACAAATGGAAGAGACGACATTTTTCAACGTATGAATATATTGAATTATATCTGCAACAACAAAACAAAGTCATGCCCATTGGATATTCATACAAAGAAATTAAGAAAATGTCTAGAGATTTCAAAGACAAGTTGGGTGAAGGAGGCTTTGGGACTGTATTCAAGGGAAAACTACGTAGCGGGCCTCATGTGGCAATCAAGATATTGGGTAAGTCAAAAGGTAAAGGGCAAGATTTTATCAATGAAGTAGCCACCATTGGAAGGATACATCATTTAAATGTGGTGCAACTAATTGGATTTTGTGCTGAGGGATCAAAACGCGCTCTTGTTTATGATTTCATGCCTAAAGGATCTCTGGATAAATATATTTTCACTAAACAAGGGAGTGTTGATATAAACTATAGCCAAATTTTTGACATATCAGTTGGAGTAGCTCGTGGGATTTCTTATCTTCACCATGGATGTGAAATGAAGATTTTGCATTTTGATATCAAGCCCCATAATATTCTTCTTGACGAGAACTTCACCCCAAAAATCTCTGATTTTGGATTGGCTAAGCTATATCCGATAGAAAATAGTATTATCACAATGACTGCTGCAAGAGGTACAATTGGATATATGGCTCCGGAATTGTTCTATAAAAATATTGGGGGAGTGTCTTATAAGGCCGATGTTTACAGCTTTGGGATGCTTTTGATGGAGATGGCAAGTAAAAGAAAAAACTTAAATGTCCACGCAGAACATTCAAGCCAGCTTTATTTTCCTTTATGGATTTATGATCAAGTTGAAAAAGAGCATGACATAGAAATAGAAGATATCTCCGATGATGAAAAGAAAATGGTAAAGAAGATGATCATAGTTGCACTTTGGTGTATACAATTGAAACCTGATGATCGCCCTTCAATGAACAAAGTTGTAGAGATGCTCGAAGGAGATATTGAAAGTCTTAACATGCCTCCGAAGCCAATTCTTTATCCAGATGAAACCATTGTAAACGATGAAAGAAGCAACTTGGACCAAACAATGTCAAGTGGTTACACTAGTAGTTCTTATGATTCTGTGGAAATAGCAGCTAATTCTCTCTAATAGAGAACATTTCTTGAGTATTTTTGCATCTACTGTCTTAAACGCTTTTTCTTATGTAAATGGTAATTTGACTCATTTTACCACACAGGATAAATATTGTGCTAATACTGTTGTAAGTGACATGTTGAAGATAATGACTTTTCAAACTTGCTATAATTTCATATATAGCATATATCAAGTCCTCAGAAAGAGAAGATTGCATTATTGATCCGAGGGAAAGTATATGTCATTAAGATCTCTAAATAATCTTTAGCAAACAAACTACCACCAAAAATACCAAAGAGAGACCTTATGTATGGTTTTTTATCCTAAAACATGGTGAATTTTCAAAATATTTATTAAATTATCAAAACTTAAATTCATTTAATTAATCATAGATTGTTATGGTGGGGCAATGGTTGTTGAATTTTTAATGTATTTAAAGGTCATGAGTTTGAATCTTGGTTTAGATAATTTTTTAAAATTATTTGTGACTAACAAAATAAATGTCAAAAATTATAGCCAAAGAATGCACCTTCTTTAAATTCAAAGTATCCTAAAAAGGATTCGCTAGATTAACCATTTACATCTTCTACTTACTCAAAATACACAGTTAGAGATTTAGAACTATTCATTAAAAAACATTGATATACACAATTCATACACAAAATATTTATTTAATTGTTTGTAATTAATTTGAAATATCTTTTATATCTTTAAAAAAATAAGAATAATTATAACATACTAAATTTAATAAATATAAATATTATACATCAAACAAATATTTATAAATAAAGAATTAGTTAAAGTTAAAAATAAAAATTAATATCATAAAAATTATAAGGACATATCATGTAAAATCACAAGTTTGATCTAAAATCGCCAATAAGTTAAAAATAATAAATTAAAATAAATTGAACAAATATTGTCACTAATAACTTTACTTCTAAAATCAATGTACATCAATCCTTATATATAATTATAAATAAATAAAAGCAAGAATATAAAAAAATGAGGATTTCTTATGGCATCTATAGTCATCATGTGGGTTTCTGTAAATGTTCTCAGAATTCAGAGATATATTTTCGAAAGCATATTTTTCACTCAAGGGAGTCAAACTGAATGGCGCCTCATGTGTTTGATTTTGTTTAGTTCTGAAGATGTATCTCCGAGAAGATTTGGAAAAAACATTAAAATTAGTCAGTCCAGGGACTTGTCTGGAGATGTATTTCCGAAATATCTAGGCGACATATTAAATTTTTCTGTTACCTTTGCATGTCAGATTGTTCCGAAGATATATCTCCGAAAGTTTCTAATGTATTTTCAAGTTGCATGTAACGCCTCATATAATAAATACCTAGAATATCATTATACAAGAGTTGTATTGGTATATTGACACCATCATAAGTGTCTAACAACATAATTCACATTCTTGACCAATTGTAAAAACGAAATACAACAATGGTACAAGACATGGAAATCATGTTAAAATAAAATACTAAGATCTATACAATATCCATTATTGTACAGAGATATAAAAAAACACAACGGAAATTAAATCTATGCTTCTCTTGAAACATCCCGAGCATAGCTCCACTTGTAAACCAAACCTGCAAAGAAAATCTGAAAAGCAACAATAATAGTGGGGGTGAGATATCAACATCTCAGTGAATTCCCTATCTTAGAGTTCTCTCGGCTCTAAAGGTTTGAATCTAACCAATACTCAAGTCTTTGGTCACTTCTCTACAAGGAACCAAAACAAGATGGAAACGTCCATACATCGCTCTCGACACTTCACATGGGACTTAATGGAATACCCACCTCAAGTGTTATCGGCAAGGCTTCTCGTGGGACTCAGTGTAATACCTACCTCAAGCCACTACCTAAGTCTTTACGGATGCTTCACGTGGGACTCAATGTAATACTCACCTCAAGACTTACTCAAGACTTCAACGGGCAAGGCTTCCCATGGGACTCAGTGTAATACCAATCTCAAGCCACTACCATGCTTCCCGTGGGTGTAACACCCGAAATACTTCTCACGAATTTATATTTAAAATCAGAGTAAATAAAAATTATCATTCATTATGAGTGTCACAATCTACAAAATTCATGGCTCAATAGATACGTGTTACAAAATATTTCATCTCGCAGCGAAAAACTTTCAAAACAACATAAACTAGTATTTCAAAATAAAAATTGTTTTCTAAAACTAAATGAACAAGTAACAACTGTTGTCCCGACACCCAAAGCACATATCAGAGTCAACTCCTAAAGACACGAAGTACCCAAACTTCACTAACCACCAGTCGACTAATCCTGGTCACCTGCATGTTACCAACATAAGGGTAACATTCAAACAAAATGGGTGAGATACTTACATTATAAAAAGGGAAAAATAATAAGAATAAGCAAGTATCATTAACTAGATTACCACTTTCAAACAACAAAAACTACATAATTATATCGCAACCACACATCACACATCGTATACAACAACAACAGCTTATGCAATAAGACTCTACTTGACTCTATGCATGTGGTACCATAATTCAATCTCTATTTCAAGATCTAGTTCCCATCGGAACTCTCGACCCATCTTTCATGGTCCAGTATTACCCTTATTTCATGATCACATCCATCGACCCCTATTTCATGATCCAGTATGATCTCTATTTCATGATCACATCCTCGTACGGACCCTATTTCATGACCGCACCATCCACGGTGATTGTACTCAATCACTTCATCAACAACTATGCATATGTCATGCACCATCAATGACAATATGCAACAACCACAACTTCAACCTCACACAACGACATACACCAACAGTTATATCATGCATTAGCATTATCAACAACATAAACAAACAACTTTATCATGCATTAGTATCATCAACAACATACAACAACAATGATCTCATGCCTTAGAATTATCAACAACACATAATTGCATCAACAACATATATCAACATACAACAACAACTACCAACTAGCACAACATATGTCCACATCTACAACAACAACTCTTAGCAACATCGACAACTTATATTATCAACATGCAACAACACCTACCAACTACCACATTATATCACAACAACTACAACAACACATAGCAACCTCTACAGCATAAATCATCAATATACAACAATATCGAATAACTATTACGGCATATAACTACAACGGTATCAACAACACATAACAACTTCATATAACTTCAATCAACATCTACTTCATGCATCATCAACTAGAATAACATATAACACCATCAGTAGCACCTATCAACACCTACAACATGCATCATCAACTAGAACCACATATATTCATATCGACGAAACACATAACAACAACAACACATACAACACCATGTATCAACACTTACAACATGCATCTTTAACTCTACACATATATCAATATTAACAACATTTATCAACCCCTATTACATGAATCATCAACTAGAACAACATATAACAACATCAACAACACCAAGTATTATTTATGACATGCATATTCTCATACAACAACATTTATCATTAGCAAGGATATACCCAACGATACATCATACTATAACGCATTACATTCACAGATATCAACAACAATGTCATGTGACCACAACAATAACTACAAAACATAGCAACAATAACTCATAACACAACAACAACGAAGTCCAACAACATATCAACTATGTTCATATTCAAGTTATACTAATTATCCATATAATTAGGTGTATAACTCTTCTCTAACTACACTCAAATACACCACATTGATTCCTAAGCATTATTATGTTAGTTAGATAATTTTAAGGAATTTTTCGGAATAAAAAATCAACATTTTCCGCTCCAGATCTCGCCCAGCGAGGGGGCTTGCTCGCTAAGCGAATAGCCTACTGACTCTTGCTCACTAAGTGAGCTCTGCGATTTCTCATATCGCTCTTCTGCGTTCAGCACTCAAACCTGCTACGAATCCATTCCACAAAATCAGTCCAAATCACCAGAAAATGCAGAATTCACACAATACAATGTCTAATTCATGCAATTATCACACAGCATCAACAATTACAATCAATTGAATACAATTCTCATTCAAATCATCCAAATCCCTAATTCCTCTAATCAACAACACTACACCAATTCCCATTAGTTAACCCTTAAGAGACAGAAGAATCTCACCCTTACCTTGGTTTCGATGAGAAATTTTTCCTCCGGTCTCGAAATCCTCTTCACGCTTTAGCCTTTTCTCCTTCCTTCTTCCCAGTTTTCACGATCTTCTCCGCAATCACAAAAACATGATTGAACTTCTCTTTTCCTTATTCCAACCTTATCCCTTAGACCCAATATATGGTCTTCCACATTTACCCTCATTATTTTGACCAAACGACCACCTTACCCTCTCTTTTAATATTCCAATTATTTTATTAAAATGATTATTCAATATAATATAATTCTTATAATTAAATATCATATTGAATAATATTTCTTTCTTCCATACATAAAATACCATAAATCAAAATTAAATAGTAGAATAAAATTTGGGGTGTTACAACTCTCCCCCACTTAGAATGTTTTCGTCCTCGAAAACTCACCGGATATGGACTACCCCGGATACGTCATTGCATCCAATAGTCAACTATTACTCTCTGGAAATAATACCACCAATAGTTCAACCAAGGTACATTTTATCAACAACAATCACAACAAGGCACATTTCTCATGCAATGCATTCTACAACCAACTCACGATGCAAAATAACCAAACTACGAACACACAAGTTCACTCTTGAACCGAGCATAACACAATAGCTACTATCACTTTAGGTAACACCTCCCTAATTCCCCATCGTAGGAATTAGCTACACATACCTGAACCATCATCATAGGCAACTGGAAACCACAAAGATAAGAACACCAAAATCCATAACACGACATTACCACAGCTAAACCACTAACTTCGTTATCACACAACTCCAAACAAACATTATATGATTTACTAGTCGAACATGTAGCTAGAACACCCATTCGTCTAGTAATGCAACATTAACAATTAAACTCTTCGCCATATCACTTCCATTCTGGAATATCCAATGGTCTCATTATTCTTGTTATTCTATAGCCAACTTTCCAATTCTTACAAGTTATATCAATATGAAAAAACTACGTTATCTCGCGCTCCCACTGCGCACTCTGTCTACTTGCAACAATCAAATATAGCAAGTTCACTCCAACTTCTTATGCTTTCTAGCAATCACCACACACCCTTAATCACATCCAGTATGTCCAACATTCTTCACGTTGGGTTCTCTCTCAAACTATACACAAAGTTCTGAACTGCTAACTTAATTCCAACTCTCTCTACTCACTAGATCAAACAGATACAAAGACTTCAACTTACTTCATCAGGAGTCCTAAATCCTCCTTGTTATATCATACTCTAATCCATTAGACCAAACAATCATCCTACTTTTATGATTATCAATCACTCCGAATTCTAGGTCCATAAAACCATATTCTTTAATCATTCAACACACCCACTACCACAACCCGAATCCAAATCTTGAGCAAGATGAATCCCTTTCATGTATCCTCCGTTGTCGTAAAGCATAAACTATAACTTTACCATTTTATATTCATTTTCTGCCAAACTCGTCATCCACAAACTCAACACTCTACAAACGGCATATTAGGCTTAGACCAAATCAAACGACACCATAGAAAACTTCAGCTTCGGTTCTCCTAACTCTTCCTACGACAAACATCCCAAACATACAACTTATTTCTCGCAAGTCAACTGAGATAACCAAATTGCTAACTTGGGAAATACCTTCCAAAATATGTATCCATAACATCTTAATTTCTTTACCTACTCTGGAGCTTCCTCCACGTAGGACTACGTCTTATCTTAGGTATTTACAACAACGTCTATATTCGGCTTGACATAAACACGCAAATTCACCTCTACGAACCAAAATCACTCTTTGACAACATGTCATATAACTTTACTTCCGTCAATTAATATTCATAACCCAACTTCCAAACAACATATATTCTCGATTCATGAATTCCATAGAAGACAATGGTCACACACTTCACATTCTATATTTGTCTTATCAATCCAAGACATATAAACATACCTCTCTCTTACCATTACCATCCCACATGATTTACGGTTGCTGATTCCAATTACCATACCTCATACTCATTCATCACTTCATAGTTCACTAATACCATCAGGAAACTTCAACCCACTTGTGATTCATCACGCCTCAATCTAGATTATCCCAAACACAACTTTGAATTCCATACTGCTCACTGATCAACACACAATCCCAAGACATTGTTCTCTTCTTCACCAATCATACTAAAATTTCCCATGGTGGCATTCCCGATTTCATAATTTACCTTTTTATCAAATCCTCTGGCTATTATTTCCATCATCTAGACATCTCGTACAATACCATAGAATCCAGCACCACGAACAGAATTCCAATACAATTCCATCTTCCTCTCCTAACAAAACGCCTGATACCTTTTCCCGAAACAACTCCAAAATCCACACATAACCAGTAGTCTGTTATTGTGACCTTATTTCCAATTTCCATAACACCACCTTTGCATCCATGGAAACCTCACATTCCTGAATCCGTCTCACCTCCAGATATAGGAATTTACATCGACTAATCCAAACAATCTACAAGTATTAGGCTTAACGCAGTGCCATTCACCGCACATGTTATCCTATCTTAGCAAGTCACGTTTATCCTATCCAACATGATCCCATCTGTTATCAACAAGAGATTAAGGGTGATCAGTTCCTCAATTTGTTGATATGCATCTGAAAATCATGATGGGGTATAAATTGTCCTCACTAAGTCATAATAGCGTTCAACTACACAATAAATCATCCTCTCAACGATTGACAAACACACTGATTAACTTCATCCATTCATTCCAAAAATAACATCGCCTTGTTCCAACTTAAGGATAATGGTGTACCTCATAAGGAAACACGTCAGGGTACTCCACATATCACCAGCTCCCAACTGGCCTAAACATCGCTTTCCCCCTTCATAAGGAAACGAACAACAAGGACACCTGACTGTTTCTCTTCGAGAGTAACACCATTCTCCCAATAGTTAAACAGTTCATACAACACTTTATCTTACAGCGACACAATATCTCACTTCTCAATATCGGGAATATCCACGAGAAATAGACGTTTCTCTTCCACTTATTTCATCCCCAACCTGCAATGGAAAATAAAAAGAGTACCGACAGTGTTCTCACACACATGTCGCATACTAAACAACGACACTACTACACAACCTGGCCGGACGGTCCGACCTACTCTGATACCACTGTGTAACACCCGAAATACTTCCCACAAATTTATATTTAAAATCAGAGTAAATAAAAATTATCATTTCATTCTGAGTGTCACAATCTACAAAATTCATGGCTCAATAGATACGTGTTACAAAATATTTCATCTCGCAGCGGAAAACTTTCAAAACAACATAAACTAGTATTTCAAAATACAAATTTTTTTCTAAAAGTAAATGAACAAGCAACAATTGTTGTCCCGACACCCAAAGTACGTATTAGAGTCAACTCCTAAAGACGCAAAATACCCAAACTTCACTAACCACCAATCGACTAATCTCGGTCACCTGCATGTTACCAACATAAGGGTAACATTCAAATAGAATGGGTGAGATACTTACATCATCAAAAGGGAAAAATAATAAGAATAATCAAGTATCATTAACTAGATTACCACTTCCAAACAACAACAACTACATAATCATATCGCAACCACACATCACACATCATACACAACAACAACAGCTTATGCAATAAGACTCTACTTGACTTTATGCATGTGGTACCATAATTCGATCTCTATTTCAAGATCCAGTTCCCATCGGAACTCTCGACCCATCTTTCATGGTCCAGTATGACCCCTATTTCATGATCACACCCATCGACCCTTATTTCATGGTCCAGTATGATCCCTATTTCATAATCACACCCTCGTACGGTCCCTATTTCATGACCGCACCATCCACGGTTATTGTACTCAATCACGTCATCAACAACTATGCATATGTCATGCACCATCAATGACAATATGCAACAACCACAACTTCAACCTCACACAACAACATCATTAACGATATACACCAACAATTAGTCATGCATTAGCATCATCAACAACATACAACAACAACTATATCATGCATTAGCATCATCAACAACATACAACAACAATGATCTCATGCCTTAGAGTCATCAACAACACATAATTGCATCAACAACATATATAAACATACAACAACACCTACCAACTAGCACAACATATGTCCACATCTACAACAACAACTCTTAGCAACATCGACAACTAATATTATCAACATACAACAACACCTATCAACTACCACATCATATCACCACAACTACAACAACAACACATAGCAACCTCTACAACATAAATCATCAATATACAACAATATCGAATAACTATTGCGGCATATAACTACAACGGTATCAACAACATATAACAACTTCATATAACTTCAATCAACATCTAATTCATGCATCATCAACTATAATAACATATAACATCATCAATAGCACCTATCAACACCTACAACATGCATCATCAACTAGAACCACATATATCCATATCGACGAAACACATAACAACAACAACACATACAACACCATGTATCAACACCTACAACATGCATATGTAACTCTACACATATATCATTATTAACAACATTTATCAACCCCTATTGCATGCATCATCAACTAGAATAACATATAACAACATCAACAACACCAAGTATCGTTTACGAAATGCATATTCTCATACAACAACATTTATCATTAGCAAGGATATACCCAACGACACATCATACTATAAAGCGTTACGTTCATAGATATCAACAACAATGTCATGTGACCACAACAATAACTACAACACATAGCAACAACAACTTATAACACAACAACAACAACAACAACAACAACAAAGTCCAACAACATATCAACTATGTTCATATTCAAGTTATACTAATTATCCCTACAATTAGGTGTATAACTCTTCTCTAACTACACTTAACTACACCACATCGATTCCTAAGCATTATTATGTTAATTAGATAATTTTAAGGAATTTTTCGGAATAAAAATCAACATTTTTCCGCTCCAGGTCTCGCTCAGCGATGGGGCTTGCTCGCTAAGTGAATAGCCTACTGACTCTTGCTCGCTAAGCGAGCTCCAGCATGCTAAGCGGCCTCTACGATTTCTCAAATCGCTCTTCTGTGCTCAGCACTCAAACCTGCTACGAATCCATTCCATAAAACCAGTCCAAATCACCAGAAAATCCAGAATTCACACAATACAATGTCTAATTCATGCAATTATCACACAACATCAACAATTACAATCAATTGAATACAATTCTCATTCAAATCATCCAAATCCCTAACTCCTCTAATCAACAACACTACACCAATTCCCATTATTTACCCCTTAAGAGACAGAAAAATCTCACTCTTACCTTGGTTTCGATGAGAAATTCTTCCTCCGATCTCGAAATCCTCTTCACGCTTTAGCCCTTTCTCCTTCCTTCTTCCCAGTTTTCATGATCTTCTCCGCAACCACAAAAACACGATTGAACTTCTCTTTTCCTTATTCCAACCTTATCCCTTAGACTCAATATATGGTCTTCCACATTTACCCTCATTATTTTCACCAAACGACCACCTTAGGAAGAAGAAAAATTTTAAAAGCAATTTAAAAAAATAGTTTAAATAATAGTTTTGGAAAAAAAATGTTTAAAAAAAATTATTTGCTTAAAATAATTAAGTGATTAAAAATTGGATTTATATCTAATTATTTTTTTAAACATTAGTTTAAATAGCAGTTTTTTTAATAATAAAATGGTTAGAAAAAACATATTTTAAAAAAAAACTTTGATTTACTTAAAAAAAAACAATTTAAATAGCAGTTTTTGGAAGAAAAAATTGGTTTAAAAAGAAATTTTTAACAAAATTTTGATTTCCTTAAATAAATTAAAAAATTAAGTGATTAAACAGGTCATTAAAAACCCTAATCTTAAACAAATTATTATAAAAGGGTGACTAAATCATATTTTGTATTTACATGACAAATGCAAAGAAGGTCGTGTTTCAATATATTGACTCTGAATAGAGAAAAGAAAAAAGAAAAAACATATATATCTATGAGCTTAGTAAAAAAAAGAAAAATGTTTCTCAAAGTTTTATGTAAGCAGTGATATGCAGGTTTCAAAGACAAACTTATCCTAAGCTACACTTTAAGAAACCATTTCAGGAGGACTATGAATCTTCAGCATATTATTAGTGTTCATCATATACATGGTTGTCAGGATTAGAAATCCCATTAAGATGACATTAATTTAATAATTGGTTGTGTTGATGTATATCTCTTATCAAAACCATTAGTAATCAAGAAGTCCATTTTGTCCCATAAAAAAGATAACAACACAAATTTATGTTAAAAAGTGATTCAAACTCTTAGAACAATTTTGTTATCCATCACAAATAGAAAAACCTTATCACAACATATATCAAGTAACTGAACAGATAAAAATGATAAACATGCAAAAAGAAGAATAATGAAAGGGTGTAAAAAAGAAGCAAAACATTAGCAAAACATGTAGTTTTTGTTTTCTTTTGAAAATGAATATTAATAATGACATTAGTTATAATGAATCACGATTTTTAACAAATCAATTATTTAAATTTTGGTTTTTCATATCTTTTAAATAAAAATTAGAATAATTAGAATAGATTAATAATTATAATTTTTATAAAAATTACACATGAATAATGTATTTTACAAAAAAAAAAAATCATTTAAAATAAATAGTTTTTTATATTTAAACATTAAAATAGAACAAATATAAATTTTACATATTTCATTATTTTAATGATATTTTTCTCAAAATAGGTCACTAAAAGTGAAATTTTTTTTTAATAAGCAATGGAAATAAAGAGAGAGAAATGGATTCCCTAACTCATTACAACCAGAACCGAAAAAAACAAAAATTTCTTATGTATAACCTACAAAAAGTCCAAAAGGTACTTAAGTCAATCATAAAAACCGCAACATCTACTATCATTCCTGCGAAGAGACAACCAACACCAAGAGATAAGCAAAATACGATGAAAAATTGATTCTACATTACAAATCTCCCCGTTAAAAAATATGTTGTTCTTAGTGTTCCAAATACACCGACACACAATAAACCAAATCGAACACAAAGACTTAATATTGCACCTATCCTTAAACATGGCAAACCAATACAAAGCAGAATCACAACAGTTTTGAGTATTCACTCAAGGCACACTAACCCAAAAATAGACATTTTCCCGCACTAAAATAGCTTTAGAACAAGAGAATAAAATATGGGCAATGTTCATATTCTCAAGAAAACATTTCGCACACACCAAATCATGAGGATTAGACAAAACACCTCGATAAACTAAAAGTAAAGTTGAAGTGTATAATCCATATCATCGACAATTATATACAACTAATTAAATTAGATAATATTTTCCATTTTTTAATTAAAAAATAATTATAATATATTAATTATAATTTGTGATTAAACTATATACATAAAAAAATATTTGTGATTTAACAAAAATTTAAAAGGATTAATTACAGTTTTAGTGTCTATTTTATTTGATTCACGAAATTGAACGATCTATTTTAAATTTAAATAATTTTAGTCTCCATCTAATACTTTTGCATTTAAGTTTAACTATGTTTTTATTTTTAAATGATATGTTTCTTGTGAAACATAGTAAATCATCTTATATAAATCTATTGTGGAATTTTATAGATTAAAATATAAGCTAAGAAAAAAATATATATCATCAATTTTCTATGTAAAATGTGACAGGAGGAGCAAAACTAATTGGATTTAAAATATAAGGACTAATTTCATGAATCTGATAAAATTTGGGGACCAAAAGTGAAACTTGACCATTAAAAGAAATATTATTGATACTATATGAGAACAAATACAATAACTATAGATTAAAATAATTTTAATACACTAATCATAGTTACAATTAAATTTGTTTTCTTATTTTTGCGTAGAAATATATAAAAAAAACATGGGATAAATTCAAATAAAAATAATTATAATATATTTTTCATTGTGGTAAAAGTATTTATCATTGACTAATCTATACAAAATAAAGAAAAAATATTTATTTGTCGCCAATAATTATAAAATAGTATAGTTAATGTATTATGCATTTCACGTCCGAGATAAAAAAAAAAATGCTTTATGTAGTAGTGTGCCTCATACGAATTTGGAGTCAATACATGTATTGACTCAAACTCTTCAAAACTTGTAATTTTTGCTAAAAAATTGTTTTGTTTGTTACTTCTTTTACATGCATACACACATAAATAAGCATTCATGCATGCATCATTTCTAAACAATTGAAACCAAGAACACACAAAGAATTCTCTCTTCATCTTCAACCTTCTTTTCATTCATTAACAACTACACATAATCATTTTTGTTGAGTGTCATCTAGAATAGATTGATAATGTCCAATTTAGGATTGTTGCAATAAAATTGGGTTGAGTATTCTTTGGGGGGTTTCATTCATAAAATTGGTTAGGGTTTTTCCTCCAAGATCACTGATTGATTTTGGGGTTTTTTCACAAGTCTTGGCATTTGGATTTAGTCGAGTGAAAGTATTAAAGAACGGAGGTTCTGTCAAAGGAGTAGAGATATACAGATGATCATTTGAAAGGATTGGGGCAAGACTTCGCAACAAGGATTCACCCGAGTGAAAGCTTTGAAGAAAATATTTAATGTCAAAGGAGTAACGGTAACCAGATGATCGAATTGGAAGTCTTGGGACACTTGATCTTGCTTAAGATCAATGGGAGATAAGAAGTTAGAATCAACATCAAACATAGGTTTTGGGGGTTTTGGATTGCTACTTTTTTCTCTTGTATACAACTCTTGCAAAGGTTAATTACATATCTCAATAAATCTTGAGGAACTGCCTAAACAAATCTTGGTGCTCTCTCTCTCTCTCTCTCTCTCTCTCTCTCTCTCTCTCTCCCTCTCTCTCTCTCTACAATTTGATAACACACTTAGTAAGCAAATTTGATTAGCTGGAAATTTTGGTTGTATTGAAGTATCTTAAATTGTTTTAGTATGACAATTGCAATTGGATTTTCATACTATCCACACAAAGGAAATTAAGCTTGGTGTGTATTGCACACCAATTGTTTGATAAATTGTTTACACACTAAGTGTTCGATAAATTATATTTATTAATTTTCGTTTTCTATTTCATTGGAAATCGTTTAACATTGTGTGATTTAATTCAAATGTATTATGTAAAACATGATGGTTTACTTTATCATCTTTCGTATACTTTTCTACGATTTATATCCATATCTGAGTCTACCAATAACGATTTGGATAGACGAGTGTCGATCAGGATTTGCTTCAGCTTGCAATTTCAAATATTTTTCAAACCAAAATTTTAATTGAATAAAATTTTATTAATGATCTATTCACCCCCCCCCCTTCAAGATCGTTGGCCTTGTATAACACTAATGAGACTCTCGCTTGAGGGACTTAGTGTCTCCTTGGGCAGGACTATCTCTAATAAAACACGCCTAACATGCGCAACATATATTAAATCCCAAAGACTTGATTTCTAGTCTTGTTAGAAGACTCTATAGAATTCCAGCCCAAGAGGTTCAAATGCCCCGCTTGAGGGACATAGTGTGTCGTCATCTAGGTTACATATTAATGCACCTGAGGGATTCCTCAAGCTAACCCAACTCTCGTCAGAGGGACTTTGTGTCTCCTCGGACGGGACCAAACCCAATAATCACGCCTAACTGCCTGTCTGCAACTCAATAGAGCTTGCCTCTAACATGGTCTCTCACCTTATGTGAATTGGTCCCTTAAACAGTCTCAAAATTCACCATACATGACTACTCACCGTCGTGTGTAACACCCTTCTACCCCATCACAGATTAAGAAATTTAAATCATTTATCAGAGTAAAATTCATATAAAAAGGGCATCACATTTACTTCTAAAACTCAAAATTCAAAACATCACATAGAGTCTTGTCCCATAACACGAGTTCACAAAAATCATGAAAAACATTCATAAGCCTTTTCTTCATAATTATGCAGCGGAAAAACAAATAAGTCATAAAAATCATCTTCAATTAAACAAAACTCATAACTCGTTCTAAGATAACATTTTATCGAAATGTCTAAACAAAATTCAGCATTTTAATTTAAATAAACATGAACACTCAAACGAATCTAATTCCCGATGTTACTGGAACAGAGCAGGACTCCATTTCTAACTAACTCGACGAATCACTATCTCCGAGTCAGGCACGCACCGAGCTAACCTTGATTATCTGCAGGATGGAATAATAGACCATCACCAGAAGGCAGGCAGGTGATTAAATTCACATTCCATAATATAATATAGAAATAAGAACTTAAAACAAAACAACAACAACAATTCATTTACAGTTCATTTTTACATATCATCATCATCATCATAGAAATATTCATCATGCTCATTTAATACACCTCATCGAATACATCTCATCATTACACAAAACATCAATGCACCTATGCTATGTCATTTAGAATGAAATGCAACCTCTTAGTAATGCACGTGGTACCGAAACATCCTCATGTGATGGACACTGGACCATCAATCCTCCCCAAAGGGAGCACATCATAAACATCATATCACTTCAATCCACACAATGAGATTGAAGCTACCAATGGACCTAAGTCTCCTCATAAATCAATGTCATGAATGCAAGATGTAATATACATACATCATCCTCAAAACATCATAACATTGCATTCACATTCATTATTTCTCAATTATTTCTCATACTCATTTATACATCATATACATACCCATGGAACATCAAACAATACACTCATCTTACGTCATATCTCTACATCATGAAATCATACATCGTAACTCAAGGAAAATCAAATAATTCATCGTTCATCACTTAATTACTAACTCCGCTCATATAGCCTCCAAGACACATCATGTCACAACTCTACAACGTCATGGCAACCTAGAACATACTACCTTAAAAACAGTTTTTAAAATTAAAACATTTTCCAAGTTTTTCAGGGCTCGCTAAGCAAGACATCACGCTCGCTAAGTGCCCAACTCTCTGACTCTTCTCGCTAAACGAGCTTCGCGATTCTGCATAATTTTTCTGCAATTTCAGCCTTCCCCCTTCTGCGACAAAACCCCTCCAAAACTCACAATTCAACAGTATTAAATCAGAAAACTTCATTAACATCAACATTCATCTTAATTACATCATATACAACATTGTATTCATCTAATTCATCATGAAACTATCATCAACACAAAATCATCAATCCAAAAACCATATTCCCTAAACTACACCACAAAACCCCCAATTCAATTCCCATATTATATTATCGAAAAGAAAATACTCCTCATACATTAATTTCCGTAAGTTTTCGATAACTTTTCGCAATTTCTCTCTAACCTTCAAGCCCTAGCGTCTCTTCTTCTCCAGATTTATTTTCCCTAAAAGCGCGATTGTTCCAAATGATTTTTCTTTTTTTGTCACTCTTGCTCCTAGGACCTCTTTTAGTCTTTCCCCATAAAACTCTCACTTATCCTCAACCAAAAGACCACAATGCCTTCATCCTCTAATTCCTTTTTATTTTATTTTATTAAATATCAAATAATAAACTCTATCACATATACTTAATTATTCTAATTATTATTAAAATAATAAGCTACCCTCAAACTTCACAAAACATCGAATAATCTCATAAACATCAAAATTCACAAGAAAACACATCAACATAATTAAAATCGACTTTGGGGTGTTACATCGTGAGCTATCACTCATTTTCAAACGTGCAATATACCAACTATAGTCTCTGAGTCTCCCTATCCTTGCAAGGGGAGCACACACCTTTTGAACATTACACTTATCTTTTTATCTTTTGTATGGGGATTTGATTGAGTGGGTCTTCTATCTTTTTGTCACTTTCTAGAGATCATAGACTTTTTTTAGTTTTTCCTCTTTTTATGTGGTAGGACTAAGTCTAAAAATGGTTTTATTATAATTTGGCACGATGTTGTCTGGTCTATTTGGAGAGTTCGTAATGATGTCAAATTTAATGGTGTTTTAGAAACTATGAAATAGGTGGAGTAGAAGAGCATTTTTTGACCTAAGAATGATTTATAGATAGATCAAGAGTGAACTCGTATACTTTTTATAAAAGACTTCAAAACTTCATCATTTTCCTTATTTAACAATGGGTCGAATGTTTGTCTTAATTTAACACATATTGATTTGTAATTTTGTTGCTCTCTTGGTGGGTTATGATATGTTAATGGTGATACTAGCAATATGATCTCTAGCCTATGATATCATGTTAATGGTGGGTGGTACTAGAGGTATGCTTTCTAGCCTGAATTTTAAGAGATTGAATTTTTAGTTGTTTGGGCATTTATTTGTAAGGTTCCTCTGGCCTCCTTAGTTTGATTTTATTGTTTTGTTGGTAGTTGGTTTTTCTTGTTTTTATTTGTATTCTTTATTGTTCACTCTTGATAGTTCATTAAACACTTCTTATACTGTGTGAATATATATATATATATATATATATATATATATATATATATATATATATATATATATATATATATACTATTTAGTGGTTGTTACCATTTTTTTAATATAGAATTAAATATGTTTTTCAATCTTATAAATCATTTAAAATTCGGTTTTTTAGTCTATACTTTTGATTTTTGCCGTCTAATTGTTCTATCAAAAACGGACGTGACACTCCACATTTGCACGTCACATCACTTAAAGTCAGCATCATATTTGACTAGGAAAAAGAAAACTTGTTAGATTTTGTGGGTTAAACCTCCCTAAATTCCTTCAATTTAAATATTCTAACCAATATGTGTATTACTCACGTGTTGCTAAATCCACCAACTTCATCCTCTTCTCTCTATTTTCCTCTGTTTCGATCACCCTATACTACCTGCACAAATTTCCGGAAGCAAAAAAAAATCTGGTATAAAATCAAATTTCCGGTAGTTCATTTGAAATTACCGGAATACTGGTAATTTCAAATTCTCAATATATTACCAAGAAACCGTATATTTGAAAAAATACAGTTTGATATCAGGAAATTCAAATCCTTTTGAAATTTCCGATAGACATAATTTTTTGGTTTTTTAGATTTTTTATTTAAACGACCAAGATTTTACCGACAATTTTGTATGGTTGTGATTGCACCGACAGTTTGTGTGGTCCAGAATTGTTGCACGTTTGTATAAATAGAGGTTAGGTCTTGTGGTTAAACAGATATGAAAAAAATGGTTATTCCAACATTTATAATTAAGGCAGTAGTTTACTTCAAGAGAGGTTCTCAACCTGTTGAATTCATGCTCCCGAATGACACAACCTCCTTTGTCGGCCTGACTTCGAAATTGAAGGAATTGTTGTCTGATGGTGAGAATAGAAAGATGTTGAAGATCGAGTTTCGGGAGGATTTGAGAGATGGTAGTGTGAAATATAATCTAATTGAGCTGAAGCACAATGAAGACGTCAACAAAATGTAGAGATTATTTCGTCGTAGACTAACAAGGGATCCGCTGGCATTAGATATGCAGCTGACAAGATCAGTTGATGAAATAATGACGATGTTGAAACACCCTGAAGCATCTGATAATGTTTTAGTTTTTAATATTGATTAATCATGTTGTATTGTTGAGTTTTTATTTGTTTAAGTTTTTTTAATTTTGATCACTACAATGTAATGGCATAAATGAAGGTATAATAATAATCTTATATTTTGACATAATATACATATAAACACAAATTAAATAAAAAGTTAACAAAAAAATTTAAACTATCGAGAATTTGAAATTTCCAAAAAAAAACACTAACGGTAATTTCAAATTACCGGTAGAAAAAGCATAAAATTTGAACTACCAGAAATCTGTGAATGTTTAAAATTTGAAATAGTTACTAGTAATTTTAAAATTTTCGATAAATATTATCGGGTTTTTTGAAATTTCCGATAATTTTAAAAAAATAACCGATAAAACTTACTTGTAAAAAAGAAAATCTCCGATAGTGCAACGAAATAGCAGAAACAAAAGCACATCAGAATAAATAATTAATTATACCACCAGACTGTACATTTCATTTCAATAGAACCATAACTAAGAGCTAACCTTCCCACCAATAAAATCCAAATAACAATTATAAACAACACTCAAATCTTACCCTAATGCCACCAAAATCCAAGACTACATCTTGCTTTCCTTTCCTTACGCTAAATTATTTTACTTTATTGTTTTTCTCCTTATTTCTCCCTTTTGGCTTACCAACTGCCCATCCAAAATTGCCTAAAAGGTAAAATTGAACTTCACTTTTCTTTTATTCTGTGCATTTGCTTTGCTTTTCCAAAATTGCCTAAGTCATCACTGTGTGTTTGCTGCTTCCCTTGTGCTTGTTGTTGAGGTCCTGTTGCCTCTGGACAAATTCATCCTGATTCCCATCAATACTCTGGTCTTCTTTGGTGAGGTAGCTGTCAACTTGGGAAGCAGCTTGTCTTCCTTCTGAAATAGCCCATACAACCAACGACTGACCCCGCCGACAGTCTCCAGCTGCAAATACCCCATCGACATTGGTTGAGAAACGGCCATAATCAGCCTTGAAGTTTGACCTGTTGTCTTGCTCCACTCCCAACTTTTCTGCAATAGTCTACCAAGGCAAGGAAAAACATTATCAGTTATAGCCTACGGAAATTGCTTTTGCGAATGTATTCATTGATTGGATAAAGTTAACAAAAAGTCTGGCATTTAGCAAGAGTCCAGTAAAATTTACTTCAATAACTTATAATTCAATTTAATAATAACTCATTTATCTGCTAAAACTTATTACCATGCAAATTAAATATGATAAGCAACGATTTATCTTCAATTCACATCATCCATAAACATATCATATTCATTTAATTAACATATTTGAAACGTAAGAATAAAGCTATTTTAAATACTTACCGACTCAGGGCCAAGGAATCCCATAGCAAGTAAAACTAGGTCAGCCTCAATTATCTCCTCACTGCCCTCAATTTCCTTAAATTGAAACTTGCCCGTTTCATCCTTCTCCCAACGAACACGTACCACTTCAAGTCCTTTAACATTACCGTTTTCATCTCCCACAAACCGCTTAGTCAGCACCTCGTAAGTTCTTGGATCTTTGCCAAATTTAGTTTCCGCTTCTTGGTGACCGTAATCAACACGGAATATGCGAGGCCACTGCATTCCAGAAACACTGGTTAATCTCAAGTTGAAGCATGATGAACAATATCTAAGGTAAAAGTTCTTCTATAGTTTTTTAGCCTTCCTAGTAAGGAGGACAAGTGAAAAAACAATTATTCAAATCTAACCTGAGGCCATGGGTTGCCTGGGGCCCTAGTGGGTGGTGGCTGAGGGAGAAGTTCAAGATTTACGACGGCAGTACAACCATGACGAATTGATGTTCCAATGCAATCTGTGCCAGTGTCACCCCCACCAATGACCACAACCTTCTTGCCCTTGGCGGATATGAAGTTACCATCCTGTAAATTGCTATCAAGCAAGCTTTTAGTGTTGGCATGAAGAAACTTCATGGCAAAATGGACTCCTGATAGCTCCCTTCCAGGTACAGGAAGATCCCTGTATGAAAAAGTATCTTCATTAGAAACATTCTATATGCATACTGTTCTGTCATAGAGAATTGAACTAAATCCAAAGGTGACTAAACAGGATGACTGCTGTCACTGCATCTCACCTTGGCTTTGTGGCACCAACAGCCAAGACAATGGCATCATTTTCCTCTCGAAGCTGTTCAAGAGAATATTGAGGATCATTTCCAATATTTGCATTCACCACGAAATGTATTCCCTCATCGGCCATTAGATTGACTCGCCTTTGAACTACATCTACTTTGTCAGTTTTCATGTTGGGAACCCCATACATCATAAGGCCCCCAATCCGATCAGCTCTTTCAAACACAGTAACCGTATGGCCCATTTTATTTAGCTGATCAGCAGCTGCCAAGCCAGATGGTCCACTTCCAACTATGGCTACTCTTTTCCTGTTTAATAAAAGATCTATCTATCACACTGTTTATGTAACAATTAAATGGAAGGGAAAAAAACTTTTAGCTTAGGCTAGTTCAATTTTGGGCTAATCATATTGGGTTGAAAAAAGGAACAGCGGAAAATTTAAAAAAAAATAATAATTAAAATCATGTTTAAAAAGAAAATAAATTATACCCAGTTCTCTTGACAGGTGGTCGAGGCACCATCCAACCCTCCTCAAAAGCCTTGTCTATGATAGCACATTCAATGCTTTTAATAGACACGGGATTCTCAATAATACCAAGGACACAAGAACCTTCACAAGGTGCTGGGCACACCCGGCCAGTGAACTCAGGAAAGTTATTTGTTTCAAGAAGCCTCTCTAAGGCTTCTTGCCACCTATTTTGATACACCAACTCATTAAATTCTGGTATTTTATTTCCAAGAGGACATCCGGAATTTTCCTGAAATATTATGCAAATTTCTTTAGTTTAAGCATGGGTCCATATAACCAACCACTTTAGAAGAAAAGTTATATGCAATGAAAACTTGAAAATGGCAATGCCCACCTGATGACAAAAAGGAGTGCCACAATCCATGCAACGGGCAGACTGAGTTTTCAAAAGTGGGCCCGGCTTTGTCTCCATCATCACTTCATTCCAATCATTAAGGCGAACATTAGGATCTCTATACTGAACTCCCTCACGCTCATAAGCAACAAAGCCTCTATGTTTAACAGCATCAGTGACCTGACTTGGCCTCTTTGGAGCCTGCATTCAAGGACATTAGATACTCTTCCACGTATGTTCTTCACGTTCGGGAAACAAACAAAATAACTAGACTCTTGGACCCCACCAAAGCAGCATAGTATTCACCAGGTTAGTCTAAAATCTCTTTTAAGATAGGACCCATGGACAAGAGGAAAAACATACACTAACCAGAAAGGCATTCACTAAATTGAGAAGTTAGACATAAAAATTGTTTTCTACAAAACGTAAAATGTACAAAATTAAAAACTAATAGTAACAAATAAGAAACTAAAAATTACCTCACTGGGTTTCTCATTCAAAGATGCAGTTGCCAACTTCTTTAGCTCTTCAAAAGCATCTTTCTCTACTGTTTGTGCTTCATCATCATCTTTTTCATCTACATCAGCAGCAGCACGCTCCACTGCCTCTTCAGAGGCTGCATCAGACTTCATACTTGCAAGAACACGTTTATACTCCCGAGGGAACACCTTGACAAATTTAGGTAGAAGATTGTCAAAATCAACCAGCACTTCCTTGGCAAGCAGACTATTTGTGTGACGTTGATGTTGCTGTATCAACATCCTAAGAGTAATAATGTCCTCTTCCTCTTCAACCTTATCCAAATCCACAAGCTCTGAGTTGCACCGAGACTGGAATGTTCCATCCACATCAAGAACATATGCAATTCCACCACTCATACCTGCAGCAAAATTTCTACCAGTTTTCCCAAGAATAACAACGGTCCCGCCAGTCATGTACTCGCATCCATGATCACCAACGCCTTCAACTACAGCACGAGCCCCAGAATTACGCACACAAAATCTTTCTGCTGCCATCCCATTGAAATATGCTTCACCCTGCGTTGCCCCATACAGTGCCACGTTTCCAATTATGATGTTTTCTTTGGGGTCAAAATTACTTCCTTTTGGAGGATACACTACAATCTTGCCACCTGATAATCCTTTACCAATGTAGTCATTGCTATCACCTTCAAGTTCCAAAGTGATGCCAGGGCAAAGGAATGCACCAAAGCTTTGGCCCGCACTACCATTAAACTGGATATGGATGGTGTCAGCAGGAAGACCAGCTAAGTTGTACCTCTTAGTAACCTCGTGGCTAAGCATAGTTCCCACAGCACGGTTAGTATTTTGAATTGGTGTTTCAATGTATACTGGAAGACCCTTTTCCAAAGCAGCATTAGACAGACTTATAAGCTTATTATCCAAAGCCATGTCCAGATCATGATCTTGCTTTTGCACACAGTATTGTGCAGCTTCTGGTCGCAGTTCAGCTGAAGGTCTAAGCAATAGAGAGAGATCAATGTTCTCAAGTTTTGCATTTCCATTAACAACTTCTTTATCAACTTCAAGCATATCTGAACGGCCAACCATTTCATTGACTGTTCTAAACCCAAGTTGGGCCATAATTTCTCTCATCTCTTCCGCCACCATAAAAAAGAAGTTAATAACATGCTCGGGTTCTCCAGCAAATTTTTCTCTAAGTACAGGATCTTGAGTAGCAATGCCAACAGGACAGGTGTTCTTGTGGCACTTCCGCATCATGATGCAGCCAAGAGTAATGAGTGGAGCAGTACTGAAACCATACTCTTCTGCACCAAGAAGAGCAGCTATAGCCACATCTCTTCCGGTTTTGAGTTGCCCATCAGTTTGGAGAGTTGTGCGACCACGTAGGTCATTAGCTACTAATGTCTGGTGGGTCTCGGCCAGACCAAGTTCCCAAGGAAGCCCAGCATTCTTTATGCCAGTCCATCTGGATGCTCCGGTACCTCCATCGTGACCTGAGATCAAGACATGCTCGGCATGGGCTTTAACAACTCCACTAGCAATGACCCCAACTCCAGCTTCAGATACTAGTTTCACACTAATTCGAGCAGCTGGGTTGGCATTCTACAAATTAACATAAGGGGTCAAACACAAAAAGAAAGAACACCTAATGTTGTAATACACAAACAGACATATTGAAAGAAAAAAAGACAATCCAGAAATGAAAATACCTTCAGATCGTAAATTAATTGAGCAAGATCTTCAATTGAATAGATATCATGATGGGGAGGAGGACTGATGAGCCCTACCCCGGCTGTTGAACTCCTAGTAACAGCAATGTCTCCTATAACCTTGTGGCCAGGAAGTTCACCTCCTTCACCAGGTTTTGCTCCCTGACGATTACAACTATAACGTTAAGACACTACCACTCCACCATAAGTGGAAAACTACACTTTTATTGAACCTCACCAACTAAAAAATGCAGGTTTCAATTAATGACGCAAGAGCACCCAGAGGTGCCTTAAGTCACAGCATCATCTGCCATGAATGTAAATTCATAAACAACGGAACATATTCTCCAACAGGAATGCAGGGGCACCAATTGATGAAATTTTATTGGGAGTAAAGGAAAAGAACAATAATTAAGAACAAGCTATAACAATTACCTGGGCCATCTTTATCTGAAGTTCATCAGCATTTGTAAGGTAGTAACTTGAAACTCCAAATCTCCCACTAGCAATCTGCTTAATGGCACTCCTTTTGGGATTCCTTGAGCCATCGGCCAGAGGCTCCATACGAGATGGTTGCTCACCTCCCTCGCCTACAACAGATATTAAAGAAATCATCAGAAAATCAAAGTAACTGAGAATAATCTTATCACTAAATAGTAGTCCACTGGATATTTTCATGGAAAAATTGTGCTGGACAACATGTTTTGTCAAAACACCTGACAATGGGTAAAAGACTAAACGTTTATGTTCCCGTGCTTTTGGGGAAAAAAGAAAAGATGTGACTCATCATTCTTAAATAAGTTTGACAAACCTGTGTTGGATTTCCCTCCAATTTTGTTCATTGCCGTTGCTAATGTTGTGTGGGCCTCCAATGATATCGACCCATAACTCATGGCTCCAGTGCAAAACCGTTTAACTATTTCGCTAGCAGGTTCAACTTCACCAATAGGAATCTTACTTGAAGTATCTTTAAATTTCAGAAGACCTCGCAAATTGCAAGCCTTGTTCAATTCATGAATGGTCTTGGAATACTGTTTATATGCATCTACACTGTTAGTTCTGGTAGCTTCTTGAAGCTTTGCAATAGCAAGTGGATCGTTCAGATGAACTTCGCCACCTTTTCTCCAATGATAATCTCCGGGATTCGGCAATGCTACAGCTTCTGCACTTCCAGGAGAAAAAATCCAAGAAGGAAAAGCCAACTCGTGCAGCTGAAGTGCGTCACGTGCGAGCATCTCAAATGTTGCACCCTCAACTCGACTTGGAGTTCCGGCAAAGCACTTTTCAATCACTTCTGAAGAAAGACCCAGAGCTTCAAATATCTGAGCACCTTTATATGAGGCCAAAGTTGATATTCCCATCTTGGCAAGAACCTTCATCATTCCGTAGTTGCTTGCTTTGAAATACTTCTTGACCAACTCATCTTTGGAGTGGAATTCACCACTTGCTTTTGGTGGGATCTTCCCATCAACCTGTAGTCGCCAAATTGCCTCTACAGCCAAATATGGGCATATAGCATCAGCGCCAAAACCAACAAGTGTGCAGAAATGGTGCACTTCACGTGGCTCGGCAGATTCGATCATTAAGGCAACTCTTGTGCGCTCAAGTGTTTTAACTAGATGTTGGTGAACAGCACCAACAGCCAGAAGGGAGCTCACAGCAACACGTTTTTGGGAGAAGGCTGTAAGGTCAATCAAAGATTTAAATTCATTAGTTGAATATAATATACAGTATATTTATGCAACAGAAAGATAACATAGAAGTAGAATACCTCTATCAGAAAGTACAATGGTGGTGTAGCCTTCACTAATTGCATTGTGTGCTTCTGTGCATATCCTGTCTAAGGCTTCCTCCAACCCTTTCTTACCGCGTTCCTTTGAGTAAGTAATGTCTATGACTTTGCTCCGCCATCCCCTATAATTCATTTTTTTAATGGCTTCCATTTCCTTGGTGGATAAAAGTGGGCCTTTTAGTGAAAGGCGGTGGCATTGTTCCTCAGTAGTTTCTGTCAGATCCCCTTCTGGACCAACCATACATTGCGTAGAAGTGACTATTTTCTCTCTAATAGGATCAATAGGAGGATTTGTCACTTGAGCAAACATTTGTTTGAAATACTCAAAAGTAAGTTTTTCTCTATTAGACATGACAGCTAATGGAGTATCATTTCCCATTGACCCAAGTGCTTCTGTACCATCTTTTGCCATGGGAAGTAATAGCATTTCCAATGATTCAATAGAATACCTACACGAGGAGAGCATAATATAAAACACTTTCTAAGTAAATATGGTGGATAGAATGGAAGAAGGGAGGAGGTCACATACCCAAAAGCTTTCAATGGAGCCAACAAACCATGAATTCCCATACTTTCCATATCTACATCATCATTAGATAGCTGTTGTTCATGGAAAATGCAATAATTAGACTTGCCTATGAGAAATTTATAAGAAATTGATGTTGGTTTTTAATGTTATACTTACTGGAGCCACTCCTGATATGGCTGGTGGCACAGTATCAGATTCATGAACAGAGTCAACTATGTCCTTCAGTTCAATCTTCTGCTTTTTAAGCCAATCCCCGTAGGGTCTTGCCAATGAGTATTGCTCTTTTAAAGCATCATCGTTCACAACTATATGTTTCTCAAAATCCACCAGAAGCATCATGCCAGGATTTAGTCTTCCTTTCCTGGACACATCTTCCGGAGGAATATCTACAACACCAACTTCACTTGCCATTATAACCCGTCCACTGTGGGTGACATAGAAGCGGCCAGGTCGTAGTCCATTCCTATCCAATGTAGCTCCAAGATAGTGGCCATCGGTAACTGTAATAATATTAGATTAAGTAGCAATCAAATACCCTATAGAGGAAAACAGAAGTGTGGTACCAGAAAATTTACATGATATAAGAGCTGGTCCGTCCCATGGCTCCATCACAGCTGAAAGGTATTCATAAAATGCTTTACGCTGAGGGTCCATGTTCTTGTCGTTCTGCCACGCTTCAGGAATCATCATCATAACAGCTTCTGGAAGACTTTTTCCAGAATGAAGCAAAAACTCAAGGACACCATCAAAACACCCTGCAAAAAGAAAACACCATGAGACATGACTAAGTAATATGACCACAGTTTAACAAGCTAACAAAAAAAATCATAAAGAGTTTCACCTGAGTCTGATGAATTTGCATCCACAATTGGTAAAAACTTCTTTAAATCATTCTCTGATAGGCCAAGTTCCTCACATTTCAGTAGGCCTTCACGTGCCTTGATCCTACAAAATACACCAGATTAGCTGATATATCTGCACCACGTCAATCAAAAGGCAACGAGTAAAACCCTAAATACATAACAATCAATGTTGTTTAGCCATCCCATGATCAGCAATGATTACATTAGTTGCACCGTGGATTTGGACACTATCTACTTTGGAGGAGGGTGAGGAAACACATTCATGTGAAACTCCGACATAAGGGTCATTCTATTGAAACTATAGCATGGAAAAACTTTTTCAAGACATGCATACCAGTTAACATTGCCTCTGAGTGTGTTGATTTCACCGTTGTGGCCCAATACACGAAAAGGTTGAGCACGATCCCAGCTAGGGAAAGTATTTGTAGAGAAACGGGAATGTATCTACATAGAAGTATACCCAATAACCAATTGTGAGATTTCATGGTTAAATTCTTATAATAGTGTAAAAACCAAAGCAAAAAGTCATGTGCAGTTTTCTTCCAGCACTTCGACATAATATATACTGAAGTGCCAGTAGAAATTACAAAAATCCTATCCACATTCACCAAAGTGATTATTCCCAACACAATTCTGAAGAAATTGTCGTCCAGAGCAACTAACGAGATAAAGCATCAGCAGAAATTTCTGCAAACATGATTATCTTGATAATGAACTTTCTTACCAACTCAACCATTGAATCCAATCCAGCATCCAAAATCAAATAGTAATCAAGGAAGCGGAAGAACTTAAGAGATCATTCAAACCTCAATGCCTCAGAAGTCATTCCCCAACCTTGCATCTCTTCAATTACTGGTTGTTCCTATGCTGTTTGTTGGAGTATAAAGTTAGTGGAGGAAGAAGATGAGTTAATGGGCAAAATATTTACCAGGGCCATGTAGCTCGTAAACCTTTCATTGCCAAGATCCGCAAAATATTCCCTCAACTGAGTTGGTGTTAGCTGACCTTTGTAAATAACAGTCCTGTACAAAATTGGAAAATCATAAGAAATTTGAAATTTATCGGACAACTGCAGCAGTAACCAGAATTTACTTTTCAAGGAAATGAGGATGCCTCGTTGGTAGCACACCTTGATGACAGTGAACAGATATAGAAATCTGTAATTCCATCATTTTGGAGGTTTAATGCAGCTGTAATAGCAACCATACTGAGCTTCCTTAATATGTACATCTGCAAGGAAAGTATGAGCGTAATAATTAACTCTACTTTGACCAAGATATTATGCCTAACTCAGAAAGTTAACTGCAGTAACACTTGCTAATCTTTTTCCTTGTAAAAAAAATCCCAATTCAATTATTTATTCACCAGCTTAAACGAACCTGTTTCTCCAAATCAACTTTTGAGGTAGAACTTGGTGTAAGAAACACTTGTTCAATCACTGGTTCGGTCAGCAGGGCTGATTTGCCCAATCCTGTGTTATCTGTGGGCACAGAACGCCAACCAACAACTGTGTGACCAAGAGACTCGGCAACCTTAGACAAAATGCAAAGAAGTATTGTCAGTAGAAGACCAAATCACTATCACTAAAAGGAAACTAGCAAAAGGAGCGCTACACAAATGCAAAATAGTAAGCAAATCACATTTCAGAATTAAATTAACCTTTCTAAATATATTTTTGCTTTCCTTTCGCCGATTATCAGATCTAGGCAAGAAAAACATGCCAACGGCATATTTTCCTTGAGGAGGAAGCTGAAAATCCACAACCTGCAATAAGGCAAACCCATTACAATCATCAGCCTCTTTCAAAATAAGAGTTGAAAGATACAAAACAAACTCCCAATAAATCAAAGGTTAGAGGCTATTTGGCCTGAAAAATGCTTCACGTTTTTATTTTCATTTCTTCTCACTGTGAATTCCAAAGTTGGAAATTTACATTCACTTTGTTTCCTATGCAAAACAAGTACACAGTGAAAACAAGTCACACTTAGTTTTACAATTATAAGTAAAAACAAAAAATGAAATAAAACTTTTTCTAAAACCAAACAGGCCTAACAAATATGCTCAAATAATCCGAAAATGAATAAGTAAAATAGAATTAAAATTAATTTATATACATGCACAAAAATATTATTCCACATGCAAGCCAATTGGAAATATTGCCACAATATTTCTTAGAACTCATGTTCTTAAACTCATTAACAAGTTTGAAACATATTATTTGATGACTAGAGAAATATTATTATTATTATTATTATTAATTAAAACAAATAGTAATAATAATAATAATAAAATAGTGTTTTATGAATGCATCCAAATTAGTATGCAATGGCGGTTTTTGTACATCTCACCAAGTTAATAATTGCGGAAGATATTTTAACAACTATTCATAATAATTGAGAACGATACTTTTAGAACAAGTGGCATAATAGTTAATTGAAGAGTATATGAATTAAATCATAAAAGAAAACAAGAAAAGAAAATTGAATAAAGAAAGAGACAGCCAAAAAAGTATATACTCCTAGTACCTAATTGGGGAGCAAAATACTTTCACAAAAATTTTCTTTTTAAAACTTCATAAAGGACATTAAAATCTCACATGTTCATAAAAACCACCAATCACTCAAACGAGAAAAATAAACAGATGGATATTTCCATTTATAAAAAAAAATACTCATAATAATAATAATAATAATTACTTTTACGCGCAAAAGTAATTTAACACACATTTTTCATTAAGGACTAAGTTGAAAATTTTAAAAGAACTAAAAATATATTTAACTAATAATAATAATAAAAAAATACACAAACAAACAAAAAAAAAAGCAGATAAATATTATATTTATTCAAAAATAATACGGATAAATAAAAAGTCAAAAACAAATTATTAAAAAAACGTACCTCTTGGTAGAACTCATGAGGCAGAGCCACCAGAATCCCCGCGCCGTCACCGGTATTCGCTTCACAACCGCAACCACCTCTGTGCGTCATCCGAACCAACATCTCCAACGCATCAGTCACCTATACACACAAAAACACAATTTCAATTTCAATCTCAATCACAAATCACTCACCAAAAACAAACAAAAATTATCCAAACCGTTTTACGACTGCTTTGACCGCTCAATTCCGCCACAAATCCGACCCCACACGCGTCCTTATCATAAGCCGGATCATAAAGCCCCATCGGTTTCTCCGGCACAGCTGAAAACGACGACCTAACCGTCACTCTCAGCTTCGGCAACCTCCCCGGTCTAACCGATTCCAAAAACCGACTCCTCTCCGAACCGCTCCTCCGTAAACCGGTTCCAAACAACCTCTTCCTCTCCACACACATAGCGGAACATCGCACAACCGTGCTTCGCCCTCTCGCAAAAGGACGCAAACGCGCGTTAGTGTTAGGGTTACTAATAACGTTTATCTGAGGATTGTTGAGAGCCGTAAACGATAACGAAACGGAGTTCGACATTTTAGAAAAGCGTTAGCGTTTTCGTCTTATTATAAACGGTTGTTTTTGTTTTTGGTAATTTCAGATTTTATTATGAATGATTTTCACATTGAGCGTAATAGATCTGAAATTGTTGAAAATTAAGATCCGGATTTGAAAGATATTGAAGAGAAAGAATCCGAAAGAAGAGAAAGAAAAAGAGAGAAAATAGCGCCGTTTGTGTGAGCGAGGGTTCTTTGGGTTCGAGAGGAGAAGGTGGATTTATAGTGAAAATGGGAAGAAGAAGAAGTGGGGACCACCGTGTTTGTGTAAAATTTACTACCAACTACATACTCACTGTTTTTTCTGTTTTCTTCGTTGACAGCTAAGGATTCAAAGAGATGACACGTGTGAGATGCGTCTATGCGGCACGAGACAGCCGTTTCTGTAGGTGGGTCCCACCGTTTTGGTTTTGGCTCGTGTGGGGTGGGCGATAACCTATAACTTAGCATAGATTCGTTTTATCGTTCCCGTCCGGGTAATTTTCTTAAAACTAGAATAACTAACTTATTATGGTAACAATAAATATAATATAATAAAACTAACTTTATCCATATAGGTGTGTAGCTTTTTTCTCAAAAATATATCTGTGTACTTTTATTTTATTTTTTACTGTTTTTAAAGATGCTAATTTCTATGTGCTGTAAAACTTCTTAAACTTTAATATTTTGTAATTGGCCCACAATATAATAAATCTTTTATACCAATAGTCGATAGTTAATAGTTAATAGGGTTAAATATATTATATATGATACAATCTAGATACATTAGTTTATTATAATCTAAAATGTGAAGAAAAAAAATATAAATAAAATCATAGAAAATAACAATTTTAATTTTTTTACTTTTTATTTTTAAATGATAATTTTCTTATAAAATATTTTATATTACTCTATTGTAATATTTTATAAATAAAAAATATGATAAATTACGAATATATTATCAATTTTTTAGGAAAAAAATATGAGAGAGAATCAAAATTGTTTAAATTTAAAATAAATTGATTAATTTTTATGAATCAAATAAAATTAAAAACTATAATTATAATTTAACTAAATCATTATTAATATGTTTTTACATTAA